>CM040170.1:28041544-29241544 GCA_022606695.1 Vaccinium macrocarpon
GGCGAGTAAGGTGCAGTTGTTTGGTAGATAATCCCGTGTTGAGCACAGAATTCTCCAAACGGTGATTCATATTCACCTCCTCGATCACTTCTCACTACCTTAATCTTAGTGCTAAGTTGGTTCTCAACCTCATTCTTATAAAGAATGAATTTGTCCAACGCCGTGGCCTTGCTCTTTAGCAAGTACACATAGCAAATATTTCGTGCTATCATCAATAAAAGTAATAAAATACTTGTTTTTGCGTTTGGCGTTTGGACATATTTTAAATCGCACAAATCAGTGTGAATTAACCCCAATGGTTTGGTACTTCTTTTCAACCGCCCAAACGAAGTCCTAGTTAACTTCGCCTCAACCCAAGTTTCACACTTGTGATTCGTATCAATATGGAAAGCTGGAATATGGTCCAAGTTAATTAATCTGCGTAAAGATTCATAATTAACATGACCTAGTCTACCATGCCACAAAATGGAAGACTCAAGCACATAAACAACTGGGGTAATTGTTTTATTGATAGTAGGGATAACAGTCATTACATTCATTTTAAACAGACCATCAGTCATATAGCCTTTCCCTACATAAGATCCAAATTTTTAGGACAGAGTGACCCGACCGATTCAAACACCATGCGGAAGCCGTGGTTTGCTCAAGAGAGAACTGTAAATCAAATTCTTATTTAATATCCGCACGCGAACAACACCTTGTTTAAAGTCAACTCTTTTCCTGAAGTCATCTTCAGGATCACAGTTCCTTCTCCAGCAATATCTGAGGTTGCTGAGTTCCCCATGAACAGTTTCTCACTGTTGACCGGTTCGAGTGATGTGAACATCTTTCTGTCATAACAAACATGGCGTGTAGCCCCCAGTGTCAATCCACCATTCCCGTGGATTTGAACCCACCATGTTCACCTCAGACACCATAGCCGAGAGGTTCATGTCAGTGACACCTCCCGAGCCCTCTACAATATGTGCTTGTGATCGGGGTGGCTTTTTGCATTCTGATGCACGATGCCCAAATTTGTCACAATTGAAGCATTTCCCCTGAAACTTTTCTTTTTGCTTCTTGGCGACACCGCCTTTTGGTCCCAAATTGACACCTTTGCCCTTCTGTTTATTGGACCACTTGTCATGTTGGTGCTTTCTCGCACCACTCGTCGAAGTCCGACCATGCTCCACCACATTGGCTTTAGCCATGTCGGATGTTTTGGCAGCCTTGTCTCTAGCTCGATTCTGTTCTGTAACATTGAGCTTGTAGAAAAGGGCCTCTAAAGTCATCTCTTTGTTCTTGAACATGAGATAATTCTTGAATTCCTTCCAAGACTCCGGAAGCTTGTGGATGATTGCGACCACGTAAGCGGCTCAGCGGCACCATCCCTACGCCTTGATTTCATTGATCGATTGCATAAAGCTCCCGAACTTGTGTAGTCCGCGGGTTTTGAATCCTTCATCACATAATCAAGAAACCGGCCCACAACAAATTTCTTAGGCCCGGCCCCCTCGACCTTGTATTTCTTTTCTAAGGACTCCCACAGCTCCTTAGCAGAATCTACCTCATCGAACGCAGAGTACAATGAGTCGTCGAGAGCATTCAAGACATAATTCCTTGCTTGGTAATCAGCATTCTGCCACTGATCAAGGGCTTATCTCTTTTGTATGTCTGTCTCATTTTCCGCAACAACTGGGGCATTCTCAGTCAAGCACCCAGCAAGATGGAGAGTGGTCAGATAGAATCTCATCTTCTATTGCCACCTCTTGAAATCAACTCCTGGACCAAACTTCCCAGGTTTTTCAGCATGGGCCATCGGAATCGTGGGGAGCAAAGAAGACTTGTGCTTCCCATAGCTGAAATTGCAGAATTCTTTCCGGTTTCAGTTGCCATCTTCAACCTGAAACGTGTTCAACTTACATTAGTGAACATAACAAGAATAGATAACCAATCTATACTTTGCAATTGAAACGGTCTAACTTCCGTTACACACGTTCTGCTACTCCCAAAGGATTTATTCGTCCCAAATGGGGTCCGGAAGGTAGCGGCGTTTTATGCGCCAAAAAAGTACTATTCATGACACTATTCATGAATACGATTCTATTGTTTTGTACATACGTACGGTTGCACCATACGTTCAGCCACACTAGATTATCAGAGCACCTCGGCTCTACTCCAGCACCCGGAGTGTACACTTTGGAGATCTATTCTTGGCACCATTATCTAAACGGAGGCCTACCGCCACAAGACGGCGGCCTAAAGCGTCAGTAGCCGCCGAGATTATTAAGATCTCATGTCAAGCCACGCATGACCCGACAAAGCCAAGCTCAACAAGTTTTGAAACCAAAGAAGTAGCCTTCTTCTGAGATCCAAGAATCAAAACTTGATTCTCGTTGTTTTTTTTTTTTTTCCCGAGCAATCAAACAAAGATTGCTTTCACACTTTCACCAGAGACTCCAATCGGTTTGGATATAATCTGTTCTTGCAACTCAAAAATTAGTACAATCGTTTTCTGGAATCCGATTGCCAAATACCGATCAAAGAATCTTCTTTAAGCTTGTTGGATAAAACGAAAATGTTTGGATACTTGGCAATAAAAGCATTCCACAAAACAATTCTTATTGATAATAAAACTTGATGTTACAAATTACAAGATTGGAGTACAAAATTAATTACAAACCCAGCCGAAATTCAAGTACTATACCACAGCCTCCTTAAAACAAGACTACTGGCTCACTCCAGGCCACAGACCTCACGGCCGCTCTTCTCCCGTGATAAAACGCGCTAAACCACGCAGCCCATCAAACACCATCATCACGACCGCCTTGGCTTAACTTATTTATGTCAGCTTCTCTCACTCTCAAAAGAAATGGATTTTTGAAGTGAGTTATCGAAAATTAAATGACTTTTTTTTCTAGTATAAGAGGTATAATTTCTATTTATAGACAACCAATCTTCGCCACCACCCCAAACTTTCGGGCTTCTCGCTTGCAAGGTAAGTATGCTAATTGACTTCAAATTAATGGTACATAAATGAATCTCATCAATGGCAAGTAATGTAATCTACTCACTTAAATTGCATACCAAAACGGAACACACCTGGCCGGGCCTCAGAGACCCTCCTCCGCCCATTTTATTCATACCAAAATTATAAAATTTCCAACAAAAACCACCACTGTTAGAGATCTGAGGCATGTTGCGCCCATAAAAGGATGTGATACTACTCAAGATTTCACTGAAGAACGACCGGGTAGCCAGACCATGGAGTGGCCAGAGCCAGGGAACCTTGGTTCGCCGGCGCGTGAAACAGTATCCATTCCTTAGAGGAGCGCGTGGAGGAGGATGGTACATTCTCCAATTCTGTCGTTTGTGATGTGCCACAAGCACGGATTAGTGTACGGAGTACACGTGGAGGCTAGCCATTGGAGCGCAAAAATGGAAAGGAATCAATTCGGGACTCTGCGCCTTCATTGCCAAGTGATGACCTTCCTTCTTGAGAATTTGGGCTTACCATTAAAATGAAATGTCCTAGCCCAGCCCAAAAACAAAATCCCTCATCAAGCCCAGCTTATTTTGTGACAGAACCTGATAGCCCAAATAAGGATTTAACTAATCACAAGCCCAACTCGAGCATATTTGACCCATCTTCTCATCCTGATATTGTAAGCCCAATTTCCACCAAACAAAATAGCTTTGTTGACATTGTGTTGGCCCATGTCTTTGACGACTTATCTTTGAAGAGGAAAGCTACCAGTGATCTCATCGAGGAAGAAAAGAGGAGCAAGCTCCACAAAGCTCTAGCACAGCAAATGAGGACTCTTGTTGGCCACAAATAAGGAAATGGTGTTTCATCATCAAATAAAACTAGTAGGAGAAAGGTGAGGAAACCAGGCAAACTGAAGAGCTCCCAACCGAGCAATTTGCTTCAGATTGTGGCGTATAAGGAAAAGTTTGGCCAGAATGAAGATGTTGCGATGGGTGTTTCCCCCCATAAGATGGCTCTTACTTCCCTGGTTGAGCCGATTGAAGATTCTTGGAGCCAACTAAGTCTGAGACATATGCTTACTTGATTGAGAAAGCAGTTAAGAAGATGCAAGGTTGGAAAGCAAAAGAGCTATCTTATGGACGTAGAGAGATAATGATCAAATTAGTGGTCCAAGCAATTCCAAGCTATGTGATGTCATGCTTTCTCCTCCCTATCCAATTCTGCAACAAAATGAATTCACACATCAGGAGATTCTGGTGGTCTAGTGATCCAAAGGACTCTAAGATTCATTGGTTGAATGGAGAGGAATTGTGTAAATCCAAGTGGCAAGGGGGCATGGGTTTCAGAGACTTAAGAGACTTCAATTTAGCTTTATTGGCTAAACAGGCTTGGAGGATCAACAATAACCCAGAAGCCTACTGGGTCAAGATGCTTAAGGGAATTTATTTCCCTAGAACAAATTTCTTGGGTGCTTCAAAAGGTGCAAGACCTTCATGGGTGTGGAGTAGCATCTGTCAAGGGAGAGAATTGCTTAAAGAAGGTCTAAGATGGCAAGTTAACTCTGGGAATGAAGTTAAGTTCTGGAATCACAAGTGGATACCCCCTCTCAAAAACTTCCAGATTTAATCTAATAGGGCTGTCCCTAAGTATCAAACTGTTGTAGCTTCTTTCATTAATCCCATAAGCAAAGTTTGGGATGTTCACAAGTTGAAGGGCTGTGTCAATGATCGGGAAATGAAGGCCATCATCTCCATTCCTCTATTGAAGTTGGGTGAAAAGGACAAACTTATCTGGCACTTCTCTAAGAATGGGAGCTACACTGTCAAAAGTGGCTACCATATAGCCAGACTTCTGAAATCCAGTGGTACAAACTCTACTCCATCCTCATCTTTCAATCCCCCTCCCTCCCTCTGGAAACTTATTTGGAGCTTGGATATTCCCCCCAAAGTTAGACATTTTTGGTGGAGGGCCTGCAGGAACATATTAGCCACCAAAGAAAATCTGTACAAAAGAAAATGTTCTAATACTCCTCTTTGCCCTCTATGTCAGTCCAATGGGGAATCTATTGAACACCTTATGTTTATGTGCAAGAAGACTAAACCTGTTTGGGCGTGGTGCAATCTTTCTGATGTTACCAAGTGGGACATGAGCTCTATCATAAAATGGACTTATGGAGTTATGGAGAATGGTGAAGACAAGGCCAGTAACAAAAATTTTAGAAGTCGAGTTGCCATGGCTGGGTGGAGCATATGGAAGGCTAGGAATGGGGCTATTTTTCAAGGTACACCCATCGGTTTTAAAAGTATTGCTCTAAAAATGGAACATGCCTGGAATGAATGTCAATCTCTCATGATCAAACCTGCTGCTCAGTTCTCTAATGGTATTAGTCCCAATTCTTCAACTGTTGACAAGTGGAAACCCCCTGACAGAGATCAATTGAAGTTAAGTTGTGATGCTTCTTGGAAAAAAGATTCTGGGGATGGTTTTGGTGCTGTGGTGATCCGAAATCATAAAGGTGAACTAGTAGATGGGAAGAAATTTAAAGTTGCAGGCCCTTCAGCTTTGGTGTGTGAAGCCATGGCGTTAAGGGAAGCTTGTCTCATGGCCAAAGCAATGAACCTCTACTCAGTGCAGATTGAAAGCGACAACAAAAATGTTATCACTCTTAGATTTTCTGAATCAGACCCTTCCTGGGAGTGTGATTGTATTATTAAAGACATTAGATCTTTAGTGAGAGAGTTTCATCTGATTGTCTCCTGGATCCCATGATCTGTTAATCGTGCTGCCCACTGGGTGGCTTCTTTTCTTTCTGGATGGCTTCCTCAAAACTGGGTTTCCATGATCCCGGCTGAGCTAAGTAGCATCCTTTCTCTTGATATTTAAGTTTAATGAGATTGTCTTCCAGTTCAGAAAAAAAAAAAAAGCATTAGAAAAGGGATGACTTCCTGGTTTCGTATGTCTTCCATTTTTATTTTGTTAGTTTTGCATTCTGGTGTGTCCTAGTTCAATCAAAAGTCTGTACACTAAAAATAGTTCAAGTCTTTCATTGGGTATTTTTCATTTCTATTTCTTCTTACTTCGTTGGTCATATATCTTGAGCATCTTCTTTTGGCATTCCAAGTGAACCCTGAATGGGGATGGATCGTTCAATATTTTTTTTTCTCGAAACTTAAATTGTATGACAACAGGAATATATGGTTTGCATGTCATTACGTGGATTTCAAAACAATAGGTTTGGTGTTCAATAATGATCGAAAGAGTTATAAAATTCGTAATCAGTGTGGAGTTCAAAAAAAAAGATACTATATGGAACTTGAGCAAATTGTTGTTTTTATGTTCAGGATTTAGAACTTTAGACCCAGATTCATGTTAAATTTGAGTTGGTGGAATAACCTTAGATAACCTTAGATCCATCAACAAAGCTCATAAATTGATTCACAGTGAGAGCTTATATTTGTGCTCTCCAAATATTAGTGTATAGTTACCAGAATCTAATTTGACAGTGACAAACGAATGAATATTAGTCACAAGGAACACTAAATAGGAAGGAAGTTTCACCGTTGAAGATGCATTTTCTGGTTCACCAATTGCCATTGAATCTCAAAAACGATGGAATCACTTAAATATCGACAATGGCCTAACCAATTTGAGCACAAGCACCATAGCACTAAACTGCAACTGAATCAACTTGCCTAACTGTTGGGAGTACCATGAGAAAATGTCTTACAGTATTCTGAGAGTGTTGAATAATTTTTTATTATCATTATCCAGGCACAAACACAACACCTTCTTAATTGGTAGTGGAGATGAGACAGACTAGCTCAGTTTGAACATGGAAAGGAACATGCTGGTATTCTCAGAGCCCCATTGGCATTGTCTATGTGATACTCTATCCAATGGTATTTTTTTTATAAAATTTTATGGGAAACAAGTTACATTGATCATGCAAGAGAAATCAATCATGTAGCGATACGTTTTCCAAAACACACTTTTTGCTGATTTTTTAGTGATAAAGGGTTACTTACAAAGAGTGTTCTGCTGGGTTGATTTTATGGGATTTCTCATTTTCCTTGATTTTATGAGATTTCCCATAGAATCAAGGTGCTAAAATGAGAAATCCCATAAAATCTTACGGGAAACAAGGAAGACTCCATTGATCCTGTTTTCTCTCGATTAACAATTGTTGTTTGAGATCATGTATATGTATGGGTTTTGGACAAAGAACTAAACGGATTTTCTAAAGTAAATCAGACTTGTCGTGCCTGAATCAACCCCTAAAATGCGAAAATGTAGAGCCAGAAATCATAGGGAATTTCAATTCCTATGCTACCTTCCAAGAGGTTTTATGTGATTAAAAGGAAGAATAGAGGTAATAATTAAATCAGTCCTATGTGATTAAGAAAATCTGGAGAGAGAAATGGTGTTCTGGGGTTTATTTGAATTTTAGGACGGAATCATAAATATTCAAATCTCATAGCATGCAATCATAATAATCTTTTTTGTATAGGACCTCTAATGAGAAATTTAATTAGGCATCCTCTTTCAATATTATTATTAGGATGCAACCCTATGACGTTTGAATATTTATGATTCCATCCTCAAATTTGAATTTGGACCATTGTGCCCCTATTATGTATTTTAGCAATATGTTATGTAATAGTAATTTATATTTTGGAAACGTTTCATGTCCTGTGCTAATCC
Source organism: Vaccinium macrocarpon (assembly GCA_022606695.1). Lineage (NCBI taxonomy): Eukaryota > Viridiplantae > Streptophyta > Magnoliopsida > Ericales > Ericaceae > Vaccinium > Vaccinium macrocarpon. The sequence continues at coordinate 28,049,214 of CM040170.1, forward strand.
TCCATAATTAGTCCATTATTCCCTTTATTAGTCATCTTGTTACCATAATTTCCGAGATTCTTGCATCCATTAATTATCCCATGTACCAAATGAAACGGAAAACCTTCATAACTATTAACTACTACCTAATTGCATGGTCAAAAGTTTTTGAAAAAAGAATCAAGAATTGGAAGCACCCATTACTAATTGTGAAGGTTCTCCAAAGCACTGAAGAAATTGAAGACGCCAACTAACCCAACACCACCATCACCATCAACCCTGTCATCGCCACTCAACAGTCCATGCTCACAACCAACCTCTCTCCCTCTTCCACCAAGATTGCTCTGAAAGTTCTCTGTGATGTGTGGAGTCGTGTCAGTGTAGAGAGCTCCATCACGATTCAGCTACATGGACGGTAACTGAAAAATCCAACTAGTAACCTTTCAATCTCGATCGATCTCACAATCTCGTTAGATTACTGTAATCTTTTGTTTTGTTTTTGTATGATGGTGGTGGGTTCCGGATCTTGTTAATGGCAGCAGTGTTTTTTTTATTCAATGGTGGTCTGTTGTCGATTCAAGACTGATGTTTTTCTTCAATACAATAAAAATGGTAAATCAATAAACTATATTCACATGCCTTTCAAAAGATGGTTATTTCATATAGTGAATATGGTTTATTTATTTACCATTTTGGTGATTTGATATAGTAAAAGTGGTAAATTAATAAATCATGTTCACTGACACGTTAACATAGTTTATTGATTTACCATATTGGATGATTTGATACAATATAATATGGTTCACTAGTTTACCACTTCCACACTTTGGTGATTCAGCAAAGTAAATATGGTTCATTAATCTACCATATGTTTCATGGTTAATCTACCATTTTTTTTTTGTGGTGCATTAATCTGCCATTTTTTGTGGTGCATTAGGTCAAAAAGTCATTATTATTTATTTTTTATTTTGTTTGGAGATTTTAGGTGGGAGAAGATAAGAGAAGAGAGAATTAAAAAAATTAGAAAAGGGATATATATATATATATATATATATATATACACAGAGAGAGAGAGAGAGAGAGAGAGAGAGAGAGAGAGAGAGAGAGAGAGAGAGAGAGAGAGAAATAAATTAGGAAAATTAAGAGAGGGATAAATTAGGAAATATTAGGGGAAATAAAATATATTAAGAAAATCTGGAGAGAGAAATGGTGTTTTGGGGTTTATTTGAATTTTAGGACGGAATCATAAATATTCAAATCTCATAGGATGCAATCATAATAATCTTTTTTGTACAGGACCTCTAATTAACTCTCCCTATTAAAAAAAACAGAAAATTGGTCTAAAGTCCAAGTTTGGAGCTTTAAATGGTGTTTAGTCCAGTTTAGCTTATTTTAATGCCTCCAATACATTGATAATAAAATTTTGAGGACTCAAGGACAAAATTAGACAAAAATACCCTTAATGAAGCTCATTCTCACGCGCACCGGCATAAAGATATGGGTACAGATAGGAGTGTACAGACGGTGCACAGACGGGTCTCGGGGACCCACTTTTGGGTCCCACACGGAAGATCCGATCCGTTCATTCATCTCAAAATTAAATTCCGAGGGGCCCACGCGGAGATCAAGTCGATCAGACGTCCCTAAGTGCTCGATCCAAAATCACCTCATTTCGTTCAAAAAGTCTGTACACTCCCATCTGTGCAGGTAGAAGGACTCCGCGCACCGTGTCCCTGAGTTACAAACCGAAAGTGACAGGTCCCTGGGTCACTTTTCATTTCTATTCGAATTCCTCAGAATGACTTTCATTTCTATGCGACATGTCCCAGGTCACTTTTCCATTTCCTGTCCCGACATGTCCCTTGAAAGGGACAAGTCATTCAGTCAATTTTGAGGGCTTCTGCCCCTCTCTCTCATGCGTGGGTCTTGGGTGGTTGGGACAAAATTGATTTTGTTTTTTTAATTTTGAAATTGTGTTTAATTTTGGAGTTCAATTTTAGGGGGTTAGGCTCTGTAAGGTAGGTTATAGTGGATTTAAGTGACTTGGGGTTAAACTTTTCCGATTATAGAATTTTTATTTGTTTTAAGCTGACTTTTCGTAGAATACTTGCTTGTGTTTTAAGCTGACTTTTCATGAATGCTTTTATGGTTTTGGTTTAGGGTCTTGACTTTTTTTTTAATTATAGAGTTTTAGTGGTTTAAGTGACTTTTCTTTATGAGTCTTGCAGGATTTTAAGTGACTTTCATGGGCTAGGATCTAGGGTTTTAAAAAGCTTTCGTTAGGTTTTGGGAATTTAGGCACTTTCATTAGGTTTGAGGGGTTTAAGCACTTTTATTTGGCTAGTGGGGTTTTTTTTGAAATGTATAGGTGATTTGTGCTCTTGGCATTAAGAAAAAAGTTGATGTCCTTATTGAAGAAAAGACTTATTTATTATGTCATTCCAAAAAACAGACCCTAAAAAAATTGAATTTTGACTAATTTAATAGTTGTTCGATTCATCTCATCGAGAAGAATCTAAAACCACAAAATTAATTAATGAATTTTTTTTTGAATAAAGGAAAACGAATAATCCAATAAATCGAATTATTTAATTATTCGATGCTAACACCGTCGATCAGATGCACCTTTTCCTTTTTCTCGTTTCATTTCTTCAAGTTCAATTTCATGATCGCTTCTTCAAAATAAACCCAAGACCCTCCTCAAATTCTCATGAATTGAACTCCCTAACTCCTTTTTTCTTCTTTCCAAGCCCTAAACCAACCTCCAATGGCAGCAGTTTCGGTGGCCGCCGAGTGGCAGCTCCTCTACAACCGCTACTACCGAAAACCCGAAATCTACTCAATGCAATGGAAGAACAAGGTCGATCTCAGCCGCAACAAGGTCGCCTGCGCCCCGTTTGGCGGCCCAATTGCCGTAATTCGTGACGATTCCAAAATAGTCCAGCTATACGCCGAATCCGCTCTCCGTAAGCTACGGATCTTCAACTCTGCCGGCGTCCAAATCGCAGAAACCGTTTGGAAAAACCCAGGTGGCCGGTTAATTGGCATGGGCTGGACCGACGACCAAATCCTCGTCTGTGTAACTCAGGACGGGACGGTGTATAGGTACTGTTAAGCATTCTATTTAATCATATGATCCATTAATTCTCTCTATCTTTATTAATATGTTATTATACAGAGCATATTAGAATTGTTAGCTTGGAAGGCTAGGGGTTATAGTCAACTTCGATTCAGCATTTTGGACGGCTCTGATTCAGCATTTTGCACGGCTCTAATTACCATAGGTTGTAGCTATGTCTTGTTATATGAATGAAAGCTAGGTTCTTGACAATTTACTTTTCTAACAAGTACAATTTCCACACCGAGGTAATGGAATCCAATTTATAGGTACTGTATAGTACTTATTTTATCAAAAAAAAATCTGAACTTTTTCTTTTTGCAAGTTAATCGATATCATTGACTTCTTTTAATGTATGAAAAATATTTATAGTTTTTTTTTTTCCCGCACCAAAATAAATGCCTTTTAAGTTCTCATTTTGTGGACAATCTTTTTTTGGGACGGAGGGAGGCTACTATAGTTTGCAAGTATGTGTTTGTATATGAATGAAAGCTAGGTTCTTGAAGTTTATCTTCTAACAGGTACAATATCCATGCCGAGGTAATAGAATCCAATTTTTCGATGGGTCAGGAGTGCTTTGAGCACAGTGTGGTGGAATGTGTGTTTTGGGGGAATGGGATGGTTTGTATCAACGAGGCTAATCAGTTGTTTTGTATCCCGGATTTTAAGAATCCAAATCCAATTAAGTTGGCAGACCCCAATCTGGAGGAGTCGCCGTTGTGTATAGCGGTGATCGAGCCGCAGTACACGATGTCGGGGAATGTGGAGGTGTTGCTTGCAGTGGAAGATCATGTTCTGCTTGTTGAGGAAGATGGGATCCAGCAGGTGGGTGCTGGGGTGGGTCCGTTGCAGAAAATGGTGGTGTCGAGGAATGGGAAGCTGTTGGCATCCTTTACCCATGATGGGAGGCTTTTGGTGATGTCTACTGATTTCTCCAAAATTATCTTTGAGAATAGTTGTGAGGTTGGTTTGCAATTCCCATCGTTGATTGTTATTTTTTTTGGTCAGTTATATAGCATGCCAATTATTGCATTTTCTACAATATCCAAAGGTAAGAAATGGTACCGTAAAGTTGTTTGGAATTTGGGTTTGATTAGCGCCAAAAAAGGAAGAAGGAATTTGGATTTGAGTTTTTTTTTTTGATAACCAGGTGTCCAGGCCAGCATTTGCGCGCCTTGACTAATCCTAGGAGACCAATCCCATCGTCCATTAGCGGGGGGCCCATTTAAAGCCAGAGCAAAACTCTATATGGACTAGCCCAAAAGGAGTTGATAGTACCTATGAGGTTTTGAACTTGAGACCTTAGGATGGAGCAAACCCCCAAGTCCCAAGCCTTGACCACTAGGCCAACCCCTTCGGGTTTTGGATTTGAGTATGTTAGGATTATGAGATAGGTAAATATACTTGATTTATTAATACTCAAGGAGCACAATGAGTTTGCTTATTTCTCATTAATGGTGATGTAGGAGACAGTGGGAACAACTAAGTTTGGAATTTGGCTTTCGTTAAGTTAGGATCACAAAGAAGGTAAATACAATTGATGAATCATGGAGATTATAGTACGCAGTACAAAGTTGTAAGAAACGATATCTGATATCATATACTTAGGATGGAATGGTTTGTTACTTAGGATCATGAGAAAGGTAAATAGACTTGATTTATCGCTACTAAAGGAGCATAAGGAATCAAGTACTCATGCTTTTGGGAGACTGTTTAAATCAAAAGGAAGAGAATAAGATTGAATGAACAAGGAAAAAATAGACACGTGGAAACTTTATATCCATCTCAAAACCAATTGGTAATGAGTGGAGAGGTCCTAACATATATTAAGTGATCACCCATTCCACTCCTAACCAGTGCGGGACTCTAGTTCCTTAACAACCTCCCTCATGTGCGGCTACGTTTGAGATCTGTCACGTGTTGTCACTTTTTGGATCCTATCATTGTGCAGCCTTTTTGATGGTCTATCATCGTGGGTGTGGATTGAGAATTTTATAAATGTGAGGTGGAATGGGCCCCGCTTTGATACCATTTGGAAACTTTATATCCATTTCAAAACCAATTGGCAATGACTGGAGAGGTCCCAACATGTATTAAGTGATCACCCATTCCACTCCTAACCAATGTGGGACTCTAGTTCCTTAACACATGTAGCCACTGTAGACGTGAAGAAGAAATTAATCTAAGCAAGGCTGCTATTGTACAATACTGTATTTCATTGTTTTAAAGTCTTTGGAGGTTGAAATCCAACTTATATGTAAACTATGTCTCTTTTTCTATTGAATTTTCATTTCTACAGACAGCCCTTCCTCCAGAGCAGTTAGCTTGGTGCGGAATGGACAGTGTTTTACTTTATTGGGATGACATGCTTTTGATGGTTGGTCCTTATGGTGATCCTGTGCGCTATTTATATGACGAACCAATTATTCTCATCCCAGAATCTGATGGAGTGAGGATACTAACAAACACAAGTATGGAGTTTCTACAACGGGTCCCTGATTCCACTGTATCTATCTTTAAGATTGGTAGCACATTACCTGCAGCATTGCTTTTTGATGCCTTGGATCATTTTGATCGGCGGAGTGCCAAGGTAGGTGATTTTTTGTGTAGGCAGTGTAATTATTTCTGCAATGATATTTACACATCTGTTTCCTCGTTTATACATCAACTTGGGTGGCTTCACTGGCTTGTATAAATTTTCCTGGTTTCCATTTCGAGGGGTTTAGATACAATGTCCATACCGTAGTTATCATTTATCTTTCAAGGACGAAACATAAATAGAACTGTGCCTGTAGATTTAAAAACTGGAGTGTTGTCAGTATGTGAGGTCTCTTCATTTTTCTATCTTGAACTAATGATGAAGTTCTCTGAAACATTCAGTTTATTAAGCTATATGATGGCACAGAATTGCAGCTGCACTTGTATGCACATAGAAAAGAATGTATGTTGTATCATGTGCTCACACATGCCAAAAAGGGGAAATCTTTCCTTGGTAACAGGTGACATGTATGAGAGAAGGAAAGATCTTCACACATCAGGGAAGTATCAGAATTCAAAGACTCAAAAAGGCCTTTATCATGAAAATAAAGAAGAATCTTAATCCTAATGGAGTAGTGTGTAACCACAATTTCTATTTCTTATGGAAGTAAATAATTAAAATTAAAATCATATACGCAAACTAGGAAAAGACAAAATGCAGCGACAACAAAACCAATACCCATGTAATCCTAAATTGATTCAGGTTTGGGGTTATGGGCAGTGGAGGACTAGAGAGACCTTTGGCAATAAATGCACAAAGTCACTGCTGGCAGAAAGTTTTACGAAAAATAGAAAATCGAGGAACTCAAGGGACATTACGCAAATGCAGTGACAACAATACCAATACCCATGTAATCCTAAATTGATTCAGGTTTGGGGTTATGGGCAGTGGAGGACTAGAGAAACCTTTGGCAATAAATGCACAAAGTCACTGCTGGCAGAAAGTTTTACCAAAATCGAAAATCGAGGAACTCAAGGGACATTACGCCAAACCGTGGCCACAAATCAAAGCCAGTAGGCATAAGAGATGGCAGGCTTAAAGACCTGATTCATTTTCTATGCTCATTAACTTGCTTCCTTCATTCATAATCCAAAGCATCAGCAATGCACAATTAGAAGACAAAGTATATGTTAAAGATAAATGAGATCCAAATTTGTATTTGGTCCCATTTTCAGTATATTGGAAATTGATTGTCAAAGAAGAATGCTACATGCTAAAGAAATATGATACGTCTTCTGAAAGATTACAAGTGGAAGGGTTCATGAAGGACGTACATCATGGTGAGGAAATTCTGACCTGGTTTTTTTTCATCAGGCAGATGAAAATTTGAGATTGATACGGTCATCTCTGCCTGAGGCTGTTGAAGCATGCATTGATGCTGCCGGACATGAATTTGATGTCTCACGACAGAGGACATTACTAAGGGCTGCAAGCTACGGCCAAGCTTTTTCCAGGTTGGTTTGGATTTCCTAAATGCTAAATTTAGTGATAAGAAATCAGAATCAACAATTCTATGTATCGGTAGGATAGAATTTTTACATACATTGGATTCAATATTCGGCTAACTGTTCATCTGACAAAGATTGATCTGTTAGGATGACTCGTATGGTGTGGGCATGTTTCTAAGCATTGGATTGATGGATTCATCTAAGGTTCATTTCAAAGATACAGGGGCATGCCAAATTATTTGAAAACCCTCAGTATATAATTCATATTCTATCTTAACTGGTATTTCCTAATTTTCTTGGACCATTCATGCATATCAGGAGTTTTAGGCATAGCTCGTGAGGAAATTTGACAAGAAAAAAATCTTGCCAAGTTATGGTCCAGCTAAGCATGTCCAACACGGATCTCATACCATTATCAAGTGTTGAGTGTCTCACGCAGGCACTTTATACATCTCGAAGGATCCATGTAGCATATGTTACCTCCCATAAAGTTACAGTATTGAATACTGCATTAAGAAATGTCCAATCATGCTGCTGCCTGCTGGATAACAGAAGTACCAAGTGGAGGCAGAGAACTGACAAAGTGGATTTTTTTTTTTTTTTGAAAGGCAAAAACTTTGTTAATCTTGAAAATTGTACAAGACTAATAGGGGCAAGAAAAGGCAACAAGCACCGTTACCAAATCTGAGACCCAAACCCAAAGGGACAAAGCCCACTTAAAGGCCTATAGCCCAACACCCGTGAGTCATAACCCAAATAATACGATAAGCACAAAGACACCCCATGGGTCGAAACCCAGATAAAACATTAAGCACAAGAGGCCCGAAACCTCAAATGGGCCAAGGCCGACCAAAACATCCCAACCCTAATTGCAACAAACCACCTCAAGCAGCCACTGCCACCGCCCCAAAAGATTACGCCTCCACATCACTGTTAAGTATACTGGATTGATCCAAGAGATGAACCCATAAGGAGGAGCACCACCACAACTCCGTTAGGCAAAACCAAAAGCATGCAGGAGTGAAATCAGCGGGAGCACAAAGCAAAGGGCTGGCAGTGGACAGATCAGAGGGAGAGAGTGAGGCTGAAACAAGAGGAAGTAGATCAAGACAACCGACGTCAGACAGATCCAGGCGACCCAAGCCCTTGGTTTTAACTTGCTGTATAGTTTACCAAATGTATACGGGGTTGAGTTATTTTGACATCTGTGAAAAGTGAACCAAATCCTTTTTCCTTGTCATTTTATTATTAGATTTAGGAGAATCAAACTTGATGCAAATGTAGAATTTAAAAATTAGCTGAGTACCACCATTAATACTCTGAGGTTATAGAACACATGGTGGTCTGTTGTATAGCTATAAAGCATAAGATAATGTGAATTATTTGCCTTGGAACCTCGTTTCAGACCAATTTTGATTCTGACAGTTAAAAACTTTTTTGTCTTCTTGAAATATGAAGAACTGTAGAAGTGAAATCCTAATTAGTGCTTAGTACTTTCTGTTGATTGCTGCTTTTGTATCAATTTTGCAAATTTGTTGTGAAATGTTATAATTTCTTTGTTTTTGGTGATTGCCATTATGGAACAAGAGCTGATTGTTGTTTTGAGTAACTTTCTACTGTAATTTATGTATGACATTTGCCCCGACACACAAGTGGTTTGTCAGCTACCTATCGATGCAACTCCCAGTTCACTTTGAAACTTATACAAAGGAGTTCACCACTGAACTCGTGGTTACCATTTTTTACTGCTGTTCAAGATCCACTCGACTATCTATTTTTTCAGATGCACAAGTACATGTCTCGTAGAGTATTTTCCTCCTACCTGTAGATTTCGACCTCTGCTACAAAGTAAATATAATAGTGCAAAGATGAGCTGTTCCGGTCATGGGTAGTTTTCATATCACTGCAAGTGGAGGAATAGATTCGATTTCATTTTCCAGAGACTCTTTTGTTTTTGTTTTTTTTGTTTTTAGTCTGTTCTGGTCATGGGTAGTTTTCACATCGTAGCAGGTGGAGGAATAGATTCAATTTCATTTTCCAGACTCTTTTTTTTTTTTTTCCTTGTCGCTCTTTCTTTGTGTTGTTTATTTATTTTCCTTTTCTAACTGTTGCTGAAATGCGGCAGATCTGTAAGGTTTAAGCCTTACAGACAATAAGGTATAAGTACCAAAAGATTATCAGTAAATAACCAACTTCTATCAATACTCCGAGAGAATATTTCATTTTACTTTATAAATCCAAACTAGAAATGTAAGTCAAAAAGCATTTTTCAACAAATGTCCCTAGCCATTGACAGGAAATTCCCATCCACCTCGGCAGTGATGGGAAGTTTGACTGAGGGGATTTTGGATATCTTACCTTTTACGCACTTCTTGCTAGTTTAACAGCATCTTCACCTACCAGAGATACCTTTCTTCTTCCTTAAATTTTCTGACACCGAAAGAACCATAAAAGTACTCATTTCCTGCAGAGTTGCTTATTTTTTCTGAAACATCACATGAATTTAGCTCCTGTTGTATGCCTGTCATCACTGTATAAGCTTACTCGCAGTATTGGAACTACAAATATATCCATTCTTTGCTGATTTCTGCTCTCAATAATGATATCCAGTTGGCTTTGGCAGCCACTTTCAACGTGATCGATTTCAAGAGATGTCTAAAACTTTGCGGGTCTTGAATGCTGTGCGCAACTATGATATTGGCATCCCGCTTACTCTCCACCAATACAAGGTTTGCACAGTCCTCTATATTCATTGCTCTTGTTTCATTTTTTGTAGTTTTTTGTACCTGAACTACGTAGCTAATAGCGCAACATGCTTGCTCTTTCAGCTTCTTACACCATCAGTTCTGGTTGGTCGTCTGATAAATGCCCATCAACATGTTCTTGCTCTTCGGATATCGGAGTACCTTGGTATGAACCAAGTAAGTTCATTTGTGAAAAGATAATTTGTTGTTGCTGTTGTCTCTTTCTCTTACGGATAACTAGTTAGCGTAGGAATTCTATGCTGCTGCCTTTATTTGCACGGGATGCAGTGACGTCATTCCTATACTCATTTTTCTTTCGTTGGGTTTGGATAGGAAGTGGTGATAATGCACTGGGCATGTGCAAAGATAACAGCTTCTTTAGCAATTCCTGATGCCTCTCTACTTGAAATTTTACTTGATAAGGTTTGTATCATCTTTTGTAGTTTTTAAATTGGTATGAAAGTGCTTTGTTTTCTGCTTGTTCCATTTTGTCTCGTTGACATGATTTTTTTCCCGTGGTGTTTCAGTTGAGAATATGCAAAGGCATATCTTATGCAGCAGTTGCTGCTCATGCAGATAAGAGTGGCAGACGGAAATTGGCTGCGATGCTTGTTGAACATGAACCACGTTCTTCTAAGCAGGTTCTTGTTTGTTTTTTATTTTCCTCACTTCTCTTGTGATCCTTTTTTGGATAAAAATGTATCTTTCATTGTTGTTTTGTGGTTTCCATTTCTTGTTGGTAGATTAACTTACCATTGACAAAGAGTGACAGCTGCAGTCATTTTCTAGAGAAGTTGGTTGCAGTATTAATTTTGAAACTTGTCTCCAGGTTCCTCTACTCCTAAGCATTGGAGAGGAAGATACTGCTCTGTCAAAGGCAACTGAAAGTGGTGACACTGACCTTGTTTATCTTGTACTGTTTCATATCTGGCAGAAGGTATCAATTGTAGGGCTTTCAAACAAGAAATATTTGTCTCAAAATACTTGATACATCTAATCACTTAACATAGGCTGGGCAAACTTATTTTTTCTGGGTTTGATTTTTCCCCTACATTCTTTGACCTCAGAGGCCAGCTTTGGAGTTATTTGGGACGATACAGGCTAGACCATTGGCACGTGACTTGTTTATAAGTTATGCACGGTAGGTGTACTCTATTTGACTGTTTGAGTTGAGGACTGTTTCTTTAACCTGGGGCTCGTGCTGCGAACTTATCACTGTTTTTTGTGCAGATGCTATAAACACGAATTTCTGAAGGACTTCTTTCTTTCAACTGGGCAGCTTCAAGTATGTTCTTAGTTTTACCTGGGTCATTTATTTTAAATCTCTATGAGAGCATGGTATAATGGCTGCAATATGCTAACATATGGACATGAATATGGCTGTTAGGCATGGTATGTTGTGGACTATTTAAATGGATTAACAAATGGATAAAAGGACGTGAATTATTTCGTTTTCTCGAGTGATGATTTTTCTTTTTTTGATAAGAATTTGTCATGTGATGTTTACATGTTAAAATTATGACCAGAACTCTTCTCTGCTTTCTGTGTGTGGAATTTGTATTGCCACTAGACAGACAGTTGGGGGCTTGATAGAGGAGTGTCGTATATTGAGCGGTTCTACTAGTATGGTTAAATAAACTGCTTTGAGCATGTAGAATATACAAGTGATAAAGGGCCAAGAAGCAGGGTCTATCTCTGCTCCTAAACTAAAGTTAGGGAATTTACTCTAAGCTCTTGCTTGCAGCTCTTTAAACATAGCGATAATTCGTTATCATTTAAAGCTTTTGAACTTATTTGGGAGTTGGAACTTTCAATCGAAAGTGAAAAGATGCAGGATGTAGATGATTTATTTCTGATTAAGAATATGGTCGATTGTTTGGTTGTTGCTATGTTCTAATGCTCTTCTCAAAGGTTATTTGGTGTTTTGTAGGATGTGTCTTTTTTGTTATTGAAAGAGTCGTGGGAACTAGCAAAAAATCCAATGGCAAGCAAAGGATCTCCCCTTCATGGTCCACGGATTAAACTTATTGAAAAGGCCCAGAGTCTTTTTGCTGAGACAAAAGAGCATACATTTGAGTCAAAGGCTGCTGAGGAGCATGCAAAATTGCTGAGGTGAATCTGTTGCTCACGTAACCTGAAATTTGCATTTTAAGCTTGTATCTTTTGATTTCCTTAGGGGATCTGCTTCTGTGGAAGCAATATCTAGATCTGCTTCTTTGGAGAATGTCTTTTTTTGTACTTCATCTTAAATTTGAATGAATCTTGTGGATGGCAGTTTTACTATCTTCTCCGGTGCTCTAAAAATTGGCCTAGTGCCAGCCTAGTCGCTAGTCGACGCCTGGCCGACTCGATTAGTGGTCTAGGCAGTCAATTAGTCGCCAGGCCTATCAATTAAGAATTAGTCAGCGAGTCGGGATTAGTCAGAAGTCGGGATGAGTCGGAAAGTTGGGATTAGTCGGGCCTAGTCGGAGGTAATTTCTTGATATTTTGAAAAAAATTGGGTAAAATATGTTATATTAAAAGGTACGGGGGATAACTGTTATTAGTAATAAAGCAAACATATACAATAAGACAACTATAGGTCGTATATCCTAATCGTCCTATTCAAAAAAACAAAACAGAAAAATCCTAAAGCCTAAATCAATCTCAAAACATGTGCTACTTATGTATTCTACTTGCTCAAAACTTGGAAAGAAGGGTTTTTTTTTTTGTTTAAAAAAGAAAGAGAAAATCCGACTAGCCAATTAATCCCCTAGTCGCTAGTCGGTACCAGACCAACCTGGGACCACTTAGTGTCTTTTAGAACCTTGATCTTGTCTTGACGGAGTACTTCATGATGGAATATATATATATATATATATCCCCCCCTCTTCTCTGTCGATTCAATTTATCAGCAATTACTACATACAGAAAGATTCATTAAGCTTAGCCTGGGAGCCACTGTTTGCATGCTACTCCCTCCGTCCCAAATTAATGGTCCTTTTTTCACTTTTTTTTTTTTGCTAAGTAGAAGTGTATCGACCTTGTCACCGATAAATACTCTAAAATGAGAAATCCTTTTCATTATTTGGCACCTCTCAAAGAATTGCCCGTAACTTTCAATCTATGGTTCTTTTTATATCCAATATGGATCTTATTTACCCAAAAAAATATGGATCTTATTTGATAGATCTCAATTTGTTTTATAAAACAAAATTTTTGCAATTATAAAAAAACATTATAGATTGTGAAATATAGATAATTTGTGTTGAGTGGCACAACTGCCGAAAAGGGACTATTAATTTGGGACGGAGGAAGTACTTGAAGTCTGTTGAAGGCACTCAAGAAGTATTAGGAAAAATCGAGGTTGTCTTATATACCTTGTTACTGCCAATTGCCATGTTTTGGATATCTGGTCGACCGTGGTGGGGCTAGATTCCCTCTCAAAGTATTCAAATAGGCATGTGTAATGGCAGCATGCCCATCAAATAGGAAATTTTCTCTTCCCATATTACAACAATAACAGAATCCATCTAGTACCCATTCATTGGGGGTACGCGCAGGAGATGATTAAAGACAGACCTAACCTTCGGCAATATGCACAAAGTGGTTGTGCCCAGAATACCACTTAAGCAGTGAACCCCTAAGCCTCCAAGAATCGAGGAGCTACAGGGACGTTTTGCTACAGAACCATGCCCCCAAATCAAAGCCAAAAGGCATCGAGGAGGGTAGGCCTAGAGACCCAAATCAATCTCTGTGCTCATTACCATGCTTCTCTTCCCATATTGTCTATTTTAAATCTTGATTGAATGTATTATGTGGGGTGGTGTCCAACTTCCCTCTCCTTAACTTGGACTTTTCCGGTGTGACCTTGAGCGTGGCTAAACCTTTCTTCCTCTGGCCCTACAAAACCAAGAACTCCGTTAGTTACTACCGGATCAAAGTCAACCAGAAGGCAACCCGATGGCAAAGTCAGCCCCTGAATGAGAAGGGAAATGGAGAACTTTGAGGAGGAAGGAATGGCCTACTTGTTACGGTTTATCACTGTAGTATTTATAGGAGTGCCTTCACGTTGAGGGTTAGGATCCCGCGTTCCACCCTCGTGACGGGTGACGTCGCTGACATCCTCTACGCGACAATCAGCACTACCACCTCTTCCTGACTGAACGCCATGCACGATGGTGCACAAGCACTGAGCTGGTCAGGCTGATCTCGGGGATGTGTGTAGTGAATTGAAAAGCCATGTGGCTGAGCCGTACTATGGATGATCTCGACCTGGAGGTTGGGCGTACGGTCGGGACACACGTCTGGAACAGGTTTGTGCCACGTGTCCGGCCCGTATGACACCTGATGGTTATACTGCAGTTGGTCGGTATGGCCCTGCCACGCTGCCACACGCTCGTTTGGGGATTGGCGCTTCTTTCCCTAGTGGAATCTTTTGGTTCCCTTGCTCCAACTGTTCTTCTATTGTTCAATTGTGATCCAAATGTGCGGTCTGGTGCAGCTGAGGTTATGCTGGTCGGGCGGCCCAGCAGAACATTTTGGAATGCAGGCTGCGAGTGACTGATGGGCTCGTTCGTGTTTATTGATTTGGATTGGGCCAAGCCATACTTGGCCTAATTATTTCGACCCACTACATATTATATAGTTGTATAATGAAGGGGGGCTGCTACCAAGACTTGAAGTCGTGAATAATCAGTGTAGAATGTTCCCTATTAGCTACAAAGCTACCACATAAGTTAGTCATGGAGTTGACTTTATCTTAGTTGAAAATTCTGAGGTGTATGTTCACACATAATATTTTGTGAGTTTTGAGTCCTTGGGATTTCAGCCTTTACCAAATTGCTTCTCTCTTTGTGTGGGGTAAGATGCTACTTGCTGCCTCAGACTCTCTTTACTCAGCCCCATCAAATGGATAACCAAAAAGGATAACGATGAATGCTTTCACAACAAGTCATTGACAAACTTTGGTTAAAATTTGCATTCAATTATTGTGGTACTCTTTTCCTATTAAGTTCGATTTTAGTCTCTTTATTATTTTTGGGACTCTCTCACCTCTCATCGCTGACTGTACTATTGCTACAGGATGCAACATGAATTAGAAGTGACGACAAAGCAGGCCATTTTCGTTGACTCAAGTATTAGTGATACCATTCGCACATGTATCGTACTGGGAAATCATCGAGCTGCAATGAAAGTCAGAACAGAATTCAAGGTTTGTTGGGTCACTTTTGTGCCTCTGTAATTGATGTTGATTTGATGCAGCAATAGTTCATACTGTTGATGCATATGACTATGGTGCTTTGCGTTCTATTCTTTGTTCAACTACCCAACGCCTTTTATTTGTATCCTGAAGATCTATGTTGTTACCTTGTCACAGGTTTCGGAAAAGAGATGGTATTGGCTTAAAGTTTTTGCTTTGGCCACAATCAGGGACTGGGATGCCCTAGAAAAGTTCTCAAAGGAGAAAAGACCACCGATTGGTAAGCCACTTCGCTAATTTCACAAAAGAGCTGTCTTCAGTTTACGCACAAAAATTTGGTCAATTCAGAAGCGTTTTTTTCAATTTCTCGACCAATCACTTCTTCAGAAATTCATCTTAAATGTCAGCATGTGTTAGTTTAATAACAATTGATCAAGGTTCATCGCCGTAAGAAAGAGTTACAAACACTTAGGTGTCACTTGTGAAGAGATTAGTTTGATGTAGCTCGCTCCACATGGATCAAAGGGTGTTCATGTGTATGTATTGATAACAAATATTTATGTGTTCTCCTATAGTTATGAACACTCACTCCACTCAACAACCCACAAAATGCCAAAAAGAAATAAGAAATCTACAACTACCGCAGTACCACCTCTCACACACACACACACTCACACGCAATATATTTTTACCTTTAGTGATTGTATCACTACCATAACTAATAATTTCCCCATTGAAACAGGAGATCTGAATTTCGTTATGCATCCTACTTTTCAACATGTCTACGGCAAAATACATACATTTAATTTAATAGCATTTGAAATGAAGCTATTATGCAATAAATTATGAAACTCACAATGGCAACTAGTAAGGGTATCATTTTTATAAAATTACGGATTCTTTTGTCAAAAGGTGCTATCAATACTTGCTTAACTATGTTCTATAGAGCAATATGAAGAAAAAAATTTAAAAGTTTAAGTTTCTTACTGAACACCCTGGCCAAAATTCTTGGAGCCACCACTACAGTAACCACTTGAATGCCATGTGGTTAGTTTATTTTGCAACTCCCAATTACCACAAGCAAGAATCATAGTAGTATCATTTTTTAGACGTTTGTCTTTTGATCTTCTGTAGTTATTTAGCTACAATAAATGGTGCCAAGCTTCCCACCTAAACTCAGAAAGAAATGGTATATACTATATACAGAAAGAAAGAAAACACAAGAATAACGGAAAATGATGCTTATTTTTCTTCTTTGGCTATTAGGCTCCTTCATCACTATTTATGTTTATTACAGCGTTTCTAAAGGAGAATGTAAGGAGGAATTAATTTACTTGGAATATGTCTTCCTATGACCTATAAGGCACGGACACTCCATTTCAGTTGTAGTAGCAGACACCGACACATCACCAATTGTTTGTGTTGGACACATTAAGGACAGAGGTGTTTACACAAACACAACTCGCTGGCGAATTGATGAATTGGACATCTTTTGTTGTGAAATAGGTTATCGACCGTTTGTGGAGGCATGCGTTGATGCAGATGAGAAAGGTGAAGCTTTGAAATATATCCCAAAACTCGCAGATCCAAGGGAGAGAGCAGAGGTAAATTCAGCTCTTTGTGGCAGAAAATGACAGGCATATGCGGGAAATTCCTAGTTTCACTCATCCTTACTACAGAAAAGAATTAATGCTTCATTTGAGTGCTAATACATTACCAAAAACTGGGATTGGACTGCTATTTGTTTCAACTGCAACCACTCTTCTCTTACCTTCTTCTCTGACAAACTAGTTTGATCATTGATGCAACATAGTACATTCTGCGAATTAACGACCGTGCATTCGCTATACCAGTAGTAATCAGATTGTTGCCTAACCAATTTCCCCTCACCCCTCAATTGCGGCCACTATTTTTATGTTGATATTTTAGTATCACTTGTGTAAATTGTGTACAGGCTTATGCTCGAATTGGCATGGCCAAAGAAGCCGCGGACGCTGCGTCTCAAGCCAAAGACGGTGAATTACTTGGTAGATTGAAGTTTAGTTTTGCACAAAATGCAGCAGCTTCGTCCATATTCGATACACTAAAAGACCGGCTGTCCTTTCAAGGCTCATAACTTTTCTGGTGTGTTGCGTTTGTAGTAGTTAAATTGAAATTATTTTGCATCATTAGTACAAAGCGTTTACTTGTGCCCTGATTATCAGGTGGAGCTTGCTCATTTTGTATTTTCAGTTTCATTGGTGTTTTCCAATTATGAAAGTCGGGAAAAACTAGTGGTTAAGAGGAAGGAAAAAGCTTAGTGTATTCTGTTTTGGTGTATAAATAAAGCTCCAGTTGGCATTTTTTGGGAGAACTTGCAATGACTCCATTGTTTTATGCCAGTAACAAACTGAACCCTTGCGTTTGGATGGTAATGGTCTGAAACATCTATCGCCCTTCGTCAAACGAAGTGAACCCTTGCGTTTTATGTCAGTGACTGGCTCAGAAAATATTGTAACAACAGAACTGACTCAGAAAATTTTCAATCAAAAGTTAAAAGATGCAGGATGTCTCCTTTTAGCGGAGACTAAGGAACATACGTTTCATTCAAAGGCTGCTGAAGTGCAGGCAAAAGTGTTTAGGTGAAACTGTTGCTCACGTCAACTGTAATTTTCTTTCATGAAAACAATTTCAAGGTCTATGTAACAGAAGGTTAGTCGTTGAGAGAACATTGGAGAATGTTTTCTTTTGTACGTTTTGGATGAACATTTTACCATCTTGTCTTGAGGGAGTACTTAAAAATGAAAAATGCAGGATGCTTTGACTCTGAGGTTTCCCCCGGTTTGTCTGATGCTTGTATCCAAAACCAGTAACCAGCATATTGGTCATTTTTTTCATCTTCTCTTCCATTCAGTCCATGCTAACTCCTTGTGTCTTTTGGTCCTTCGTCTGTTTATTACTCCAATTATCAGATATTTAGACATCGAAAAACCTTCATTCAGCTTAGCCTAAGAACCACTGTATGTATGCCATTTGGGGCGGCAGGTGTAATGGCAGCATCCCCATCAAATCTAGAGTTTCACTCCCCCGTCGTGTATTCGAAGACCTTTAAGAATGTACTGTATGCATGGAAAATGCAGGGTCTGCTACCAAGAGTTTAAGTCATTAACAAAAAGTGTAGAACGTTCCCTATTAGCCACAAAGCTACCGCATTAGTTAGTTGAATCGACTCTAACGTAGTTTTTTTTTTTGTGTGTGATCGGAAAAAGAAATTTTATAAAAGAAACTCGAGTTGAAGTCATTAACGTAGTTGCAAACATCTGAGGTAAATTTTCATACATAATAATTTGAGTTTGGGTGACTTGGGGGACGTGAGCCTTTGCCAAATTGCTACTCTTTCTGTGTGGGGAAAGTTGCTGCATCAGACTCTCCTTCGACGCGCCCAGCAAAAAGGATAAACATGCATGGATGGTAACACGACAACTCAATGAGTTTTTTATGGTACTCTGCCTATGAAGTTCGACTTTACTCTCGTGATTGTTTTTGTGATTGTCTCACCTCCCATCACTAGCTCTTCTATTGCTACAAAATGCAACATGAATTAGAAGTGATGGCAAAGCAGGCCATTTTTGTCGACTCAAGTATTAATGATACGATTTGCACATGTATTGTACCGGAAAATCATCGAGCTGCAATGTAACTTAGAACAGAATTCAAGGCTTGTTGGGTTGTTTTTGATGCGTTGAGTTCTTTTCTTTGTTCGTGTACATAACTGTCATCTACTTGTATCATGAATCTCATATGTTGTTATCTTGTCATTGATTTCGGAAAATAGATCCTATTGGCTTAAAGTTTTTGCTTTGGTTACAATCAGGGACCGGAATGTCCTTGAAAAAATTTCCGAGGTGAAAAGACCACCAATTGGTAAGCTTTCCTACTTCATTTTTCACAGATAACTGCCTTTGTGTTTAAGTATCATCGGCTAGTCTTTTGAGTTCAGTGCGCAAAAATTGGTCAATTCAGCAGCTTTTTTTTGTTCAATTTCTCAATCATTATGTCTAAACACTAGTTCAGAAAAACCGATCCATGTTAATTGTCACCGGCAGTCAGAATGAGTTACATAAGTTTAGGGACTGTTGCTGCTGAGGTTCAACAGTGGCATCCACCTGAGGCAGGAACTTTTAAAATTAATGTGGATGGTGCATTTGATGGGCCCAAAAGTATGGGTGGTGTTGGTGTAGTGATACGTGATCAGTATGGGAATATTATGAGTGCTGCTGCCTTACCACTCACATGGTGTATGTCTGCTGAATTGGTTGAGGCCGAAGGTATCCGCTTTGCTTTGGGGTCTGAAATCTGCTCTCGGGATAGAAGTTATGTGATGGAAGGAGATGCACAAATAGTGATCAAGATGTTTCAAGGCCAATCTCCAGTCAAAGCTTGCTTGGATGTTATCATTGAGGATGCACTTGTGCTAGCTAATAAGTTTGTTTCTTGTTCTTTTAATTTTGTTCCTCGTAGTTGTAATAGGGTGGCTAATGCAATAGCCAAAATTGCCCTATCTTTGGACGGCCCTCTAATCTGGAAGGAGAGTGTTCCAAACTGGATTAGTAGGGAAGCGATCCTTGATGTGTCTAGTTTGCCGTTGAGTTAAATAAAATTCTTAACGATTGACAAAAAAAAAAGAAGTTAAGTTTTGGAAAAAAAAATGAAGCAGATTTGTCCATGTTCAATACACTTAAAAACGGGTTGTCATTTCAGGCATTTCACAACCTGTGCTCTCTCCATTGTTTTTCTGGTGTGTAGTTTTTGTAGTAGTTGTATTCAGAACCGGCTCATGGGGTAGGCTGGCGAAGCAACCTCCTCAGGCCTCCGAAATTTTGCAAAAAATAGGGAGCCCCCCGTAGGTATATGATTAAAAACTGTAATTAGTATGTAAAGCGAGTGAATTCAAATGTGCAAGTAGCATAGCTTAGACAGTGTTTTGTGGTTGCCATTTGCAGCTTGTGTTGTTGAATGAAAGTGGTTTCAAACTCCTTGTCTCCCTTTTTTCACGAGTTTTATAACTATAACAGTATAATTGAGTTTGATTTATGTTCAAATTTTCTATCAAGCATTTTTTTTTTCCCTTCCTTTAATTAGCCATTTACATGTTTTTCGCCTTACACTTAGTATTTTTTTTCCTTCGTTTAATTAACTATCTACGCTTTACAAATTCAATTAGAAATTTTTGATCGATTACATTTTAAAGTTAATTTCAATTTTCAAATTTTTAGGTTAAAATATAGAGGACCCCATGTTTGGGATTTGATTCTGGCCCCCGAACTTCCTGAGCCGGCTCTGGTTGTATTCAAAGCGAGTGTTTCCTTCTTGCTGCCCTGATTATCATGTGTAGCTTACTGATGTTCGTATTTTCAATTCCATTGGTGTTATCAGATTGTGAAAAACAGGGAAATCTGGGGGTGAAACGAAGGAAAAAGCAAAGTGACAGTTTTTGGGAAAACTTTAAATGACCCCCAGAGTTTTATGCCTGTAACAAATTGAACAACTTGAATTTGAATGGTAATGATCTAAACCATATATCTTCATCGTCATACAAATTGAACCCTGACGTTTTTATATCAGAGATGGAAGAGGGATAACATTTTCCTTCTATGATAATATTGTTGATGGAAGACGGAGGGATGAGGAGAGATCAAACAGGCGGCGGAGGTTGAGAGAGTGGGGAGGGAGCATAGATGGGCGATGTTGAGAAAGGGTGGCTTTCACCACTCCCCTTTTAAATGCTCAAAAGTCCTCATATTATGACTCATATTCAGGCCCTTCGTTATATAGTAACAATCTCCAAATTATTAATAAAAGTACCCTTTCTATCAAAAAGAAAGACCTACGTTGTTACAATGGTGAATTCCTGGGGTTACTAGTATAATAGGAGTAATAATCATTGAAATTAAATTTGATACGCGACACACGTAAACATAGGGGTTTATGCCTATCTGAATTATTTCCCATCCTCGCCCTTTAATTTTTACGCTCCTCCTTTTTCTTTTTCTTTTTTTCTCTTTGCTAATGTCTTTTTCTTTTAAATTCCTGTTCAATACATGAGGTTGTGGACCGCCTACCACTATGCAATATTAAGTGCAACAGGCATCAATCTATTCTGTCTTCTTAGATATTTTTTCAATTGAATACTAACGTTGACTAGCATAATTTCTACCATTGTTAGGTGAATTTCTGATTTTTAATTAGGCTTCGGGAGACTTGTATGCAGAAGCAAATTGAGAAAGATAAGAGTCACAACTGAAAATGATGGTAACACAAAAATATTCAGAATGAGGTCATGAAGGTTGACTAGACAACACATGAGAGGCAGACTGGATAATACAAACACAACCACCAAATCATTGAGAAAGAGACTCAAATATAAATTAGTCATGACAAAACCCCTCTTTCATTCTTGTACGTAAGCCACGTTTCACTAAGTGGATTATTGAACTTTTTGGCTTTTTACGCTTTACGAAACAAGTCATCTTCCTCACAACAATCTAAAAAGCCAAAAGCTAAGTGGAACGGCCTCTAGGCACTCACAACAACTGAAATCACCATTAGACTCTGGCAATGCAGTTTATGACTTGAAAGAATATACAACCCATTTCTAGTTGTACAGAAGAAAGGATGTGATTCATTTGATGATTACTAGCCACAATTCCTCGAGTTAATGTGATTGAAAACAAGCTTCACAACTCTACTGGATTTTAAGGCCATGTTGGATCATGGATTTCTGGAGGGAAAGGAGAAAATGAAGTAAATGAGAAGCCAAATTTACTTCTTCGATTTCATTTCGATTGATAATACCTTCACACAAATCCGTAGTCTAAACACAGCCTGCGAATTCAAATATGGACAGCAGAAAAGATGAACGCCAGGCTCTGTGAAAATTGAAGAACACAGATCAACCACATCCCAAATTGTAGCTGTTATACAGGAGCAACAAAAAATGGACATTTTGTAAATGAAACTCAGCAGTCATTCCAAATGAGTAAAACCTTGAATTTTATTTATGTGGAACAGATTTCCTGTTAATCAATATATAATCACATCAATCTCCCAAGAAAGAAAAAAAACGAAACAATAAGACTCCTATGCCTTGTATGTTACCTTCTTGACAAGGGAAAAATGAAAAATGCCTCCCTGAACCCACCATGTGTACAGTTTAGTTTACCTCCTAAAGCATCCAAACTCTTGATCAAGACATGTTAAACATCTGAACACCTTGTTGGTGCAAAACCCAGCCTAGATTTCTTTGTGTCATACAGTATATGGAAATTCTGCTGCTGGTAGTTCCCGACTATCGACATAGCAGACCGAGGAGTCCCCAATATCGCCAAGCAAACAACTTCCTCCGGTTCAAGCCTGATAAAATAGTTCTCAACCGGGAAATTCCACACCCCTCCGTCCCCAAACACGATTCCAAGAGAGGGTAGCTCAAGTTTCTCCACTCCAGAAACATTGTAACAAGGTTCCAGTATAGGAAAATCTTCCACAACTGGGTATCCCTTCACCTTGCTCATAAATGCCTCTTTAATAGCCTTGTAAGCTGGATCAACGAAATAACTTAACGTAGTACCCGAATCGATGATTGTACCCCCAGCCCCCTCCGGCGACATGTTCCACGTCTCATCGGGGATTTTTACCACCTCTCCTCCCACAACTACAGATTTCACCTGCACATAGTAGAATGTCTCATGTGGATTTTCTTTCCCGCCAATCAATGTAGTGAAATTCAGTTGTGGGTGGTTTAACAAGTCCTTATCCTCACCAAAAATCAACTTGCTACTAACACTTGAGTTGCTGTTTCTATCAACAAGGCAATAGGAAAAGGAATGGCCATACAAAGATTGCAATTGTGATGAAAATGAAAGTGGACCCCTTCCAAGCCCTAGCAGCCCTGCTGCCCCATGAAACAAGCCTCTATTCCAATGCCCACATCCAAACATCACATTCTCCACCCGCCGGAGATCTGACTTTCCACCGGGTGTGGTTAAGTTAACAGTGAAGGTTTCGAGGGCAAAATCGCCTGTGGTGTTGGAACTATCTCCATACCAATAGTAATAAGGGCATGTTTGGTTCTCAGCCTTGCAAGGCTGTGCAAGATCAGGGGAGGAAACAAAGTGACACTTGGGATCATGGCAACTTATATTGCTAAAAGAGCTAGACTCTTTAGGATTATAATAAGGTCCATTTTGCTCAAAACAGTCATGACATGGAACACATTGAATCCAATTGAGATCACTACCAGTATCAAGTATCAAAGAGTAATGTCTAGGAGGTGTACCCACAAACACATCCATGAAGTACTCTCCTGATCCAAGACTCACCCCGGACTCGAGCGTCGCCGTCAGCTGTCCACCGGAGGAAAACCCAAATGGGGAGTGCTCCGGCAACGGAGCAATCACCGGCTTGAATTCTTGCTTCCCAGATTCAGGTTTCCCACCATCTTTCACTCTTTGACTTGACAAGGTGTTTTGGTTCTTTTTCTCTATGATTCTGGTATAAAGTGTCTGAATTCTGACACGGTCTCGGGTTGTTGACTCAGTTACCGAGTCCTTGGGTTTCATTTCTTGACTCACTGACCGGTGCTTCAGATGGAGTTTCACGGATGGGGTGCCAAAATTCCCATCTTTTTCTTCGTCTTCTTCATTCAAATCATCTTCTGTGGGGATTTTTGATGGGGTTTGTTGGTTTTTATCAGATGCAAGACCACAACCAGAATTGGATGAAACAGAAACAGCATTGAAGCTCAAATTATCCATGAATTCTACACCTAGAAGACTAGAAGTGTTGGATTTCAGGCAATGAACGCCAACAGAAGAAAGGGAAAGGAATATAATGAAAAGGAAGAACTTCATCACCATGGCCTTGGTGGGTTTTTCCTTTTCTTATTTGGTTACTAATAAAATTGAAAGAAAATTGTCTGCAATGGGGAAACTCTGCCAATCTAGTAGTAGATAGCTATGGGAAATCAATTGAGTGTAGCTGTGTCACAATTCAGAACTAGGAGATGAGGGAGGAAAATGGGTGAATAATGAAAGGGTTTATTGGGGAAATAAAATTTGAGGAAACGCAGGAAAAAGAATGGGAAAAAAGCGTTGGAGATGGAGCAGGTAGAGTATTCTAATCAGGAAAACAAAAACCCAGAAACAGAAGTTGTAGGTGGGAATTGATGTTCAAACCCATAAATGTTAATAACTCTAAAAAGTGGGGTGAGAGAGAGAGAGGGAGAGAGAGAGAGTTCTTTGGTCTTGTTGTGGAATTCATGTTTGAAGACTTTGAATTGCTCTTCTGGTCTTAAACGCGGCTTCCTAGCGGTGGAAATATAATTCTCATGTCAAGAACATGTAGCAGTGGAAAATAATTTGTACAGAATCGAATACAAATGCAAATGTGTGTGCGTAATAATTTGATGCTTGTAAAAATTCCAAATGTTTTGTATGATCCACATGTATATCAGTTTGCACATCTGTATTCAAATACTGTGCTCGGTCATTTGTATCCGCAAAAATATTTATTTTTAGTAGTTTGTGGGGTTCACAAAGAGAAATGCTAAAGTATTGGCATAGCAGTGGGGTCAATTTAGTTTACCATATGTTGTTGGAAATTAAATGCAGGAGAGTTGTTAGGTATATCTTGGTGTTCTTCTGACGTTCCTTCCTCTCCCTTTCCTTTTCTCTTTGCTTATTTTTTTTATGATAATTTAATTATTTGGGTCACCTTATACACACTTTTCCAAACGACACTACAGTTCGTTCATTAGGATCACTGGCCATATATTTAATTGACAAATTTGTCCAATACATTTACTATAGAATCATAATTATATATACTCATCGTTTTTGGCCAACCATTTATTACTAGAAATTATATACAATTAATTTATTAACTTTATAATTAAAAAATTTATAACTTTGGCCAACCATTTATAGAGAGAGAGAAGAAAAAGGAAAGGAGTGAGAGGTTTAACATGGGGAGGGGGATTTGAACTTAGAATATAGAATAATGATAGTAACACAAATTTTGTGTCACAACCAACCACAGCTCCACTCACATGGGGTGTGAGACCCACATGTGGGGCCCATATGAGACCCACACTCCATGTGAGTGGGGCTGTGGTTGGTTGTGACACAAAGTTTGTGTCGCAATCATTTTTATAGAATATATGATGACATTTTTTTATTTACGACTTTTGGTATTTAATACTTAAATTAGACCTCACTTTTACTTGCTACACATTTTAATCATTGTATTTGAGCATTCATACGGTCTCACTTTGACTTGGTAAAACTCAATGGTATTCATGTTGGACATTTTTGTAAAAGTTTGGAATTTTATAGTGTATCACATATATGGGGGATTGATTATTCAGTGCTCTGCGAGTATCGTTTTCATATTGCTTCACCACCAAGTAGTCTTTTGCGAAGTAAGACATGCAAGTGATGCATCTATTTTTATGCCGAGACATCGTCCCGAGGTGTTTCTGTGCCCCAACACCGACCCCTTTGTGAATTTGAGAATTGGAAATCCTGTAGTGCAGTGCCACACTATAAGGTTGTAGTGCGGTATCCGAGTTGTTGATCGCACAATCAACGGTTCGGATTTCATCTCGACACTTGTACGATCCAAACCGTCCATTGCTGAGATGAAAATATGAGCCATCGATTACCGAAATCAACGGCTCAGCACTGCAATAGGGTCCCCAAATCCATGAATTTGCGGTGAAAAAGGGTCTTAGGACACCATGACCAGGACCACCCAATAATTTTTCCTAAGATTCTCATAATAGGGAGACAAATTAACCCGTTCTACTAAGCTTGGCTTTTGGCTTTTGATTTTTTGGGTTTTTTTTAGTTGATTTATATTACTACTACGAAAATGATGTGTCTCGTAAAGCGTGAAAATTAATAAATACGGAATAAATAAATAACCCAAGAATCCACTTAGGGGAACAAAAAATGTGGAGTCCCATAACTGGAACCAAGTAATTAATGAGTTAATTTTAGTGTAACGCGTTTTCATCACTTTACTATGGGTGTGCAACTTAGAACTTATACAAACTAAATAGTTTAGTCATCAAAAGCAGGCTATCACAATTGCATATGTATATGCAATACGTGAAGCTATAAAAACTGTATATTCAACTTTTAGTGGTATGATCCATGTACAAGAAAACGTAAATAGATCAAGGGTTATTTTTATATTTTTAATTTTATTAATCGAGACAAACTAATCATATACAAAAAAAAAAAAAGTGAAAAAAATCAAATAAAGACGAAAGAATAAGTCAAACGACTTATTAGGTTAAAATAACTCTAATTAGATGCCCCCTTTTTCATATGAATATCAATTATGGTGATTGGAATTCTGTAATAATTTAAATGCATCTAGATAATTCAAATTGTTTATCTTGTAATGCATATTAAACAAGTCGCCTGTGTAGAATTACAATTAATACTTGAAACAAGCAAATTAATTAAAAATTAATACTTCTGACACGGGGAAGATAAATAGAAATAGACCAACATAAATGCAAAATGGCATTAGGGAAGCCTACAAAACTTTTTTTCGTAACGGTTATAGTAGATTAGTAGTAGTGAATGGTCAATTATGGTTCGCATGGCGTGTAGGGTTCACATGGTGTTCGGTTTCATGAGCATTGAACAGAACCTTATACCATCTCTCTCTACCTCTCACAATCTGACAATCATAAATTTAATTTTGTGGTTGTTCCCCTCATGCAATATTTGACACAACTTTTGACACAAGAAATGCAAACCACCCGTTTTGGAGTCCTACGCAAATAATCGGAGCCGTTCAATTTGTTTAAAATATGCTTAAAAAGCTGCCGTAAAAATACGCTTTAAACAAATTGAACGGCTCCGATTATTATCGTGAGTCTGTAACTAATTTTGTGTCAAATGTTGTGTGAGCGTAATTGTCCCCATTTACTTTACTATGCATGATTTAATGACAAAGAATATCTTATCAACAACAAAACAAAAATAGAAGTCGCTTGTGATATTATTGTACGACTTTATTTTTGTTCGGAACTTCGGGTTACTATTGATATCCGTAGTTTCCCTTCATTTTTGTGAGAAATAAAAGAAAATATCCAAAGTTAGCAGACATACAATGAAACTATACGAAAAAATAATCATCTTCGATTTGAGTTTTTTTTTTTTTTCGTGTGCTAAATAATCTGGACACCTAAATGACAAAATGGAAACATAAACTAATCTAATCTTGGCACGAAGGCATTTTTTCTCTTTCTGTTCTCCAATGTAAAATCTAGTTTTAATAAAATCTAACATCCTCAACGGATTTTATCAAAACTAGATTTTATCTCACAAAATCATTTGGAAAACATCTTTATCAAAGCTAGATTTTACTGTTTGAGTTTTTAAAATCATGCTTGATTTTTAGCAACTGAGTTGCTAAAATCTTTTGAAAAACAAGCCTAATATTGTGACTTTATCACACTTCCAAACAAGACTAGATTTTATCAAAACTAGATTTTATCTCACAAAAATCCATTCGAGAACAAAAAAGAAATGAATTATCAAAAGAGAAGTAGGGGATGTCTGCCATTAATACCTATAGAAATATAGAATGTTCAGACCCAGAGTCCCGTGTAAAAGTTGCACATATGTGAACACCTGCTTCTGTGTGTGAATGAATATACAAATAGTCTGACCAATGTATAGATAGATGTATCTCTGACTTGGCAGGTTCGATTTTCACAGCCAAAAAAAAAAAAAAAACCTCCAAATCTACTAAAAGTTACTCCATTTGATCTTTACCTTTGGAACTTCGGAATCAGTTAATCTGTGCGTGCCACCCACTTATCAGAAAATAAAAATTAACGATATTTTAGTGATAAAACTTACTCCATGTAGCAGTTCTGCACATGTTGTGGCGTTGGAAAATGTTAAATTTGTCCCTAGTCCTCGTGCATGTTCCCATATCTCCGTCGATTGGAGATCACATACGTATTGTCATTGTTTGTTACTGGTGTATCAATATTAGCAAGCTATGGAACCTTAAAGGACTGACAAAGTGGTATTGCCTTACGTCTTAAGAGTTTGCTCCCACTTAATATCTCGGGTTTGATTTCCTTTGTCAATAAACTCTTGGGGCTATTAGCGATTATGTTTAATTATCTCCAAAGACCGGAAATTAGTCGAGAAGCATGCAAACTGACTTGGACATCCAACTATCAAAAAAATTTATTAGCCGGCTATGCCTATGGGGACAAGAAAAAGAAAGGGGGGGTCTCAATTGTTGGGAGCAGACAAACATACACATTCCCGCCGAAGCCTTGGTATTGGCGTTTTATTTTTTCAACAATTTCCATAATTCTATGCTGGCATGGGTGATATTGGACCATTTGGAGTGATATTGACTAAAATAATACTAAATATAGGAGTAGTTTATTATATTTATGTTGCAAGTACGAAAGGAGAACTTTGAATGAGCAAACTTGTCTGCTTTCTCATGTGAGTTTTAATTCCCCACTTTTGTTTTGGTTTTCTTCTGTTTGGTTTTGATAATCTTTTACTAGACATACTGACTTTGAATTCCCAAGTTTTGACAAGAGGCTGGCAAGGAAATGGGGACCAACCGTATTTTGCTCAATTAATGGCTCCCATGGCGCATAGACCAACGTGTGAGACTCATTTCGAAGTCTCATACAAATGAATCCTAACTATTCCACAAATTCTAAAATAATTTGTTTCGAATCTTATTATGAATGAAATATTGGAACATTTGATTAAGTACATGCAGGGAACCGATCGTCATGATTTTTGGAATGGCAACTTAAAAAATTATTAAAAGGTTTCAATCATTTACGTGGGACCCAAAGTGAGCTCCACAGGCAATTGTCTTGTCTAGTCCAAAACTTGAATCAAAGAGGATCCATCTCTATTGAAGAAATTGCCCCTTAAATCCACCTCTAAAGCCTCTATTAATTTATTTAAATATTGTAAATAATTTATATGTAGTTAGATAATTAACAGGCTCACTTAAATCCAAGAACTAAATTATCATGGTCCCACAAATATAACGTAATATGGAAATTAAACAATCAAAAAGGCGTACCTAAATCCATCCCAATAAGATTTTGAGATTCGGAAACTGAACAATAATACCTGCAATAACAAACCGAAAAAGGTTTCTCTTTCTTGCCTCAGTTTCTAGCAATTAAGTTACATAAAAGTGATAGAACTCTAATGCTCTTTTATAAGCAGAGAGGGGACCAATTTTCTTATATGTCATAATATTCACTTTCCATCAAAGTAGAATCAATTCAGGAGATTTTTCCCCCTAACCAATAGCATAATATCTTGGGTCTAAAAGATATGGAGGATCTTGCCAAACCCACGATTCATATTGCCATATATATGGGCCATAAAAACTAAATTAAAAGATTTAGTCTTACAAATATCCCCTATCCGTTGTCCCGAACTTCCTGTCCCAATTCTCTGTCCCGTTCATCCGAACTATCCATCAGAGCAATCAACGGCTCATACTCCATCTCACCATAAACAAATCTGAGTCATACACATTCATCTACAAATTGGAACTGTCGGGTACTCAGATGGACGGCTCGGATAAATGAGATCCGGAGTCCGGACAAGGTTTTCGGACAGCAAATCTGCAACCCTGCGTCATGGTCTCACCCAACTTTAGGTACAAGATCACTAAACTCAATAACCAGAGTTCTGTTCATTCAACAAATTGGTTTCTACTGTTTCTTAGATAGTTATGTCCACATTTACCATGTATGGATTTCCTTTCTGATTATGGGTATAAGATGAAATGATTTGGCACCTCTCCACTTTTGTGAGATATGAAGATCTTAAAGTTACAACAGTAATCCATTTTACACTCTGTTGGAACATGTGAAGCATTTGAGTCCCACGTCGAATAAATAGAAAAAAAGATTGAACCTTAATATCATATATATTTTTGGTGCATCACAAATTCTGTCTT
This sequence comes from Vaccinium macrocarpon, assembly GCA_022606695.1. Lineage (NCBI taxonomy): Eukaryota > Viridiplantae > Streptophyta > Magnoliopsida > Ericales > Ericaceae > Vaccinium > Vaccinium macrocarpon. Next base: position 28,079,251 of record CM040170.1, read on the forward strand.
TAATATATGATTGAGTGGCTCACCACTTATAAGACTTAAGCTTTTATGTGGGCTTGACTTCACCATAATTTTATTAGGAATAGTTTTCTGCCACTAGTTTCCTGACAAATGAACAAAGTAGTGTGTACCACCATAAAAATAAAAGATTAAAAAGACAGATAATATGATACCAAATTAAAGTGACAAAACTATAGTTCTTTCCTTTGTTTAATAATATGATCCAAACATGTCCCAAAGAAAGGGTGAAGTGAATGTCTTGATGGTATTTAAGTACTGTTCTTCAGAAGAAGAAGAAGAAAAAAAAGATATGTGGGTGATCCAAACACGTCCTGAAGGAAAGGGAGAAAAGAATGTCTTGATAGCAGTATATGGGTTCGACACTCTAAAGTCTAAACCACATGGTAGTAGCATTTTCAACACGCAATTAGTTAAGTATATTTTGCTTTCCAACCTATGACACAATTGACACTCATGCCAATCTACCTATATGCGTGCATGCAGGGTAATTCTATGGATTGGATACCATTTTTTTTATTTTTATAAATAGGTATAAGTGTTGTTTTACACAAAATCAATGGCCAAAACCGGTAAACAAAACCACGGCCACAAAACCGCCTACAAAATTAACGGCCGGCCAAAACCACCTACAAAACTAACAACAAAAAAAAAAGTGCAGGAAAATGAAGAATGCTTGAGCAAGTCGCCAAAGCTGTCACCCATCGTCCAGATCTAGAAATCCAAGATCTGGCTCCCCCCATTTCAAAAATCGGGCGTGGTCACCTATACTATAACAGAGAGGATCGTCCGCCACAGGTAGTTTCTAAACGCCAAAGAAGTGCGCAACCATGGAGAAGATCGGTGAGTCGGAAGGAACGTCGGGTAGACGGGTAGAAGGGGTGTGGAGGGGGAGGGGGTGAGAACTCTCCTCTCACTCTTTTTATGGGTACCGATGTTTAGAGCACCAATGGAGTAAAAATGGCCCATGACACAATTTACGGAAAAATTCGAGCCGTTCATTAATTGTAAATAATTAATCAAGCAGCCTCATGAAAAATCAGTTCAATAGAATAATTGTGAATGTTTGATCCAATATATCTATGTTTTGTTCAAAATTAAGTATAGGACCCACTTATATGTCCCACACGCAATTAGTCATACTTCTCATGTCAATGTAACCATTTGCGTGTACGGGCATCTATGGAGTGCTTATTTCTTGGAGGTAGAAAAAAGATATTGAACAATGCAAAGTCTAATGAGCTTTTCCATCACAGATCTGTCCTTTTGCATTTGGGTTAGGATAACAAAAAAAATTGGCAAGTGTCTCCGTTTTGTGTCCATGTAAAATGTCAAAGCAGAGACTTTTGAACCTTTGAAAGATTAGTCTTCATAAAACTTTCAACTTTTCTTGTTCTCGTATACCCTCTCCCACCATCTGTAAGAACACAGGGACAGAACCAGAAATTTTACTATGCAGGGACGAATTTATTTTCTAAAATACTTTGCAGGGCCGAGTTTATATAATTCATAGGAAAATTCTTGTTTTCCCTATATAATAGAAGAGGTTTTTTTTTTGTAGGGGCGACCACCCCTCTGGCCCTTCTTTGACTCCATTCCTGTAAAAACACACCGGCAAGTCATGTAATTTTGGGTGACATAAAAATACCAATTTTTTCTTTTCCCAACTCCGCGTCTCGCTGGGTTCAATACGTACTTCCTTTCGGAGTGTATAATTTTGGTTTCGATGTTTTTCTATTTATCAGCTCTAATTGAAACTTGCTCCTTCAAAACATACAAATAAAACAATTGAGCTGCAGATCAAACTAAATATCATTTCACATGCGGCCACAAGTTTCAAAGTTAACTTTCCTGCTTACTCATGGAATATAGAATCCGTATAAAGCAGGGTCAAAATCAAGGTAGAACCCAAGTTTGACTTAGGTTTGGTGGAAAGAAGTCACATTCCTTCATTTTCGCAATAATAACAGGAAGGCATAGGCGAAATTTAATAAGAATAGGAATTGAGAGTTGTCAAATCAGTTGATGTATGTGATGAAAATAATTTGTTGATTTGACAACTTGTAATTCAAGAATAATAATTAAAAAAACATTAAATAGTTCAGTGAAAACTTGGTCTTTTTAGTGAATTTATTGGATTTCTGAAGTTTTTCATAGAACTTCTGCAGAATAGACTTTATATTTCCACAAAAAATTACAGACCACCCAAACTTAGCCAAGGTTATTCTCATGGGGTTGGGGATGGGTTTCGTGAAAAGCAAAGGTAGAAATCACTTCTAATCTCTCATCCGTAGGCCCTGCCGACCCCCATCCGTGCCGCTTGTTTTGCACACCGTGTCGTCCGTTTCGCTCATCAACGGTTCAAATTAAATCAAACAATGAGCGATTTGGATACACTTTAGAAATGTGAGATCTGAATCATTGATGCGCAAAACGGCCGGCCAGATGGGTCCCCAAATTCTCTCATGGGACCTTCGGTAACGATATTCTTTTCTTTTCTTTTTTTGGATAACCTGGAAACAATACTGTGTCGATGATTAGAGTCTAATAATCTTCGGATTAGATATTTTTCTTCATGATTTTTTCGACTTGGATTTGAAGTTAATCCTTCGATTTCTCTGTAACTAGAGATTGGCTTGAATCAAATTCATTATTTGTTTAATTTTTGGATAGTGATATTGCCAAAAACTATTTTTGATTATGTCAAAACTTCAATGCATAAAAAGTTTGTACTTTATACATGAGTACAAGCGTATATTTCATGCACTTAAGTTTTGACACAATCAAAAATAGTTTTGCATTAAGAATTTTTCACTGTTCACTCGTTGATTCGGATTGAGTTTCCACTAAGGTATTTTTGTTATTCTTTAACTACAAGTTGTCAAATCAACAAGACATACTCTTCACATACATCATCTGATTTTTGAATATTTATAGTCCGAGAATATTGCAAATACCGTAGTGATTTTCCTTCTGTCCTTGATTTAGGGGTGTTCCGCTAAGGGTGTTTTTAGTATAACTGGCTTTTCTCGGTTTTTTGTGTGATGTTTTGTGAGAGAATAACCTATCTTCGGTTTTTTTTTTTTGAAAAAGCTGTGTCTTTTATTAGTGGAACACCCCTTAGTCACCCAAAAAAATCTTAATCTATCTTCCAAATAAGATAGCAGTGGTGTTTATGTAGGTGGTTGTTATATTTTTAATTTGTTGTTTACGTAGGTGCACTCTAAATTCTCACCTTCATTGTTTGTCAATTTACCAAAAAAAAAAAAAAAAAATTGACGTGACACACCAAAAATTACAAATCATATTGCTTGAAAATTTATGAAACATTAAAAATATTATGATGGCCAATAAAGTAATACAATTTAGACCATACAATAAGTGCATATAGTACACATCTTTAATTGAGTGAGTATTGTAGCTGTTTCCCAAGAGCTTATATCTCAAGATGATCAATGTGCTAGTTACGAATATATAATAGTCTCATCCTCATTTCTTGCTCATCCACCAAAAATCCACAGAAGACCTCTCTAATTTTTGCCAATGAACGGCATGTGGTACTGGTAATGAACTTAGGAGTACCGGTTCGATTGAGATGCATTACAAGTTTATGGTAGGTTTAGGGCATCTTTATCTGGCACATCAAATTTAACCTCAAAAATACATTTTATAATTTAGCAAGTCACTTTTTAAAAAGATCACAAAATCAGACCCTCTATTCAAGCTTTAACAAGTCACTTTATCAAAAACTCGCAGAATCAGACTCTTTATTCAGACTTTTACTCTTCCCTCCCTCCTCCTCTTTTGGTGAATGAACAGTAGGTCACCAAATTTGTTAAGTTACTATAACAAAGTTAAGAAATCTTCAGATTGGTGAGTTCATTTGGTGAGGCTGATTTTTGAAATTTTGGAGGAGTTTGCTCTCTACTTTAACTTTAAAGTTAAATTGTTAAGCCACATATTAATACTCTAAGAAAATGGGGACCAAAGAATTTTATTGGGTTCATATAGAATCGCTCTTTTAGTGAGGCCCCGTTCCTCAAAGTGGATTTTTGATCTTTTTGGTTTTCATGTTTTACAAAACAGATTATTTTCCTCACATGCCAATCCATTAACTAAAAAAGTTCAAAATATGAATTTTGTGGCTCGAGATATGAATTTTGTGGTTACTTTCACATATATTGGTCCAACATATGAATTTTTGTGGTCCAATCTCTGAATTTATAGTTCAAAACGTCAACACAAGGTCAATGTCTCAAAAGTTTTGATTTTTATAGTGTTTTTATGATTTTTTGGTGTTGATTATGAATTTTTATTGTCCTAGATACAAAACTTTGAATATTTATTTCTGAGATTTTTTGACGGGATATGAATTTTCGTGACTTAAAATACAAAAGTACATTTTTTTTTGGGTACAACGGAAATTCCAAAAGTACATATTGTACTCCCAAAAAATAGTATATGTACGGTAGCCAAGTTCAACATTTATAGGCGAAATTTGAAAGAAAATGCTAAAGACAAAGAAATCAAAGCCGAAAACTTTTGTAATTGTTGCCTCAGTTAGATTTGTCTCGAGGTAGATTTTATCTTTATTTTCAATAATTGACTTTGTTAATTTTGTGTCAATTTTTTTAATGATTATTAATCTAAATAGTAAAAAAATATCCTCAAAACCTTAAAAAACTCGAACAAAGACAAAAATAATCCATAAAATTTGTCTGTTTTGGATTAATTTTATCTTTAGTACTCCTACACGGTATTTTTTAGGGCTCCTTGTTGAATAGTCCTAAGGAACAAATTTGTAACCCAATTAATCCCCGTGAATACTGTTTAACATCGGAGGTCTTCTATTGTCGTCGGTGCCAAAAATACCCCCGACGGGGTGTCGCGCGCTCATCGTGCTCCCACCAAAAATCATTTTCGCGGATGCCATTTTCCTGAATCTTTCAAGAAATCTTAAATCCGACGTGATTTCGCAATAGAAATACGAAATTGTCTCGATCGCTATAGCAATGATCGATTAACCCACACACAGGCGGTGGTAGCAGCGGCGGCTATAATCGGTGAAGCAATGCCCAGAAATGGAGAAGAGTATAGAGCCTGAAATTGCAAAACATGGAAACCAGCTCTCTTTCTCTCTCTCGGTTCTCTTTTTTTCTCCTTCCCAAACCGCTAGTTAACCATGGAAACCGGCCGCCAGACTACCGCTGGCTTATCCCTGAGAAATCGAAAGCTATTGTGGTTCTGTGAAGTTTTCTTTTAGAAAAGTTACAATTTGCACCCTAGACTTTTGGAGAAGAAATAGTGTGGCCTCATGGCTATTGTGAGTCACAAATGGACCCCAAAGGTAAACTTCTCGAAAAACTAATTGAAAGGTGGATATGCTCAGACCATTCTTTTGCGTTTCGGTGTCGTCATGATAAAAATAAAACATTTTCAAAAGAAATTGAGTTTGGCCCTATTTTTTTTTATCTCTTACTTTATTTTGTAGATACAGAGTTGAAATATCGCCATCTTTTAATTTTTGTAGAATTAGAGGCTGTTTTATTTGAGATACCATTATCTCTATTTTTGATGAGATTCTATTTGTCACTTGCATTATTTTTGTCGTTTCAAAAATTGTTTTACATGAGATACTGTTATCTCTTATATTTTTAATACAAAAATTATTTAAGCTGATCGAGGTTTCTTTCCAAAGAAAAGCAAAGTTCCAAAGCATTTTTTTGAACAACTTACTTGTTCTATTAAAGCCCGAGACTATTCCCTTGCTGAAACTATTGCCTTATTGAACATGTGCCTAGACTGTCTCAACTACCAGTTCTGATCTCTTACTTTATTTTTGTAGATATGGTAGCAGAGATACTGTTATCTCACTTTTTAGTTTTGTAGAATTAGAGATGTTTTATTTCAAATACCACTATCTCTCTTTTAACTGAGATTTTGTTTGTCATTTGCATTATTATTCTTTTTTTTTTTTTGCTTCAAATATTGTTTTACTTGAGTTACCATTATCTCTTGCTTTATTTTTTTAAAATATAGAGATTGTATAAGCTGAGATATTGTTATCTCTTACTTTATTATTATAGATACAGTAGCTGAGACATTTTTATCTCACTTTTTATTTTTGTAGAATCAAAGACTGTTTTGTTTGAGATACCATTATCTCTGTTTTAGCTAAGATTTTTTTTGTCACTTGCATTATTTTTTTTGCTTCAAGAATTATTTTACCTGAGATATCATTATCTCTTGCTTTATTTATTTATTTTTTAAAATTTAGAGATTGTATAAACAGAGATATTGTTATCTCTTACTTTATTTGCAGATGCATTAGCTGAGATACCGGTATCTCACTTTTTATTTTTGTAGAAGCAGATATTATTTTGTCTAAGATAGCATTATCTCTTTCCTTATTTTTGGAGAGACAAAGGCTTTTTTTTTATTTTACCGTTATCACTTGCATTATTTTTCAATATATAGAGACAGTATAAACTGAGATATTGTTATCTCTTGTTTTATTTTTTTGTAGAAATTAGCACAATTTCAATGAGATATTGTTATCTCTTGCTTTATTTTTGAAAATACAAAGCCTTTATAATGTGAGATATTATTATCTCTTACTTCATTTTTTTTAACATTTTAAAAAAATATGGTAAATGATTTAGTTAAAAAATAAAACAAGTAATCTTTTATCAAACGAAGAATATATATAGGGTTTGCTTCACATCTGGACTTTTAATTTCCGCACCTCATGATCCAAAATTTTTTTTGACGATTTGATCCGTCCAATGTGTTCAGAAGGTGTTTTGGTCCACGCGAAAAATCTTCAAAAAAAAAATACCGGGAAGGGCTTGATCCAAGCAGTTTTCGCAAAAAATGTATATTTGGATCGGATTTTCCAAAAATAATTTGCAACACAAAAAAAACCCTTTTTTCCTTATTTCCGGGAGTGTGGACTAGAAATTTAGGCTACACACACACACACACATAAGTTTAACAAAATTGAGTCATCAAAATAAATGTATCAGTGCGGATATCAACAATTGAGCTAAGAACTAGGGGTGAAAATCGGTCGGTTTGGTTTGGTTTTCGGGGTGTCCCGGAACGAACCGATTGGTTCGGGGTGGTTTGGCTAGGAACTGATCCCAACCGAAAAAAACAATGGACCGATCGGTTCGGGGTAGTTCAATTTTTTTTCAGTTTTTTTGGTCTGGCGTTAAAATTGAGATGGATGGCTAGGATTTGTTATTTTGGAGGGGGTTAAGATCTTTTTTTGGGTTTTCGGTCCAAATAGGGGTAGTTTCGGGGTATTTCGGTCCAAATTGGCATGGTTTCGGTTCGGTTTGGTTCGGTCCGGTCCAATTTCCAAGAAACCGAGACCGAACCGATAATTTTTCGGTTCGGTTCAGTCCGAAGTCAACCGACACCGCTTTCCCCCGACCGAAAACCGAACCAATCGGTCGGTTTTTTTTCGATTTTTTCGGTTTTTCGGTTTTTCTTTCACCCCTACTAAGAACATCCATGTATTAGTAATGATTGAACTTCATTTATATCAAGGATCTTGCTACCTCCGCTCATTAAACAAAGAATAAGAAGAAAAAAAAAGTGAAAAACACACCTTTCAATGTACTTTTTTCGTACCTTTTAATACACTTTCACATATTTCAATACATTTCACATTTTTTAATACCCATTTTAAATCTTAAACTTAGCCCACTGAGTTAATTTTAACATTTTCCTTATACTAAAATCCACGTCCATACTATTACCCTTTGAAACATGATTCTTCTTTTTTGTCCAATTGTACAATTTACAAAACTCGTATCCTGCGATTTCTTCTATGTTGACACCCAATTTTTCCCACTACTCGCAAGTCAAATTTCAGAGCAATATTGATCGATGCCGACTTCACTGTATTTATCTTCGGGTCGCAACAAATTTTTTGATTATGTTCAAATCCCAATCAGAATCCGATGGTAGCAAAATAAAATTTTCAAGGTAGTGGACAACACCACATGGGCGCACAACACTGGATTATGTTCCAATCTATTACCATCTCGATACATGGACCAGAACTCATTCATTACATTGGCCAATTTCATTTCAGCAATAAAGAGTTCAATTTATGTGCTGGCACTTTGGCAGCTGAGGCGTCCGATCATGCTTTGGTCTTGATCTCAGCCGTTAATCTCTCTCTCACACTCCCATGCCGCGCCACACTTGATCATACTCCCTATCAGCCAGTTGCGTTTCCAACATGCAGTATGTGCCTGTATATGTCGAGATACAGAGAGATTACAACCTCAATGGGGTTTCCAAACAGTCTCTTGCCTCTAAAACAAGTTCAGAAATCAGTAAACCTCTTCATCACTAGTAGTATTCTTTGCATCAGTCAATCCTTTACATCTTCAAAAACAGCACAAAACAAGCCCTAGATTTTTCCCAAAAAAACCAGTCAAATCTCCCAAAAAATCCCTCAAATTGGGTTCCTCAAAATCAAAGGGTAGAGATCATCCATTCTCCTCAAAACGCTTTTACAATTTCTATGAAGTTTTTAGTCGATTGAGGAGTAAGGTGTAGGGTTTCAATTGCCCCACCGCCGTCTTCTCCAAGCTCATCTCAATCTTCTTCGCCGCCACCAACATCACCTGCCCCTACGGCGACGCTGCTCAGTTCCGGTGTCCTCTTATAAAGTCGGAGAGAGAGGGGGATCGAGTGAACTGGCTATCACACATCAGATAAGAGAGAGAGAGAGAGAGAGAGAGAGAGAGAGAGAGAGAAAATAATGTGAAAAAAACAGATTAAATATCAGTATATATCAAAAAGGGCAATTTTGTCCATGCTTGGACCTTAGACCTTAAAAAGTGAGCGTGAATAGATCACACACATTGCAAAAAAATAGGTTGGACTAAGCGCCTCATTGAGACCCTATTTTAGGATCCCAGCCCAAATTGCCATATTTTTTAAGGTTTTCATTATAATTTCTTACTTTTTGGATTCCTTTTCTCGATGGGAACCAATAACCCACAATTTTTGACATAAAAGAAGTACAAAAATATTTGACTAAAGATAAAAAAATAATACGTATTGGGGCCGGTTCTATGGACACAACGAATAACACAACATTTGAAACAACAATAATCAGAGCCCTTTGCTTACAATCGGAGCCATTCAAGTTGTTTAAAACATATTTTTAAGAATATTTGTAAAAAATCAACTCATTTCTAAAGGCTTGATCGGTTCATTTAAATTTATCTTGTAAAATCTGATAGGAATCAACTAAATGAAGTAATCAAGTCTTTACCAATATTCAAATGAGTTGATTTTTTACAAATAATCTTAAAAACATATTTTAAATCAATTGAACACCTCCAATCATTCGCAAGGTTCACACAAAAAAAGTGTCAAATATTGTGTTATTCGTTGTGTTAACGGAAGCGATCTCATACTTATTAAGCCAAAACAGGCAATGTGTATAGCTTTTCGACTCCACTTGTCGAGTTGTCGTGAATAAAAGTACCAGCCAAAAAAAATTGGAGAAAGAAGTCGAAAAACAGATCACAAAGAGAGAACAACATCCTCAAATAAAGCTTTCAAAAAAATCACAAAAGATATAGAAATGTTCAAGGAAAAAAAAGAGTGAACATTATACCTTAAGTTTGGCTCGTGCTTGTTATAGCAAATCGAAGTTATCATTACCGCCATGGGTGTGCCTTTTTTTAAGTTGGGAGAAATGCATTGAAGATTTTGAAGTCAGAACATTTTCACAAGGGCAGAGATGGAAAGTTAAGAAATTTTATTGATAACGTCAGCAACTCTTAATTAATTTAATAACTCATTTTACTCCTTATTATAGGAGATTTTAATTTGGCATCCTATACCAATATTTCCATTATTATTTCATCCAATAGAGTTTGAATACTTATGCTTTCATCCTGAAATGAGATAATTGGACCATTATGCCCTTATTTACTCCGTTAGTAGTATATATAATATATATAGGATAGAATATCTTCATTAAGAATTTTGCATAAATGTGCGGTTACAATTCCCAAATTTCAGGGATTACACTCATCGTAATTAGATGGGGTTTAGTTTCCATTTAATCTAATTCATTTCTATAAGCTTGTGTAGATTTTGAATTTCAAAGAACCCACGTTCAAACATTATTCTGGCTTGGCTCATCTTGGGTGGATTTCAAGTGTTTGACTTCAACGGTGATGGCGGAGGGGACCATTGGTAAAACTCTGGCAGATAAGCAAACTGTCGACGGTGCAAATAATGACCGGTGTCAAGTCAAACACAATGCTTGCAATTTGCAACTAGGAGTACCCAGTAATGTAATTTCATCGTTGATTGTCGTGACCAAGTGGTGAATTTGACCGGTGGATTTCCAAGCGGGTGCATTTCAAGCATTTTTTTGGGTCATTTAACCCACTATCATGTTCATTGATGGTGGGTTTGTTTGGGTTTGCCAGGTTGTGAACATTCACTTCATCATTTGTATGTAGATCGTTTCTTATTTAATTGATAGATAAAGTTTGATACTTGACTAGTATTTGATTTATTGGGTTTCCGTGTTTCATCATCGGGATTATTGGCATTCTTTTTTGATACAGTAAAAATGATAAATCAATATTGTTCTTTTTCGATACAGTAAAAATAATAAATCAATAAACTATGTTCACATGTTCTTTAAAAGATGGTTATTTCCTATAGTGAACATGATTTTATTGATTTACTGATAAGCCCCAAATGTTGTATATATCCGGGCTTATCTCGCTCATTGTGATCACACACACGTGCATTTTGTGTCTTTATACGATTGATTTTGCGCGAGTTATTTTTTGATGAGTTACAGAAAATCGGAGCTAAAAGGTGTGTCCAAAACTCCGAATAATCCCGGGTTGCATCCGGAAGTATGCAAGGTCCCGCAATGCCGTGGAGGCCAATCGCCGAAGCTTAGAAGTCGATTCAAGAAGCTTTGGAAGGTTCAAGGAAGGCCCGGAACAAAGGAACAAGAAATCTAGAGTTATGAGCCTTGAGAAAATCTGACCAACCGATAGAAAAAGCCTCATTTCTCTCAAGATACAAAGGCTATGAAGATGATGTTAGTTGGGTTTGAAAGTAGACTCATAGAGCTTTCCAACGGTTCAAGAATCACCTCATTCCGAGTTCGGACGAAGCCGGGGCGTGCCTGCGAAGTTGGGTAAAAAATCTGCCCGAACAAACACTTCTGGATCAAGTTGGATCAATCCACACTATCTGGATCGATCCAAGGCCCAAGTGGATCGATCCACCTCTTGCAAAACAGCACCAGACTACCTTGGATCAATCCAAGTCCCTCCGGATGGCAACTTTTGAGTTTTTTTTGCACTTTCCTTTTATGGAAACTTTGTGTTATTGTGTGTTCTTTATTAGATAGAGAGAAAGGGAAGACTATATTGGACTCTCTCCTCTCTTCTTCTCATACACTTACCTTCTCCCTCCTTAGTCTAGTTTTTGCTCCTCCATTGGAGGATTTTTAAGCTATCTCTCTCTAGTTTTTTCTCAAGTAAGTCTTCATTTTCCTTTAATTTCTTGTTGTTTAATGTATTGGCTACTTGTTGGATCACTATATAAATCAATTTTGTTTTCGTTTTTATCGGTTAAATTGTGTTCTCCATTTTCTAGTCATTTCCTTCGTAAACCTTAGCTTTTACTTGTTGTTTGTGATTTTCTTAAGGTTTAAAGTTGTAGGTAATCTTATAATCTTCATTAAAAATCAGTTTTCAAGTTTATTAAGCATGTTTTTGGTTTTCTACAAATTTTCAGGCTTTATTTCTAGCATAATGAGTTAGTAGTTTAATAGGTTTAGTCATGTGGTGATTAGCACTCCATGACTTGGGATTAATCTATCCATCTCATGTTAAGGCATACATTGCTTGGTTATCAAATATTTGGGGTTGCACTTTTATGCACCAAAGAGTGGGTTTGTTAATCTCTTTGATCACACGTAGCCAAGAGCTTGACTACTTGGCACGTGTGATGCTTTGGGCGATGTCAACCCATTTGTTTGCCAAATGAACCGAAAATCCTAATCTTTGTTAAACACATTTTTCTAGCAAAGGTTTTAAAATCTAAATCTTCTGTTCGGGGACATTTAACGATGCCCCGAGCAGGTCATCAAGAGGGGTGGATTAACCCGTGTCATGGTAGTTAAATACCCCTAGACTTTGCCTTAGTTTAATTTGTCATTTTTAATCTTCCGAGTCATTCACGAAGTTAAGTGAATTCCACCAAACAAACTTACAAAACCAAGTTTGCCGCTTCAAGGTCGAAAACCTACACTTGCAAGACAAGTCTCACACCGGGTGCATTTGGTCCCTGTGGATTCAACTCGGTTTTACCGGTTATTATGCTACCGCCGACCTAGCCCTACGCTTGGGGCGATCATTTACGATACAATCCAAGGTCGCAAACATTTACCATATTAAATGATTTGATACAGTAAAAGTGGTAAATTAATAAACCATGTTCACATGTTCTTTAAAAGATAATTATTTCTTGTAGTGAATATGGTTTATTGATTTACCATCTCAAGTGATTGATATAATACAAGTTCTAAATCAATGAACCATGTTGGTTTTATGGTGCATTAATCTATCATATGTTTCATGATTTTTTTTATAGTGCATTAATCTACCATATTTTTGTGGTTTTTTATATGTCTATACTTGGACTACATATACCTATTTCTTGTGGTGCATTAATGTATCAAGTTTTTTAGTTTATTTATTTATACCTGTATTTGGTCGTAAATGTATCATGTTTGATCACGAAAATCATGAAATGGGTTTCACGAGACAAAAATATATCATGGTAAAAAAAATGGTGGATTACTATAAACATCATGAAATCAATTTCTCATGACTTGTGTTTTTAGGTTGAAATGCTATAATTATTTATTTTCAATTTTGTTTTGAGAGTTTAGGTGTAAGAAGATTATGAGAGAGTATTATAAGATTCGGGAAAAGTAATTTTTCAAGATAGGAGAGAGAGAGAGAGAGAGAGAGAGAGAGAGAGAGAGAGAGAGAGAGAGAGAGAGAGAGAGAGATTAGGAAATTCATAGAGAGGAATATTAGGAAAATTGGGAGAGTAATATTAGGAAAAATTAGGAGAGAGAAATGGTGTTTTCAAGTTTATTTGAATTTCAGGATGGAATCATAAATATTCAAATCTCATAGGATGGAATCATAATGATTTTTTTTAATACATGATGCCTAATTAACTCTTGATTAATTATGATGGAATTTAGGATAGAAACATTATTTATGTTTTCATCTAAAAAATCTAGTGAATATGGTTTACTGTTTTGCCCCTTTGGTGAGAAAATGTCAAATTAGTCCACTATGTTTGCATGTTTTTTAAAAGATGGTTATTTACACAGTGAATATGGTTTATTATTTTACCACTTTGGTGATTTCACATAGTAAACATGATAATCATGATTAGATTTTTTAAGGGAGTCGTATGCGCAGGCCAAATTTATGAGGGCATAATAGTCCGATTATCTATTTTCAGGATGAAATCATAAGTATGCAAACTATGTAGGACAAAATCATAATAATATTATTGATATATGATGTCTAATTAAAATTCTCATTCAAAACATAATCATTATCCCTTATTAATGTAAAGGTAACCCAATTTCTCATTTGTTACTAATCAAACTCTATTTCTTTTTGTCTTTTCATGCTTCGGAATAGGCAGACTATTCAAATTTAAAATGATAAATTTATGTTTTTTTTATGGTATGAAATTTAGTTTATACGATAAATTTATCATATTTGTTTATTTTTTTCATGGTTAATTTATTGTATACGATAAATGATAAATCATACTAGTTGATTCTCACGGTATTCTCCTTTTTTTTTCCATATAGTTATGGTTAATTTAGGGAAGTGATATTAATATTCCACTTTTCTCTATTGGCACTCCAGTCCAATTTTTGTCTCTATTAGATAAAGTTACTCTTTTATTTGATGAACAAAGAAAAAAAAAAAAAACTAGTGCCAATAGAGAATAGAAGTGTGCTAATATCAATTCTCTAAATTTATTGTATATAAATTTATCATAAGCGGTTTTTGTTAAGTTATATGATAAAATTGTTATATTTATTTGTATTGTTTATTTATTTTGCATTTTGAGGATAGTTTTTTTTTTGTGTGTGTGTGTGCCTTCGTGGTAGAATATGCTTTGTATATCATGAACTTGCAAATTCTCATAAATTGACGTAAATTCGTAGTGAAATATGCTAAATTTCTATTATTGAAAATTGCATATTCACCATAAACTTATACCATAAAATCTTTCAAATACTATAAATCCCTTAATTTAGACCAAACTCATCTTTAATTATGATAATGACCCCTATTCGAGTTTAAGTTTAGTAAAATCAATACAAATATCAACACCAATAACCAATTTCCTATTATGCGCATGAGCAAATTTGTTGACAGCGGCCTAGAGAAATAAGGCTGGTTGCGATTTGGGGAGTGAAATGCCCTCGTTGGGATTTTCATATGGTTATTGCAATGGTGGGTTGGTGTTTGGTTCTTTTACTTCTTTGTGATGGAAAATAATTGAGTGTGAGCATGCCATAGAGAGTTTCAATCTCCTCCCTCAGATTAACTTTGGAAAAACCAAATCTAATCAGGTGATTGTGTTTTATTGGTTCAATTATCTCAATTAAGAGGATTTTTCTTAACAAGTGAAAAAATGCAAACCAATAAACTTAGGAAATCAAAGAACAATAAAGAAATAAGATACTTCGATTATCAAATCAAAGGTAAACTTACTTCGAAATTGTCTTCAACTTCAAATACAAGGTACTGGAGAATTTGAACAAATGATTGTTACAAGAACAATCGAAATTAATCCTAACTACTTCCTAATCTACTTTCAACACTACTTCGAACTGGGTTCAAAATCCTAAAATTACTTGCCAATGAACAAACTAAGCATCATTTGTTTGATAGTTGTTTTGTTGAAGATTTGTCGGGCTTTATCACTCTTCAATTTCTTTAATTTATAGACGCTGCTTGCAGTTTGAACTTCCCGCTCACTGAATTTGAACTTGGCTTGCTTCGAACTCTATCTTTATACTTTGAATTGACAGTTTCTTCCCTTCATTCTAACTAATTTGAATCCTTTTAATATTCTTCCAAAAGCTTTAATCTTGAATCTGCACGATTGCTCAAACTAACTCAAATGATTACATGTTAAGGAAGTAATTGTCTTTCGAGATGTACTTCAGGTGTTATAACTGCTAATTGCCTTGTTACACAAGTTTACACGTGGAGTTCATGCTTTTAGCAATTACAATCATGGCTTCGAAGTTTGAGGAATAACTCGTAACTGCCTTTTAAAATTGAGAAACAATACGGCATCGTATTTACTCAACTCTATTTTATTGATCCAATGCATTTTCATTGACAGATTTCTGCCAACGTTTGGCATACTTAGTTACGTGTCAATTAATTATTGGATTTGTTAATTTTTATATGTAAACAGTTGGTAAGGAGAGGAGTGGAATAAAAAAAATTTGGGTCAATTGATATTGAGAGAGTCGGGGCGCTCGCAGGGGCTTTCATGGTCGAGTGTGAGACAAATGGAAAATATTGCAGGTTATGGGTTTTTGGGTGATAGGAGTATGTTTTTTAAACGAAGTAAATTTTTGTTTAAATAAGGGTATTATTGGACTTTTTAAATGTCACGATGAGAACATGATTCATTCTTTTACCTAGGATGAATACACAAGGCATATTAAGCAATAAAACCTCTATTTAACTTACTCCAAAATTCTTACTTTCTTTCCTTTATCCAAACCCTTACCTTCCCCAAATTGGAAAGGATAAATTTTCACGACACTCACTTGATTTTGTTAGAATCACACTACACACCCCTTTATGAAATCACACTAACACTTCCCCCTTTTGATTTTATGGTAAAAAATTCCACCTTCAATGAGTTAAGGATTGACTTACCTAATTGACATTGCTTACATCAACAATATATTTTATACACATGCCTACTTTGTCCTCACCCCATCCCCAAATTTGAAAGAGATTGTCTACATAATTGGATGAAATGCATGCCATTACTAGAGATATATACACCTTAGTCTCCTAACCAGCCATAACCTTA
Organism: Vaccinium macrocarpon; assembly: GCA_022606695.1. NCBI lineage: Eukaryota > Viridiplantae > Streptophyta > Magnoliopsida > Ericales > Ericaceae > Vaccinium > Vaccinium macrocarpon. Next base: position 28,095,451 of record CM040170.1, read on the forward strand.
TTTTTCCCACTACAATACACCAAAAAATGGATGATACTGGTTGTATTGACCAGGTGAGGCGCCGTTAATGGCAGGCCATTGATTCAATGCCACGATTGTCGATTGCCAAACACGAGTTGAGAGTAGCTCATAAATTAACCTTTTTATGCAAAATTTTAGAGAATCAACCACCTACCATCCATAATCAAACCCAATATGAAGCGGAAAGAATTCCCAACACCACAATGGTGAGGTAGTCTTGTGTGTAAAGGTGGTTAATTCATTATTTGTGACGAGGAGAAGGGTTATGTGTTTGCAAAATTCGGTTGGGAGCTTTAAGATGTGAATGAAATTGATAAGTTATACTGTTGTATAAAGGTGTTGGGTACAATTTGTACTTTGTAGTGATAATGGTTATGGATAAAAGCCTGAGAGTTTTATATGTCATGTGTGTGTGTGTTTTGTGCTAGGTATGTATGAGAGAGAGAGAGAGAGAGAGAGAGAGAGTGAGAGTGTCTGGTTATGGGGGTAATGGAGAAGACATTTAACAGTGTTAAACAAATTTACCTGACAAGGGCTTCATTGTGGTTTCAAGGGTTAAAGGGGCTTGCAGTGTATTTCAATAAAATCAAGGGGCTGCTAGTGAATTTTTTTCAATCTTAGGCATTGTTTCCAAAAATAAGTTTACTGAAAGTCACTTTTAAATTTGTCTTTATTCAAAAAATTTACACGTTTGTTTATTCAAATAAAAAATAATTTGTGTTTGTGACTTATTGTCCCTTTCGATAGTCTAAAAGTTTTATAATTTTTTAGTTTTTTCTCCTGATTTCTCTTGTGGAGGCGATTCAAGTAACACAAATTAATACAAAACTAACAAATGTAAAATTTTTTGTTTAAGGAAAAATGAATTTTAAAAGTGACAAACTTGAAAATAAATTATAGCACTAGAAAAAAGCCCTAAAAATAGTGCTTCCTTCGACACAACTTCTCTTTCGCGTCTTAGAGCAAATTTAATGCAAGAGCTATACTTGGTTCTATACTCAAAATTTGACACGAGACTCAAAAAACTCAAATTCAGTGCAGTGCTATACTTGGTTCTATATTTAGAACCCAAGGAGATGGCTATAGCCATCCTTGCCACGTCATAATCCAACCGCCAAATACTAGAAAAATGGGTGGGAAACACATACCTGAATCAATGATGATTTCTTCCACTGAAAAACCCTAAACTTCAATGGCCTTCGCCGGAATCAATGGTGATTTCTTCCAGACGGGAAAACACTCAACTTCCATGGGTGTTTGTGAGTGTGTGAGAGAGAGAGAGAGAGACCGAAGTCTATGTGTGTGTGTGTGTGAGAGAGAGAGAGAGAGAGAGAGAGAGAGAGAGAGAGAGAGAGACTTCAACGGGGATTTCCCCCTTCCCCAATTTTTTAGATCTGGAATTTGTTCCTCCTGTAGCACCAACGTTGGTTGGGGAGAAGATAAAGACATGAGAAATTATTTGGTGTTGCAAGATGCACACTAATTGGTGTGCCAACGGACTAATCAACGGCTAAATCTAACCCAACAACTATTTTGATTTTTTTTATTTCAACGGTAATTTTGTTGGCTCTCTTGTACAATTTTTTTTTAATCTATTAGTGTAATTTTTTTTTTAAATCTATTAATGTAATGCTTTGAAATTGATTAATGAAATGTATTTTATTTAGCTAATTTCCGCAACACGGGAAACGATAAAAAATATACATAATTAAAAAATAATTCGGAATGAGGGTTAAAAAATTAGATCACAACGGAGTTGAAAATAACATACATAATTGAATTCGGGATAAAAATGTAATTAATAGTGAGGTGGCAGAAAAATTAGTTAAGTTTAAAACTATTTGGTGCTAAAATAGAACAAGTACTAAAATATAGGAATGGCCATAGCCATATTGACAATTGCATTGGATTCACCCAAATCCAAAAACCAAGCAACGCCTTACTACTCCCGCGCCTCCAAACCCAAGCAGTGCAAAAAGTCTCTCACACCAACGCCTCCACACCCACTTCTGCTCAACACCCCCTGCGTTTCTGCCGTTTCACACAGTAAGCATTCTCCAAATGTCTAAATATCATGCTCAGTTTTAGAAGTACTTATTGCACATAGGGTGTTCCATGAATTGCTTCTACTTTGGGTAAATTGGTTTTGCATTGCATTCCCCAAATGTCTTTTAGAAGTACTTTTTGCATGTTAGGTGTTTGATGAATTGCTTCTATTGGAATATAGGAACCCAACTCCCCCTCTGTCTTATGTATGAGAGTACTCCTCATCCCACTTTCCGTTAGATGCAATCAGCCCAAAAGCTCATAGATTAATGTCGAGGAAACTCATTGAGTCATTATCAATGTTGTCAAAAATTTAATTTTTGTTTTGTGGGTTGTGGATATTGGAGCACAATTAAGGCTTTTCTCTCAAAATACTTACTTTTGGGCAAATTATTTTGCATTCTTCTGTTTTGGTTATGTAAATTTTGTCTTGATCACAGTTTTGAATAGACTCTGCCTGTTTATCACAATGGCTTGCATTCTGACCATGATTCAACTGTGCAAATTGCACACCTTATATCTATGTAACTGTTAATATATAATTCCCTCCATTTGAAGAAAAGAATAATAAGCTGACTTTGACCTGACACCTTCGTGTAACTTTAGATCATTGGCTGTTCGGCCACATAACTGTCTTGTTGGTTCATCCTTCATTCCTTTGTAACCAATGGTATAGCTTCCCCAAAGGCAGCTTCTAATGGGTTAAGACCTGATGACAATGCATTTGAGTTGTTTCCTTTTTTGGGTGCAATGTTACACTGCTAGGCACTCCTGGTGTTCGGTGCTAGAAAAGGCATTGAGCCAGTGCGTATTGAATGTTTTGGGATGAGGTTTGTCTAATGTCTAAAGGAGCCCTCACAGGAAACTGTTTTTGTGTAGGACGTTTTGCTTTATATCCACCTTCCCAAGCCAAAGATCCGTGTACCGGTGTCTGGCAGTCGCTCAAGGTTCCAGTGAGTGTGCCGAAATCTGTGCTTGATCTAGTTTACTTTTTTGACTTCTAGTGAAGATTTCAACAGACTTCTCTCTTGGCATCACCGGCGCCTTTCATCCACACTGGTTGGCTCTCGGCTCTCTTTTGCGTTTCTCTTTTTTGTGAAATTTCGGGAGACCAATTTTACCGTATATTAGCGAGGGTTCAATTAAAGACCCTCATATTGCCTTCATTTGTTTCAACTTTAATGCCTATGCCAACTTATATGCATCTTGACTAATTTTGGGAGACCAATTTCACCGTAATGATATACCGTTCAAATTAAAGTCCCAAGAGAAAATTCTAAGCCCCTTTATAATCTGTTCGGTTTTGCATGTTGTGCTTGTTAGATAATCAAGCTTGAGTTTCTATGTCAATGTTCATGTATTTTGAATGAAGAAAGGGAGGGCTTTCCTCAAAACCATCTGCAGAAGCCTCCTCTCTCCGCACCATAGAACTCCTCCTGTACTCTCTCTCTCTCTCTCTCTCTCTCTCTCTATGTATGTATTTTGTATATGTGTATGCATGTATATATGCAACTATACTACTGTATTCCGTGTTTTTGTATGAGCTTTCTTGTTCAATATTGGCAATTGTTGCTCACATTTACTGCTACAGATGGATGTATCGGAACGTTACCACTACAACCCAACTTTGCAGTGGAATCCCAAAGTCGAAGAATACTTCATAAAAGCGTATGGAGCTGACCATTTCGCTCACATTTCCAAAGCCCTAACGTATGCCAATTCTACTCCTTTTCTTCCACGTTCTATTTATTTGACTACTTCAGTTACCTATTCTTTTCTTCTTCAGCTCTGAAATTCCTCTTGCAGTCTTTCTTAATGTTGACTTCGTTCCGAAGTTGAAAACAGACTGTAGAATTCTGTTGAAAACTATAGGAGGGGAAAAAAAATCAGTTACAAATTATAGAACTTTTATAGCCAGTCCACACAGAAAATTCAATATGAAAAAAGAAACAAAAATATCTTCCTCATGAAGCTGAGTGCTTCAATATTGTTGGAAACGGATACAACTCAAGTGTGCATCTTGCGGCACGTGACAAAACCCACACTTTTGCAATGAAAATGGACCTTGAATTCCAAATTCTACAAATTTATTTTCTGCTTTTAAGTCTCAAATGGAAAAATGCAAGTGAGAGTGTGAGTGGAGATTATAGTATGTAGGCAGTGGAAAGAGAGCAGAGAAGAGAGGATGGAAGCAAAGAATGAATTTAGAAAATAGGTTTAGGGGTTTACATGACTGTCTACGACATAACCATGCAGTTATTCTATATTCACCTTCTATTGGTTTCCAGTTTTCTGAGAGAAGGAAAACTAACGTATATTAATGAATTACTGAATATGATTAACACCTACGCTATTACATGATTAAATAGGAGAAAGACTAACCCTAAAAGATAATGCCTAGAAAGGAAAAGATTACAGGGCCTTACAAGGCAAGATCACGATATGATATGGTCAACGATATACTGCCCTAAAATAGAAGATTACAGTAAATAGATGGAGATACACAGAGGATCGAGAGTGTGCCAAGGAGAAAGCGAAACCGAGCATGGGTATGCTTATTTAGTGATCGGGAAAAAAATTCCATTGAAAGTCAAACATTGAGATAGATTCACGGTTTCATATGTAGAATTCAGAAAAGGGGACTATAAATGGCAGTAGCAACCATTCCTTACAATATCTTATTGGTCATGGTCTTTGAGAACATATTTTTTTTAGTATGAAGAACGAGTAGTAGAAGAAGTCCGATAAATTTGCTATTACCTTGTTTGTCCACTGGCTGCTGAGTTAGTGATCCTTTGATACTCAATCTCTCGGTGTGTTGTGGGTCATCCCTCAATCAATGCTAAATCTTTTTGTTTTCTGGAGACATAGCTGGCCAAGGTGTTTGAGGATGGCTTGGCAGGCAGCTGTGTTATGCCAACCTTGGACTGTGAGGAAGGGCATAATAACATATCCTTTGAAGGTGTCGAGCTTGTTGATTATTCGCCCTAAGAGGGTCAATGCATATTGTCTTTTTGGTTGAGGGAGTGTACTTTTCTATCGACTGTCATGTGCATCTCATTGGTGATCTATTATTCATTCCTCTTCATGTATTGTATAGACCCTTTGATCTTATACTTCTTTGTACCGGGTTCACTTCTTGAAGGAGTTTCTTTTGATGAGTCTGATTTGTCATGTAAAATATGAAGCTTGATTAGCTGAGCAAAATATAAAGCAGCCAGATCACTTGGGTTGGATTAAATCTTGACTTTGAAAAGTTGGTGGACGTAAGATGTCTTCTACCTTTGAAGAGGGAAAGGAAAGTTTAGTTTTCAGGGGGTACAGATGTAAAGGTGGGTTTGGTCCAGCTGATATATTTTAATTAAAGCTTATATGGTTGAGGGTAGTTCTTTGTTTAGTTGGGCAGGTCAATTTGAAGAAACGTTGAATGAGGTTTTATATCGCCCAGGTGGATATAGTCCACCTTTGGGGTGTCAACATTCCAAGACTAATGCTGTATCAGGCATGCTGTAATTATTTCTATTCTCACTATGCAATTTGCATCCCATGAAGTTCTTTGGGAAGGAATGGGAAATTTAGGTTTAAGAAGATACAGTTCGAAGAAGTTTGGTTTTATCCAGACGATTTATTCCAATTGGAAACCTATATGGTTGATCGATGTTTTTGGTTAGTTAGCTGAACAATTTGAAAGTGTATTGAGTTTTATATCTCCCAGCTGTATAAAGTCCTCCCTTTGTCTGCCAACATTTTGAGACTTGTGTGCTGCCATTTTTTTTAAACAGCTCTGTAGTTACTTTTTAAGTGATTTGCCATCTGATCCCATTGCCATCCAAGGCAAGACATCATGTCATACAAACAATGCTGAGATTAGTTGCGGAAATTATTTCTGTTCTGTTTTTTTCTCTCTCCTTGGTTCCATTACAATTGTGTCAAGTTGTAAGATTTTGTACTCTACACTCGTACTGCATATCTATTAACCTTGTTTGTGAGTTCTATAACGAATTCTTATGAGTTATATCTCATCAACATATTTCTCAATTGCAGTGTGCATGTCTACGAATTTAACATCTTTGCTTACCATTTTGAGCGCATATGTTTTGCTCAGGTCCCCGTCTTGTTACTCCTGTATCCGAGTGAATACACTCAAGTCGACAACTGATGCCGTTATTGAGAAACTATCGTCAACTCTACTGGGAATAAGGCAACAAAGTGGTACTGATGGCATGAATCAGAGTGACACCAATGCTGAATATCCTATTGTCCCAGATCATAAAGAATCTCATATTCCAACTACATCATATGACTTGAAAAAGGCACCTCTGGCAGTCTCTGAAAGTGCTCAAAACTGTCCTGTTTCTAAATGTCATTTACCTGGGTTAGACTATGTTGTGTTTGTCAAAGGCTCAGGACCACACATGGTCAATTATGGTTATGCACAAGACAAAACTCCAAAGGAGGTAATTGTGAGTCGTAAATGTGCTGAGGCTGTTCTTCGGGGTGCTCAGGTAAGCAGAATCTTTAAGTGCTTGCATATCAACTACATCTGCTGCTTTGGATATTTTTGCGAAGTAGTTGTAATTGTTTTATTTGTATCATGAATATCATAGGATTGCCTTCTTCTTGGGATGACATTCGTTGTTTTGATGTTTGTGGTTTTCAATGTTTCCATCCTGTTTACTGTTTATTTATTTATTTTTGGGTAATTAAAAGATAGGAGGGTATGAGATTCGATCCCAAGATGTGGTGTGGGGCATCCAAGAAGTATGCGAACCAGTGGATTATTCTTACATGCTATCTATCCTTATTTTTACTTTCAGTTTCTCTTATATTATCCTTGCCTGCCTTTTGTTTCGGAAGGATCTATCAATGGCAATGCTCCTTTAGTTTCTCAACCGAGTACTCTATGGTATAAAGTATAGCATTTTATCTCACTTGAAATTGCTATGTAGGAAAGAATTATGAGGCTTCATGTAAAAAGATGTGATAATGTTGTGTTCTCACTCCTAACATTTTACCTCAGGGTATACCTTTATCTATTTAGTATTCTTTTTTCTTCCATATATTTCTTGTCGTTATGGGGAATATGAACTTGAATTTTGTCCATAACAATGCAGAACTTTTATATAGTTGTTGAATGCTTGTCGGGTTTGTTTTCTATAGCCACCTTGTGATCCTGACAAAACAATGATTAGTGGGGTTCTTTCTGTTTTCTTTTGTTTCTTGTGTAGGTATATGTTCCTGGTGTATTGGCTTGTAGTGCCCATGTTGAGAAAGGGGATGTGGTTGCAGTTTCAGTTGCTATGGAGCAGCCTGGCCAGGATGGTGGATGGGTTATTGGCATGACACGTGGGACTGTTCTACAGGGATCACACATAGGCAAGACATCCTCTCTTATTTGCTCGGAAACTGAATAACCTTCAGCATTAATGTTTTAGTCGTTTCTTCTTTCAACCTTGATTCTTGGGAACTGAGGTTTTAAACATAAAGTGATTAAAATCTTGCAACATACCACTTGATACAAGTGGCCAGATATTAGCTGTAGATATCAATGGCTGTTGTCTGAACAAAAATGGAGGTTGTACATTGTGATACGTCTTGAGTGAGTTCAAAGAATTACATCACTTTGGTATAGTTACACTGTCCATTGAGATTTACACTTATGTAGCATTTGCAATCAAGTTTTAGTCAAATGATAGGAAATGATGAGCTTCATCTGCAGAAATTTGATTAAAAAAGTAATAGCCCTTTATGAAGAAAGTGCTAGGACCAAATAGCACCGGTAACTCTTCTTCTAATCCTCTCTCAACATTCCAATGCCTGCTCTGTGATGCGAATAACTACTGAACATACCGCTGCTGCCCACTCACCCTCTCTACCTTGTCATCTCATCTCCTCCTCTCATCTAATTTCTCTCTCTCTCTCTCTCTCTCTCACACACACACACACACATCATAATACGCCTTTTTCTTGCACTTGTTTGCTTTAAATGCTCAGCAAAGCTTAGGACTGTTTCTCTTTCTAAACCTACGAAAAGCTCAGCTGTGTCCACACACATATATGTTGAAATGTCAGGGTTGATATATATGTTTTTTTGTTGTAGATCCTTATTTTTTGGAACGAAAGGGCTTATACATTGGCCAAGGAACCACAATGATGTCAAGAGCTGGGATGTTTCGCGTCCTAAAAGGAACTGCTGTTGATATGAATGATAGAGTATTTAAGCTTCCTTCCTTTCATGGTACAAATTTTTTCCCAATATGGGAAGCATGCTTGATATTGATTATGCTTTTACCGACAGTTTCCTGAATATATTACATTGGTGATCATCTCTCTATACATTCTTTATCTTTCAAGATTTCGTTGCATCTTCCTGTCATAAAACAGGAGCACTAGCTTGGCGCGTGTTATTTTTGTGAGTTGAAATTGGGTGTTTTGGCTGGTTGGTGATATTTTGTTCTCTCTCTCTCTCTCTCTCTCTCTCTCTCTCTCTCTCTCTCTCTCTCTCTCGTTTTTGTGTGCATGTACGCTCCAGCACGCAGACATGTGGGTGTGTGTTGTGGAACATAATGTCTCTGTAGTTTGCATTGTGTGCACTTACGTGGATGAACAAAATATGAGGATATTCAAAGTCAAGGTGTAAGGCATTTCAAACAAGATACGAATCAGGTCTTTGTATCTTTGCATGTGTTTGCTTATGTGGATTAAAAAATATACGAGGATGAGGATGAACAGAGCCAAGGTGGAAGACATTCAAACGAGATACGAGCATTAGAATTTATGGCACTGAGTAGAAGATAATAAGACATGAAATTGAATACCGAGGAGAAGATGCACGGACATTACTGCCTTTCTCTCCTTGTGTTTCTTTTTATTGTATTTTGTTGTGGGTTTCTACTGTTGCCTGCTTTCTTTATCTATCGACGACTACTGAAGAATATTTCTCTTAGTTTGAAGGGCTTTAGCTTTTTCTCTTCTTTCTTCCTTTTCTTCCCTGCCCCACGCAACTAAGAGAAATTTTCAGCAGGATACTGATACAGAGAAAGCAGGAGGCAACAAAAGACCACTACAAATTGAAGCATATTACGATAAGAGGCACTAATGCATGCTACTTCCCATTTCATCTATCCGACTCTGCGTGTTTGACATTTTGGTATTGCATATGGAATAATTTTTCTAGCCTCATACTTGCTGTTAAAAAAGTACTGATTGTTTTTTAATGTCCTGTTTCCTGAAACTTGTGGATTTCAGATGTTCTTGAGGGGGAAATATTCTTGCAAAATCTTCCAAGCATTGTCACAGCACATGTCCTTGGTACTTATCTCATCTTAATACTCATCCTTACTGATATCTCTTCCTGCCTCCCCCCCGACTCTTCTCCTTTTCGTGATGGAAGTGTTGTTGCTGACCAAATTTTGTTGGAGATTGAACTGTTTTTCTTACCGTTTACAATTTTTCTCTCCTGTCAAATGGTTATGGTAGTAATGGTATGATGAATATAAATCAGCTAGAAACAATTTTATTGTTTGGAAAGTATGTGGTTTAAACACTCCTCATTGTATCGAATTCGAGAATTGACATTTTATAGTTCTATCTTGGCTCGAAAAGTACTGTGTAGAGCAAAGTCTTAAAAAGTGCTCACCGAAGCTTGGCCATGTGTGGATGGAATTCCTCAAGTGTTTCTTGCACTTTTTGCTTCCTGACCCACAATATGGTATGCATAGGTGGGGGTCAATAATCACTTGGACATTGTGTAAAATGGAAGATTCTTTAATCATAACCCCTTGGACTCACCCCTCTTTCCATATAAGCACTCGATTACATGACGATCATCCAAAACAGTTTTTTCATTGTGTTAAGCCAGCCCTACACATATAATATATATATATATATATATATATATATATATATATTTGTAATGTATGTGCAAATGTGTAAATCTGTTTTCTCGTACGGTTTGGAACTTACAATCGAATCATCATATCTACTATGGAGTTTGTTGTATCTGTTGCCTTTTGACAATCCCATGCTACCTTGTTCTGTAAACTAAATTTAGCTTGGTCTATGGTTGTTTTGCAAGAGAATCTTTGACTTTTTTGTTTGCTGATGTTGGGATGTGGTGCATGTCGACACTCGTGGATAAATTTTCTCTGTTCTCATGTCGTAATTGTAATGTGGTAGCCTAGTTCATTTTAATGGCTATATGTAGTGTAATGTCTCATGGTATGCTTAACACTGCTTTTTGTGCCATTCATTTATATCCTAAAGAAGATAATGACGATAAAGTCAAAATTTGGGTTTGTGGAGAAGATTTTCCTTTTTGGGCGACTTTTCTGGTGTTTATTTTATGTTTCTTTTCAGAGCCTCAACAAGGGGAGAAAATATTGGATATGTGTGCGGCTCCAGGAGGGAAAACAACTGCGGTGGCAATCCTTATGAAGGACAAAGGAGAGGTTGTTGCATGTGATAGATCTCACAATAAGGTGAAGTTTCTGATAGGCCCCTCCACATGTTGTTTGTTATCTTATTATGCCTGCATTACTGAATTTCGAAGCACACAGGGCGGTATGGCATCCAGCCCACATTACCATCTGTATATTGCTATCTCAAATTGATGAAGTTCACTTAAATTGTTCGAATAATGGATAGCTGTTGCATACTCCCTCCTTCCCATAATTTTGGTCTATCTTTCCTTTTTTGGATGTAATAAAATATGTCCACTTTCCTTTTTTGGATGTCCGAAGTTGAGTCATTTCCTTTTTTGCCCTTCATCTCCACATTCGAATTCAAACACAAAAATTGAGGGAAAAATGTATTTAGTCTAAAAAAGTAATGATTGCAATTCAAAAGGGTGGGTAAGTTTGAAAGTTTATATGTTTTGAGCTAAGAAGCACTGACACTCTCCCGGGTGCACGAATCCGTATCCCACACATATCCGACAACTTGGCTATGTTTCTAATACGTGTCCAAATTTGTACTTATTTTACACGTTTTTCTATATGCTTGTTGTTTGGGAGAGAGAGAAAGAGAAGAGAAGTGTTAAAGTGTTAACAAACCTTAACACGCATAAGTTTTATTTATATTAGGCACAAGCCTTTTACAAGTTTGTAATTAACCAATGTGGGACAAACCACATATTCTAACACTCCCCCTCAAGCTGGAGAATAAATATCAATCAGTCCCAGCTTGTTACACAATAATTCTAACCATGGCTTAAATATTGGTTTGGTAAACATATCAACTAAATGAGCAACAGTGGACACAAAGGGAGTAGCAATCACACCGGTTGTCAGCTTCTCATGAACCAAATGACAATCGACCTCAATATGCTTAGTCCGCTCATGAAAAATTGGATTAGATGCAATGTGGATTGCTGCTTGATTATCACAAAATAGATTCATAGGCACCTGCACATTAAATCCTATCTCCTCAAGGAAAGAGTGCACCCACACAATTTCACACGTAGTATGAGCCATGACTCGGTATTCAGCTTCTACACTAGATCGAGCAACAATAGTCTATTTCTTACTCTTCCAATTGACAAGATTTTCACCTACAAAGACACAATATCCTGTGGTAGATCGCCTATCAGATGGAGACCTTGCCCAATCAGAATCCGTGAATGCCTCAACACGCAAGTGTCCACTTGCTTGATAAAATTGACCACGACCTGGATGAGCCTTAAGATACTTTACAATTCTAAGAACTACTTCCCAATGTGGAAGACGAGGTGCAGACATAAACTGGCTCACTACACTAACTGCGAAGGAAATATCAGGACGTGTGATGGTAACATAGTTCAACTTACCAACCAAGCGACGATATTGATCAGGATTAAGGAGTAACTCCCCCTGGTCGACGCATAGTTTCACGTTAGGATCCATGGGGGTCTTAACAGGTTTACTTCCCAATAATCCAATCTCTTGCAAAATATCCACCACATACTTCCTCTGAGACAAGTTAATACCATCTTTAGAGCATGCCACCTCTACGCCTAAGAAGTATCGTAATTTTCCCAAATCCTTGGTATAAAACTGCTGCTGTAGGAAGGTTTTCAACTCATCAATACCTTTCTGATCATCACTAGTTATAATAATGTCATCCACATAGACAATCAACAATACTTTTCCCCTTGCCGATGTGAGAGAAAAAACAGAATGATCCGACTCACTACGACGCATGCCAAACCTCAAAACAACATCGCTAAACTTACCAAACCAAGCTCTAGGAGATTGCTTAAGGCCATACAATGCTTTATGGAGGCGACAAACCCGATTACGCTCCCCCTGGGCAACAAACCCTGGTGGTTGCTCCATGTAGACTTCCTCGTGAAGGTCACCATGCAGAAAAGCATTTTTGACATCTAATTGGAATAAGGGCCAACCAAGATTAGCAGCAAGAGAGAGAAGAATACGGACATACCCATGCTTGGCAACAGGAGAGAAAGTCTCAGCATAATCAACACCATAAGTCTGAGTATAACCCTTAGCAACAAGTCGGGCCTTGTAGCGCTCAACAGACTCATCTGGATGGTATTTCACAGTGAACACCCATCGACATCCTACGGTGGTTTTTCCAGACGGAAGAGATACCAAGTCCTAAGTGCCATTGTGGTGAAGGGCAGACATCTCATTTTCCATAGCCTTCCACCACTCAGAAATAGATAAAGCTTCCTAGACAGTAGTAGGAACAAAAATGGACGAAATAGAAGTGGCAAAGGCACGAAGAGAAGGAGATAAGTGTGCATAAGAAACATAACAAGCAATGAGATGAGAAGTGCAAGCACAAGTACCTTTGCGAAGAGCAATAGGAAGAGAATCAGGAGAAGGTGGTAACGTTGGCTCCGAATCGGGCGACGGCGCAGGATCTCGCGATGATGCGGATGAGATGGGCGGGGGCAGAGGTGGAATTGATAAAACTGTCGGCCGACGAGTATATACCTACAGTGGGGGTGGCAGGGTGATAAGGATGGGGAGGTGGAACCAATGTGAGTGTATAACGAGACGGATCCATGACAGTAGAAGTCAGGAAAAAAGGCAAAGACTCATTGAAGGTGACATCGGCACACACAATCTCACGCCGGAGAGACGGAGAGTAACACTTATATCCCTTCTGGGTCCGAGAGTACCCAAGAAATAAAAACTTAATCGATCGGGGATCCAGTTTATCCCGCCCAAGGCCAAGAGCATGGACATAACATGTGCAACCAAAAACCTTAAGAGGGAAAGAATGCATGGGATAACCAGGGAACAAAACTTCATATGGAATTTGACCCCCTAAGACCGTTGATGGCATGCGATTAATAAGATACCCTGCAGTAAGAACAACATCGCTCCAAAAAGATTTAGGAACTTGATGCTGAAATAAAAGTGCACGGGTCACATCTAACATATGACGCAACTTCCGTTCAACAACACCATTTTGTTGGGGTGTTCGAGAACAAGAAGTTTGATGAATAAATACATGATCATCAAGAAAAACAGATAAAATGGTACGGAAATATTCTGTAGCATTATCAGTACGAAGAATCTGAATAGGAACATCAAACTGAGTTTTTATTTCTTGATAAAAAGATTTGAAAATGGTATACAACTCAAATCGTGCTTTCATAAGATAAACATAAGTAAGTCTCGAATAATCATCCACAAAAATGACAAAATACTGAAATCCTGAGCGTTACGGAACACGTATAGGACCCCAAATATCTGAATGAACTAAATGAAAAGGACGCGACACACGACTCTCTACTTTAGGGGAAAAAGAAACACGGTGATGCTTACTAAATTGACAGACTTCACATGGTAAATTATTGACACGACTACAAGATGGAACTAAGCGTTTAAGATTCTGGAGAGATGGATGACCAAGGCGGCAATGATGTGGATATGGAGAAACATAGGATTGGAGTGCAATAGAAGGCGGTAGCTTCGTCATAGTAAAGTAATAGAGACCACCCAACTTAGTACCCCCACCGATCTTCCTCCTTATCGTGAGATCCTGAAAAACACAATAACCAGGAAAGATTGTTACGGAACAATTTAAGGATTTAGTAAGTTTACTTATAGACATGAGACTATATGGAAAACGAGGAATATGAAAAACAGAGTCCAAAGAAAGTGATGAGTTTAAAGTAACGGAGCCCAAACCGGCTATGTGAGAAGTGGATATATCAGCTAAGGTAACATGAGACGGCCGACCAATAGGACGAGAGCCAAACAAAATAGTGAAAGTACCAATCATATGGTCATTAGCACCAGAATCAATGATCCATGGAGAATGAGAAGCAATGCCAGCAAAGGAAGAACCTGTCTGAGCAAATGTAGCAATGGAGGAAGATGGCATATGAGATGTCTGCAGAGACGTGGGACGGTCGTATTCATCCTCTGAAACAGTATTCACATGCGGAGTAGAGCTAGGTGACCCAGCGAACGGAACCCCATCATGCTCAGATACAGTAGCCTAATGTGCAGAAGGGTAGCCATGAAGTACCCAACAACAATAAACTGTATGATTATTCCCCTTGCAATACAATGCCGAGGAACACGACCTCGACCATGTCCAATAACCCCAGATTGCTGACCTGGACGCTTGAAATCACGACCTGTACCCTCATAAACACGACCACCTTGGCCAGAGTCACGACTAAAACTACCACATGCCCCTCCTCCAGACTCGTGACTACCACGACCAAAACCACGGGAAGGAGGTCCACTAGTAACCAAAGCAGCTAAAGCGACTGATTAGAAGGCAATGAAGAGACAGAACCAATATCAGATATGGAAGCCTAACGAAGGCGGCTGAAAACTTCAGTAAGAGAAGGTAACTCCCGACCTCTTACCAACTGAGAATGAATCGGATCATAAGACTTAGGCAAACCATTCAAGAAGCGAGTCACATGAAGAGACTCACACTGTCGACGCATAACCTGAATATCGGTAGAAAGAGGCTGGCAAATATTGAGCTCCTCACAAACATAGCTGAACTTAGCATAATATGTCTCCAAAGAAGAGTCACCATCACCAAGTCCCAGAGAAAAATACTCCTGATACAAATCAAAATTTTGACGCAGATTATTAACCCCAGAATATAACTCCTTAGTTCATCGCCAAACCTATTTAGCAGTGTCTAAAAACATTAGTGCACCACTAATTTCAGGCTCCATACTATTCCACAACTTAAGACGAATTTGGGCATCCTCAATATTCCAATTTGCCAGTGCAGTAACGTCAGTAGGAGGATCAGCAGTGAGAAAATCATGTTGCCTGGAGCCCAAAAAATGTCTTAACAAATTTAGCCCAAGGAGCATAGTTCTTGCCATTCAATCGAATAGCAGTGATGGTCAACATGTTAGGAGACCAGTGGTGAGAAACATCAATAGGAGAACTAGAAACAGAACTAGAAGAACTAGAAACACTTGATGTAGAACTAGTAGTCATCGCAAAGAGTAATGGAGGAGCATCAACCCGAGAATAATAAGGCAACTAACAACCACCAAAATATGAGAGAACAAATCCAAACTAATGAGCAGCAAATCACAAAAGACGATGACCCATTAACAAAAAATTGGACCCAGTGAGTTACCAAATAGGATCACCCATGGATGTACACCAGAGTGAGAGAACAACAAACAAAAAATCTTCACACGTGAGTTGAATGGCCATAGAACCCAGCAATGGAAGATGGCGTACACTGGTCACGTAGCAGAGAGAGGTCTCGAACATTGTACTCTGGATTTCAAGTTCCAGCAAAGGATTTCGAGGACTGGGGAGATGATTTCGAGATCCGAAATCAGATTCTAAGGAATTGCAAGCATAGATTGAGCCCTGGAAGGTGGATTCAAAGGTTTCGTTTTAGGGTTTCACACTGGGAATCAAGTCAAGGTGGCAAAGCTGTCGATTTGGGGTTCGTTTTAGGATGTAAAAGGGGAGATGAAGGTCGATATAGGGTTTTGAAGAGGGTATGGAAGCCGATTTGAAGGTTTGAGGGCTGTAGGGGTTTCGATTTAGGGTTATAGAGGCTGTATGGGTGACGATCGGAAGAGAGGGTGGTTGGGTGGGTGTCAGCAGAGATAGGGTGGCTGTATGGGTGTCGATTTAGTTTTTTTTTTTCAGTGGCTGGTGGTGGTCGGCAGCGGCTGGTTGGTGTTGTGGGTGGCGGCTATGGTGGATCAAGACTATGCTCTAATACCATGTTGTTTGGGAGAGAGAGAAAGAGAAGAGAAGTGTTAAGGTGTTAACAAACCCTAACACACATCAGTTTTATTTATATTAGGCATAAGCCTTTTACAAGTTGTAATTAACCAATGTGGGACAAACCACATATTCTAACAACGCTCAGACACTCTCGGACACGTTGCCAATATGTTTTGGGACATACTATGGGTCAAAATACAATTTTTAAAACTTGAAACAGGGTAAAAACTGCAATTTTTAATCTAAATAGAATAATAAAGCAATACCCCATAAGGGGTAAAAAGTGTAATAACACATATCACACAAATAAATATCTTCTTTTCTCCCTTCAACGTTAAACCCAAATCAGCCGCATCTCAATGTGTGTGTGAGAGAGAGAGAGAGAGAGAGATGGCATAGAGACTGAGAGAGATCGCACATCAATAACTCAAAATCTTTTTGTTTATGATGCTACATGGTGTACTAATCATCTTAAAATATTATGAACTGAAAATTGTCATA
This sequence comes from Vaccinium macrocarpon, assembly GCA_022606695.1. Classification (NCBI taxonomy): domain Eukaryota; kingdom Viridiplantae; phylum Streptophyta; class Magnoliopsida; order Ericales; family Ericaceae; genus Vaccinium; species Vaccinium macrocarpon. The sequence continues at coordinate 28,112,208 of CM040170.1, forward strand.
GATGCTTTGGTTAGATCTTGAATGCCTTTTTGTATTTTGATGTAATTTATTAGGTAATATTTGAATCGAATATGCAATAAGTATGTGTGCGCGCGATATGTATGTCTGTGTGTGTACATATATTAATCAATATTATATAACGTATTCCTAGACGTATCGTGTCCTAGTTTTTTGGAAAATCACGTATTGGCGTATCCCTGTCGTGTCCTGTGTCCGTATCTATGCTTCTTAGGTTTTGAGGAGTAATGATTGTGCCCCCTTAAAATGTTGGATTTCCAAAGGACTAAAATTTTGGGACGGATGGAGTATTATTTATCAGTGTTTTTTTTTCCTCTGTGGATGGGGTGGGAACTGTAGTTGAAAACTCATTTACTTTCGTTGTTGAGGGTGAATGAAAATGACAGAAGAAGTTCTTCGTTGTTCAGTAATCTATTGACAAAGGTTCTTTGTAGTTAAATAATCTATTGACAAACAAACAGTGACTATATAAAACAACTTACCATATTATAATTACACAAAAGTTTTGGTAAGCAATGGCTTGTGATTTCGAAAATTTCTCATATAGCTCGTCTTTGATATTTGATTTTGATCTAGCAGACTAAGCACCTACTTGAAAGTGCATCACGATGAAATGTGAACGTCATTTGTGGTATAACAAAGCCTAACAAAACTATGTGGTGTGGAGAATGTAAAAATGGAAAACATTTCCATATTGGCTTCTTACTACTCCCTCCAATACCCTCTCCCTGTGATAAATTACAACAAACATCAAAGGTTTAGCTTAAAGAATTCTTTTTGGAGTGAGATTCTCTCGTTCTTGGAATGGGTGGGCAAACAAATGATGCCAGTTCTATGCAGGAACTAAGGATGAACAGAAATTAGGTTCTCACTTTAAATCCTGGAAGTTGAGTTTGAATTAGGTTAGTGACACACGCAATGCTATGCAACGGTAACACAGTTTGGTTTTTCATAGCCACTGTTCCCTACCACCAAAGGCCACAGATAAGGAGCAGGTCCTCCATTATCTTCATGGTTTATTTGTTTTTCCATGTCAAAGAACAAACATCAAACAGCTGAGAGGAGTTTGCAATGAAGGTTAATACTGGTCTTGCAATTTGCCTTGCAAATATCCACAATTAGAAGTGAGGGCACATCGTGCCCCCTTTCTTTTGTAAACATGCTCTAGGTTCTGTTAATAACATGTGTCACCAGATTAAGCAATTTTATTTTTATTGTTTGTTTATTTATTTATTTATTTTTTTTTTGGAAGAGGTAAGTCACTATGGTTAATTATCTGATGGTTTCTGATTTTCTTTGCTAGCACGGATTTATTTTGAAATGGACTTCAACTTGAATACCCATTGGACTCCAGATATCACCACTAAACTCATGGCAAGTTTTTGACGATTCTGACATATTTTAAGAGATTTGTTGTATAAATGCAGATTTGATGTTATCTTAAATTGGTTTGGGCATGTTGACATTAAGAATCCAGTTAAAGCCGTTAAGTGACGGAGAACAAATAAAATCAATGTTAGTTATCTCAGACAGAATACTTGGGGCTTCTGTTTCTGCTCAGTGCTCTTAATATGCTTGGACGTTGAAGGTCTTAAAGCAATGTGTAAATATCCTCAAAGCAATGGTTCTTTTGAAAAAGAAAGTTGTCCGCAGTTGTTTAATGTTAGAAAGTATCAATGCAGAATTCGTAGTTTGCATGACATGTTAAACAAGCACATCAATGGCTTTTGATCGTATTTGGTTAATTTGTTCCACTGCATGAGAAATTCGATTCTCAGTTCCTTGAAACCACCAATAATATTTCTCCTGTTGCTGGGACCATGTGTTCAGTCCAAAACTGAGAATATTGACGTCTGGATGTACGTTGTGTTCTTACCTTTTGTTCTCTGAAAAACATATTTCCTTGAAGGTTTCATTATGTTACTTCTGACCTTATTTTTTAGGTTCTCGATATCGAAAAATTGGCTGCTGAAATGGGCTTGAATTGTATAACCACATACAAGTTAGATGCTCTTAAAGCTGTTCGGCAAAGAAGTGAATCCAGCAATATGCACACTTCATCATTTGTCGCCAAAGAAGGGTCTGACACTGATTCTGCTGGAATCGCAAATCGTATGTGACTTATTATATATGTTTATGTTTTGGTTTAAGAGAGTTGTTGCTTTGAGAGAGAATGTGTTATTGTAAGTGTTAGGTTAGTAGAAACTAAACTGTGTTGATCAGTACATGAATCATAAGGATTATATACATGGCAATCACAATACACTGTTAATGTGATAAAATGAACCTAATAATGGATGCATGTAATGAATTCAAAGATGATGTTAAATGTGTCTAACGTAGACTAAACCAACTAGAAGGCCTAGAAATTACCCATGGGCGACACCTACAATTCATGACTACAACCTTCCAAAATTACCAAAATACTCTTGGCCCTTCTCGTTGACTGCATCACTATGCGTGAAAACAAGAACTTCATATGTATCCCAATTCCCAAGTGTCCATAAGGTTTTCCGTTCTAATGGATTAGTAATAAATTTTAAGACATGCATGGAAGAGTGTTTGACCTGCATTAGTGAGTGTATAACGGGTATTGGTGTCTGACATATCATACCACCTTCTTCAAAGTGTCAGTGTAGCTTCTTAGATCTTCCTTGGCAGGTACTTGCGTCCATCTTTCGGAATGATGAACTTAAGGTTGTTCCCGGTCCATTATTGATGTGAACATAATGATTTTTCCCCTTTATTACTTTAGCTTTCATCTCTAAAGAACATAATATTTCAGATAGCAATGGGCAAGCAACAAAAACAACTGAAGCTTGCAATGCTGTCCCCCAGAAGAGTATCCCAGGGCTTATTAATGGGCGTGGAAGAAGTCATTGCTTAGGTGGTAGGGTTGAAAAATCCGAAGGTTTTTATCCAAATACCTTCGATCGGGTTCTCCTTGATGCTCCTTGTTCTGCTCTTGGTTTGAGACCCCGACTGTTCGCTGGAGAGGTTGAGTACTTCCCTGAAGAAAACGTTCTTCTGATACATAAGATTTGTTTATGGTTCTATATTTATTTCATTCTTAATGGTACTGCTGTATTCACAACATACGCAAATGGATTTCCTGATGTAAACCTACTTTGGTTGCTGATTAAGATGACAGTAGCTTTCTATGAGGGTGCTGAGAATGTTGTGCTCGTTTCTTTCCTGTCATTGGGTTTTCATTTTCTCCAGATTTAGCATATTGGTTGATCAAATACCAGAACTTTTACGTGGTTTTTATGCTTAAGTTACTATATGCAAATTTGTATTCTGGGACTAGGAGTTTGATTCACAAAGAAGTTACCTTCTTTGAGTGCATAATGGTATGTAAGATAGATACACAATGAATGGGCTAGTATGTACCGCTAGGAAAGCAGCCAATGGGAGGCTGCTATATGCATCACGAATATCTTGATGCTACAGGCTGACTGATCATGCTTCTTTGACACAAAACAAGCTCTTCTTCCATGACAACTCATTGCTACTATGAAGGCGAGGGTGGTAAGCTCTCTAGCAAGAACTGGGGGCTTATATCTGCAATCCAATGGGCCAGTACCGCTCTCACTTTTGCTACCTCCACCTCTCATCCCGATTTTGCAGTAATCAATTCATTTTGGATTGACACCTTGGTTACTTATGCACCTCTCCACTGTTTCCCCCCCTCTTCATGTAGAGTTCTTTTTCACACTTCATTTTAAAACTTGCTACAAACACTGATACTTATTCTGCTTACCTCGGTATCTCTACACTGAAACTGGTTATACTATGGTTTTAAAGAACCCTACTAGTGGTTGGATATGGACCAACCTCTTGTGATGAAGCCGTATGTCTAACTCCATTTTAGACATTGGATCGATGTCCTGTAAAAAATATTGTGTGCTAGGATGGAGTAAAATCTTATGGTGTGGGGATATGTGTCCAAAAGTTAGGGGTTTATTGTCTTAATCCAGTACGTGTGTTGGACACGTATCTGACACCCCAATCCAAGGTTAGTATTTACATGCATTTGGAGGATTTCTTGTGAGGCTGCAATAAACAGGGCCATATCGGTGTATCTTTTTATTTTTATGATGTGTCAATGTCATATTAATATATCCCTCAGCATGTTCAATACTCCAATTCATGACTATTATTATATGTATATCCTTTTTATCTCAAACTTGATTTGCAGTTTATGCATCTTCAGTCATTATTCTTTCCTTTCCTTTTCATCATTTTTTCCTCTTGGTTCAACAAGAAGGTTGAAGTTATTTGTTGGTTAATGCAGGAAACAATAGAATCGTTAAGGAATCACGCTAGGTATCAGAGGAAAATGTTTGACCAGGCTGTTCAGCTTGTTCACCCTGGTGGAGTTATCGTATATTCGACGTGAGTATTCATTTTTCAAGCCTTTTAACCCAACATTCTTCTCCAAACATTTTGTTAAGAGATTAATGAGTATGCAAAAGATCTTAGTTAAGCATGAGTCAATTTATCCAGTTAGACATGGATGTGCCTTGCTGCACTCGTAAAACCTTCCTACTCGTGGCCCTTGTGCATGTATATACAGCAGGTGTATTATGTACTTCTCACACCTTTACCTTTCTGTCCCTCATCTCTTTTCCACGGTCTTGGCGCTTAATTCCATATGTAAGTAATAATGTCTATTTGTGCGAGTACGGTTCACATGACTCCTTCCAATTTTCAGGTGTACAATCAACCCTGGCGAGAATGAAGCACTGGTCCGATACGCTTTGGACAGCTATAAGTTTCTCTCTTTGGCAGAACAGGTTTGACTACAAGTTTAAGCTTCACTTGTCGTTCCATTGATGATTTATCATCCTAAGTTCCGAAACAAATCACATTTTCGGCGGATACTGACACAAGAAAGAAATAGCAAGATGTGTGATTTTCATATATATTTAGCGATGGTTAAAATAAATGTATCATGAACGATAAGCTAAATTTCAGCATTACTAATTTAATGACGTGGAAGATGAAGCTTGGCGAGTTCATTTATTGACCTTACAAGCATGTTCTTGCTAAAACCGAAGTGTGCATTGCTTGCTTTAGTTGTGGCCAATCGCTGTAATGTGAGATTGTATGGGGCCTTTTAGTTCGTGTTCTAGAGTAGTATGGATATGTTGGCAACCGAAAGAAGAGTTCATATTGTCCAGTTTCTATGAGTTCATATTGTCCAGTTTCTATTGAATGCAGAAGGTTGAAGTAGATAGGAAGTGGTGAACGAAAAGCTGGTTAAGGGGTTGTTTAATGCTCTACATTGCTTAATTTTAAGTGGATTTTGAGCTATAGGCTAAAAATTTATCAAAATTATGCAGCTGAATTTATCTATAGTTGTGTACCCCATTCCGTATTCCTACACCACAATCCACAATCGCAGCCGCCACTTATACCACCACTTGCACTCGACTATGACCACCACTCCAACGCCTATATGACTACTGCTGCTACTACTACACTACTGCTGCCACAACCACTGCCACTCCAACACTACCACCACCACCATTCCACCACTGCCACAACCACTCCAACACTTCTTCCACCACTTCACCACTGCTACCACCCCTACTCCATGCTAGTACCACCACCACTACTGCTCCAATCATCTCTCCATCTCTCAACCACTTGCAACCCTTAAAATTACTTAACTTTTCATCACAACTACACCAACACCTCTGCACAACAAGCACCTGCCACCACAACCAACATTACTACCATCTCTCCACCAAATTACAGATGCAACAACCCTCTCCACTGCCGCCCTTCCACCTCCACCACCTAAGAAGCATGGACACGGATACGCAATACGGACACATGACATGGAAATGTGGATACGTCATTTCTCCGAAAATGAAGACACGGACACGTTGGGGACATGGCAAATATAAAAATGTATTTGTATTATAGAGGTATGTTATGAATTCATGTAAAAGTCGGAGACATTATTTCTATCAAATGTATTACTACGAAGATACAAATCAATAGTCCGCATACAAGGATACCTGAACATCTCTGGAAGTTTTCACACTAGACCGAGTTTCAAAAATTATATTTTAACTTTTAATGTGTCCTTAGCATGTTTCAGAGTGTCGCCGACGTGTCCTAAAGTATGCACAATGTGCCTTGAGTGAACGAAATATGATAAAAACATTGGACAAATATTTATGCATGTCTGACACGTGTCTGGAGAGTGTTGTGTCATGTCCACGACCGACATGGGTCAGACACGAATACGTGAGGCCAGTAGACGTGTCTGTGCTTTTTAGTCCCACCACAAACACTTGGCAGCCATGAGTAAATCAAAGATATCAATAATACCTTGTATAATCAAAACTCATTGATCTTTGTATTGAACCATTTGTTTTGGTTAAGCTCTTTGTATTTTTATCAAGTAGGTTTTTAGCTTAAAAAATTTATAATTCAGTTTTCCGTAGTAAATTTTTCAACATTTAGCTTTCAGTTTTCTTGACCAACACCCAACTAATGAGTGCTGAAGTGGACATGGATACAGAAATTGTCAACATTCACTAGTCAAAAACACAATGGGGCACCGCAAAAACTAATTGGTGAAAGTGCGTAAGATGTAGTTTAGAATGTTCTTGCATAAATTATGGTTTGGGTGAGGGCTTCCTGGGGAGAGGAGAGGAAGTGGGTGACAGTGGTTTGGTAAGGGGGGTGGGAGAGGCAGTGGACACTGGACAGGGAATGGAAGGAGCGCTCGGCAGCTGAAACTGGATCCTTGAGATTGAATTTCTGGAGGATTGCTTCATTTGCTAGAATCTTTTTGTGCAGATATTGAATTCTTGGCTGCGGAAAGATCGATATGCCGCACTTGCTTTTGGAAGAAACAAATTGATCCTATGAAAAACATGGCACAATACCAAAGGAGAGCACTTGATGTTATGGTAAAATGAGGCTTACAGAAGCTTCTATCTGAGCATTACTTAATAGTAAATGCAACCTCTTAAATCCAAATCAGTTTTGGTTACTGAATTCTGTGGTACAGAAATGAAACTTATGATGAAAGTAATGAAACTAACGACAAAAAGTCCAAAAAGCAAGTAACGAGGTGCAATTATATGGCCGCTTAGTTTGTTGTTTTTGTACGGGAATGCTGATTGAGCTATAAAACGATGCATTCTCCCTCCGTACTTCAAGACGACTTTGCCCCACATATAGCATGTCGCTGAATGGTGGTTGTCAAATTAGTTGTACTTTTTGGGGGTATTATGAGTTTGGACTTCTTGGGAGTAGTGTGGTTGTGAGTTTCTTACCTTTGAGATAGAAAAATTACTCGTCAAATTTCTTAATTTAGCTGTTGATATTTCAACCTCTGTGGACAGACTGACCAAAAAGAAAACTAAGTACTCTGATTTGGCATTTCATTTCAGCATCCAAACATTGGAGGACCTGGCCTTGTTGGTGGTTGTCAACTGTCTGACGGGTCTATTGAGTAAGTACTCATCTTCTGGTCACCTTCTACAACTATAGCTATCCTGCAATCTTCCCTACTCTTGTGCAAAGAGAGGTTTTGAGATTTGATTCATGGAGAACTTTGAAATTGCTGTCAAAAGCATTTTTCTTTTGTTTTTCTGTGCTAATGTCCTCTCCATTTTTATTTGGCCGATAAATGCAAATTGAAAACATGAGTGAGTTTTTTATTGGTTCTCACTTGTGATCTTGCAAATGTTTGTGAAATAAAGCATTTACTACCAAAACTTACCTAAAACTCTCGTTAAACTGAAGATCAGGAAGATTGATATCTTTCAAAGAACAAATTGTTTTTGATACCCACGTCATCAAAGCACAACATTATGACGTAGGTAAAAAAAAAAAATTACAGCTTGATTCATTGTGAGTTACTTTGAAGAATTGAGTCTCTCTTTTTCAGGGAATGGCTAAGACCTGGTGAGGAAGATCTTGTTCAGAGATTTGATCCATCATCACCACTCGACACTATTGGATTCTTCATAGCCAAGTTCGACGTTGGCCCCAAAGATGACTGAACTTTGGTATAAAGCAGTGAGATAAGCATTCTTACATAGAGACACGAGTGGTTGCGAGCATACGTCAATGAAGACAAATAAGAAATATGGTTTCGATTTATCAGCTCCATCATGTGATCAGTTGGAACTTCTTGTTGGAGGGTATGTGACCCAAGTTTTTGGGTAAGTATATGATTTATTTATCCACAACCGGGTATGTCAAATGTGGAATCCATTTTGTTGTATGATGTCATCTTGGCTGGCTTTTTTCAAAATTTTCTTTCTGCTTGAATTATGTTGGTCAAACATTTGTAGTAGTACAAATGGTGGCTTCAACTAATTATGAATATAGGGAAGCTAATAGTGGTAAGTTGATTTATGGGAATATGTTCTTTGACGGCATAGTTCGGTGATTGAACATGGTCAAAAATTTAGTACAGCAGTGTTACTGTGTGAGTTCGTTGACAGCCAGCTTGACCACAAGGCAGATGCATGAGCTTTAGGCCCCAAATTTAGGAAGGGCTCCAATTTTTTTTTATAGCTATTAGTATATATACCATCAAACAAGAGTTTTTTTTGGGTAAAGGGTACACTTTCAAAAAGGTGTTTGTTTTGTGAATAGAATTCTTGAATAAATAAAGTAGGCCCCAATTCCATATAAAGAAAAAAGGAATGCATTTTCCCAAACTGTCTTTCCCAATTTATTGTCTCCGAAATTTAAATCACATTTATTCGCTCTCTTATAAAATGAAAGAAGAGTTTTGGCTTTCGCAAAATGCAGGCAAAATAAATTTCATAACAAATTTTAACCTATGTGAAAATGCCTAATTTAAATTGCCACCTTTAGGTCCCCAATTTGCCTTGAACTAGCTCTTTTGAATAAGCTATCCCCAAATGTCGCGACAGAAGGCCCTACCTTAGCACTGCTACTACTTCTCGTGTCCCAGCCATTGAGCATACGGCAAACCTGACAGTACCTCCCCCATCGGCTCACATGGCCCCTTTGGTGGATGAAGTGTTGCATGCGCTCTCATATTAAAAATATATCGTTATTTCTTCCTAATTACCAAAAAACTATCAAAATAGTTGGAGGCTTTCAATTACTAAGTACGAAAAAAACAAATTTCACAATGTAACTTCCAAAAAAATTGCTAAAAAAACAGTATTCATACACATCATATTACCATAACAAAGAACCAAAGGCAGCATGGTAAAAAACCAACCGATAATTCATTTTGATAATTTATTGCTCAAAAGAGCTTGTTACAGGGCATAACTCCTGTTGTTTCTTTACAACATACTGGAAAGAGTATCTTCTTGTTCTTGAGGATTTTCCAGTGCTAACATATGTTCTCTAAAAGAAGCTGCAGCTTCTTCCCTTCGCTCTGGCTGCCCTAGCGTGTCAAATACGACAGCTATCAAATAGAAAGCTTCTGCCGCCAACTCATGGTACTGGTAATAAAAAAATGTTGTCATCTCACCAATGATAATTTTACTAAAAAAACCCAAAAATGGATTGAATTGAAAATTTTCACACAAGAAACACAGGTAACATTTACCCAAAAAAAAAACAAAGGTAATCCACAGTGCATAAGAAAGGTAGATTAAGTTGGATTTGAGCATTCTAAAAGATATCCTAGTAATGGAAAATATGTAATGACAAAATTGAAACTTTTCAGCAGGATATGTTGAGAAAAATTGAAGGGCTATCATTATTGAAAGATATAGGGTCAAATAGAATTTACTTGAAAGCAACACAATGATATCGTTAGTTATGAACCTGAAGGCCCCAACAATGGGCATAAACGATTCCCAGTAACATACAATGCCTATCCAATTTTTGCCAGCACAAATGCTGAAAATTTCGCAATTTTAAATTAGGAAATCATCTGACCTCTAAATGTTGAAGCTCTTCAGCAGCTTGTCTCAAGGGATCCAGCACTACCTGAGAATCTTCAAAAACTGGAGAAATATGGCACAGAATAGCACATTTCAGACAGGTAATATAGGAGTATCTCATAAAGGAACTCATCTTTCTTTCAATGAGTGTTGATTGCGCTTCTGTGAACAGTGGTGGATGGTCTGTGTTGATGGGGTGGGGCTGCAAGAGTAGCATTTGCTAAACAAGTCGTTTTTTGATACTGAATAGGTCCATGGAAGTATGTCACAATTGATGCTTATCAACTTGGTAGGGTATCAGCATGGAAAAGCATTCCTTGACTTTTTACTCTAGCTAACATCCAAGTGGGACAAGGGTTCAATATATGCACATCCCGAAGGAGATGTTAAGTTGGATTCATGTTCTGTAAACATTTTTGTACTTCCATTTATTGACTTACTTTATAAAATTATAATCCGTATAAGTCTCCCCTTGAGGGGGAAGGTTTATGCATACCAGTATATGAGCTACCAGGTTAACACTTAACATAAATCAAATCTAAAGTTGTTAATAAACCAAAGACAAGTGAGACAGTTCCAAAAGTTCGAAGGAGACTGACGAAACGACAATGCAGTACCTGAAAAGCTTGGATCTGATAGATGACATTTTGCTTCAGCAATAAAGGCCCGGGCACGAAGCTCTAAACCTCCGTGACCAAGAATCATTGGAAGAGAACGATGAATAAGGTTTGAAGCCCATTTTGCATGGTTTGATCCAAGTGAAAGCCACAGTTCAGCCAATGTGAGGGTAGCTGAAGCTTTGAGAAGATCCAAGTTAAATGACTGGCAAAATGAGAGGCTTGCCAAAGCACAAGGAATTCCTAAAACAGCATTTCCTGATCTCTGGTAACAGAAAATGAGAGAAGCATTACTGCTATAATATTTCAACCAAAGAAAAGAAATGAAGAACGCAGTTGATAAAGAACTGCATGGCAATAAACATTGCAGGAACCATACACATCAATTGTCCAATTTGTTTGACGGAAGGAACACAATATGAAGAAAAAACTTGCATAAAAAGATTTCTATTGAAGTCCAAACCATCAATCTGCACGTAATAGGTGCTGGACGGTGTAAGATAATTCCCTGAACAATGCTTACATCTTTCTACTCATCTTTGAAATGCAGTAGTCCAACATAACCTTTTTAAACCAAAATAAACCCATGGGCTTCTGTCAAACAATTTTCAGTACAATACTACTGATTGAGTGAAAAGGACAGATGCAGTATTCCTCACAAAATGTTCAATTCTAGAATAATGTTGTTAATACCTTGTGGATCTCAGCAAGCAACAATAGAATCGTTGCATTTTCAACCTGCTTGTTGAGTTTGTGACACATGCAGAAGAGGGAATGTGCAACAGCTACGGCCTGCAAAGCATATCGTGCAACAGAATGGATGACAATACTGGGAAGATTTTGGACCAAACAAAAAGAAAAAACATAGCCCAACAAGATACACCAAGTTAATAACCCCTCCTAGCAATAAGTTCAGGAAGCTGAAGACAGGATAGGCAATAGTATCCTGATACGTTTGCTTCCTTGCTCTCGATGAAAATGAAATAAACAACCCATATACTAAGAGTTCTGCGTGTGCAAAATAATAGACCTGACTAAACTGTTTTGCAGCGAGCAATGTCCGAGCATGGCGAAGGCTAGCTTCTGTCTTCAGCTCCATGTCCACACCAGTTACAGAAGATGCCAAGACTCCTAGCTCATCACACAATTGATGAGCAAGTTTCAAATGTCCCCTGCAAGGCACTCAGCATCTAACCAAATATCTTCTTTACAAACAAGCAGATACCATGATTTTACTTAACTAACTGCATCCCATACGTTTATCCATTTTTGGAAGTCATGCCTTTAAGCGATCAACAATAGAACAATATTACAAAAAAATTCCATGAAACATAAGAACTAGTCGAGAACTAATGATTAGTGGAATTTAAGAAAAATAAAATAACGAACATACATTATTTGGTGACCTGACTGAAGGGAAACAACAGCGTGGGAGAGAGGGAGTTCACAAAAAGAATTTAAAGCCAGAGTAATGACCTACCGATGTAAGGCACGCTCATGTAGCAACTGCAGTTTTAGTATCAGTATTCGAGATTTTGATACAGACAAAAACATCTCCTCCGCAATTTTAAAAGCAGCAAAGGCTTCTGCAGATTACATAATAATTTGTTACGTCATCATAAGAAACAAAAATAAGACAGTCCGCACTGTGTGTAAAACAGGGGAGAGAGAGCCGGGCATAAGTTACTCTTTCTTTAGTCCCTTAATTTCAAAACTAAGTTGTAAGCAATCCAGATATCTTTCCAAGAAGAAAAATTGAATCAATAATGGTGACGTGAGAAAAGATCGCTTGGATAGTATCAAATTTTTTTCTACTGACTTACGTTGTCAGATGTTTGCATATAGAAGGCACACTAATTGAACGGAAAAGTGACACAATAGAAGATTACATGTGATGGAAAGGACTTTGAATGCTCTTCCTCTATATCAAGCCATACAAATCTGAAAATGCTAAGGGTATCGAAACAATGGGGTACCAAAAATGTACAACGGCATGCGGAGCCCACTTTTGAGTCTGCACGAGCAATCCAAACCGTTCGATAATTTCAAGATAATTTTTTGACTGACCCTGCAAAATTTCAGCTCAATTGGACGTGTAAATGGATCAGGATCACCCACTTAAGCTTCTCGCATTGAGCTCAGGAGAGAGTTAGAGTTTGTCCCACATTGGTTAATTGTAACCTCCAAAGCTAGTCTATGAGCTTGGGCGGCCTCTCCACTCATTGCCAATTGGTTTTGGGTTGGATGCTTTAACAATAATGATATTATTACGCAACCAAGAATCAATATCAACCAAAAATGAAGCAACAAACACTTTTCAAACCAAAACTTGTCAGCTATTTAGAGGAAATTAAGATAGGCTGAGCGAAAGGGGCACTCCGATGTTCACATTAGATGAGTAGCAACAATTCTAGAAATTTAACTGCTCAACATCAAACCAACAGCCAGAGGAACACTCTGGACAATTCCATTTCTTATGAGCAGCACAACAGATGTAAACTGATTCTGAAGTTCAAGAAATACACATTAACTGAAGGGGACAGATATGTTTAACAGGTTAATAATAAAATATCAGAGATACAACAAAAATTTCAAGCATTTAACTGACCTTGGTACCCTTTAAAAACTGCCAGATGTTGGACAAGCTTGGTATATGCTAATGCAGCATCAGCTGAACTGGAAAATAGAAGAATAAAAAAAAAAAAGAGGCAAATTTAGGCTCAACTACTGAAAGTATAACATCCTTGGTACATTTCAGTTCGTAATTACCTTGACGTGTCAGTGAAGCAAGTTGCATAAACCAGTGCATTTATCTGAGCAAGAGGGGCACTGAAGAAATGGAAAGGGACGAAGGATAATTTAAAAGCAGATACATAGCAGGTAGTTCAAAAAGTTCAAGCAACTATAACATTTATCAGAGCCAAAACTTGGGATATGAATTATCTTAAGAGCTATGCAAAAGGAATTGCAAGATCAACTGAAAAAGCCTAGCAAAAAAAATATATATATTGAAAAAGTCTAAGTCTTCACTGTTTTAGGTAATTGATATCAAAATACCAGGATCATGCGTTACACTGTCAATCAGTAAAACATAAAATCACATCCAACAAAGAAGGAAGAGAACCTGATGATAATTACTTGCTCCCAAACTGCTACCACCACTATTAGGTGGCTAATGAGCAAAAGAAAATATAGTTGGATTTGTCCAACACTGAAGCTGAACTAAACCTCAATGCATCATAAAGTTTATCGAGAGCAGAATTAAAGACCATTCCAGTTCTTTTAAAAAGCTTGTACACTAAACATGCTGGCACAATTTAATAATGTAACCTCTCTGCGAACAAACTGATGCTTTTTCAATTTGTTTGGTTGGTGGGCATGATCCTACCACTAAATTTTAACTACACCATAGTTTCACAAATTAGGGCAGCACACAATCAAAGATTTTTTTCCGATCTTTCCTCTCACTAACATTCAACTAGTACCTTCAGCACATGATAAACTGCCTTCAAATTCTAGTTTGGTTTGACATGTATGATCTTATATTTGGGAGGCAATTGTAGAGGAAGGCTACGGATGTAAATATATATATATTTAACAAATTAACGAAAACCAAGAAGTTTTGAGAGTAAAAAGGAAATTATGGAAGATACCTTCCATAGATCTCCCACGCAGTTGCACGAACCAAGTACGAAGAACCCAGTAACTGGAGCACAGATCCAGGAATAGAACTTGGTTGTGCACAGAAATCAAAAGCATCAGATTTGCTTCCTGATCCATTATCCTGGGAGAAAACTGAAGAACTTGTTGACTTTTGAAAGTTCTTAAGCCACGCCGTACTAAAAGCACCGTCAATTATCATTGTAGAGTTTTCACTGCTAAACTCACTAATCAAGTAAGAACTAAGCCTCAGTTCCTGCAACAATCATAATGTCAGGATGATTTAGCTTAGAACCGGACTATTAGGGAATTTTATAAAAAACTGAGGAATGCATAAAAAGCTAATGCTCTTTAGCTGGATATAACCTTGCAAACAGTAATTGGGCATGTTCTAAGCTTCACGGAGGCTTTGGGACCAAAAGAGAGCAGCGGCATTTGTACATGCTGCAAATGAGAGGAATGGAAAAGTTAAAAATTTTGGTAAAGACAAACATTAAGGAGAATAAATTAAGAAAACAAAAACCCTCTTGCTTGATCCTCGCCAGTCTCCAAAATGTCACTCATAAAGCATAAACATCCAACCGAACCACAAGTTTAGAATAACTCTCCTGACAACATCATTACGTATGTCAAGACCTTGTTCGGGGTTTGCATTCCATGAACATTCCTATAAGCAAACTCACTTGAATCCATCACACATCCACACATCACATGTTTGAGGTTAGTATGTTAGTGCCCACAATAATCTCTCAAATAAACTAATGAATGCTGTATTCTTTAAATGAGTTTAAATGGACCAACATTCCAAACCACCAACACAGCACTAGAGTGGAGTGGACATACATATGTATTCAAACATCGCCCCAATGGTCCCAATCCCATAACATAATAGGGGTCTCTCTGCATGAACGTGCGTGCTATAAGACATTTCATTACAGCCTCCCACAGCTATAGAGCACAAGGGCAGCATAGGATTTTACCCCAATACAAAATTCCCAAAACGGTAATCAAATTCATACCGTCAGATCGAATTTAGCCATTGCAACATGATTCGAAGCCACCAGCCTTTTCAACTTTATACTTTCTGCCCTCTTTAGGGACCTTCTCAATAGCACAAGCAACTGTTGCTGAAGAGATAGGGAGGTCCCTACATGAGTTCCAGATGAGTATGATGATCCAAGAATTCCGGATGAGCCTGAGATGCCTACTTCAGACAACAGGTTGCAGATAGCAGATAATGTATAAGCAAGGCAGGTATCATCACTATGCTGCACAGGAAGGGAAAAGAGGAAAAAAATGCAGAGAAATAAGTACCATAAGGCCACAATAATTGGCAAAGAAAAAAATGGTAGAGGTAAAAAGCCTACAAGAATCTCTTGCACTACACAAAATCAGGTTAGAGGGAAGGAAATTTAATTAGTTGCCTCATACAAAAAATGAAGCATGCCATCCTGAAAAAGAACCCAAAAATTTCCACGAGGACATCATTTTCTGACGTGGTTGCAATGGAAATAAGTATTTGGTCATTGATATATAAACAGACACCAAACATTCTCAATAGGCAAAAAGCCTAGTTTAAAATGTCAGTTTGACCACTGTAGGTTAACAGCCAAACACGTTCAATTGACCATGAGAACTCAGGGTACTTTATTTGGAAGACCACAAGCAAAGCCACAAACAAAAACCTCACATTAACAAATGTATTGCCAGAATTCCAACAAGTGAGTAAGAAAAAGTAAATGTGGTAACATGACTATCACTTTTGCTGGTGCAGCAGCAAAACCCGTATTGCCAGAATTTGCCACTACCCAAGCGAATTACATGTTGGAACGCAAATTCCAAAATATGGTACACCTACGAAGCAGTGAATTTAGTGATTCAAAGCGATGCTGAAAATTTTCCTCTTCATTTCACTAACATTTTTGTACTAGAGGGAAAAAAAAATGTAACGAAGTTAAAAATAGAGCTTTAACAGTACATATACAAAAGAAAGTATGTCAAACTGCTTCTAGAAAAGAGATCAAAAAAAAACTGCTTCTAGAAATGCATTTCAGAATACTATTTAATACTCTATCTATTTGATCCTTCTAAAGGTAAGTACATTCCTACTTTGTAACTCATAAAGTCTATCAGTACCACAATTTAAGGCGTAGCATACCCGCATTCTTGTTCCAGTTCCTCGTATAGGAACGATTTGCATTCAAGGTATCATGGAGGAAAACCAAATAACAGTTAGAAGGGCAGAAAACTCATGCTGGCACTACCCAGGACAAGTTTGTTAGAATATGTTTTGTCCCACATTGGTTAATTACAACTTGTAAAAGGCTTATGCCTAATATAAATAAAACTTACGTGTGTTAGGGTTTGGTTAACACCCTACATACACTTTCTTCTCACACAAACAACATGGTATCAGAGCGTGGTTCTGATCCACCATAGCCGCCACTGTTAACCACCATTAGCCGCCACCCACAACCACCACCAGCCACCGTAGCCCATTGAAATCCGTCACCAAACAGTCCTACAGCCTACATCGATACCCAGACAGCCTTCTCTCTTCCTGTCGACAACCGTACAGCCTCTCTACCTTTGAAACGACACCCATCCTGCTCTCCAATCTTCCAATCGACCCTCATCCCAACCTCCACACTCTAAACCGAGAGCCTTCCCACCTTCGAAACCCTAAAACATCGCCTCTATCACCTTCGACCAGTAAATAATTCCACCCCTACCCACTCGAACCCTAATCGAGCCCCAATTGAGCCTTCTAAACCCTAATCGACCCTGACCCAGTGCATATCTTCTGTCTTTGGTACTCGAAATCTCCCTTCACCTTCGATACTCACCAGATTCTGCTCGAATGTGTTACTGTGTTCCTTCTCAGTGGTCGAAATCCACTGCCTCATATGTTGACGCGTGTTCACCATCCAGTATTTGGTGCTGATTGCTCTTCCGTTGCTGCTATTAATGTTTTCCTGGATATTTGGTGTTGATTGGCTGTCTAGGTTGCTCGTTCTGCTTTGATAGCCGACTGCCTTTGTCTTTGTTGGTGATGCTATCTCTTCTCTACATAGTTGGTAGTTGTTGATCATTATTTTTTGGATTTACTGTATGGTATTTGGAGATTGTTGATTGATTAAAGTACATTATCGGATTTGTGCTCCTCCATCACTCGTTGGGATGACTACTAGTTCTGCTTCGGTATTTCTAGTTCTTCTAGTTCTCCCTCTTTGCTGATGTTTCTCATCCTTTGGTCTCCTAACATGTTGTCCATCTTTGCTATTCGTTTGAATGGCGAACTATGCTACTTGGGCTAAATCTATTGAGACATATTTTTTTTGGGCTCCAGGCAACATGATTTTCTTACTGCTGATCCTCCTACTGACTCTATTGCTCTTGCAAATTGGAATATTGCGGATGCCCAAATTCGCCTTAAGTTGTGGAAAAGTATGGAGCCTGATATTAGTGGCCCCTTGATGTTTTTGGACACTGCTAAACAGGTTTGGCGCCGCACTCAGGAGTTATATTCTGGGGTTAATAATCTGCGTCGGACTTTTGATTTGTATCAGGAATATTTTTCTCTGGGCCTTGGTGACTCTTCGTTAGAGACATATTATGCTAAGTTCAGCCGTGTTTGTGAGGAGCTTAATATTTGTCAGCCTCTTTCTACCGATATTGGGTTATCGTCGGCAGCGATGAGTCTCTTAATGTGACTCATTATCTTGAATGGGTTGCCTAAGTCTTATGATCCGATTCGTTCTCGATTCTTTAGGAGGTCGGGAGTTACCTTCTCTTAGTGAAGTTGTTACCGCCGTCGGGCTTCTATATATCGTCTTTGGTTCTCTCTCTTCATTGCCTTACGATCGATGCGCTTTATTTTGCCCGGTTATTAGTGGCCCTCCATCCCGTGGTTTTGGTCGTGGTGGTCGCGAGTCCGGAGGAGGGGCCCGTGGTAGTTATGGTCGTGACTCTGGCCAAGGTGGTCGTATTCCTAATGGTCCAGGTCGTGATTCTAGCCATACAGGACAACAGTCAGGGGTTACTGGACGTGGTCG
Organism: Vaccinium macrocarpon; assembly: GCA_022606695.1. Taxonomy (NCBI): domain Eukaryota; kingdom Viridiplantae; phylum Streptophyta; class Magnoliopsida; order Ericales; family Ericaceae; genus Vaccinium; species Vaccinium macrocarpon. The sequence continues at coordinate 28,130,472 of CM040170.1, forward strand.
AGGTCGTGTTCCTCGCCATTGTACTTATTGCAAGGGGAATAATCATACTATTGATCGCTGTTGGATACTTCATGGCCGCCCTTCTGCACATCAGGCTACTGTATCTGATCATGATGGAGTTCAATTCACTGGGTCGCCTAGTTCTACTCCACGTGTGGTTACTATTTCAGAGGATGAATACCATCGTCTCACATCTATGCAGCCATCTCACTTGTCATCGTCTTCCTCCACTGCTACATTTGCCCAGACAGGTTCTTCCTTTGTTGGTCTTGCTTCTCATTCTCCATGGATCATTGATTCTGGGGCTAATGATCATATGACTGGTGCTTCCACTATTTTATCTGGCTCTCGTCCTGTTGGCCAGTCTTCTCATGTTACCTTAGCTGATGGATCAACTTCTCACATAGCCGGTTTGGGTTCTGTTACTTTAAATTCGTCACTTTCTTTGGACTCTGTTTTTCATGTTCCTCGTTTTCCATATAGTCTCATGTCTGTCAGTAAACTTACTAAATCCTTAAATTGTTCCGTCACATTCTTTCCTGGATACTGTGTTTTTCAGGATCTCAAGACGGGGAGGAAGATCGGTGGGGGTACTGAGCTTGGTGGTCTCTATTACTTTACTGCTGACGAGCTACCGCCTCCTGTTGCACTCCAGTCATCTGTCTCTCCATACCAGCATCATTGTTGTCTTGGTCATCCATCTCTCCAGAGCCTTAAACGCTTAGTTCCGTCTTGCAGTCGTGTCACTGATTTACCATGCGAAGTCTGTCAGTTTAGTAAGCATCACCGTGCTTCATTTTCCCCTAGAATAGAGAGTCGTGTGTCGCGTCCTTTTCATTTAATTCATTCAGATATTTGGGGTCCTATCCATGTTCCGTCACGCACTAGATTAAAGTATTTTGTCATTTTTGTGGATGATTATTCCAGACTTACCTATGTTTATCTTATGAAAGCACGATCTGAGTTGTATACCATTTTTAAATCTTTTTATCAAGAAATAAAGACTCAATTTGATCTTCCTATTGATTCTTCATCTTGATAATCTTTGCGAGAATATTTTCGTACCATTTTATCTATTTTTCTTGACGATCATGGTATTATTCATCAGTCTTCTTGTTCTCGCACACCCCAACAGAATGGTGTTGCTGAACGTAAGTTGCGGCATATGTTAGATGTCACCCGTGCACTTTTATTTCAGCACCAAGTTCCTAAATCTTTTTGGAGCGATCTTTGTTCTTCTACTTGCAGGATATCTTATTAATCGCATGCCATCAACGGTCTTAGGGGGTCAAATTCCATATGAAGTTTTGTTTCCTGGTCATCCCCTGCATTCCCTACCTCTTAAGGTTTTTGGTTGCACATGCTACGTCCATGCTTTTGGTCTTGGGAGAGACAAACTGGATCCCCGATCCATTAAATGTGTCTTTCTTGGGTACTCTCGGACCCAGAAGGGATATAAGTGTTACTCTCCGTCTCTTCGACGAGAGTTTGTGTGTGCTGATGTCACCTTCAATGAGTCTTTGTCTTTTTTCCCGACTACCACCATGGATCCGTCTCATTATATACTCACATTGGTTCCATCTCCGCCTTCCCACATCTATCACCCTAAAGCCCTCCGCTTTGCGGTATATACTCGTCGGCCGAAAGTTCCATCAGCTCCATCTCCACCCCTGCCCATCTCGTCCGCCTCGTCGCGAGATCCTGAGCCGTTGCCTGGTTTGGAGCCCGAGCCACCACTTTCTCCTGATTCCCTTCCTATTGCTCTTCGCAAAGGTACTCGTGCTTGCACTTCTCATCCCATTGCTCGTTATGTTTCTTATGCACATTTATCTCCTCCTCTTCGTGCCTTTGCAACTTCTGTCTCTTCTATTTTTGTTCCTACTACTGTCTAGGAAGCCTTATCTATTTCTGAGTGGAGGAAGGCTATGGAAAATGAGATGTCTGCCCTTCACCACAATGGCACTTAGGACTTGGTATCTCTTCCGTCTGGAAAAACCACCGTAGGATGCCGATTGGGTGTTCACCGTGAAATACCATCGGATAGTCACTGTTGAATTTACAAGGCCCGACTTGTTGCTAAGGGTTATACTCAGACTTATGGTGTTGATTATGCTGAGACTCTCTCTCCTGTTGCCAAGCATGGGTATGTCCGTATTCTTCTCTCTCTTGCTGCTAATCTTGGTTGGCCCTTATTCCAATTAGATGTCAAAAATGCTTTTCTGCATGGTGACCTTCACGAGGAAGTCTACATGGAGCAACCACCAGGGTTTGTTGCCCAGGGGGAGCGTAATCGGGTTTGTCGCCTCCATAAAGCATTGTATGGCCTTAAGCAATCTCCTAGAGCTTGGTTTGGTAAGTTTAGCGATGTTGTTTTGAGGTTTGGCATGCGTCGTAGTGAGTCGGATCATTCTGTTTTTTCTCTCACATCTGCAAGGGGAAAAGTATTGTTGATTGTCTATGTGGATGGCATTATTATAACTGGTGATGATCAGCAAGGTATCGATGAGTTGAAAACCTTTCTACAGCAGCAGTTTTATACCAAGGATTTGGGAAAATTATGATATTTCTTAGGCGTTGAGGTTGCACGCTCTAAGGATGGCATTAACTTGTCCCAGAGAAAGTATGTGTTGGATATTTTGCAAGAGGCTGGACTATTGGGAAGTAAACCAGTTGAGACCCCTATGGATCCTAATGTGAAACTATGTGTTGACCAGGGGGAGTTGCTCCCTAATCCAGATCAATATCGCTGCCTAGTTGGAAAGTTTAACTATGTTACCATCACACGTCCTGATATTTCCTTCGCAGTTAGTGTGGTGAGTCAGTTTATGTCTGCACCTCGTCTTCCACATTGGGAAGCAGTTCTTAGAATTGTGAAGTATCTTAAGGCTCACCCAGGGGGTGGTCTATTTTATCGAGCTAGTGGACACTTGCGTGTTGAGGCATTCACGGATTCTGATTGGGCAGGGTCTCCATCTGATAGGCGGTCGACCACAGGATATTGTGTCTTTGTAGGTGGAAATCTTGTCAATTGGAAGAGTAAGAAACAGACTGTTGTTGCTCGATCTAGTGCAGAAGCTGAATACCGCGCCATGGCTCATACTACATGTGAAATTGTGTGGGTGCGCTCTTTCCTTGAGGAGATAGGATTCAATGTGCCATTGCCTATGAATCTATTTTGTGATAATCAAGCAGCCATCCACATTGCATCTAATCCAGTTTTTCATGAGCGGACTAAGCATATTGAGGTCGATTGTCATTTGGTTCGCGAGAAGCTGACAGATGGTGTGATTGCTACTCCCTTTGTGTCTACCGGTGCTCAGTTAGCTGATATGTTTACTAAACCATTATTTAAGCCACGATTAGAATTATTGTGTAACAAGCTGGGACTTATTGATATTTATTCTCCAGCTTGAGGGGGAGTGTTAGAATATGTTTTGTCCCACATTGGTTAATTACAACTTGTAAAAGGCTTATGCCTAATATAAATAAAACTTACGTGTGTTAGGGTTTGGTTAACACCCTACATACACTTTCTTCTCACACAAACAACAAAGTTAAACTAAAGAACCTATTCCACTGACCTTAGCTTAACTTACCAATCGTACAACTGTAAACTAATGGGACAGGCAAGAGAAACAAAAAAAAACCAGTATACCTGCAAGAAATAAGAATGAATCCAACTACTGTTTGGATTTTGAAGATACTTTTGGCAATATGTTGTTTAAGACAACTAAATCGAAAAGTAAGAGTAGCTGAAATTTTTAAATCTTGACATGGACGAGTGGTGTTGCAAGAAAATATAGCAAACAAACTAAATCCAATGGAATTTAACTACATTTGGCATCTATCTATTGAGGACAAAAGAGGGTAAGAGAACTAAGATGATATCGAAATAAGCATTGTAGACCAGTTAAGGTGGTTCAAGAAATGAAGGTAAACGGTACCATGGGTTGAGGGATAAGAAAGAGGAAAATTTTAGTTTCGAGAAGCAATAAATAGAATCCTAGGTAAATACCTGCTGGGAAACCTGGACAGCTTCAGTTAAAACCTGAACACAATCAAGTAAAAAAGCATTCATAGTAGATATCACAAGTGGATAAAAAGAAATACCAATTAGAGTGTACAAAGAAGTAGTGAGGACGACATCAAAGAGGATAGGTGGATTGAAGAGCCAACCCAGTAACAAGCTTACCTCCAAGGCTTGCCTAGGATGCCCAAAATGAAAATGCATCATTCCCAAACACAACAAAGCAATTTCATATCTTCCAAAACTATTGCAGCCAGATGAGGATGGAGGAACAAAATCAAACCCTTCAGTCCCTGCACTTTAGAGCCAATAATAATCAAGTTAGTACAAGTGACAAAATCTTGAGCTGTACTAATATTTCAATGGTTCATCATTCGAAACTTGCAACACATTAAAAACCAAAGGCCAAAATAGGATTTCTCTCATTTAAAAAATTTCTGGAATCTTGGGTTCCTAATTGGTGGAATACCAGTCAATCTGAAACTTTTTGAATGAAAGAAACATTGAAGAACTCATCATGCCATATCAACAGCACGCAATGGGATGATGGTGAAGAATTCATCGGACCTATAAAATCTAAAGGCAACAGAAATATGTTAAAAGGGAGCAATGTCTACCATTCACCTTTATACAAAGAAATGTTCTCTAACAGTAGTTACCTGTAATCAAAATAACGATGAAGATTCTCCAAAGCAGCAGGATAATCATCATGATAAAGGCTATTTAAGTAGCGCAAAAAGTGAACCTGCATTAGAGTACAACACATAGAAGAAACAGTACTATAGTCAACTGAGGCTACTTATTAGTCCCATGGGAATAAGCAAACGACATCATCGACCAGCATAAGCAAAATCAACTAACACGATGTAGTTCCGGAGCCAGCTTCTGAATCTGTTTTAAAATAGATTCGAAGGCATTTAGGGGAAAAGAGCTTCCATTCCTGCCACGAGAAGATACTTATTGTCAATAAAACTGAACATGACAAAATAAATCCAGACGAAGTAAAAGGAATCACTAACTTCTCAATTTCACCAGCTTGCTCAAGTAAGTATCCCTGTATCTGCAAGTTTGTGCGTAGGAAAACCCCAGTGGAGGGATCAACACCTTTCAATGCATGACCAAACTGACTGACTTCTTCAGGTTTATACCTGTGTTTGAGTTTCGTACCAGCAGAAACCTCGAAATCTGTGTGTATATGTGGTTTATATCAAAACTTAAAACTTTAACGACTTAACCTGCTTACCCTTCTGGAATGGTCACTAATATAGGTGGCAACTTGTAACATGATGAACTGGTACCATGCATGCACTCAACAACTAGCAACGATGAGATGAGAGCAGACAATGTATAAAAAAGAAGAGTAGTGAGAACACATAGCTCTCTTAGCGGGCTGTCCGAGCATCCATCTCACACAAACATTTATAAGTAGTGAACTTATGATTCCATGTTTTATAAGCCATAAGGTACTTTTATATAGCTGACTTTCCCCACACTACAATTTGGTTCTCTGAGATCTATGCTTCAGAATCGTATCAGAGAAGGGAAGTGCGAGGGTTTGGACTTTACTCTATTTGTTTAGAGGTCGCATACCTCATATATTAGCAAAAAAATAGCACTTCATTTAGTTGCAATCCAGATGAAATGGACACATTGTGTAGCCCTTCGAGTCAACTCAAGGTCCCCAATGAGTATCAGAGCTTCTCCCACACCAGTCGATTGTTCCCCTCTAAAACTAGTATTTGAGAGCGAGGAGCCTCTCCACCCACTGCCAATTGATTTTTAGGGGTAAATTTCACTGACACCCTTTAAGGTTTTTCTTAATCTTAATAATAGATACCCCTTTCACACAAGAGAAATGACTATAGAACCCTGTGGTTTGAATGTTCATTTCACCGGCGCCCAACCAACTATTCGAAACAAATGATGGAATTAGCCAAAAGTGGCTTATATTGAAAAATTTGCGCTTTTTGATAACTCATGACTAATAAAAAGCTCTCAATTCTCAATTTTTTTGGACCAAACAAAAGTAATAAATTTGTCCTTTCTAACCAAAATGGTTCTTCCAATGAGTAAAAAATGAAGGGCTATTAAATAAAGTTTTGATAAAAACAGTCCTTCCAATGGGTAAGACATTTTGATTCATAATAATTGAAAGTTTATAATTTGTTACAGCGTTTTATTATCAGAAAGAGTGAACTTTCAGATATAAGTCACTTTTGGCTCATTCCATCATGAGTTCGGACAAACCATTGTTGATTCTGGGTATTGGTGAAACACACATAGAAACCATGGGGGTTCATTGTCATTTCTCCTACATGAAGGAGGTATCCGTCCATAGCGAAAACCTCAAGGAGTGTCGATGAAATTTGTCCGAATTTAGTTGGATGCTTCAACAAGTTTATCTTTAATCTCTCTCTAGGCAGGTTTCATGCAAATATGGACAATGAAAATAATATTTCACTTTAAGCCAAAAACTTAAGAACAGTCGACCATTCAAGTCCAAACGAAGAAATATTCCATCTTTTACGTAGTAGTCTAAATGTGTATATTCCAAATGGACAATTGTACAATAGTCACCAAGAACTATTGGCAAGCCTTATGATTCATATAAAGAAAGTAATTGTATGACAACACACTGAAAGTAATTGTATGACAACACACTGGAAGTAATTGTATGACAACACACTATTTTGTTTTGCAAAGAACAAGTTCTGCTACCAATTCTAAATTGCATTTCCTAACGTCAAAACAACACAATATTCAGGAGAGAAAATGATAATATTTCATATTGAAATGTCCATGCCTACTTATATTGTGATGTTTGGACTTGAGTTGGAAAATTGTGGTCCTGTAATTGTACCTTCAACCAATCCAGTAAGTGCTTTTGGTGAATGATTATGAAATGGAATCCTTTCATTAGCCCTTTTTCTTTCTTCAATTTCTTCAGTAACTTTCTCATAAACAAAATTCTCCAAATCCATGTTTTCATATTCCAATAACCCTTCCCGGTCATTGCTAGAATCATCGAACTGAAGAGATTCATACTGCCGAGAACTTGAGAGTGCTTCTTCACAATATATTCCCAAATTTGTCAAAAGATGACAAACTCCCTGTATTTAAAGGAAGAATTAAAGGTTCAAATATTTATAGGAGAAATCAACTTATAAATGTGTAGTCAAACATTGTGAATCAACTAGTCATCTAAATAGATTCATACTCCCTGAGAATCATTTATTACAAAGCTAACATTCATGTAAGGGTAGAACCGTAGAAATAAGGAATGGGAATTTAGTTTTCTAAAAATGGTGATTCATATCAATGTTATTATACCTTAAATGAAGTAATGGCTATATCTATGAACAATGTCAGGGCTAAGGCTGTGTTTGGAAGGCATGAATCTGGGGGGCTTAGATTCACATTACCAGCCCCCCTAGATTCTTTTGTTGATTCGTTCCATAATAAGAATGTGATTCCTGATAGCTAACCTCAAGTTAACAATTAATAGTAGCTAGCAGGTGAGCATTTCCTTATCAACCACATAATTTTCTTCCAATTTCCCAATGTGGGACTTGTCCCATAGAATATGGGGTCTCACAATCTCCCCACCTTGTGAGTTGTGATGCAACGTCCCCATTGCATTGGCCCAACAACCTTCCCTTGGTGGCCATGGTCTAGCACTTAATTCTACATAGCACTTTGCTCAAACTCCAGAATTCAAGATAGGTGGCCCCCACCATATAGACTGAGGTTGTGCTCTGATCAAGGTTCTAAATCCCGTACCGGATAGGGTACCAGTTCTCTTACTGGTACGGTACGGTACTGGTACGGTACGGTACCGCTACCGTTTCAGATTTAGCGGTACTATTTATACATGTGTACATAAAAATTGAATTTTTTCCTCCTATCATCCAACTCTTCATAAAATTAACTTTAATTAGACGACAAGTATCACAAAATGGGCTTCAAACTAACAAGCAAATATTCCAAGTGATCCAAATTATGTACTATATATTTATAAATCAATAAGTATTTATAAAAATGTATAAAAAATACACAATTAATTATTCAAAAATTATGTCATGACTCATGCATTAGCTTTACACCGTGTAACTCTTAAAATGTCCAACTCCCAATTAAAGTGAACAAGTGCTCACACATGTGATATTTTAAAGGAAAGAAAAGGGTAATGTCGAAGCACTCAAACCTCCGTTTCCTTTTCTCTCTCCTCCAAGCCTCACCAAACCCAGACACCCAACCCCTCGTCTCCTTCAAATCCTCCTCTGACCCACTCAACAACCTCAACACATGGAACCCTTCCACCGACCCCTGCACCTCCTGGTCTGGTGTCTCCTATCTCCAGAATCGGGTCACCCGACTCATCCTCGAATCCTTCCACCTCCGTGGCTCACTCCAACCCCTCACCTCCCTCTTCGGCAGTTTCCGGCGTCGATTTCTTCTCTCACTAAACTCTACCACCTCGATCTGTCGTACAATAACCTTTCCGGTCAGATTCTGGCTAGCTTGAACTATTTGAAGCCAATCAAAGTCCGCTCAACACAATACCAGACAGAATCGGAAGTACCACCATCTCGCCCAATATTGGTCGGAATTCCCGGCACTTGCCGGTAAAGACCAGTATTAGAGCCGGGATGGTATTAAAGGTGCAAGGTACCAGTTCAGGGCAAATCCGGTATGCACTGGCCGGTACGATACGAGATTCATAACCTTGGCTCTGATACCACCTATAACGAGCCAACCCAGTTGACTTGCCAACTTTTAGCCCAACCATGTGTTTCAAAAGGTTAACCTCAAGTTACTAGTAGCTGGTGAGCTTTTCCTTATAAACTACATAATTTTCTTCCAATTTCATGATGTGCAAATTGCCCCATAGAATATGGGTTCTTAAAATCTCCCCACTTTGTGATGCAACGTCCCCATTGCATTGGCCCAGTAACCTTCCCTTGGTGGCCATGGTCTAACACTTAGTTCTACACAACACTTTGCTCCAACTCTGGAATTCAAGAGGTGACTCAGGTAGATTCTAGAGGTGGCCCCAACCATGTAGACCGGGGTTGTGCTTTGATACCACTTGCAACAACCCACCCTAGCTGGCCTGCTAACTTTTAGCCTAACCACATGACTCAAAAGGTTAACCTCAAGTTAACAGTAGCTAGATAGCCTTTCTTTATAAACCACATAATTTTCTTCCAATTTCCTGATATGGGACTTGCATGTGAAGCCCCATTCTAAGTTCCACATCGGGCAATTATCGAAAGAAAATTTGATATACAAGGAAACCTAGGCAACTACTGTATAACTTGAGGTTAACCTTTTGAGCCATGTGGTTAGGGTCGTTACAATTGGTATCAGAGCTTGCACCAACTGGGAGTGTGAGGTGGGTCCCACAAAGAGACATGCTTAGGTGGGCCCAACAAGTGAGGAGCTTGAGGTGCTTGTCATGCTTGGACGTTCCCACATGAGACGAGTTTGAAAAGCTTGATGTGCATAAGCGGTACTTGTCTCACATTGTTTGTGGGTGGAAGTGATGGATCATGGGGGGCAACGAGGACATTGCGATCTTAAGTGGGGGAGATTGTGAGACCCCTTCTAAGTCCCAAATGGGGAAATTATTGAAAGAGAATTCGATAAATAAGGAAAACTCGGCCAGCTACTGTATGACTTGAGGTTGAACTTTTGAGCCATGTGGTTAGGCTAAGAGTTAGGAGGTTAGTTGAGGCAGGTCGTCGCATTAACTCTTATTCTTCACCATTCACATCTCTTTCTCTCTCATAGTAGCAACAAAACAATTAGATGGAAACACGCTTGCAATTTTTCCTTTATTGTTTTAGACTTTTAGTTCATTAGCCAAAAAAAGATTACATTCATAGTAGCTCAAGTTTTGGAAACCAAAACTATAACTATCGGTCCTCTAGATTAAAAGGTCTAAGAATGATTTTTTGGGTAAATCAAGTGAGAGCTTATTGGCTGTGTTTGGTTAGATAGTTTAGTTTAGTTTTGATGATTTCATAAGGTGTAATGAGAGGAGAGAGATAGAGAGAAATGAGGGAAATGATGATGTCATCAAAACTAAAACTAAAACTAAACTGGGAAACGAACAGGGCCATTATATTGCCATGTCTCAAATATGCACAACCCTACTTGAATGTCTTCATTCTGATTGACAAGATTACTAATGACACCAAAGGCTTCAATGAGATGACCTAAGTACAATATTACTGAGAATGATGGGCAAATTTCTAGTCTTTGATTCTAGTCATCCAAACATAGCCCAAGGTTAAGGATAAAAAACCAACTACAAGTAGTTAATGTTACAAGAGTGGATAATAAACATTATGGTCTATAAAAAATTTTGGAAAAAGCATATATATACTAGGATTATGCAAGCAAGAAAGAAGCAAACGATTATGACAATGAGCCGATCATGATTAGAAAACTCTATTACTTCTCCTTCTACCATCGACAGAAAACTAATAAATAAAATTTTAGAAAAGAGGGTTATGAGTTAAAGGAGGACGGCCACCAATAAAGGGAAAAAAAGAATAAAAAGGCAAAGTTTCAAAACACACAAAGTTCTTCAATATGTCATGATCAATAACAAAGGAAACCAAACCCTCTCAAATCATAAAAGATTATAAAGCCTTGAATATCTTTTCAAGAACGTCTAAGAAAATCCTTCAAGCACTACAAGTGTTAAGAAAATTCTCATGATCAACGGGAAAAGAGTAGTCGGTTTTGGACATCTTCATGACAAAACCGGAGTAGTGGGTTTTCGACATCTTCATTAGAAAAAGAGTGCCTTTGGTTGATAGAGTGAACTTTAGCACTAGTTTGATACTCTTAACAGAAATCTGTCTCATGCAACTGCTGATATTATGAAACCGCATAGGAAATTTTCGAAGTATGATTCTTTTTTCTGCATAGGGAAAAATAGCAAAAGTGGCAAGGGTTTTCCAATGAGTTGTTAAACCATACAGAATATAAGGTACCTCGAATGACAAAAGACTGAAGGCAAGTAAGCAACGTCGAACAAACATTCCAAGATTGCTATTGGGATCCAAAATGGTCTGATCATCATCCACAACACTTGAATCAGGGCCTCCAAGAATGCCTGACCAAGGTCAATTAGGAAAGAATTCCCATTAGTTTTCTATGGAAAAAAGCTTCAAAAAGTGATCGCAAAAGGATAACAATAGGGAAGAGAAGGAGTTAACGGTGAAAGTGTAACCTCGTAAATCCGTGAAAAAGTTAAATAAGTCATCCGGTGATGACAATGATGATAGTCGACTGGTTAAATGATCACTCAACCAACGATGCAGCACACTGCCTATTTCCCTTAATTGAGTGAGAAGTTCATCAAGTTTTGGCTCTAAAATATCCTCGCAAGACTGCAAGTAAACACAATGTAGCAAGACATAAGCTCACTTCCAAGGCCCTGAACTGATGACCAAAAATAATCAAACATAAGCTACAGTGGCACGAAACTGAATTTCTAAAATTCCAATCATTCTTTACAACTTCATTTAATATCAATCAATTTTTACAACTTCATTGGGTATCGATCAGAATAGAAGCAAAAAGAACTTTAAGTGTTCTATCTCTAGAAAATCTTTTACCCTATTCCTCTGATCACTTATAGGTAAACCTCTTAGATATTTGCTAAAACTGAATATCAAATCCCTTGATTCCAAACCCAAATCTATACAAACAGATCCATTAGGTACGTATGTTCTGTTTTACAATCCAAGTTCCGTTCCTTTGTCATCAACAAATTTCACAGTGAAGGCATATAAGGACGGACACAGAATTTAAACGTTATGGACATTATTGCTCGCATCCAGCCACCTACATCCCTAATATGGCAAGGAATGACTCTGTGATATGGACTTTGACATCTACTGGTGAGTGTTTTCTGTGAAATCTGATTTAGATGGCTTTTGGCACTCTGGTGTAAAAGTTCCTTGGCATAATGTATTATGGTTAAAACATGCTGTCCCTTGATGATCCATAATCCAATGGATGGTCATCTTGGGTCGTTTGTCCACTAAAGATAGATTGTTGCAGGGGAGGGTTGCCACGAATTCTGATTGTGTTTTATGTGTGGGAGGTGTGGAATCCCGTTATCATCTTTTTTTTTTGCTGCCCTTTTCTCATTGGATTTGATCATTTTTGTCCAAGAATGGAATTCATTGGAGCTGCGACGAGGAGGTAAATTGTTGAGGGTTGCTGTATTGGATCTACTTTTCAGCACACTCTCAGTAAGCTTTGCTTTTCTACTGCTATCTACTGCTAATGGGGTGATAGAAATTCTCGGATTTTCCAGAAGAGGTGTGGCAGCCCAGAGTCTGTAACTTCCAGAATTCACACAGATGTAAGGGCTTATGTGAGTACTTGGAGGAAGGTTAGGAAATCAGATGCTAATAGACTCATTTTCTCTACATGGTCTAGTTCGTGGAGTTTTTATCCTTGTTGATTCTGTTATTTTGGTCATCTTTTGGGTAGTTTGAGCTATGTTGTTTGGCTCCTTGCTTTTAGGCTCTGATTTCCTATGGCGTTTTTTGTGTTTCTTTGTTCTGCGGTTTGCCCATGTGCCTCACCTGTAATTGGTTTGGTTCAATATAATCTAAAATTACCAACAAAAAAAAAAAAAAAAACATTAGATCATTTTTGTCAGATATAAAAGGTGACATCAATTTCTGCCAATATCTATTATAGAAACAGTATCAATATCTATCGTACATATTTTCGATCAACTTATACATTTCCTTGAAGTAAGTCAATATGATTCCGGACGAGAATGATAATTTATCAAATCTCCATCAAGCCTTAGGAGAATTACGCAGTTTTTCAACCTTAACATTCCTCTGATGGAATACGATTCAAGATTCAAAATTTAACTATAAACTATTCTTCCCATAGATAATATTGTATAAATTCAATTTTGCGCACCAATATCCATTGCAAAAGGTAAATGATCAAACCTAGTGTTGTACATGTATACAAAGTTGGGAGAACAATTATGTAATTTTTTGATAAGCCTCCGGTGCAGTGAGATTTTTTTCCCCAACATTAGACTGCGAACTTACGGAATTTTGACCATTTTTACAAAAAGCAACAATGATTTTCAAAATAAATCTAAAACTCCGTTAGGGCTCTTCCTCCCCTCAGTCTAGGGATGATAAATAAGCCAAAAGAGGCATGGTAGTTGATGTTGATCAAGTTTGGTTTTAAACTTAACGACCTTCAAACATATATTCAAGCTTAGCTTGCTTATAAGATGACCATATCTCGAAAGAGCTTTAATCAAGCTGATCTATAGTAGCTTGTTTTTTCCATACACCCCAAGCTGCCCCGAGTACTAGTTTGTTCGAGCTTGGTTCGAAATTTCAAAATACTATTCAAGAATATCATTTTTGAACGAGCAAAGCAGAACTCAAGCTCGAGTAGGTTGGTTTGTCAGCAGCACTTCCTGGGTCCACTGAGCATAAATGAGAGTGAGCGAGCGAGGCAAATAGGGGGACTAGTTAACTAATTACCTTTGTGAGTGCCAACAAGAATAAACCAAGGCGGTTGTGCTGAGAGACGGAGGAGAATGGGAACGGCACCGATGTCTGAGCCGACGGCGGCGCGTAAATCTGCATCAGGATGCACACCGACACCTTGTGCGGCGTCATCGTGAATCCACCCGCCTGCTTGAAAATCCCCGCCATTGCTATACCTGCATATACATATACATATACATATACATACACATATGCATCTGTATGTGCGTGATTATATGAGATTAAGCCCCAGGGGGGTATAGTGAAGTGGCGGGTGTTGGATTCAAGGGTTTTCTTTTGAAATGAGGAATGCAGTTGGCGGTTTCACCCCTCCATTTTCCCTCGGAAAACTGTGAAGCGGGCGAATTGGGGCGGGTTGGCTGGTGGTGGGCTAATTTGTGCCACAATGGACTGGGGTGCCTAGTAGGCCCTAAATTGACCCAATAAACCAGGGGAAGTATTTGGGCTTGCAATGGATTTTTCATGCCCCGTCAATCCCATTAACAACCTGGACAATGCCAGGATAGCAAATTTTTGTACATAAAATATACAAATCAATTGGTTTGGAAATATTTCGGGTCCCGCACATAACAAAAAACTAGATAAACGGATGAAGCATTTCTTGATATACGATTGAGCTGATTTTTCACAAGATACAAGTAAACATTATTTTGAAGAAAATGAATGACTTCGGTCATCTGGGAGGAATCTGGAGTGGGGCCAAACAAAAAATTTGTACATTTTTTTTTGCAAAACCTCTATACCCGTATCTTTTCCTATAACAACCCAGATTACTAAGGATTAGTACTATTTGGGCCCCATTCTACAAAGTGGATTTTTGGCTTTTCACCCTTTACTATGCAAGTCATTTTTCTCGCACACAAAAAAATTGCATAAAAGCTCTTGCGTATGCGGGGTCTAAAGAAGGTGTACACAGCCTCACCCCTACAAAGAGAAATCTTATTCTCCTCACATAAATCAACTAAAAAAACCTAAAAAATCAGCCTAGTCGAATTGGCCCTTAGTTTTTCTGGACAATACTACGTGGTGCCCTAAGCCACTTTGCCAACATACATTGGTAAAAGTGTGTATTCAGTGCTCTTAGAGCAACTTATGTGGCAGTGTTTGAGAGCAATTAATAACATTCCCATTACTTGAGTTCAAGAAATCACCACGCCTGCCTAATGGCACTTCATAAATTTTCAAAAAAGAAAATTTGATGGCATATTCACTAAAAATTAAATATCATACGATCAAGTTCTATACTAGTTGCAAGTGGAGTGGTAGCCTATTTCGGCTAATTCAATTTGTTATGAGCATTTCTAATACTACTAGACACATTAACTAGCCAAAAGTACTAAACACATACACTTCTACTTTTCCTAGAAACTTTTTCATCACGGGTTCCAACAACACTCTTTACTTCTAGGGCAGTAATAGAGGAAAATGAAGGAAGGTATAAAGGGGAAAAAAAAAAAAAAGTTAAGTAGAGAAGCAAATGGTTTTCTATAAGTAGCAAACCAAAAGGAACAAAGATAGAGTAGATAGACAAGTAGCACGTTTAATGGAATATGATTTTTTTGATTTGACTAGACATAGTAGCCAACAAGGTTCAAGTAGCAAGCCTCTTAAAGATGCTCCTACTCTGTCCTACTTTTAAACGAAGAGGGGGTTTTAGTCGAATTCCAATGCGAAGAGGGCTGATAATAAGGTACCAGAAGCATGGAGGGTCGCAAGTGTAATTTAATAAATCGAATGTCTTCGTGGACTCGGGAACTGTATTCAACAGTGCGACATCTCTCCAGTCTCCACCTGCTAGTCCAATGAAACCTAACGACCAGAACAAAGTGAAGCAATTGAGACTTTCTCTCTCTTGAATCAAACCCTCGATTGCTTTCTCCTTCCATGGCTGCCAATGGAGCTCCCTCGGTCAGTCCCTAATCTTTACGTACATATTTTTTTATATATTAATCCTCTCTCAGAATGTTCTCTCTCTCCCCTGCCCCCTTCACTCTCTTCTCTGTGTATATACATATATTTATATATGTTTTTGTACAGACCGCCCGTCGCTCCTACCGATTGAATGGTCCATTGAAGTGTTTGGATCGGGGCGATAAATACCATAGTAATTGTAGCTGATACATGGAACAAATCCTGAGTTTTGGAAATGATGCATTTAGTTATTAAATGATAGGTCAACGTGGGCTTTGCCTGTTGCCGTTGCTTTATGAATCATGATAACTCACAGATCGCACTGCCAAATGGTTGTGTGGAATGTCGTGCCTTATGGCAGCTCGGGTGTTCTATTATTGGCTTGTAGTGCTTGACTTCGGTCTTATATGCTGATCGGAGAAAATGTTCTGGTTTTTTGTTGCTGTAATAAAAATTGGGGTTTTTTGTGTGTAGAGAGAAGGGGATGCACAGACCAGCTTGGAAAAGATCAAACGCCAATTGGCTTCTAGCTCTGGTCGAAACTTATTGCAGGGCCCTCTTTTGAAGCGGTCTGAAACGGTAATCTCTCCACCTCTCTATTTCTGCTGAGTTTTCGTTGCCAACTTGGAAATTGTATGCCGTTTCAGTATATTCTAAATTGGTCAGTGAGTAACAGGATATGTGAAGTCAATTTGGTCCCCATGTGATCACAAAAGGGGAAAGAAGACAAAAAATTCATGACTTGTGTAATACCGTAACAGTTGTCCTCCCCAAGGTTGGCTTAGGTTCAAGATTGATTTTTTCTGTTATGTAGAATTTTCAAGTGTGTTGGTTCGAGCAGTGGTAGGCACAACGATTTGCTATTGTTTAATGCGCAATTGGACACCTCAGTGGTGGAGCAACAACCAGAGCTTAAATCAGGGCAATGTTTTCCTAGCACTTAACTGATCCTACAAATAGATGAAAAGGGTACAGATTGTATTGGTGACTCACTACAAAATATCACAAAGTACTGGGCCAGTGATTCGAGGCAAGCAGTCACGTATGGGAGGTTGAGATGAGTTAACCAACCCATTGCATAAGTAAAAAATACACAAAATGGGAACAAGTGAGCTAAGTGAATATAACCAATTCAAAAAATAAAAAGCAAAGCAAATATCCACTTTGATTGTCACCACAACTTGTTTTTAGTTTACCCTCTTTGGGGCTTGTCCTAAAGCTCAATTAAAAAGATACTTTCTTGAACGGGTGAATTGATTGTTGATCTTGGTGAATACTGGAGTAAGATAAAAAAGATCCAATTGGAGACTCACCTCAAACTAAAGTCAGATTATAGAAACGACATTACATGTAACTTGTTACTTGAGCTGTATGGTAATTCCAAATGGATACTTTCATATCTAGAATTCTAGATGTACTTGTTTGCCTGAGAGAGACAGAGGGCAGATTGCTTGGTTAGTTTTGCTATGTAGTGGGTTGTAGCTGGTGGATATATTGATGCTAGACTCTAGTTTTGCATCGATACGGAACATATTATCGTTAGCAAATACCAACAAAAGGATGCAAATGGCCTCTTTGACCGTGCAGCTCCACCTATGCCTGTTTTATTGGTTAATAGGACATCATACTTTGCTAAGCTCGTGTCCTCCTTTCTACCATAACTTGAAATGCATCAATTCCTTGATTTCTAGAATTAAGAGGAGAAAGACTAAAATGAATCAAAATTTTCAAGAGTTAATTTTGGTGATCGGCTTATTTTTAGTCGGGTAGATAACGTTACATCTCTGTTTAGAAAGAGCCATAGTTTCATAAGCAACGGGATGAATGGATGTTACTTCTTTAGTTGCTATAGTAGGCAGGCCCCATTGTTGTAGATTTTATTGGCCTTGTTCATTTCCCTGTTTAGTTTTAGTTTTAGTTTTGATGACATCATCATTTTCCTCATTTCTCTCTCTCTCTCCACTCATTACACCGGCTGACATCATCAAAACTAAACTAAACTATCTAACCAAACACAGCCATTACCATTCTGCATGGTTTTACCAAACAAAGTAGGGAAAAACAACAGTGCTTGAAGTATGCTCTAGCGAGAACCAACAAATGTTTCAAGTTGAAGGCTTTGCAAGGACATGTGAAGTTCAAAAGCCATGCCTTAAGGCGTTGATGACTGAATCTCCGAGGTTATAAGTATACTTATCGTCTATGTGAAACTCAATTTATTAGTTTATTGTCATGGCTGAAAATAGTTAAGGTAATAAGTTTTATGCTTTTGTATTTAGAATATGTGATGGAGAAAGGTTGCGTTTTTTTGTAATGGGTGCGGGCAACCTTTTCATACATGATATGTGACATTGCCTTATACCAGGTTGAAAACTTTAGGAGGTTGCCATCGTATTACTCTTTGTTTTGTTGACTAGCTTCTGTGTTATTATTGTTTTGAAATAGCTGAGGAAATGGAATGAGAGATGGGTGATTTTGGACCCAACAACTGGAAAAATGGAATACAAGTAAGTTAGCTGCACAGATCGTTTCCGTTTCTTCTTCTGGTACAAATGCTATTGTAAAATTAGATTTCCCTTAAAGTTTCCCTTGTCTTCTTTAGGATAAGGAGAAATGAGCCAACTGTCAAGGGAACCATTGTATTTGATGCAAATAGCACGATAACAATATCTCCTGTTAACTTCCAGTAAGATTGTCTTCTAGTGATTTGTTTTATTATGAGAATGTAGGTTGTTCAGAATATTTTCTTCTGGGTGATTATTCATCTGGTTTCTTGTTTTTTGTTGCTCCAGTGGACTACCAAAGTATGATGGCTGCTGTTTCTGTATCCTTGTTGATCTGCTTTTTTTTTTTTT
The DNA here is from genome assembly GCA_022606695.1 of Vaccinium macrocarpon. Classification (NCBI taxonomy): domain Eukaryota; kingdom Viridiplantae; phylum Streptophyta; class Magnoliopsida; order Ericales; family Ericaceae; genus Vaccinium; species Vaccinium macrocarpon. The sequence goes on from CM040170.1 coordinate 28,148,846, forward strand.
TTTTCTTTCTTTGCTCTCTCTCTCTCTCTCCCCAATTCCACCTCTTTATAAATTTTGGTTGTTCTGGAAATGCTACGATTTGCCTGGTACTTAACTATGCTGATCAGATGTTGGGACGCCACAGAAAAAGGATTATTTCCTCTGCGCAGAAACTCCTGGTGCAGCTAGAGCTTGGGTATCAACTTTACAGTAAGTTACATGACTCTTGTTCTTGGTTAAACTGCTTCAATTTGTTGTTAGTCTACTTTGATGTTGAGAAACGAATTTGACACTATTCATCTCATGATTTCTTCCTTTTGAAACATGACTTTTGCTTGTCGAGGCAAATAAATGCATTTGGAATGTAGTACTTCCTTGGTAATTTGTAGCAGACACTACTCAGGGATGAACATTTTTGTAGTTTTCTAACGTTTACAGACAAAAATTTGGCATTCCATTTTTTTTTTTCATGACGACTGATGAGCACCATCTGATCTTAAAAGGAGAATGTCAATGAAATTATCATTCGAAACTTGTCCTGTTTGGTTTCCATCTATTAATGGAAGCTATGTTTGCAAATAAGAAGCCTTTACCTAACATTTGTTCGACGTTGACCTTTTACAGTTAGAGGTCACTTCAAGCAAACAACACTGTCGTTCTTTATTCTGGATTTTCCAATTTCATGGTCTCATATTGAAAGCAACGAATTGTACATTGTAGGTTAACTTTCTAGATTTTTTATTATCTCAATTTATAGGCCCATTAAAGTCTGATGTTGCATTAAAGCGGTAGGCGGGTAGCTACTGTTGCCTTGCTATCATGTGATGTTCCTCAATTTATTCGTGTTGTATTTAGGCCTTTCTTTGTCATTGAAATGCTTTTTTAGGCCACCTTGCGATGGAAGGGGCTTTTGTACTGAAGGTCAGACATTCTAAAATGTCTAACATGAATTTTTAATTGAGCTAAGTTAGGTTCAATGTCTTTGTTTACAAAATACCTTCTTTCTATTACACGGTCTTGGGTAGAACTCAACCCAAAAAGCTAGCTATTGAAGTGAGGGCTCCCTCACGCTTATATACTTCATATCGGTTTGATACTGAGGCAATGTGGGACTTTGCTTTACACCCTCCCTCATGCACTCCGTGTGCAGGCCAAAGACACACACCCTATCCATCTTTGTTACCTAGATCTGATGCTATGTTACACAGTTTTGGGTAGAACTTAGTATCAAAGCCCCAAAAGCTAGCTTTTGGGATTGAGTTCTACCCAAGACCGTGTAAAACTTTCCTGGTATGATGTATTTGGTCCGATGCTGGTTAAGATGTTTGGTGTTCCTTTTACACGTAATAGCGCTTTGTCCGCTCAGATGTCTCTGGCTCTGCCTTTTTATTTATTTATTATTTTTTTGAGACTTCTTGGAAGAGTAGCTACCTAGAAAATTCATTTCCTTGTAATTAACATTTCCTTACGTCTATATATATTTTTGCCATGTATATCTTACTTCTATTGTTTACTGCGTTGTCTTTAAAAATCAGTGCTACACAGTTGGTTCTGAAGGCACATAAAGAGGCTGTCAATTCTTTAAGTGGTAATGGTTCTGCAAAGCTTGGAACAGTTGCGACAGTAGTTGCTGCTGCAAATTCAACTGCCCAGGAAGCTTCTAAAGAAATTGAGGCAGCGATGCAGATTGCCATGAGGAATGCTCTTGGATCGATGATGAATAGACCAATTGACGGTCCAATGGATGATTTCACAATCATGAAGGTAGGCAATGCTACTTTCTGTATGTATAGATCTAAACTTTAAATATTTTTAAAAGAAGTACACATGGCGTCCCAAAATCTTAGTTCATTTTGGGGAATCCAACTTATCAGGGGATACGTCATCATTGCACTTTACACACTGAAAAACTTTCCAAAATGCCCTCAAATTCTAGTTGGGTCCAAGACTGGGGCCTATATTGAGTGAGGTCGTGCAGACCCTTTCGAGTGGGCATGGTGGTGTACTTTTGGCGCACAAGCACTTTGCATGCATCCGTGATACACTGTTAATGGAGTTAAGCACTCTTGTGCGTGGGTTGCTCTGAGAAGGGTGATGGTGCCCACTGGGCTGCGTTATTGCGAGAGGATAACATATTGCTACATAGGTAGGCATGTCATGCCATCGCAGGCCACGTGTAAGCGGATACTTGTGTCTATACAATTAATTTAATAATCGAATTGGAAATTGGACAAATGTCCAGTCCTATTCTCGTGTGAGTCATATTATATCATTTAGGACTTGGAAAATTGTTATTGTAAGAACTCATTTACAATATGGCCTCCGTGTCGCTTGTCACATGATTGCCAATAACATTGGAAACTGTTCTCTTTCAAGAATACTGCCGACAAGAACCATCAATATAATGCTGCTGGTGATGGCCTAGTAATGTACTATTTTGATCCTAATGGATACACTGTCATCATGAAAATGGATTTGAATTATTAGTTAATACTCTCATGAAGGGATTGGCACCGTCATGATGTACTGAAAGGTAGTCAATCCAACATTTTTAAGCGACAAATATTGCAAGTTCCTAGTGTTCTTTGTGCGTATAATAAGTAAACTAGGATGGGCTTAAGCCTGCAATTGTTTGAGGGCTTTGTAGGACTTCATAAACTAATTATTCTGCTTGTCTAGGCTGTACATATTCTAGAAATACTGGCCTCACATGATACATTGGAAATGCTAGATGTAATCTTTTGATCGCTTTACTTTCTTTATTGTGACAGTACTTGTAACTTGTAAATGATTGCATTTTTCCTCCTTACATTTGAATAGTGATAATTGATTTCCTTTTGTTTCATTAATTTATCTAGGAGACCTTACAAGTAAAGGATGAAGAACTACAACACTTGGCTAGGGACCTTCGTGCTCGCGATTCAACCATAAAAGAGATCGCTGAAAAACTTTCTGAAACTGCTGAAGCTGCTGAGGCTGCAGCATCAGCTGCTCATACTATGGATGAACAAAGGAGACTTGCTTGTGCAGAGATCGAGCGCTTAGCAAAAGATTCAGAAAAACAGTCTGCGTCATACATGTTGAAGGTGCAATTCTCATCTTATTTTAATAATTCTCTTTTTTAATCTGTATAATTAAAGTCATGATGTTGTTATTCGGTTGCCGTAGCTTAAAGAGTCTGAAGAAAAGGCTATGGTTCTAAGTAAAGAGAAAGGTCAGCTAATTAAGCAGAGGGATTCTGCCTTTCAAGAAGCACATTTATGGCGTTCTGAGCTTGCAAAAGCTAGAGAGCGTGTTGTAATATTGGAAGGAGCTGTTGTTAGGGCTGAGGAGAGGGCCAGGGTTGCGGAGGCAGATGCTGAAGCTAGAACAAAGGAAGCAGCAAAAAATGAGGCAGCAGCTTTAAAGGAGAAACAAGAGCTTCTTGCGTACGTGACCATGTTACAAGCACAACTTCAAAGGTAATGGTTGGTAACATTGTATTGTGAATGTTATGTCTCTTTTGTACCATACATTAACTACTTCATTGTGCAGTTGCTGGCATGCATAGCCTGCTTTGGGACACGGGGTGTCCCTTTTACTTGAAAATTTATTCTAATAGTACAGTTAGGTTGTTACATCCATAGTTGCCATAGTGAAATTGAGGAAGGCGCTGAGATATCAGGTATTTTTCAGTGCATGCAGAAATGACTAGAATTTCAAGAAGTACGTCATGGAGATTGCGTTCTACTGCTATTGCAATCTCCTTTTTATTATCGGTTTGACTGGATCCTATGTGAGGGACAGACGAAATCTACTTGTAGTTGCACTGGTATGAGCTAAATATAATGTGTGTCAGTGTGGAAGCACTCTATATCTTCTTCATGTAGAAGTGCGACTAGTTCTTTAGTAATTTGGTATTCCAATGGATCCTCTACTGTTCCTACCTTTCTTTATCCCATTCACCCTCCTTTAAATTTGTGATGGCTGTGGAAGTGAGTCACTGATTTGATTCAACGTTTGAGGATAATTTTGAGACTTGGATGAATTATTTTCCCTGTGAACAGACAACAGGTTGATACAAAGCAAGTTTTCGAGGAAAAGACCGAGTCCTGTTCAGACAATGGTAATGCTCCACCGCGGACGAAGCATGTAGACCCGTCAGAGGAGAATGTGGACAAAGCATGTCTAAGTGTTTCCAGGGCAATCCCAGTTTCTGGAGAGAGTGTAGTTCATTTGGCGGTCGACCAACCCAATCTCAGCCGTCCAATAGGAGACGGTGAATGGAGTGATATTCAAGCGACAGAGGCAACAATAGCGGATGTGAGAGAAATTTCTCCAGAGGTAGAAGGAAGAAGCTTGGATATACCTGTGGTTAGCCCACCAGTTAACAGTCACCATGAGCAAGATATGAACTCTTTCAACCAGCCTTGAAACATTTCATTTCTTATGATTTAAAGCAGTGGGCATCTTTTTGTGGGATTGTACACAATCAAAGGTCAGCTACAGGGTTAAAATGTGAGCTTTCTTGCGGTTCCTTTTAATTTATACCTGATGGTTTACTATTGATTGAACTATCTACATGTGGATTGTTGTTTGTGTTTTTTCTTTGTTATTGGACGGATATACAAAAAAAGTTATGTATAGAGTTCGATTTTCAGGTATTTCTTGCTATGAAAATCGATGCGACAAATCTTGCAAAAGGTGTCTTCCAATCACTAGTGAATCATTTACCACTCTTTTTCACATCTTACATAGCAATATGGCATTTGGTTATCTTTTGCTTGACTTCAATATTCCTCCTAGTTTACTTGAAAGTTGCATTGATTTTACAATGCTTTCATTTAAGATGCATGGGTTCACTTTTAGTTTAGATAGTCATGATTTCTCTGGATACGTTAATCGATAGGCCAGGTGGGTTAAAGACGGCACGAGGTAACCTGTACTTAACGTCCCATGTTCCTATATTCCAGTACATCCACCATTGGATCGTATCTTGAGATTCCCAGATGCAGAAATTCTTAAATGATGTTATTGTTTGGATGCACTGGAATAGAGGTACATAGAAAGTTTTTGGGTACAAGGGATATTGGGCTGTTGAAGGCGGCGATGGAGGGGAAGTTTTGTTAAATGTTTGTAATCCATAGAATTCTTCTCGATAGGTCTTTCTTATAATCTTTTCTATTTTGTAGACCAAAATTCTAGCAGTTCTCTTTCGGTGCAGAGGAATATCATTTTTTTTATTTTTTATTTTGGAACTGAGGTGCCTTTTAATTCATATGTGATGCTTCATTAATTTAACCATCTACATGGATTGTTATTGGAATTTGGACGCAGAGACAATTTCATACTATGTGATTAGTCTTGCAAGAGTATTTTTTTTTTTTTTGGTACATATTAGTTTTGCAGGAGTTGTCTTCCTATTAGCAGCAAATCTTTTAGAACTTTTGAAATTTTACATAACGATATAGATTTTTCGGTATCTCATTTAAGATAAAATGTGTACAATTTTAATTTAGAAATCATTTCTCTCAATATACTTTTTTTGTTTGGTACTATCATTCTCGAAATTTTTCTGATTAGCTATGAAAAAGCAATAACAACACTAACACAATCTCACAACTCACAATGTAGAGAAAGTTCTTTATTTTCTTCTTTAATTCAAACTCCACGAAATTGCAGCAAGACTTGCTACTCAATTTATAATAGAAGCATACCATAAAATAAAGAAAAAGGAAACACAAAAAAACAGGAAACTAACTACTCCATTCTTCTTGACCAACTTCACTCATTATAGTGTGCAAATGCAAGCAGGAAAAACATTCCTAGCTATTAAAATTTGTGAGAGAGAGAGAGAGAGGATTGTGAGCGGTAGCGAACGGTTCTAACAAATTTCACTCATCATAATAGTGTGGAGGTTAATGAGGAACTAATTTTGCACGGTGTTGAGGAAGTAATTAGTTTTAAGGCTAGAGATCGAGGAACAAATTTTGCATGGTTTTAATTAGTTTTAAGGCTAGAGAGTAACCAACTTCACTCATCTATCTAGTATCTATACCCTATAGCAGTGTAGTTGGCCCTCCCAAAACTCTCCAAACCCTAAATTCTAGTTTTCTAGATTTTTCACTTTCTTTTAATTTTCTATAATATATATATATATATATATATATATATATATATATAGAGAGAGAGAGAGAGAGAGAGAGAGAGAGAGAGAGAGAGAGAGAGAGAGAGAGGGTATGTGTAAAAACCCCATGTCCCCATCTTCTCATGCATACAACTTAAACTTCACCCCCTTTTAATTCGCACATTTCAAACAAAAGTGCTTACAAATGTTGAACACATAGTAAATGTAAGTCGCTCCATTTTTTCTCTCCATTTCTGTCACACCCCAAAACGGGAAATTACCGGCCGTGAACCACAAAGCCAACTTATGGAACACGCAGCCTAAAATAAAATAAACTAATGAATACTAAGAGACCATTCTTTATTTCATAAATAAAATGAACTAAATTGTCTCAACAAAGCATGAGGCACACCATCCCATGAACCAAACGATAACAAAATTATCCACCATCAATGAAAAGAATCCCATAATTATTTTCACCAACAAGGTTTAACCATGTGCGGAAGCGAAATAAATTAAATAATAAAAACTACGATGCATGTAATCCTACGGAGGTCGACACAACAGTTTCCCCAAGACGCCACCAGAGTCCTCACCTATCGACTTGATTTTCCTGAAAATGGTGTTGGATTAAATCCGTCAGCTGACAAGCTCAGTGAATGGCAAGCATGTATATTAAATAAGGTTCTAAAACAGGGATTAAATTAATCACATATCATCATAATATGGCACATACGATGTGAGAAAAATAATAATAATAATAATAATAATAATAATAATAATAATAATAATAATAATAATAAATCTTAATGGTGATCACAAGATGATATCCAATAACAATGAGGAACCACAACCAAATAGTGCCATGGCCAACAAATAATAATCTCATGATTGGATCCAATATCGAACTTAGAGTCACCAGGCGTTGGCAAACCGTAGTACTCTTCCCTAAGTCGATCCGTGAAGCGGCGGCCGTTGATTGAAGCAAAAAGGGTCACCGACCTATCCCGGATCTCTTCCCTTATGGCCAGGGTCACCCATACAAGGAATAATTTCCCTGGACTTCCAATAATAAAAGTTTCCATCAATATCCATAAAGTTCTCACCAAAAAGAGTACTTTTGATCGCATGCCAATTTAAAAGAACCTAATAAAAATAATTTGATTTTCCAATTAACAATTCTAAATTTTCAACGAATAATTTGAGGAACACGGGAAAGTTCGAAAGTACATAACATACTTAACCACTCACCTGGGTTCAAAGGTAACGCAACTTGAATACGCAAAAAGAGACTAACCTGTACAATATAGAAAATACTAAATAACTAACTATTCGAATAATATTACATTGAGTATGTAAAGCCAGAAATTTCATAAAGTACCCAAACTATGCCAATCCTAGATCACCAATCATCTGTAGCCTTATGAATCTACAAAACCCAAATTCAATTTTCAACTCCAAGATTTGTTTCTCCAACTAAATCCCAGCCAAACTGTCAAAGACAAATGTACTGCCATAGCCCTTGTTCAATTACTTCTCAATTTCCTTACATGCAATCTAAAAGTCCATACTCCAATTAAATCATCCGCCTATAATATTCATATTATGATAACTTCGATCCCCTCTACCAAACAGTTTCGATCTAAAGTGATAAAAACAATAAAATTAACTTATATATATTATACGTACCGCAATGGTGGAAGATGAATACGGTTATGAGGACCACCTAAAAAAAAACTCTTTTTCGGCGGCGGCGGCGGTTGCTCTCTCTCTCTCTCTCTCTCTCTCTCTTTGCGCCTCCTCCCAATGTTGCTCTTAAACTGTTTTCTCCAATCTTAAACCCTAGCCAACTAAAGTATTCTATTTAAGTGAAAATCTACCAAACTACCCACACTTCACGTACCCCTAAACTATAGCTAAGTAGTTAATTAAAGTAACATGGGCAACAACAAAAATACATATATTTATCTTATTAGCTTAATACAATATTATTATTCAAAATGTAATCTTATATACCCAGAATTACAATAATGCCAATAGTACTTGTAGTGCGCGCCAAAATAATTAACTTGGATCCAACCATAAAAGCTAAATTTTAATCCGAAAATAATTATTTAGAAAAGAAAATGTAGGGCGTCACAATTCTAACCCCCAATTTCTTTCGAAACTCGCTTAGACCAAAACCTCTCATACTTACCTCCACTTTTTGGTTAATCAAGATTACTTTCCGTTACAGTTCCTGAACAAAATAACTGCACAATTCAAATACCACACGAGCATCCAAAAAAAAAAAAAAAATGTTATTCAGGCCTATATCTATGTTTGCTCCAATTAATTATTTAAAATTAAAAAATGTGTTGAATCATACGTACAATGTCTAATTTTTTTTTTTTTAAAATGGAATATTTAAATTGATTTTTAGTCTGATATGTAAAATTAAACAATTGCTTTTAAAAAACAGCACACATTAATGTACGAACATTCATACCATAAAGCTAATTTATTTAACATATCAATTTCTATATGTTCATTTTAGGATCATGCATTGGGTAATGGATTTCCACGTGCCTGTTCTAAGATAGTAACATATAAATTACAATTAAATATTGATGTGAATATGTGTTTTAATAATTTAAATTAAACGATTTCCGGCATATGTGTAATGATAGTGGGTAATTATCCAAAAAAAGGTATATCAGCATTCATATTGAAAAATTCTAGATCGCCTAGGTTTTATAATTTGCTAGGTTATTTTATCTCAATAAAAAAAAATAACATCAATCAATTATGAACAAATCACAAACAAAAAACAATTAAACAGATGAACACCAAATATACGTGGAAAACCCCAATACGAGTAAAAACCACGGGAATGAATCAAACACTATAAAATCATTGTGTAGTTACAAGTAATCTTACCCTACGATTTGAATCACTCACAATCGCTCTAAGATGTACTTGGCAAATCCTTGTACACCACACCCAGTATTTGATTTTCGCTGCCTCGAATCCTCGAGCCTTCCAAACGTTCTTCTGGAAAACAACTTGAACTTGATTATTGATTGATGTAGAAACCTCTTGAAGCTTTGATTAAAGTTCCATCGATCTTGTGCTTCAAGATTCACTCTTGATAAATTCGGGTTTTGTGGCTTTGAGAACAAACGGCTCCAATATTCTTTTTCAGCCGATAACCCTTCCCTAGATCTAAAAACCGTGACATATTTATAGAGTTGCCATTCCGATCAATCCTATTGTAAGCCGTTTGATCGGACCATTGTAGATCTAATTTTTGAAGCTACCCGAGCAAGAACCTGATTGATCCATTTATCAGTCGCTATGCTCTGAACCTGCACACCCTGTGCAACCTTGCGGCTTGTGCTATATTGGAGACACCCCGACTAATGAACCGATTGATCCTCTGATCGATCTTCCTGTTCTAAATGCACCATATAGATCGGCAACAAAACAACTAAAGCACTAACTCTCAAATTACATAATAAAATGATTCATTCCACTCTAATCCTATACAGACTTGCTACTTAGAAAATTAAAGAAAAACAATAAAATTACAACTCGATAAAAATAAGTGTTTTGTAATATGGAATTGCCAAAACAAGACGACTCCGGAATTTGGTCCTTACACATGTGTAATGATACGTTCAGACTACCATAAAGCTAATTTAATTAGTGCGATGTGTTCACATACTACCCATAAAGCTAATAATAACTTCATATGTGTAATATTGTTCTTTATTTCCTTCTCACATTATTTATTACATGTTTGTTATTTATATTCGTAATTTGTGAGTTAAGTTCCATGTAAGAAACTAGGGATGAAAAAAAAAAAAGTTGCCATGGTTCAATGTTGTTTTTTTTTTTTTATATTAAATCGGCCGACCTTTTTATATTAAAAGAATTAAAAGGCTTAATACACAGATCAAATTACGGAAAAAAAGATGTAAAACAACATAGGAGCTCCTTTAGAAAAATATCCTTATTTTCTAAAACCTTTTTTTGAGAATTATGCATATCGTAACAAAAAAATTAAGGTAAACACTGAAAGATCAATCTTCTTGCATTTTATGGTCATATAATCAATTTCACGCATTTTATCTTACATGCTCATTTTGAATTACTGAAAGTTATAAATTTTTTGGTTCTCTATCTAAGGAATGCTAGTGTTTGTAACTTAAAAATGAATGTTGGTTTTATAAGCCTTATATACACTTGCAGGTCCCCCACTTTCTTCTTCCTTTTTTATTTTTTTATTTTTTTATCATGGTATTTTGAGGATCAAGTTCAGCTTCGGCTAAAAAAAAATTAGGAAGAAGTTTGCTCCGTCTGTTACGAAAATTCGTTCACGATTTTTGAATATCGGTTTCGACTCCATTTATTACCAGAATTTATTTGTCATTTCATTTAATGGATTTTAATTATTCATGCATACCAATTCAGTTTTTATTTATCAATTCATTGCTACACTTACAAAACGATTAATTATTATTATTATTATTATTATTATTATTATTATTATTATTATTATTATTATTATTATTATTATTATTATTATTATTATTTTGCGTCTTGCTTTTGCTGGAGTGAAGTGAAAATTGAAATTTGACGAACCATAACTCTACTGCATTTGGAGTTCCATGCTATCCATTTTGTAAATAGGTCATTGTTTTTTAGTGTTTAGTGCTTTAACAGTTTATATGAGTATGAGATTGTCATCATAACTCATTTTCAATATTCGTTATTGTCATAACAAGAGTAGTTGATTTAATTGTTAGCGTACAAGTTGAGTTGTTTTTTTCTTCAAATTTATTGCTCATACTTACCTCTCAGCTTACTTTAATGTTTTTATCATCAGGATATTATAAATTGTGTTCAATGTTTACATACAACCGTTATTTTATGCTAGATATCTTATGCGTTTGTGATTTGAGTCCACTTGCTATCTATGAGTCCAGTTACGGTACACAACCCTTTTTTAGGACGTATTATATGCACCCCTCTTTTTAACCGTTAGATGCTAATTATTCATTCTTAACCCTCCAAAATTTGGAGAGATAACAGGTTATTCTACTGGTTACCTGTAGAACCAGTCATCCAAAAACCTCTCCCTGAATTCTCTCTCCACGATCTGTATGACTATATTGGTTGTTTCTTCCTCATGCAATATCATTTCTGTTCTGTAAGTCTGTGTGTGTGTGTGCGTCTCTCTCTCTCTCTCTCTCTCTCTCTCTCTCTCTGTGATGATTTTGTTTTCCTTTTGCTCTGATTGAATCTTTTTCTCGGCATTCAAACGGAGTGACAATTTTAGTTTATTTTTTCGGTCTAATCTCACTCTCTCTCTGATATTTTTTTTTCTTTTTCCTCTGATTGAATCTTTTTCTCAGCATTCAAATGGAGTTACAAAGTTGGTTAAATTTTTCGGTCTAATGGACACTGCTCAGTAATTGTTTGATAGAATGCCAGAAAGAAATTTTATTCGAAACGTGCTGGAAGAGGACGATCAGGTTATGGTGACTGGATTTATGTTGACAAATGACTGTAAATTCTCCCTATGGCTCCAGAAAATGTTCTTCATATGAGGGTTGATTTGATACAACATTTGGAAAACTAACTTAACTTTCTTATTGCATTCAATGTCTTTGTAAAATTCATCATAGTGATAGTATAACAAGTCTCTATTTTTATTTGCTACTGTACCCATTGGATTTGACAGGCAAAGTGAAAGTTGGCTTCGGTTAATGAAGATTGAATAAAAAACTTAGCATAACTGCAATCCACTTCTCACCAAACCATCATTACCAGTAAGAATCTTCATTTTACGTGTTCTTAATTATGATTATATTATATTTTCATTTCCTGTATGTTTTACTAATTCCCTGTTCTTTTCAATTCGAAATGAAGTTTGAATCTACGGACATATAGTCAATATGAGTAGGGGTGCTTGTAAACTTGATTTTAGTCACAAGACTCAACACCAATTGGTGTTGTCTCCTATATCTTACATTGTATCAATTTCTTCTAAATTGCCTTTAAATTGAATTTTCTAGCATCCTCAAGCGCACGGGCCTAGAAGTAAAACAGTGTCAATGTAAGAGATGCAATGCCAAAGTAATTGAGACAATTGCAAACACTTAATGTGTATAATATGGACTGTAAAACACAAGTTAATCGATCATCACCAACAAACAAGACAACATGTATCAATTTGGTCTTATGAGTCTCTGATTTTAGGTTTTAGTGTGTCTATTCAACTTTGGGGGCTTGGGCACATTTTTTAAGAACACTGTATTTGGAGAGAATTAAGGTATATGTCCCAGCATATTCGATTGAGTTTTGCATATATGATCAGTGATCCTCTCAATAGCTGTATCATCTTACTTTTCTCTTCAAATTCGGTGGTTCTATCTTGGATAATTGGTGACTCTTCATACTTCACTTTTTTCATAGCAAGTTTATTAGGATAATATACTCTTGAAGCATAGTGAAAGCACCTTTGCCTTTGTGATTTAGATTGAATATACTCTTGAGCAAGTGATGTTGTAGTGCATTAAAAAAACATGAGTATTTAATCACCTAATTTCTGTTTTTAGTCAAACTTCAACTTAGAGTAGAATTTCTACTATGATTTATGGCCTTTAGTTGTTCTGATAAAAAGCTAATTTCTATTACTTTTGTTTGCTCCACATTGCATCATCCCCCTTAAAGAAGACCATCTAACAAATGATTCAGCTCTTACCTAATTAAGGAACCTGTACAAGAATCTAAGTCTATCTGGAAATTCTAGTTCAATAATACAATATGGAAAATTTAAGGGGAAACAAAGAATGATCAAGAACAAGTTTCATTTGTCGACTACCAGAGCCCAGAGGTCCCAGAATCAATGTCTAAGCATATAATCAAATAGTAGATATATAGTGTCACATCATTATATAGACACGTGTATAAATATTTGTAATGTGAGAGAGAGAGAGAGAGGACTCTGTCCATTGTTCCAACCACCAAAAGCTTTTCCATTGTTTAACAATTGCAAGTGATTTGCTTTAGTAAATTACACGGGCATTTGAGGATTACATTTGCATATGATGTCTTTCTTTCTTTTTTTTTGAAGTTCGACCATAACTTAAGAATAATCATTGGTCGATGACACCTTTGTGACTGCCTCGTTGTTACACATTACCAAGCATGGGAACCCTATTCATTTTCTCCTTTAACTCTATTTGCAATATTGTAGGTTTTATGGAACAAGTGCATTCTCCATTGAGAAAGAAAGTTAGCAATGTTGAAGGTGAAGGACATAAAGTGAAAAATGAGGCCGATTTTGAAACTTTTGACCCCATGGACACGGGTGAGGCTGATGATGTTGATGGGAAACAAAAATGGTTGAACTCACAAGTCCACAACAATTTATACGCTGAGATTTTTCAAATGAAATTTGATTCGGAGGATGATGCACATACATTTTACAACTTATTTGTCAAAGTGAGTAGATTTAGCATAAGGAAAGACAGAAGAAAACTGTGCGGGGACAATGTGGTAATGAGTAGGAAGTGGGTATGTTCCAAGCAAGGGGCAAGGGAAAGTAAGTACTATGACAATGCAAAACGAAAGAGAAGACCCAGGGCAGAAACTAGAGTTGGTTGTGGAGCATTATTTCGTGTGTGATTAGTGTGTGTGATTGTGTGTGTGCAGTGCATGCATTAACGTGTATGCAAAATCCTCGTAAAGTTATGATACATCACTCGATGGCCTTTCGAGTTTTTTTAGAAAATCGGAACCGTCTATATTTTTTCTAGGAGGGATTACCTCATTCTTGTCAAAAATTAAGTAAATTAATTATCTCTACATACTCGATCGGAGTTAACAAATTTTTTCCTACTAATGATTCTCATGTTCCGAATCTCCCGATGAAGTGGCTTTTAAAATTATATTGACCCAAAATTTGGTGAGACGTATTAGAACACCGAGAGAAACAAAATGATAGGTGTGGATCATCATGATTGTGTTGCGATCGTGTGGCTAACGCTCATTAACCTATAGCACAAGACTTAGTTCCTAACCAACTATATTCAACGTATAGATTTCAAAGGTCGTTACCAAGTTAGAATTTATAATGGCCGATCTAAACCGTTAGGATTTCACGCCTCATTGATTCCATCATTGAAACTAATTTTGGAGATCATCGGATATCAATAGCCATGATATCAGATCTTGTTTAATGCTTCCCAAGGCCTGAAGTCTTATTCTAAACCATAATAGCCCCACCAAAGTTTTTTTCCTCCGATCGGAACCGTCTATCTTTCACATATTACAGAGTACATCATTTGTACAAAAAGTTAAGTTCATCGTGTTTCAACTTACATTTAATCGAATAATAACTCTATTGCAAAATTCATCTAAATAACACATTCATACCCCAATCAATATGTAACTTTCCGTGATTGATTTAATAAAAAAAAAGCATCATATCAACGCTCTCGATTGTTCATCTGAATATATTTGTGTAGAACCTTGTCGTAACATTTTAAACCTATTTTTTAAACAAACAATTTGTATTTTTTTAAATTTTTTTTGTCCAACTCTCTCTCTCTCTAAAAAAATTATAATTATTTTTTATTTTTTTTCATGACTTCATGTTTCTTTTTTTTTTTTTACTTGATATAATTCAATGATTCACTAACAAAAAAAAAAATTCACCAAAAGAAATTGAATATTTTTTTTTTTCCAAATCCTTATTACATAAAAGCCAATGTATATATGTGGTATGGGAAATGCTTCAATACATTTTTCTTTTCATGATTAAATTTTGATTTAAAATTTATTAATCAAATAAAATATTTTAAAAGCGTATTTTCTTTTTTTAAAAAGCTTATTTTCTTTGTGACTTATGAATCGCTATTTACGAGGATTTGTGGTTTGTTTGCTTTTTCTTATGAATATTTGTGGTTTTGCTTATGAACTTTGTGGCATTCTTATGAATGTGTTATGACCCATAAAAATAGGTTATGAATTGCTTCATGAATTTTGTGGATTTGTTTTATGAATGTTAGGTGGTTAGATATGATGACATTATAATGACACATTCTTGAGTCCCATTTTCTTGATGTGGCACAAAAAGGCCTTCATTGGGTGCATACTATATGTCCTAAAATGGGAGTGTGTATTGAAGCATTTCCCGCTATCTAATATGCTATGTACATCTATTGCGCGTTCATGCTGTCTTGCTCATGCATAGCACAATAGCACAGGTTCAACACTAGTCTATACGCTATATCAATGTAGTTAGAGCTCTCAAAAGCCTCTAAACCCCAGGTCCCCAATACTAATTTTCTAGATTTTTCCTTTTATGTAATTTTTCAAAATTGGGAGATATATATATATATATATATATATATATATATATATATATATATATATATATATAGAGAGAGAGAGAGAGAGAGAGAGGGGGGGATGTGAACAAAGGGAGAGAGAATTCTACTCTCTTCCAATCCTTCCTACCATACGAGAAAGAAACAAAAAACCTACTTGCACAACCTTTTTGCACCGAAAGTGCACCCCACGGCTTCGGGGACCCACTTTTGGGTCCTACACGAGTGATCCGAACCGTTCATTGTTTTTAAAACATTTTTTCGAGGGGGCTCACAAAAAATCAGCTCAATCGGGACGGTTAAGTGCTTGAACCAAATTCTCACCGTTTCAAACCAAAATGAAACGGTGAGAATTTGGTTTGGCTAACCGTCCGATTCTTCGATTTTTTTGGTTCCCTAAAATAGTGTTTTAAAACGATGAAGCGATTCAATCATTCAATGTGAAACTCAATAATGAGTAAAACGTGGGATGTATTTTCGATGACAAAAAGGTCCATAAAGTAAGAAGGGTTCAGAAAGAAAACTGCCAGCTAAAAACAGTTCTGGCCCAATTTATCCCCACGTTTGCCCTTTTTCCGTAAAACAATTGATCTTTCCAATGTCTTCCCTGCATTGCGTGTCACTTTCCTCTCTCTCTGCATGGACTATATTCCCTCCATCCATCACAAAAGTACTTTTTAATCTTTGACCTTTCTTCCCAACTTTTTTTTTCCATTTTATTACTTTTTCCCCAGCCTACCCGTCTAGGCCCACCTTTTGTCAAACCCTACCTGCATAAACCTCCTTTAATTATTTCCTCCACATGCACTAATTATTGTAAATTTTAAACATAATTCCACCCTTGCCACAATGCACCCCCGAACAATTCACACACCTAATAGCACATAATCCAAACCCCCAACAATTCACATAAGTCACACCTAGGGGTGAAAGAAAAACCAAAAAAATCGACCAATCGGTTCGGTTTTCGGTCGAAAAAAAACTGTATCGGTTGAATTTGGACCGAACCGAACCGAACCAAATCGAAAAATTATCGGTTCAGTCGTGGTTTCTTGGAAATTGGTTTGGACCGAACTGAACCGAACCGAAACCATGCCAATTTGGACCTAAATATCCCGAAACCACCCCTATTTGGACCGAAAACCGAAAAAACGATCTTAACCCCTAAAAATAACAAATCCTAGCCGTCCATCTCAATCTTAACACCGGACCGAAAAAACCGAAAAAAACTGAACCAGCTCGAACTGATCGGTCCATTGTTTTTTTTTTTTGTCGGGATCGGTTCTTAGCAAAACCACCCTGAACCAATCGGTTCGGTCCAAAACACCCCAAAAACCGAACTGAACCGAACGATTTTCACCCCTAGTCACACCCCAAAAACACACACAATTCACACTCCAAATAGCCCACAATTTACACCCCAATTGCTCACAAATTCACCCCCCAAAAAATAACTTTTTGTAGACATAATGTCACATTCACTAAGATCTTGTAAAGAATGGTAAGACAAAAAAAGAAGAAGAAGAAGGTAGTATGGGGCAAACCACTAAAAGTAGGGGCAGCCAGTAATTTCCTGTGGAGTTTTTCTCGGTTGGTACAACACATGATTGGCACGGATACCGATGCATATCTTGGGAATTCATTTATGCAATTGGTTCTATTTATAGGGATTCTAAGTCGCGTCTGACGATAGTCAAGGTGGGTTTAAGCTGGCACAATGTCGTCTATACTCAAATTCCCTTGTACCTCTATTCCAATGCATTAACAATCATTGGATCGTATCTGTATTTCGATCGAGCTTCAGATGTATGGAGATTCTTATAATTCAACATCTACCGATGCACTAGATTAGAGGTACACAGAATTTTCGGAGCAAGTGATATTTGGCATTTAAATCCAAGTGTATTGTATACGTAGAGAGACATGAAATGAAACATCCAAACATAAGATTTACACAAGTTAATTGAACTTAAAGATCAGAGATACTCCGGATCGCAAAACACCTAATACACAAATTCGAAGGGTTCTATTGCTTTAAAAGCAATTTGGTGAGAGGGTGGGGGAATATTACTAGGTAGAAAATAATACGGACACAAATCTCCGAACACACACAGATATGGCGGTTTCGATAAATCTGTTAATGTAGCACTGCTCTTATTGGGGACATAAAAAGTTTCTTCAAAGATAGGAGTATGACCTAGAAAGTTTCTAGGACTTTCTTCCAAGAGGACCTGTTGCTGATATCATCCCACCATTTGCTCACATTCTTCCTACTCTTGATCATGTACTCTTTCCCCATATCAGCAGCCAAGTATTGGGTGAAAGGGAGGTGGCTAAGATCAGCAATGCTGAAGAAATCCCCACCCAAATACTTGCTTTTTGAAAGCCTCTCCTCATAGATATCCAAAACCTTCCCAAGCTTCTCCTCACTCTCTTGGATCACATTTTGGTCCGCTGGAAACCCAAATTTTGAACTGAACAGTATGTGAAGGACTAAGTTGTAAATTGGTGGATGAAAGTTGTGCGCTTCCACTTCTAGCCATTGCTCCACCATTCCCCTTTCTTCTATCGTCTTCCCCAGCAAATCAGTTCCCTGGGACTTGTACTTTTCCGCGTAGTACCTTATGATAGCCCGTGATTCTTCCAAGAAAAAAAAAAACAAAAAAAACAAATTCGAACTTAGAAGTGAGTGAAAGACTTGTGGGTGTATTTTTCAGCACTGTTACATAAATAAAAAATACATTCAGAATTTGAAAATCAATAGACCAGATTCACTTGGAGTGAATTTGGACCGTTGATTTACACTTTTAGAGTCAATTCTGGGTCCCCTTTTGGAGCACCCAGACTTATTACTGTATTTTTAGGTGGTGGGTCCAGTGGGAAGACTTTTGGGTGTGTCCACCTAATCTAATATCACACATGGAAAAGATGGTTCTTTGAATCCTACTCAAATTTATTAGATTTTTTTATGACAGTTCGCTCTGTTTGGAAGGAAAGAAATAATAGGATCTTCAATAACAAGAGAGCAGACCTAGATGAATGTGAGGATCTCATCAACGTCAGAACAGCAATTTGGGCAAATAGGCAAAATTCAACATCAAGCACTACTCTGTTGCGCGCAGACTTTACTAGATGGGAGGAATTAGAAAACTCAACATATGGAACGAGTTTTCAGTGCCGAGTGGGTCCCACGTGGTATCCGTGCGAGCACATCCAGCCGTCCATTTCAATTTTGGACAGTCTGGATTTGGAGAGAGAGACAGAGAGAGAGGGTTTTAATCTGGGCTATCCACAGGGCACTTCCATACATTTTAGTATTGGGTTGGAGTAGGAGTCTAATGTTAGGTCCAACCCACTTACGTTTCACCAATCAAGCTTTTACGCATTGAATGGCACGTATAGAAAACAAGGGTAGGGTAGCTCTCACCTTATAAAGGCAGTCTACCTTCTCATTTCTGTTGAGCAACCGATGTGGGACAAGGAGAAAAGAGGGACTTCTTAAGGAAAAGGGAGGACTTCATTTAGGCATGAGTAAAATTTGTCCCACATTGAAATTTTGAAGTTCAAAGAAGTTTCTCCTCTCTTTAAAGTTTCTTGGTAGGCTAATGTTATTGAACACGTGGGACCTCCCGACAATATAGCAAATTGGCAGCCATGGAGTTTTGATATTTTTCTTATATTATAGTACTAACAAAACATAAAACATTAGTAATAATAAGAAATATAATATTAATGAAAATATTTGGAATTGCTAGCCAGCTTGCGAGTTCGGGCTCGTATTGTAGTCGAATCAAAATACTTAGCTCTAGTTGGTTTGTTAATGGAACAAACCAAGATGATTTGGGTTGTAATCGAGCCAAGTTTCAAGCAGGAAGATCAAAAAACCTTAAAAACTTTACGATTGGGCTTAGCTTTGTTGAACAAACGAGCTGAATATGTGTGCTCGAGCTCGTTCGTTTACTGAACAAACTGAGTTCAAACGAGCTCTTAGTACATCATTAATAGTAATAATGTTATAATACAATCTTTTTTAAATTCTTACTTAGTCTTAGTAATAATGTATTTTTCTAAGTCATTAGTAGAACTTTATATTGCTTTGACTTTCTCATATTGTGATTGTCGTGGGAAAAAAATTTAGGGCACAATTTTTAAGATTCGGCCTAGGGCACTCAAAACCCTTGGGCTGACCCTGGCCGTCCAATACACTTTTAGACAGCCCAAATGCAGTGTTCGGGTACCACATGGTACCCATTCGGTACCCAAATTTTTTTCCAAGATGTGAGATACTCCTAATAGTCAAATTATGAGGGAAGGTGGCCCAGGATTGTTTTGCTTTAGTCCCCTGGTTTAGTTTTTTCCTTTCATTCAACTTGATTGTTGGATGCCTCTTGTTTTTCTTTGGTCTGGTGATGCTAGATGATGTGCTAACATTTACCGCCTTTCGGGTTGTATTCTAGCATTGATATTTCACCTTTTCATTTTTCGTCAATGCATCGGTGTCGAGTTTAATAATATGATTTTCCTCTACCGATAAAAAAAAACAAATGCCTAGTTTGGATTAATAGTCCGGTCGTTGGATTATTTTTTCATCTTAATTCAAAAAAAATTCATATTTGTTAATATTATGTCAATTTTTTGTAGACTATTGATTTGTCTCAGCTAGAAAAATCTAAAAAATAAAAAGCAAAAAAGAATGATTAAAACTAAATTCTTTTGCATAAAGATAAAAATAATCCAAAAAACAAAGATTTTTAATTATCCTTGTTTTTATTAAGAAAAACTTTAGTTTTGATTATAATTTTTTACTTGTTAGATTACTCTCATCGAGAAAAACAAATAATTACTATTTCTTTTTTCGTTTTCCTTTTTCCATTGCTATATTCCTTCTAATTAGTAAAATTCGTTTATTTCATAAAAAAATTGTGTACTTTTTATTTTGACTTTTCTTCATGCCACTAATATTCCAGGACTTTTATCCAATAATTTGCAAATATTATATGGAACCCCGATAAACTTTCCAAAGTCACCCACATGCAAGTGGCCGGGAGCTCCTCCTCAAATTGAAAAATAAAAAAAATAAAACTGCTAGTAAATAAATAAATAAAAACTAACCTTATTTCAGAATTTTCGGTCAATGAACATCAAATCTAAAAATAAAGGAAAAGAAAGAGAATCAAGTTTACCAAATAAGGTGTAATCGCCATCTTGAATGACAGGAACAACTCCGAAGGGCTGCACATGAAAACAGAAACAAATAAATGTATTTAACAATAGTTTTTCTGTTTTTTGGTTAATTTTTTTAAAAAAAAAAAAATTGGTCACAAAAATTGTTTTAAGATGAATGACTAATTTTAAAAAGGTGATACGAATTTAACAAAAAAATAATGCTACACGGACAAATTCTAGTGCTCATAACGGGGCACGCATGCGTTAGAAATCATTCGACGCACGGGCTCACATACAGAACACTGAACGATTCTTTACACATCTGCGCACAGATCTAGACGCCAAATTATGTTTAGGAGAGAGAGAGAGAGAGAGAGAGAGAGAACCTGTAGTTGGAGAAATTGGGGATTTTTGTGCTCCCCTTTGAGGAGATCAATCGGAATAGTCTCAAATTCAATCTCTTTCTCAATCAAACAAGCGATCACTCGCTTTGCTGAAGCATATCCTTGTCCGTACACCTTCACCCCCATTCTCTCTCCCTCTCTCTCTAAGTCTTGTGCTTGTAGTACAGTTGAGAGGATGGATTTATTAGCCCATCGAAAGTAATTATACAGAGTAACTATTAGTATCATTCAATAAGGCTTGATTTTCTATTGGCTAAAATGGGCATTTGTTAAAATTAAATGGGTGATTTTAGTAAATGAAATAAGAATGTGATTTTATCTCTAATGAATCTGGATGTCCACTTGATTTTAGTAAATGTCTATTTTAGCAAATAGAAAACCAAGCTTAAGATGGTAAAAAGGTTTATTTTGTGAGTGATTTTTGTTAGCCTTTTGGCGGCATAGTTTTCCAAAAAGATTTAGCAACTCATTTACTAAAATCATCATGATTTTAGCAAATAAATTCAGCAAATACTAAAATCATGGTTTTTAAATAAAAAATTAAAGTACTTCTCGTGTACTTTAATTCGGTGTAAAAAATTTTAAAAATAATACACGAAAATAATTTATTTTTTATTTAAAATATCATAATTTTAGCACTTGCTGAACACATTTGCTAAAATCTTTTAGAAAACTAAGAATAATTGTCAAATCTGATTGAATCTTGATACCAAATTACAAATTCTGTCCAAATTCAACCAAATTTTAAGCTAATAAACAAATTAAATACAAAACAAACCTTTTGTTGTCTTGTTAACGGCACTATTTCTGTTCACTCATTCGTGGCAACTGGAAAGGGATCTGTACCTGTTGCTTAGCTGTGTGCACAAAGGAGTAATTATCCATTGCTCTTTGGCATGGTTCTATTATCACTCTGAGTTTACGCGCACATCAATTAATTTTGAAACTCCATTCTCATCGCTCATTTGCAGATAGGGGTACAAACGAGTAAAAATGAGTCGAGAAATGTAGTATTCGAGCTCAGTCTGTTCGTAAATGAGCTGAGCTTTTTGTGAGCCGAGCTGAGTTTATACGAGCTTGTTTACTAAACGAGCATAAATTCGAGCTCGGCTTGATTACTAAACAAACCGAGCCACGAGTTACTTACAAGCAGTTTGGTTTGTTTGCAGGCCTACTTGTAGAAAGCCCAATTAAAGTCGTACCAAAGCTCCGTATGAATTAGTCCCAGAAGAGGATTTGCAAGAGTGTAGCTTCGTTCCTTTGAAGTGTGTAGTTTCGTAATTCCAACTTATTAAGAAAACATCATCATATATTACACATTTCACATCAATTTTTACATTTACTTTCCACTATTGTCCTTGATGGGGACATTATCATACTTTTTTTTCATCGAAAAAAGATTTATAAAAGAAGCTCGATAAGGTACATTGAGAAGAGAGGGGGAGGGGACATCCAACCAAAGTTGAATGAAAAAAAAGGGGGAGAAGAAAACATCCAAAGGAGCCAAAAACCAAAACAATCACCAAAGAGAAACACCCAAAACGAAGACAACCAAAGGAGCTAAAACTAAAACATCCACCACAAGAGCCACACAATGATCAACCTCTATATGCTTGCTCACGACAACCCAAACAAACCTCAAAAACACCCTAAATCCGACTTCAACCCTTGCCACGCCAAGACACTACCGCAACCCACCATAAAAAAGGAATCTACTTTTCTCATTAACTTTTCAAAAAAGAATCTACTTTTAAGGGCAAAATAGAAAATGTACCAATTTTTACACAGTAACTTTTCAACATCATATATATTTAGGAACAACCCAAAATGAAATATTCTACATTTTTTAAGGAACGGAGCGAGTACTATTTTAATATTTACTAATGCTATTATTTTTTGTCAAAATAGTGGGATCATCTCTTCCATTGCTTCTAAATCATTTTATTTTGAAGGGATGCATAAGAAAAATATAAAAATATGAACCGAAATGGAAGATTCTGTAGTTAATTAAAGACACAATTTTATAGCAAGACAACACATGACCTATTTAAGGTTGCTCAAGCCCATTTCATGTTGTTAATTTCTCAACACCGAGACTAAGGGGTGGTTTGGGTGAATTGAAAAAACTAGTTTTTTGGTTTTTTTTTATTTTGTTCTTATTCAATTTTTTTTTTTTGCATTTGTTGGTTTTCGGTCGATTTTTTGTGGTTTCTTGGCTTCTCTCGACGAGAGGAATCTAAAAAGTATAAAATTATTAGCCAAATTTAAAGTTTTGTGAATAAAGACGAAAAATAATCTAAAAACCCACAAATGCAAAAAAAAAATTGAATAAGGACAAAACCAAAAAAACCAAAAAACTACTCCGTAGTTTTTTCGATTCACCCAAACCAACCCTAATACTCCCTCCGTCCCTTTTGAAATAATTCGTATGAGAATACGTGCAATTTCAAACTCCTAAAAATCATATTTCTCTATATAACTTTTCAATTTGTTTTATACCAAATTAAAGCGCTCATTGAGTACTTTAATTTGGTGCAAAAAAAAAATTAAAAACGTTATACGAAATTACATTTTTAAACGTCCGCAAAAATACACACTTTCCAAATGAATCACTTAAAAAGGGACAGAGGGAGTAATGGACTAGGGTCTCATTGTGTGTGAGCTAATAAACTATGGGAGATTGCGTAGCTCAATTAGCTTTGCCAAGTTCTCATCCTCGTGATCTTAATTTCTGGTTTGTAAAGTTCACTAGATTATCCAAGAAAAAATTTGATTGGACATATATTATTAGTCCCTTGGTCGTATAACATTTGTTATACACAAAGGGATAGTGTACCAAAAAATAAAATGCAGTACCCCCTAAAAAAATTAAATGGAGTACCCCCAAAAAAATCTTTTGGGTTAGTTTTAAGGGCTTTGAGAAAAGAGGTTAACCTAATGGCCGGTTGTATAAGAGATAAGAGAGAGGGATAAGTCTGATAAAAAGGAGAAGGAAGGAGTGGATAAGGGAAGGGAGGGGAGAGCTTATCCCCTCCAAGGGTCTCAGCTAAGAACACCTTCCACCCTAGGATTAGCTTATTCGGATGCTTAGAAAGACCAATGCAATGATTTAACGGAGACAAAAAAAGGTAATTTCTCACATTATCAACTCTTATTCACTTGTATCGACTACTACCCAAACAAAGCTTAATGTTACGCCCCGCGGAATTTTCTAGAGTTAAGTCCGTGACATTAAGCTTATCTCCCTCTTTAACTATTTCTCCTTGTTGCTAAAAAAAAAAAACTATTTCTCCTTGTATGATATTCATCTCTTATCCACTCTCCTAGTCTCCTTGTCCCACAAAACCTTATATGTCAAACAAACGAAAATTAATTATCCGGAGAGACCAAATGCCAAATGCTATTTTTTGACGTAATTATCAAAATTTGGGACTGACGTGACCCTGCTGGCATTTCCATTGGGCCCATTCATAGCTAATGAAGGCGCCCTTTCCATACTCAATCGTTTGATTTTTGCAAATGCAAGTGATGGTTAGCTCATGCGGTGAAGCTAAGTAAGTTACTCCATAAAACGAACCAATTGTGTTGCACTCTGTGACGTGATATTTTCGACAATATAATACTCCACACGAGAGTCATACAATGCATGCATAAGTGCGAGAGCATGAAAAAATGCTTGCAAATATTTGACAAGGTCAGATGTTAGATTGAAGGCATTCTATAAGTTCGGAAATTTTAGATTTCTATAAGTTTGGAAAGCTGAATGATACTCTGCAAATCAAAATGGACAATCAAGGACAGAAATAAAATCTTCTATATGCATAGGTTCTCCCCATTTTTCTTAATGCACCCATGTGGTTCCTGTAAACAATAATGAGGCTAAGAAGGCTGCACAAAAGTAATGCTCTGCTGTACAAAATAACATATTTAACAACGGAGCGATATCAGCAACATCAGTCAAAACAAGTTAACAGATTTCCAAATTAAACCTGCCTTACAGCTTTACAAAAAATGGACCTGGAATCTCCTCAAGGAATGCCGGTCATTCAGGTGGAACAAGGGGTTGATGTTGGGGAAGATGGAGGGAGATCTGCCAACGGTTGACATGCTTCTAGACACGGTGATTTAGTTTCCGATGGTGATGCCTCAACTTTCTCACTCTCACAGCTGAAAAATACAAATACGTTAGAATGGAAAGGCACGCCTGACAAGGACAAGAAGATCTTATTTCAAGCACTCAAATCCCTTTAGGCTTTGTTTGGAACACTACAATAATTTACAACATTGTGAAGCATGAATTATAAACAAACTCGAGACACTGGAAGCATTGGTACGATGACAGCAGTACATGCAACAAACAAGGAGATAGAAAACAGGAAATCAACAAAGTGAAATGAATACTCACGGGGTGAGCTTCTCCAGTTTCTTCACAGCCTTTTTTAATGCATAAAGAGACATCTTCTTTACCTGTCTCATCCAGAGAAAAAATTAAGGACGGAACTTCACCATACACACACCAAAAGCACGTTCAGAAGCAGAAAAGATCCTAATTGGAAGATTCCGAGAAAGTGGACCACTTGCTCTTATTTTTTTAAAGAAACCTACAATTCACAGGAAAGCTACTTTTTCAGTTTTCTCACTATGTTAAAGCATCGAACCTGAGTCACTATAGATACCATATTGTGGCCATATTCTGAAAATCTTCTTCTTCTTTTTTTTTTTTTTTTGCGCAATGGTAGCTTTAGATAGTAGCCAGTAATTGAAATTCATCTTTTGCCTTCTTTTCCCAGAAATGTTGATGTTCAGTAAGTTACCATAGATAACATCATTAAGGAAATCAACAAAACATTCAGCAACTTGATGTAAGAAACAAGAAATCATACCTCTAGTTTGTCTTCCTTAGCCCAATGATTGTGGGGAAGAGCACGGAATTCCCCAGTCAAACGGATACACTCATTGATGTTTTCGGGAGAAACAAAGTCAACGGCAACTTTTATGCATGACTGTGAATGATTTAAACAAGGATCACAAAATGAAAGAATCAAGAAGTAAAACACAGAGGCTCCACCACATATATATGCATAATTCTCCTCATTATATCTTAGTGTACGACAAAGAGGAAGCCTGCAAGCTACAAAGTGAGTATTTCACCAGCCCAGACTAGGTTCGTCGCACAGAACAAGCCATTTGACAAGCTAAAGTGGTATGTCAACTCCCAAGTACCGGTCACAGAGCACAAAGAAACACACATGCGCAAGTCTCGATGTTTCTATTTACCCAAAAAAAAGTCTCGATGTTTCATTTTACAATGACTTTGAAAATACAGTCTATTTGACAAAGTACCAAAAATAGCTGAGCTGCTTACATACCTTAAGGTTTCTAACTTGATGAGGACATCCAGCCGGTATAAAGACTGCCTCTCCTAGTTCTTGAACAAATGTCCAAGGTTCAACTCCTTCATTAAGCATCAAACATGAACATGGCCAAAAGTGAGAATTCAGTTACAAAAAATTATATACCAACAAAACCACCATGAATAACAAACACACCAAACTCCTCCTTAAGCTTCCTTTTGTGATGCAAAGTCAAGTAGAATGTCTGGTCATGAATTGGATGAAAGACCTGTAAAATTGGAAGAATAAAAAACCCCATTACAACTAAAAAGGATCATGAGTTGTAAACAGCATCAGTGAAAAGTTCAAACTCAACTAATAAAAGGGTAGAAATCAAGCTCAAAAGGATGACAAATAATACAGAGTCCCACAGCCTCAATTTTAACCTCCTCAAAAGCACTGTCCCGTAAAATTGACGAAAATATGGGAACACAAAGCTGGGGCAACCTATCTGAATCCACCAATAGAAATTGGTGATGTCACAAAATCAAAACCAAAGGCAATGCAAAACAAATCATTACCGCTGCCCCTCTTCCCTCACTCAGTAAAAGTCATCTAAGGCTTAGTTTGCCAAAAGATAAAATGAGGTGGAAGAGATAAAATATATATGTCCAGATGCATTGGAGATAAAATCACTTCCCCACTTCATTTGCTAAATCAACCATTTGAATTTATGAAATTTTCAATTTAGCAAATGGAAAACCAAGCCTAAGGATTCCTCAATCCCACTGCGCATAACATACCAGTGATGACAAATAATAGGATTAGCTATTCTTTTCTTGAAGATGTCATTAATCATGAGACTACTATGAGCCAAATACCAAATTAAAACCTTAACTTTAAGCGCAAATGTGTTCCAAATGTTTTCATGATGAAGAACCCAATGATACCTTGACACCATTGATTCAACCCAAGGACTGGTATGAGAAAATAATCAAAGAATCAATAGACTACAGCCACCTATCACTATTCACTAGCGTCAGGGCTCAAGGTTAAGTCACAAAGAATGACAACAAAAACAACAAATCAACACAACAATTGAGATCTCTTGAAAAATTAAAATCCCATCAGATTAGAGCCAAATGAGAAGTGCCATACAAGCAACGGAACCATTTTGAGACTCATGCAACCTGTACAATGAGGGAATAAAACAAGAAAAGAAAATTGACTCGCATAAATATTCTTCCAAAACCACACATTGTCGCCATTTCCCTCTAAAACTAGGAAAGATATGAGATCGACAACTACTATTACCAACCACAAGAAGACCCTTTCATTACCAAAAAAAAAAACTGTTCTGCTAAAATTCATGAAGATATTGTTACATGCATATAACTTCAAGGTGGGAGGTTCTCTTACCTTATCTACTGGCTGGCAGTCGATGTGCCTGAACTCCTTGTGGTGCTTTTTAAGATACTCCTCAAGCTTGGCAACATCTTGTCGCCGAAATATGTCCCAAACAGCTCCCCCATCAGGTGTGTCGAATCCATTCAACTTGTTCTCAGAAACACTCTCACCTAGTAGCTTCTCATCATCTGATGAACCATCCATGTCAGAATGGACAGCCACAAATAGTTCTTTTTGGTCCTGGACAGCAAGGTCCTTTTTCAGTGCCATTATTTTAGAAAGCTGCTGGTCCGTCAGGTTCACTTCTGCTGTGTGTGTCAACAAATTAACCTGAAAGACGTGTAAAGATATCAAATGATTAAATATGAATCATGATTATGAAGCACCGACACCTCTAGGAGGCACCGTATCGTCATATGGGACATGGGGACACGGCGGTGACACGTATGGGACACGCCTCCCAACTTTTTTTATTTTTTTATTTTTTTTGCAGGGGACATGGCTGGGACACAGATGGGGACATGGCGGGGGTTAATTTGAATTCTTTTTAGATTTTCTAGGGTAAATTTATAATTACTCAAAACTTTGGGTAAAAAAAGTGTAATTTAGTCTATATATACATCTTCCCTGCTGTATAAATGCACATTTTTTTTAAATTTGAACCATGTTAAGACCATCAATGTTTGTGAAATACAGTATATGTATACCCTGTGGACTGTCATGTCTTCCTTGGCTCTGTTTTACAGTATAAATGCACTTTTTTTTATTTAATTTGAACCATGTATTGAACTTATGGATGTCTTGTTTTGTTTTCATTTCTAAAAAGAAAAATTATATATATAAATATATACGTGGCGTGTCCCCCCGCCGTGTCCGTATCCCCATTTTTTTTTTGAATTCCCGTGTCCGTGTCTGTGCATCATAGATCATGAATGCACAATTAGGTTCCCAGCAAATAACAACATGATGGTTTTTTAGAGCTTTGTGCTTTGCCACGGGGTAAGGAGTCTCAAAGCCATTTGTTTTTTGAATGCCAATTTTATGCTTTGAGTTTTTCAGGCTAAGGGATCTACTTCAGAGATCTATCAGAAGATCCCATGGCTTGTTTGTGCTCCTGGAAGGCAGTTAAGCTTTCTGCTGAGTCCTTGGACCTTGAGTATTAGAATCGTTTGGAATCTGCCTTCAAGCTTTATTCTGGATACCAATTTGTCGGTGTTCTAATTTTTCACTTAATTTATCCATCTTAGAAAGCAAACCATATGTAGTTATGACAATTGAGAAATGAAGTGCTGAAAATTCTAATAGGAATCCTAAAATATGACATTACGAAGTGTACCTCCAAGCAAACCTAAAATGCAAAATCACAAGACCATGTACCTTGACATGTTGAAATGGACAACAAAATTTGACATCCCAAATTAGGGAATAGGACAAAATATATGGACATGAGTACAGCCAAATCTGTGCTCAGAACATACAGAAACTTCTAGCATTTTTTCTACACAAGATCAAAGGCAAGTAGGCAAATACTTGATAAACAATGAAGAAAATAAAAGTAAAGTAGGTAATTGTCCATCTACAGGAGAATGCATACCGCATCCGACATGTCACAATGAAGCTTCGTGACAGAATCTCCACGTCCAAGCTCTTCAGCAAACCCATATGCTATGTATGTTTTAGGACCCAGGTCTGGCTTCAGCATGTCTTTAGGCAACTTTGCAGCAACATTAAGAAGACCAGAACCTGGATGTGTGTATTCTGAATATGGCAAGGCACTGATGAACTCTGCGCCATGGCGAGGTAAGCGCTCCTCAAAGAAATTCGATGGGGGCCAATCTTTCAGTTTGAGCATCTCTGGCCAACAATCCTTGTGGGATCGACCATCTGAATACCCTTTGAAAAATTGGTGAATATTCATATCAACCTGCACATTTGACAAAATTATTTACGAAAATAGTGACAAAAGCCACTGACTTTAACTGAGGATTAAAGGTATGAAACATGGAATTAACTTCATAGAATGGTACCAACTTTCCGATTACAGATATGGTACATAAGATAGGGAAAGGGATCCAGACATCTTAATATTCTTCAATAACTTTCTCCTTGTTGTAGTAAACACACCATGGTTTTTCATCTTACTCCTTTTATCCTGCTCAGGAGAAAGGGGTTTGAAAACTACAGTCGACCTCCAATGAAGCAAACTTAACCTTTTCCCGTTGTCTCCAGTTATCTTTATAATTGTAAGCATCCAAACATAATTTAGTTAGACTCTGGCCCAATTGTCCAGAATTGACCACTGCACTGCCCAGTTAACTTTTTTTTTTTTTATTAGCTTTTTATTTATTTATTGTGCAATGCCAATGCTTTGGATGCTGAATGAAAGAAGCATGGTAACGTGCACATAAATCAAAATGATTCTTGGGTCGGCCCTCTCTGATGCCTTTTGGCTTTGATTTGAGGGCATGATTCTGCAGCAAACTCGACGGTATAAGGGGACCAATGTTTCAGTGGTATTCTGTGAGCAGCCACTTTGTGCATTTATTGCCAAATGTTAGGTCTATCTCAAATCCATCTGTTTCAGTGGTATTCTGGGAGCAGCCACTTTGTGCATTTATTGCCAAAGGTTAGGTCTGTCTCCTATCCATCCCCCGCCCATACTCCCAATTATTGGGAACTAAATGGGTTATGTTATTGTTGTAGCTTTTTATTTATTTATCTGCCATGCCCTGTTAACTTTGCTACAGCATTCTGGATGATGTTAAGTTTTCACTTCACCTCAACCATTTATTCCTTAAATGGAAATGCTCAACCAAGGGCAATCCAAGGTAAGTGAAACCGCTGTAATAAGTATTCTACCATTCTATGCAGGGGTGAAAATAAAAACAGAAAACCGGCCAAAACTGGCCGAACCAGGATTTTTTTTTCAGTTTTTTCTTTGGCTAGTTTGGTTCCAGTTTGTGAAAACTTTAAATTTTAAAAACAGGTTCGGTTCCCAGTTTCAGGGCTTTTTGAAGGGAACCAAACCGAGATTATATATACTCCTATTACGTAACCCCTCCCATTCCCAACTCATTTGAAATTTCAGATCTGAAAATTTCTCTCCTCCCACCTCTCACTCTCCTCTCTAACATCTCACTCTCATACACGACGCCATCGACCATCGCCTCACCACCACCAGCCATCACCACAACCACCACCACCACCGTTGATTCCTACAGCTACGCAATCGACGCCGATCAGTCGTTCTCTCCGCCG
The DNA here is from genome assembly GCA_022606695.1 of Vaccinium macrocarpon. Taxonomy (NCBI): domain Eukaryota; kingdom Viridiplantae; phylum Streptophyta; class Magnoliopsida; order Ericales; family Ericaceae; genus Vaccinium; species Vaccinium macrocarpon. The sequence continues at coordinate 28,179,882 of CM040170.1, forward strand.
TCTTTGTCGTTGTTGTCATCAACGCAGTGTCGACCATGCAATCGACAGCATCATTGTCATCGTCCCAGATCCATCGTCATCGTCGCAATTGACGCCTCTCTCTCTCTCTCTCTCACTCTCAAACCGGGAAATTGGACTGAACCGGACAAACCAAATTGAAACCGAACAGAGTTTTCCCGGACCACAAAACCAGATCGGTTACCGTTACACCCTTAATTCTATGTGACAAAGGTGAGTTACGAAGACTAATCAATTAAATCCCGAACAAGGCAAAATATAAGGTGGATGAGTTTGCAGCAATGCTGAGGGCATTTGAACCCGTTTTGTAGATGATTATCAAGAATCAATCCCCATTAAAACTCTTAACAACAGCTACTGAGAAAACCAGCATAAGATTTCTTGTGACCCACTTAAAAAAAGTCCAGGTCTCCAGTATACTTGAACAAACCAATTTCCAATTTTCACCAATTTATCATTTTGCCAGCACACATGTTCACTGTAAATTCATTTGAAGCCTAGCTATGTATTATTGTCCAGTAGTACAAATTACGTATGTTGCAGAAGATGGGTACTAGGTAGGTAGGTAATGGTGTCAGAAGCAACAAAAAGGAAATGAATCTTTGTGCAGAATATATGTGACACACAATTTTCCGCCTGATAAAGAGAAATTATAAGTTCAACATACAAAACAAGTGAAGAAGGGTAATAGGTCATGCCGTTTTCATCGCTGCAGTGGAACACATTCCCTTTTACCCTGCTACACTTGAATTGTTGAAGAACCAGCCTTCAGTCTATCCCCTCCGCGTTGGAAAATTGGAATTTTTCCATTAAATATTTATGGTTTATGACCCTTAAATTAAAGTGGGACCCACACTACGTAAAGTGCGCCCATAGCAGCAATTGACACTCCTATGTTAGGAGTTTAATCTGCTAGAGGAATGAGCAAATTCCAATTAGAGATGAATGAGAAATTCTCTCAAAGTGAGTTTTAATCGGCCTAAGGGTTGGACTATTTAGAGTACCAAAAGTTTTCGAAGGAGGGAGCACACACACACTATGTGTATGGGCTTTTACACAATTACCACACATGCGCCGCCGCTGCCTGCTCGGACCGGACCGTGACCAGGACTATAAGTTCAAGGTCTGTGGTCCTTGTACTGGGCTTGGGCTTGGCTGGTTGGTAGGCTATATGAGTGACTGGGCTAGGGCCCAAGCTCTCTTGTTTTTCACAACTCAGATAGCTGGCGAGTTTGATTCTGACCCAAGCCATTAGATTCTTGAACTGATTATGAATCAGTTTTGGAATCAACTTTGAATGCAGGTCAATACCCAAAAATCAATTACTAATTGGATTTGAATTCGATTCCTACGGTTTATACTCTGGTCATGAATGGGAATTCATTTGTAATATGAACATTGCACATAGTGCAACATCAATTACAGGAATTTTAATTTACTAGATTATTCATGTCCCATGGATTGAATAGAAAATCAATTACAATGTGAATATTGCACTAATTGCAATAACGGTTATGCAATTTCAATTACCAGAGTTATGGTCTGGTTTATTGCCCCATTGGTTTATTGCCCCATTGAATGAGAGGCTTCTCACCTCACCTATAAAATGGTAGTCTCAGCTATTGTTTCTACACCAAAAAAATCAATCTTCTTGTTCCATTGTTCTTCATTCAATTTTCCGGAGAGAGTACAGACACCAGTTCCTTCGACAAGGCGATCCGGTAGGTGTCACCGTATGATCGCTTGAAGCCACTGTATCATGAGAGGCAAATGTCGGTCAACCCCTCAAACCCCCGCGGTGAGGCGGCGAATTTGCTTTAAGGAAACCGTGTGAAACATGGGCCCTGACTTGTTTTTCGGTTTGCTATTTTTACAGTTTCCATTATTTTTCGTTGTTGTTGTCAATTTCCAGAAATTATTTAGTTATTTACTGTTCTTTAGCATTGTTTTTCCTACAATCCAAACAGAAATCTCAGTACCATGACAAGAATGTTTGAAACATATAAACACAGAAGTGTCGAGGACACTTAACAGGGAGAATCATACACCACCAAAAGGAAAGCAGTATCTTACGACTTACCTCACGCCAATCAAGGCAATCAATTGCTGTCACTGATAAATCTGAGCAACCAGTATATGTTACCTCACGAAATGCTCGCCACATGACCATTGGCTCCCAGCTCAATCCAGAGGCACTTTGAAGGACATCACGGACAATAACTGGCTCCCCCCGAACCCAATGTCTCTGGAAGTGCTCCAGATCCCCTTCTTGGATATCACTTGTTGAAGGGCAATACAAATAATTTGAATCATTGGCATCCTTTCTAGAAGCAGCCTTGCGAAGTTTTCCATTACCAACATCAACCTTACCATTCAAATTAAAGCAGGAGCAGAGCGCCTCGGAAGTTTCAAGCATAGGGCTTTCAACTAATTTTTCTACTTTCTCTTTTAACTCTGATACCCAATTTTCCGGAAGCATACACTTCAACTCCAAACAGTCATGCCCACATCCACGCCGTTCCTTTGGGCAAGATATGACGCCAGTTTTCTTCGCCTCCCAGCCAGGTTTTGGTTTTTTATCAACATCGAAACTGGATTCAGTACTAGAATCTGAAGAAGCGTTCCGATCTGAAGAAGAGATTAGAGGTTTGTCACCAATATTGTCACCCCCTTGCAGGCAACCCTCTCGGATTTCCCAGCAACAAGTCAGGCAGAGATCGAACGAACAATTTGAACAGCTTCGATGAAAATCAACAATAGAGGTTCTACAATTGTCACTGCAACATAATGTGTCTATCATTATGTAACTGACAAAATAAGATTTTCAAGTAATTAGTTGGTCAGTTTATGGAACCTGTTTTCCCGATTTTTTTAAAAAAATTGTTTCTCATAAATTATAGAAGTCGTCATTTTCTTCTTGAAGTCGCCTTTCTAGGAAATAGCATCTTCCAAGATCCTATTAGTACAATCCCAAAAATGGGTTATTTTCCAAAAGTTCCATAAAAGTTCTGTAAAAACCGTCAAACCAAAAAGTTTCTAAAACACTGATTCTGAAAAATGCAACCAAACATAGATATTCAAAAAAAGGACCATACCAATAAACACGCTCGTTACTGCAACAAACTGCCCGTTGTATCTTGACGGCTGAGTGAGATAATCCTGTATAATGGAAGTCATATTGACAAATTATTATGAGAATGAAAAGCTATGCGCTGGGACTCCTCACACATGCCAAACGCCTCAAAAAGCTTAATGACTAATCTATTTCAGATGAATGACATCAAAGTGTTTCTGAAATCAAAGTCAAAATTAAATGCACCTACCAAGCCCTTGAAGCTCTGTGTGCTTCATGACAGTTTCAACTTAACATATGATATTGCACTGGTATTATTATTACATTTCTTCTAATTGACCCAAATGCAAGTATGACAATTGATAACTTCCTATCAGGAACAATCTAAGAAATGAAAGGAGAGCGAGACTTGCATTACTTACTCAATAGTTGCATGCAAAGGAATAAAAGAGATGTGCTTAATGGCTTAATGCACTTGTTATACCTTTAATCTTAGCCTCCATCTCCTTCTCTATTGTTTGGTCATGATCAAATTGTTTTAAGAATGGAGAGAGTGCATATATGAGATACTTCAATTGCCGAATCTTTTCCTCCTCATTCTTGGGTTCGCCAGCATCTTTATTACTCTGAATCAAACATATGTCACTGGACCTCAAATGCAAGAAAAAACTGTTGCAGAACAATGGCCAACTGACAAAAGCACAAGTGATAAATACCAACCTTGATCATATCCTGTCGACGCAAACATGCTTTGCAATTACAGTTTCCACGACAATATGGGCAAAACTCTGCTATTGCTTCCTCTGACAGCAGAGGATACCTGAAAATATAAAATCAGTGAATAAGGAAAATAATAAAATAAGCATGCCGACAAAAGAAAACAGTGGATATGCATTTACCATGGCCAGTGGTAGTTCAGTGATCACAGCTTCAAATATATGCATCATTGCAATAAAGATATTTGATGGCCTAAATAAATAAATCAGTGAAAAAATACTATCATCTGGGTCTCCCAACTCCCAGATAAAGAAAGAGTAGGTATCAAAGTTAGTAGGCCCTAAAAAACTTCACACCAGGATGCTCTACGGAAATGCATTTCCTTGGACAAGCAATCTAAGTCAATAAACACTAGTAATATATACGACAATATGCAACAACTGAGGTTAGTTAAACAAGCATACGATTTATAGAAATAATGAGAAAAAAGAATCAACATTGGTGGTGAAGCTAAACTAAAATAATCAGAAAAAAGAGAAATGGCATTGTTCCTCCATCATAACAGATTGGAGATTTTCCAGTGTTCTATTGGTGGTGAAGCCGCCAAATCGTGAAATATTTCAATTTATCAACATGGAAACTGGAGCCTCCTCCCAACACGAGTATCCCGATTGGGAGATAATTAGATCAGACTGCACTAGATGGACTTTGATGTGTTATCTAAATGGTAGTGAGCTCGTTCTCTTTAATGTCATCAATGAAGAATGTGAAACTTTGCCTGGAATATGGTGGGACTTGGATCAGTACAACAGGGGTTTAGAAAAGGCCCAACCACCCTTGTCTTCATCATCCATATTTCTCCACAGGGCACTCACCTCTCCAAATACACCCGTGGAGCTTGGATATTCTCTCCTATTCCTAACAGATATAGGACCCCAGTTGAGGACATAATCTTAGCCCCTGATGACAGATGTTATTGGCTTGGAAAAGTCTATTGTTGGTCAGTTGACCACCTAGTGGTCAACTGACTTGAATCCTCTTTTACAAGGTTTTGTTCCAGACAACAAGGGGTTGGTGAGGAGCAGATCAAGGAATATCTTAGTAGTCTATTGCACGATTGACCATGGAATAAGAATGTTTGACATAACAGAGAAGGTCGTTGTTTCTCAAGGACATGTTACGGGGCTCTGCTACATGGTCCTGGACCATGGCGGGAGGCTTATTGAATTGGCGGCGTTTGATAGAACATTGGTTTTTGCAGCAGATCCGAGTTCCCAAGCTCCCCTATGTCAATTAAAAACCTACAGTGCCTCAAAACTCGTGCTTCCTCATAGGAAAACACAAGTAAATCAGTTGTCTGTTAGGAACTCGAACCTGCTGCAAAAACCAATGTTCTATAAGACGCCGCCAATTCAATAAGCCTCCCGCCATGGTCCGGGACCATGTAGCAGAGCCCTGTAACACGTCCTCAAGAAACAACGACCTCCCTTGTTACGTCAAATATTCTTATTCCGTGGTCAATCGTGCAATAGACTGCTAAGATATTCATTGACTGGTCAGTTGACCACTCAAGGTGGTCAACTGACTAACAATAGACTTCCACCTTTTAGCCAATAACATCTGTCATCAGGGGCTAAGATTATGTTCTCAACTGGGGTCCTATATCTGTCAAGAATAGGATAGAATATCCAAGCTCCATGGGTGTATTTGGAGAGGCGAGTGCCCTGTGGAAAAATATGGATGATGAAGACAAGGGTGGTTGGGCCTCTTCTAAAGCACCCCTGCTATACTGACCCAAGTCCCACGGTATTCCAGGCAAAGTTTCATATTCTTCATTGATGACATTAAAGAGAACGAGCTCACTACCATTTAGATATCGCATCAAAATCCATCTAGTGCAGTCTGATCCGATTATCTCCCGTTCTTTCCAATCAGGATACTCATGTTGGGAGGAGGCTCCAGTTTCCATGTTGATAAATTGAAATATTTCTTGATTTGGCGGCTCCACCACCAATATTACATTGGAAGATCTCCACTCTGTTCTCATGGAGGAAAAATGCCATTTCTCTTTTTTCCTCACATTAGTTTTAGTTTAGTTTTGTAATCATTACACTCATTTCTCTCTCTATCTCTCTCCACTTATTACACCTTTTTGCAAAACTAAACTAAACTAAAACTACTAAACGAACAAGGCCAATATGTCTTTATTGCTGATATGTACACCTGCGCATTTGGAAACTTTCTTTATCAAACTAATTTTCCTTGTTGTCCTAAAACAAACACGTTGAATATCCGTAGTTCCTACCTGTGCTACGAGGTTGCATGAAAAACTGACAGTATAACATCCAAATTCCATGATGGACGCAAATAAATAAAGAAAAAGAAAGGCATCTGCACATACTCAGAAACTTGCAACCTCAGAGTAAGCCGTGTACTAATGCATTTTACTAAACTTTAGCACTTGTCATGCATTGAGAACAAAATGCTGGACCGAACTTCAAGAGAACTACAGCTACATACTTTTAAACAAAAAAACAAAAAAACAGGTTGGATATACAAGTTTTTAATCCTCGAACAACCTGAATTATTCTTTAAAGACCAATATAATTTTGGAGATTCGACACATTCACATTCCACTTTAGACATATAAGTTAGATACTTTTCTTAAAAAGGCCAGCATAAATTATAAAGTAGGTACCATCTCTTGATGCATGGGCCACAATAACGTCTTCGGCAGTTTCTACGACACCGCACCACCCTCCGGTCACTCTTCATGCATTGATGACACATTTGGCAATCATCCTCACCCCCCTGCTAAGTTATTCAGAGAAAAGGAATTAGAATTTTATCCATAGATATAAAGCCAAAGCGATTGTGTACACTTACGTCAGTACTAAAATGCCTCCTCCTAGAATCAAAACGCAAGCCTATTTGCTTCGAGCTGCACCTTCTTGAATAAACCTTGACCTTCCGATTTCCAATGTCATCCATATCTTCCTTCCCCTTTTTATTTTTGGTTGTTACTCCCAGTTTCTTCAAACGAGACTTTGAAACCTCCTTCTTCTTCCTCCCAAGTGATGCTGATTCTTTTTTCTCATTCTTTTTTCCCCTTTTCGTCAAACTAACCTTCTCCTTCTTGTCATCTAAACAACCACTAGCATCACCAGCTTCTTTCCTGAACTTTTTCAGTTCCAGTAACTTTTTGGTTCTTTTAGTCAAATTACCACAACAATCATCTTTGTCATTACTAATCTCATTTGCCTCTTCTTTTTTCTTGAAGTTAGCACGCTTTTTCACCTTTTTCACAAAAGTAGCAGCATCCTTCTCCGACAAAAGTTCACCCTTCGTATCTCCATTTTTCTCTTCTTCCTGTTTGTTTTTTGTAGGGACACCCAACTTCTCCTGCCCTAACCCCAATTTCTCAATCCCGAAACCCTTTTTCGATTTTTTCACCAAAGTATCATCCTCCGAATCATCCGCTTCATCATTAGTACCCTCATTTTCCTCTTCTTTTTGTTTCGTTTTTGTAGAAACCCCTGATTCCTTCTCCTCTTTGATCAATTCTACATCGTCAGAACCCTTTTTCATCCTTTTTGCTGAAGTATCACCATTTCCATCCCCCTCCAAATCATCATCGCCATTAGCAACCTCATTTTCCTCTTCACTAACACCATCACTAATCTTCTTTTCCTCTTCCTGTTCTTTTCTTTTATTAGAAACCCTCAATTTCCTATTCTCCAAAGCCTTTTTCCATAATTTAGCCAAAATAACGTCCTTTTCATCTCCATTATCATCTTCACTAACCCTCTCCTTCTCTTCCGCACTAAATTCCTCATTTTCCTCTTCCTTTCCTTTTCTTTTATCAAAAACACCCAACTTTCCCATCTCCAAACCCTTTTTCCGTCCTTTTACCAAAACACCCTCCTTTCCACCTTCCTTGACACCACCACTATCCTTCTCCTTTACCCGACGCCGCTTCTTTTCCGGTATAACCTCGTCATCAGACTCTTCCACGTCACTTCTCCTTTCCTTCTTCGTACTCTTCGATGCCGACGAAACAACCAGTTTTTTAGAAACACTACCACTCTTGGTCACACTCTTGTTGCGCTTGGAAACCCTAGAACCAGATGACCTTTTCAAAGAAGGGGAAAGGGTTTTGTTGAGCGCTTGAAGGAAGTGCTTTTCGCAATAGATTTTTTCCTGTATCTTCCAACCGTAGCACCGCCACGTCTTTCCGTCGTTCCGGTGGCAACGGAGGTTATCTGGTGGAACCACCCGTTGTTGCTCTTCCGATCGGGACGCGTGATCATCCCTCATTTTCTCTCTCTCTCTCTCTCTCTCTGCTCGGTTTGTTGGTGGGTGTGTTCTGCTCTGTATGAAGCAGTGACACGCCTTCAGCACCTGTACTATTCAGTGCTAGAAAGGTGAGGGGTTTGAGAAGGAAGTTTGGGAGGGAAAAAGGAACGCGTGGAATAGGAGTAGCATTTTATAGGGCGTGGTGTTCACCTCACCCGCCCACGGTTTCGGCCTGTAGTGCGGGTTTGGATAGTCGGCTTGTTTGGTTTTAAGCAAATTTTGAAAACCATTTTCAAATCAACCCTCGACAGCGTGTTTGCCCCAAGCAAATCCGGGTTGTGGATTTTGAAATCCAACGACTCGGATAAATACACTCCATCTCTCTCCTTATTAAAAACATGCCAGAGAAAAAAAAAACGTGCATTATTTGAGCTGTTGGATCTCAAAATCAATGGCCCGAATTTAGTCAGCCCAACACGACATTGACGACCGATTCGTAAAAAAAGTTTTTCAGCAAATTACCTAGTAGAAGGATAGGAAACTAAACTTAATTCTCATTAAAGATGCAATAAGTTTTTATTTTACCTCTAAATACAACCTCATAATGAAGATTATTATTTTACCTTTTTAAACACAGCTTTACAATTTACTTTCCTCCCACCACCAACGAAACTTTCCTCCCACCACCAACGAACATTCATTTCCGGCCAACGACCTTTGCTGGTCAGCTTTCATGAGCTTCGAGCTCATGTTTCGTGATCTATGAATTCGTGAATTTCACAGAATTACAAAATACAATTACTATATTTGAACTACGTAAAACAATCTAACTATATTCGAACTATGTAGAAAAACCTAGCATAGAAAGAACTAACTATTTTTCGTGAAATTCACGACGGGATTTCACCAGCATAGAAAGTACTCACGCCGTTCCAATTTAAATGTCATTTACGGGAAATCAAGTTTTTTAATAAGTTAAAATTTGTGCTCTAAATTTTCAAAAGTAACCTTAAAAAATGTGAAGTCAATTAAATGTATTTAAATTATTTATATGCTTCAACATGTATCTCAAAAAATATGTAATATAGATATTATTTGATAGATTTCAATTAATTATATTATACAAAGTTTCGAAATCATGAAAAATATTATATATTGAAAGATGTTGTCAATTTAAGAATTATATAAATATAAAAAATTGTCAAATCAATTAGGAATGCAATAATACTTTTTTAGGATAAAATTGAAAGCTTAGTGTATGTTTTGATGGTTATTTATAGAAAATAGACACTTGTTTTGGGACACCCCAAAATAGAAAGGTAGACATTTAAAATGGGACAAAGGAAATACTAACTATATTCGAACTACGTCGAACAACCTAGCAAAATTCACGAGCTTCGAGCTCTAGCTTCAGAGATCGTAAATTTCAATATTTTTGACAACGTGAATTTTCACTACCTATGAGCTCGTAAATTTTACAGCTCCCTAGTAATTTGACGGCTTACCGTGGTCCTTCTCTATCTGATTATACACAAAAAGAAAAATGAAAAAAGGAAGCGCTCGGATGGTAAGACAATTGTATGTTGCGGTACTCGAACCGGTCGATGAAGGGGGATCACATATGGCAAGGGATGAAGTATATTAGTTTTTGTTTTTTTAAAGATCTAAAGTGAATGAATGATAATATTTCAATAAAGTCGTCTGGCACTTACAAAACTTTCTAATGAATACGTTCGGAGCCTACATCACTAATAAAATGGTAATATTAATGGTCGAATCTAACACGAGTCATATTAATAACTCACTTCTCATCGATTCTAAGGTGTGGGCACGAGAAGTTTGCAATAAAGATAAACCATCCCCCAAGGTTAGTAGAAATTCTAATTTCGTTGATTATTTAGCCAAAAGACCTCTTCGGAATTGTAGGGGTCCGGATATACCGAGCACTAGTATAGATGAACAAGATAGCTTTAGGGAAATGGCCAAAGGCCTACTTAAGAGGGCCTCTTTTGATAAACTGTTCAATGTGATTAAACGCACTGATCAAGTGTAAGTGTGGGGCTTCGGTCGATTGTCTCGGAGATCGCTGAGAGACTTTCTACCAACGACCATGGGGGAGCTAATGATATAGGAGCTTAGATCAGGGCCAAGGGACTTGTCATGCTGCAACCAATCCCAGGGTGTCGGTGGTACTCCAAAGAGTTGAAGTCAGGGGCTGACTCAGCAAAAGCTTTAATGTAGCATGTGCGCGTAACAAATTGTGATCATGACGAGTGACGTCACCTGAGCAATTACGACACGTGTCGTGATTTTATTGGATTCATGTGCTCGCAGCATATTCTCTCGGACTCGTCACAGTGACGTCAATCAAACGGATAAATTATGTGACGAGCATGATTGTACTTGGAGAGCAAGCCAAGACTCACCTATAAAAAAACAACCTTCATCAGTAAATAGGGGTATGCATAACTCTCTCGAAAACCCTAGATCTACATTTCACACTTCTTCTTCTTCCTCTACTTACTTAACCGTCGGAGTGCTATTCTAGACTCTACGGTCCAGTCCGGCGCTAACGGGGGTGCTTAGTGTGCAGGATTTAGTGCACTTAGTATGAGTGAGGACCATCTTCAGCAACTTCCACCATTGAGAAGAACTTTGAGAAAGAGTAGCTCCACAAGAACTTTTGCTTGTTAATATTTCTTTTAATAAGTAAGGGTGTTCAAACTAACTTACGCGTATTTCAACTAATTTTTGAGACCCAATTCCACCATGTAATAGAGAGAAATTCAATCAAAATCGAGACAAGGATTTGTATGAAATGGCCCCATAGGAAGTGGTAGAACCCATTTGGCACAGTTGTCAATGTTTTATTTGCTTACTGATTGGTGAGATGGGAGAAAAGAAAAAAAAACCAATAAGGTGTAAAATTAATTTTGATCTTATTACTTAAAAAATAAGATGGGTACAGAAAGATAGCCTTACTATAAGCCAAAAATGTTGGGTCGAGAAGACAACGATAGTGCCAAAAAAAAAAAAATCGAAATGTGTAAAAATTCCCTGATAGTACTCCTGTGATACTGACAATTTTTTATGCTTCCTACATAAGTTTTTGGGTAATAATTAAATCTTCCTTCAGAAGTTACTCTCCAAATTGCCCATGAGAGAATAAAATCCTCTCTTCCAAAAATTCTCTATTCCTCTGTTTAGAGGTACATTTTCAGCTATTGGATCACATAAAAATTTCAAAACAAAAATCAGAACACATATAATCCAATGATCCAAAACACTTCAACACAGTGGAACACCATTTTTCTGGAACAGGGAATCTCAAACCATCCATGAGGGTACTTTTGCAGTGGTAGTCCCAGAAATTTTGAATAGGGTGTTCAAAAATTATCTTAACTGTACCAATTCTATTAACTAGCCATAGATACACTGTTTTTTATATAGTAATTTGAATAATGATACCAAATAATACAAAAATAAGTAAGATATATGTCACAATTGCATGTTCTCGGTGAATTCGATTTTTTAGGCCAAGCAAAATTAAACCGGGACATATTTATTGTAGAAAATTATTTGGCAAATAGGGTCACTTGATTTTTTATTTTTTTTTACGTAATACTCATATTGTTTAGAGATATAGAATTGAATGTTGTTCAAAGAAAAGCTAGAGCACTATTTCGATTTCGATACCGATATATACTTTTATTCTGTCTCTATTTTTTAAATTTTTTGCCATTAAGAGTATGCACTTTATTTTAAGGTAATAAATTAGATATTAAATTGTTAATTTCTTGAATTGATGAGTATAGGAATAAGAGTTCAAACAAACTCGAGACAAAATTATTATTACATGTGATATAATTGCATGTTACGTGTAATATCAATTGTAGAAGAGTTTAGATTGTTCAATTGACCATCTATGAAAAATTATGGAGCCTCTTATGGTTTTTAATTGGGTTTTTTTTTTTTTTTTGAAGAGGAAATCATTGCCATTGTCATTAAGGAAAGATCCATAAGGATCAAATAGAGATACATGAGTACAAGGCAAAGACAAAGCAGCTGCTTACAAATCGGACAATATCCTAATTCGAAGTGGGCATATTGCCAGCAGAAATTGAGTCATTACATTCCCGACCAGAGGAAACCAGGCTATGTTGCCAAAAACAACAGCCGCATAACTATAGACCACCACTCTTGGCCGTCAACCAAACAAAAAAAACATAAATAAAAATTATTCCCACCACCATAACCCATCGGATCTAAAAAACCAGACAGGGACCAGAACACACCGAACCAGGGTAAACCCAGCTGGGACCAAAAAAGAAACAAAAAAACCTCCTCACCCGTTATTTGCCACACCGACAACCGCCTAACACCAAACCACCACACTCTTTCTTCATCTTACTGGTCTGAAGCCCCGAAGCTAGATCAAACACCTCTGTTGGAAACCATCAAAGGGGACCAAAGTACCAAAGCCATCAAAGCCGAAAGTGCGAAGAATGGTGCGGATGGGGTGGGGGACACACCGGTAGAGGGGTTAGAAGGGGAGAGACTGAGAGAGAGAGAGAGAGAGAGAGAGAGAGAGAGAGAGAGAGAGAGAGAGAGAGAGGAGCCCCCACCCCCAGATCTGCTCACTATTGGAAGAAGAAGAAGAAGAGTTAAGAGAGAGGGAAAGAGAAAAGTAAGAGAGAAAGAGAGAGAAAGAGTTTTGGGTTAAAGTGATTTGTCATGTTTTTTTAATTGGGTTCTTTACATTTGATTGGTTTGTAGGCTGATTTTTGGGGACTAGCGGTTCAAATGTTTTTGGTTAGGTGTTCAATTATTTATGCATAAGGTATTCAAATATTTCTAGCATGGGTATTCAAAAATGACAAAGCTTAAATAAAAGTATAAAACATTACATGTATTCTAAACAAAAATTTCTTTTAGGGTGTTCAAGTGAACACCCTAACATCAATGTAGAGTCGCCTATGTTTGCGCAGCTTTCATTACTTACTTCGCTTGTGTTTCCAATTTACTATGGTAGAGTTTTTCAATTGATTTTATCTCATAAAATTTAGTTTTGATAAAATCTAGGATCCTCAACTGATCTTAGCAAAACTAGATTTTATCAAAAAAAAAAAAAATCTCATAAAATTATTTGGAAAACACCTTTATCAAACCTAGATAATTGAGAAAATAATATGATTTTTGTCACACCTTCATACAAAATTAGATTTTATCTCATAAAATCAATTGGAAAACTCATCCTAAAAGCAAAAAACTTTTAACAACTTTAACTCTCACTCGCTAAAAGTACCACTGTGATTTTAGCAATTTGGTTTTAGCAAAAGGAGTATGCGAGAGAAAATTGACTTTTAGCAACTTAACTTTTTAGTAATGGGAAACAAATTAATTGGTTTTTAGCAACTTAAGTAACTTTTGGTACTTTTTATCAAAAATTGGCTTTTAGCAATTGGTGCAAAAAACAGAAAACTTGGCTTGGTTTTCTAATAATTTTTTTTTTCTAAAATTGGAAGTCTACGAATTATAACATCTCAAACGGAGCTACGTACGTTTGCTCTGTGGGTTTTGTGTTTTGGTTTTTCCATTCCACTTTAGGAGTATTGAACACGGATAGGATACAATTCATATGACAATAGCATGTTATAACCAACGATCACTGCACTTTTGGTAATATTGCTATCTAATTTGCGTATCCTTTTATTTGTAAGTAAGTAATCAAGTTAAATCATACACAAAGCCGGCTCTGGGCTAAAGCCCGTAAAGCAATCGCTTTAGGCCCCCAAATTTTGTCTAATTTTGGGAGCCCCCAATAATATAGGTCCATATAGTTATTAGGTATATATAAAAAATTAAGTTTAATTTGTCTAATAATTTGAGGGCCTAATTTAAAATAAGACCCAATTGAAAGGGCCCAAATGAAATATGATTTGACACTTATTTCATTGTTTTGAAAAATTAAGGGTCCTAAGTGTCAATAAAGGAGTTAAACATCATGGGGTTAAGATCATGAGCACAGCAATGTTTTAAAACCCGGACCGGTGAAGCCCGAATCTAGAAAAGGGACAGGAGGCCCGGATGGCCACCTATTTGAAAGCAGCGGTCGAACGGACCCGACCCGATGATGTCATAATTATGTTAAATAATATATTATACATATATAATTTAATAGAATAAGCATTTAAAAAAGTGAACTTTGATAGCTCAAGTATTTTCTAGTCAATTCTCCCTCAATCCCACATTGGTGGGACAAAGAATCAATCTTTATTTTTCTTTCTATAAAAGGTGGTTACCTTCACTCCTATATTCAATCCCACATCGGTGGGACAAAGAGTACATCTCTTGCTTTTCCTTCTATAAAAGGAAGAGAAGCCTTTAATCTTCGCTTGGCATCAGTAGACGGCGTGTGAGCTGGCAACGGCTCACTGCTAAGATAAGTTTCTGTGACATGTGTAAGCATTGGTCATAAATGGGTGCAAATTTCAGTTCAAAATTTTCCGGTCCGAGTTGATAGACCAGTGCGATTCGAACAAGTTGGCGGTTCGGCCGGTAAAACTTTGAGCGATTTTCATATTTTAGACCGGTTTTTGGAAAGAAGCGGTTTTTGAATGAAACCGAACTGAAGGTCTGGTTGACAAAAAAAAAAAAACGCAACAATCAGTGAAGATTCGTGATTTCTTTATGGGTATTTTTTTTTTTCCTATTTCTTGTTTGGAGAGATTTTCTTATTTTCTCTAATGGATAATTATTTTCCGAATGCGTGGATTGCTTATAGAATACTGCTAACTATTCCGGTTACAGTTGCCTCTAGGGAAAGAAGTTTTTCGAAATTCAAGTTGATCAAAACCTATCTTAGGTCGACCATGTCACAAGACAGATTGAATGGATTGACTATGTTGTCTATTGAAAAGGCTATGGTGGAGAAACTAGATTATGCAAGTTTAATTAGTACTTTTGCTGCTAAAAACGCGAGAAGAGTAATATTTAAATGATAGTTTTTAATGTATTGTAATGGCTATCGATTCTAGGTACTTGTGGTCTCAAATTATTGTATTGTCTTTCGTAAGAATGCTTTTTCTTTCTCTTATTTTTCACTATGCAAAAAAAGATTGAGGGCCCATTTTTTTTTCCTTTAAAAAGTTCGCTTTAAGCCTCACAAAACTTAGAGCCGGCCCTGATCATACATTTAAGAAAATTAAGCAAGACACAAAACAAGTCAAGTACATAGGACAGAAATACCAGCGCAAGCCCTATATAATTTTTTTCCCCATAAATCAACATAAAGAGGCTTCAATTTATATAGGAATGGCAATAGGATGGGTTGAAGTTGCCAAATTATTAACCACCAACTCATCTAAAACTTTAAGTTGTTAGAGAGAGAGGGACAGCTTTATTATTTAGATAAGACTGTTTATGTACCGTCATTTAGACGGAATTTAATTTCTGTTTCCAGTTTGGACAAATCCGGTTACACTTGTTCATTTGGACATGAAGTTTTTAGTTTCTATCAAAATTCGAATATTATTGGTACTAGATCTCTAGTTGATAGTCTATACAGCTATGTGTAGCCTCCATAAGTGGCTAAACATGTGTAAACTTTAATCAATAGGTAAGCGGTGAGCTTCGAACACAGGATCTATTCAATGGCGACTCCAGAAATATTAGTGGTGTCATTTTTTATTGATAACTCTAGATGTAAGGACCAATTGTACTAGTGATATTTTTGCCGCAATGTCATCTATATTAGTATTGCAGAATGACTTTTCGTGAGAAGGGCTCTCAGTGCGACAAGTGGCAAAGCTTGATTGGGTTTAAGATAATTAATTTTATACAAAATAATTTCCACTATTTAGCATCAATAAATTTTCCTAAAAAAAATTGTAAAAGGAGAAGAAATGAACATGGTTATGATTCTGTCAAATCCAATAAACAAGAAGAAAATCCATATCTATGCCATGATTTTCGTTTCTCAAATGGAAAATTACTTCTACTCAATGTCCAAGTAATACTAAGTTAATTATCTCCTTCCATTCAAATCCAATCTAATTAGTTGTGATTTATGTTTCGCCAAAGCCCAGTAATTTTTAAACTGTCTGGGTTAGAATCTATATCTTCATTTTAGAAAAGCGCAATTGTTTAGGTAATATTATTTTCATAATTCACAAATATGTATTTATTTCCTTTCTCATTCTATTTCATATTCAAAACTAACTATATCTGTTCCAGGTCTTAAAAGTCTGCCCAATTCTCCTCAAATTAGAGAACAACTTATAGTAGGAGTTTCTCAATTTTTAGTTTATACCTTTCTTTATCATTCCTCTGTTTCCTCTTAATTTCTCTATCCATCCACTATATTGTATAGGGAGCAAACGAGAGAACGGAATATACGTACTGAAGATGAAGAACACTTCCTTCATAATGTTCCAGGTTCTGAGTAATTTTAGTCCGATTTGCTTGGTTAGTAACTCTTGCTTTTGGATGTCTCGTAGTAAAACAGTACTAAACCACGCATCTATGATCAACTTTCATTTTTTGGTGCATATAACACTAGGTGTAATTTGGTTTAGGTATAAAAAAAATCCATATATTTGGGTGGATTCTATGTCCTCTTTCGATTATGATTATAGCCATATGGTACTATTTGTTGTTCATCTTTGGTAATTTAATTAATTTGCTCTGGGTTTGGAGAAAATTTTCAGTGTTGAGCAGGTACCACGTGACGTACCCATTGACACATTTGGACCATTGATAAACATTGTTGGATGGCTATGATAAGGCTTTACGAGGACCATGTAAGATACAACGTGGTACCCACTCGGTACTAAAAAACTTCTCCTAAATTTGGGATTATTGCGTTCAAAATTTATATCGAGTTTTACACCAATAGTGCTGTTCTTTTTTTACTCTATGTTTTAGGTATGCAAGTATGCGAGGATAGTTTATGCAAACCACTATCAAAGTTACACTCGGCACCAATCCATTTCTCTTACTCATTTTCAACTCCACTGGTATGATTTCTAAAAGTCGATCTATTTGTTGTTGATTACTGATTAATACTATTCTTATTTTGTTTTACACACTCAAGGCAAGAAAAATATTACCGAGCTATATATTTTGTCATTTTTTTATCTTTTTTTTTTATTTTATCTTTTAGTATAAATCTATGATTCAAAATACTTCTGGAGCGGATTTTTTTAATCAACAATCCTTTTTTTTTTCTTTCACACTGGAAGGATAGATTGAGAATATGACAAATGAACCATGCCTTATAAGTGCTTATAAGTGAAGTACTTTGTGCACCTATATTCACATTTGTACTATACATTTGTTGTTCCGAATACTGTTGATACCTTTTGAAAGGAAGCAGGAAAAAAATTGTATAGTAATTGATATATATTTTAATCTCTACATAAATGTACATATTTTTTGTGAATGACAGGATTACTAGGGTGTTTGTGGTGACAATATTAATTGTTAGTTTATTATTTAGAAATATTTGGCAAAATTAAATTTAAACAAATATGTTAAACAATTAGTGATTTTGGGTACTCAAATAGCTTTTTCTTTAAATTAAAATAAATTGCATACGCTTAAAAAAAAATCTTGTGCATAGCACGGGTTCATAGCCATTTATACAAATGTTCTCAAAATGTGTAGTTTACTTTTTAATTTGAAAATGACACAACTTTTTAGTATAAACCAAAAAACACCAACAATTGGGATGAGAAATTATTTTTGTTTTTGAAAATTAAATTGAACATATAATATTTTGACTTCAAGATTCACATAAACTAAGTGCACTTGAATTTGTTCCGTGCATAGCACAAGTTTCCTGCTAGTTATTATTGTATTTAACTTTTAGTCTGCATAGCATGAAAAATAAGTCTATACTTGTCAAATAAAAGTAGTTTTTTTTTTTTTTTTTTTTTTGTGGTTTCACACTTCTCTTTTATGCATTCACATTTTCCTGTTTGTCTTTGTAAAATGAATTGCAATGCTTTCATTTCATTTCATTTGTTTATTTTTCACGCATCACACTTCATTATGAGAAATTCACTTAAAAACTTACAAAGGAGTGTTTATTAAAAAGGAAAAAAGAAAATAAAAATAAGTCTTTCTATTGACAACTTATTAGGTTGTTAAAAAGCTCACAAAATGATGAAAACAACACATTCCACTGCACTTTTTACACTTCCCAAAAAAAATTTACATAGTCCAATACATTTTTCTAACACATTTTTTGAACCTGAAACAACCCCCCATTTATAGCAAAATGCTATAAACAAACAAGAGAAGAAGTCAAAGTAGTCTCGTACAATACCTTTAGTAGCCTGTCAAAGGTTAAACCAATGTGTATTACTAGTGTCTAGCAGCATTTTATACGATTCAAGAGGTTTGCTCTGTATAACCAATGAGTAATACTAACAGTTTACACAGTTCAAGGTGTTTTCCTCTGTGTAATACGTGGATTCAAAGAGTTATTTAGTGGTGTCATGTGAGCAAAGGCTTCTCAAAATAGAAACAAATTACTCGGTGGTTTTTGTAAAATTTTTGCCTAATGGGTTTATGTGACCCCACTGCCAATGCATTAGCGTCGCCCCTTGATCTATTGTTCCACTCTGATACCAAATTAAGGTTAGAATATTTGGAATGACTAAAACTCTCCCGGCCCACGGCCCGCACCACAACTATGGCTTCCATTGATTTATATAATGTTTACATGATAAGGTCCGTTAAAGAGAGACAACGTTATTATTTATATTCGATCTCGACGGAAGTCATTAGAAAACATCGGAGAAATGGCCAAGTCGTGGAATATCGGTTATGTTTCAATTGTTTTCCATTTTGTACCATTAAGACCTACAAAAGTACAAAGCCAGTCTCTTCTTCCATCCAAAGAGAAAATGGACCAAAACTGGAAAACAACTGAACCATAATATCTTAGCAATGAAAAGTTATTATTTGCTCCGGAAACATTAATTGTATGTGGTGTTCTAGTGACTTTCACGACAACACATTTGTCTGGGCTTTCATTTCTAAGTGTGACTCCCACCCAAATGTGTTATAGAGAAAGCTGCTAGTTCTAATGCTTCACGATCACTATGTAACGGTGCTTTTGGAACAGAATATCTAGTGGAGTAACTTGATCCTTAGGCTACCTATTTGATGTGGAGTATTACTTTTTCTATACGTTTAGAGGATTTAAAAGGGGGAAGTTTTAGAGAGAGAGAGAGAGAGAGAGAGAGAGAGAGGGGTGCGGGAGAAGCCTCCCACTGCCGCCACACTTCCCCTCCCCCACTGCCCTGTTCCTCCTCCTCCTTTCTCCCTCTCCTCTCATTTATTGCTTCATCCACTTCGTTTTTGGTGACTCCCCATAGTAATCGAGCTCCTCTCCTCTCCTCTCTTCATGGGCGGCCGAAACCAATTTTTGGGTAAGGGGGGAGCCGGATTTGGGGTTTATAGATCTGGACTTCCGGCAACGATGGCAGCGGCATGGTAACAGCTCAAGTGATGGCTCCGGCGTTTTTAGCTGTTTTTTGTATTTATTTTAATTTTTGGGGGCCAGACTTTTTTTGGTAGGTGATTTTCTTTTCCTTTTCTTATTTGTTGTTGTAGTTGTTTTGTTGACTGGTGGTTTTGGCCAATTATTTTGATTTAATATTCTTCTACTCCAGTATTTCTTTATCCAAAAAAAAAATAGAACGGTGGGCACACGCAATTGTGAGTAGCACAGTAACAATATCTATGGATGATTACACCTTTCTATTCCAAATGGCATAGATTAGTATTTAATAGATTGATGGTGAATTTCCGAATGAATTTTATCAAAATTTGATAAAATCAAGCCTTTAATTTTATCAGATTTTGATAAAATCCATTCGAAAACTCACCCTGAGTAATCGGGAAAATCAATTTCGTGACGTCAGTAATGTATTAATGACACTGACCTTCTTCTTTTTTTTTGTTAGAATGGATACAACCAATGAATTATACAATATTGTTTGTATCATTGAACATGATACCCTCTGGCCTCCTTTGGATAATAATTCAATAATTCGGATTATTGGATTATTCATTTATCTTTATTAAATCTTTTTTTGCATTCGTTAGTTTTGCATCAAAATTTTGTGATTTTTGGATTCCTCTCGACGAGATGAATCTAACAAATATAAAATTTTGATCAGAACTCAATTTATTTTAATAAAACCAAAATAGGTTGATTATTTCCCGCAAAACTAACTGATGCCAAAAAAAAATTGAATAAAGACAAATGAATAATCTAATAATCCGAATTATTGGATTATTACCCAAAGGGAGCCTCTATAAATATATTTCATTCGTAATTATTACAGTAATATGAAAATTTATCTTAATTTTATTTTCATTTCACATGAAAATTTTAAAACATAAAAATACTACTCCGTTGCATCGTTGCTACACACATGTTCTACCTGCAAAACAACCACTCGGTCTTTCTCTTATAATTCGCCAGACAAACTTACGTGCATCTTACTTTGAAACCGTCGCTGCAAATAAGCTGGTACCAACATATTTTCATCTTATAATTTACATAACTGCCGGAAGGGAAAAAAACACCACCACAACACCCAGGCCTGGCCTGTGGGCAGGCCGGAGCCTGGCCCCCGATTTTTAGGGCCCCTTCTTGTAGAAAAAAAAAAAATATATATATATATATATATATATAATTATATATATGAAGAGCCTCAAATTGAGAATAGGCTCAAATTAAGAATAGGCCTGAGCCTCGCGAAACACATGGCCAGGCCTGACAACACCGTAATCTATGAGAAGTCGTTGCATAGTAGTACAGTAGTAGTATGTTTTTCCGACGGTTACATATGGCAATTAGGCATAAAAGAATCCAAAATCACAGAATCAACGGCTATCCAAGCGAGGACCACCACTAGAACCTATGAACCTCAGCACAGCCGATACAAGCTCCCCGACCCCAACATCAGCCGTGGTGTTCACCACAATCTTTTTAACGTCCCCGACATCGTACTCCGTGCACCCACGGTACCCTTCCAGCAACCTCTCCATATCCCGCCACGTGGCCGGCTTGTGCCAGCTGGCACCTTTTTCACTCCCCCTCGTCTCGAGCCGCCTGCGCCACTCGGCTTCGTCCTTCGGCTTACACTCCACGACGAAAACCCGAGCCCCGGCTCCCTCGGCCAGCTCCAAAAGCCGGTCGAGATGGGCCCGGCATGACAGCGGAGAGTCCACTACCACGCCGAGCCCGAGATGGAGCTGGGTGGCGGTGACACGGAATACGACGTCGTAGGATAGGTCGTTGAGGAGGTTTGGTGGGACCGTGGGGGTGGATAGTTGGAGTGGGAAGGTGGAGTCGCGGACGTCGTCTTTGTCGATGAGAGGGCAGTGGAGAACTGAGGCTAAGGAGTGGGCCAGCGTTGATTTGCCTGTGCCTGGGTGGCCTTTCATTGCTATGATCAGTGGGCCCACCTCCTTAGCTTCTTCCATTGTGATTGTTGAGATCATTCCCTTGGGTGATTCAAAGAATGGGGGATTCGAGCGTTTGGGTTGGATTGGAGTGATGAATGGGAGTAAAATTGGAGAATTGGATTTGGGATTTTGTCTCTGGTCTAAATGATAAATCGTGTAATTTTGGTGAGGTAAAGGGAAAATTACATGAAGAACCCCACAAATATTTATGATTATAATTAGCGCCATGTAGAAATTAAAGAAATGGAGTTAGGGCCATTTGGTTTCGTTAAGGCCTCGTTTGATTCATGTATTAAGTACTTGGAATTGAACTATTTGTATCCAATCCCGTGCAGTCCCTTGTTTGGTTCAGAAAAATCGCACGGGATTAGCAATCCCAGTACAATTTTAATCCAATACGTATGGTATTGTGTAATACCTGGGGGGTGTGGGACTGTGTAGTCCCGGATAAAACACACGGAACTGAAAACCCCCACATATTACAAAACTGCCATAGAACATCTCCTTCTCCATTCACACCTCTCTCTCGCCTTCTTCCCCAATTATACCCATACCACCATTTTACCCAAATGAGAATTAGATTGAAGAGCAAGTACATTGTTGTAAACCAAGAGCAAGTACATCGTTGTAAAACGACAATTGGGAACCCATTTCACCACTAAATAATGATTATTCACAAACCAAGAGCAGGTACCTCATTGTAAAACGATAATTGGGAACCCAAGAGCAGATTGAAGAATAATTTCTTCTAGAGATCGAACCAGGTACATCGTTGTTCTCCCTTTCCCTCCCGATTTCTCTTTTGTTTTCAATTTTCATTTGAAGCCCTGATCTATTTCACTTTCCCCTTTCGAATGAGATGCTTGATTCGGGTTCTTCGGAAATTTAAGATTGGTTTCACAAGATGCTTGATTTGGTTCACTGTAAATTTGGTTCAGAAACTTGGTTCACTGTAAATTTGATTTGGTTCACTATAAATTTGGTTTAGAAATTTTGTTCTCACTAGATCGATTTGCTTGAAGTAGATATATTTGGTTCACTGTAAATTTGATTTGAAAAATTTATTTGGTTGGAATTGGTTTGAGAGAGAGAGAGAGAGAGAGAGAGAGAGAGGTATAATCCTTATCTTAATTCCGAAATTTAGTCTAGGAAACCAAACATGGGATTGGCTGAAACATAGAATATCCCGATGTTAATCCTGCCTGAATCAAACAAGAGATTGTGTGTGATTCAGTAATAAATTATTCTTAGGATAAATAATCCAAGACTATCAATCATATGACTATCAATCCCACCTATTTTAGTCCGCGAATCAAACGAGGCCTAATAGTACTATTTTATGTAGTGTCTAAAGACTCTAAACACAAAAACAAAAGGCAAGAAGGCCCTGATCTTTCTATTTTGATCTAGAGTTTCAATTCGTGGTCTATGGAGGTGTGATTTAAAAGTCTTCTATATTCAATCTCCGTTTTTACATGTGATAAATTTTTTTGAATGAGTAATAAAAGTAACAGTTCCTACGTCTAAACCCAATTTTAAACTAAAATCATGATCATATATGAGTTGTGATGTAGGTTAATAACAAAATTGTAATGCTAAGGGTGTACGTGTAAAGTAGGACATCAAAGAGTTATAAGGAAAAAAGAGAGAGTTTGATTGCCATAAATTAAGGGGTGTTCCACTAACCCAAGTAGGACATCAAAGAGTTATAAGGAAAAAAGAGAGAGTTTGATTGCCAAAAATTAGGGGGTGTTCCATTAATCCGGTTTTTTTGAAAAAACTAATTTTTCACGGTTTTTTATGTGATGTGTTGTGAGAGAAACACCTGTCTCGGTGTTTGAAAAAAATAATTTTTTGTTAGTGGAACACCCCGTAGATCATTTGAGAGATAGGCCTGATTTGGCTAATTTGAAAAAATCGATTTTTTTGGTTTTTTTCGTTTTGTCCTTATTCAAAAAAAAATTGTATTTGTTAGTTTTCCGTCAATTTTTTGTGGTTTCTTAGCTTGTCTCGACCAGAGGAATCTAAAAGTAAAAAATTGTTAGCCAAACTAAAAGGTTTGTGAATAAAGACGAAAAATAAAAAAATAAAAACTGGTTTATTTTGGTTTATTTTCGGCTTTATTAAAAAAACTATTACTTTTGACCATAATTTTATATTCTTTGGATTCGTGTCGACGAGATAAATTCAGATACCACAAAATCTTGACACAAAATTAACAAATGCAATTTTTTTTTGAATAAATGCAAAACGAAAAAAAAATCAAAAACTAATTTTTTAATTTACCCAAATCAGGCCATAGACCCATTAAAATTTTGTTCAATTGACACGAAAGATATAGCTAAAAGAGTAAAAAAGGACATTATAGTGATCATCAGACTTACAATTAGTTTAACACTATTCCTTCACACACATGACGATAAAAACAGCCGAATGGGTACTTGCTACTAAATATTAATAAGACGAGGGGACCTCCGCATAATTAACCCATGTACTATACTAATTTTGTCATCTAAAAGGATAAGGTTATAACATTGGAGTTAAGATTCAACTCCAATTGTAGGTGGCAAGCTTATCCATCAAGTGAGATCAGCAACTTCTTATGCGCCATCGATTCAGGGACCCTGTTCCCAAGGAACAATAGGCTGTCATGCCACCCATTCGGGCCATAACGCAACAGAATTCACGAGAAACTAGTTGGCTTACTAATCCAAACGAAGTAGGTTCTCAAATTCATGAGATGTTTTTGAATCCACAAAAAAGAAGACAATTATCAAAGTTTGTTTATTAATTGAATAAAAATTAAATATGCCTATATGCTACATCCTTCTTTATACTAGTAGGAATCCTAACTAAAAGAAAATTATTTAGAGTGGTAACCAAGCAAAACATTACTTGGAAACCTAGACTGTTTGCTAAAAAGAACTAAAATAAAATCTAAACAAAACAAAACTATAAACGTGCAAAACATGAGCACAAATAAAGTCTTCTGATACTAATCCTAAATAAAATTACTCCGTATTACAAAAATAATGTTTCCATAAATAATAGGGGTTTATATTATGTCCTACATCATTCTCATTTTCTTCAAAAGAATTTGCCCACGAGTTCTCGTTGGAAATCTGTCATCTTCCATTCCAAAAGAAAAGATACTTAGAATACTTCATCTTCTTGATTTCCTTCAAAAAATGTTCCACACCAAAAATTACTTGCAATGATATCTTCTTGGCATGTTTCAATTGATTGATAAGATCAACTATATGAATATTAAAAATTCAATCATACTGTTGTACTCCAAGAAAATCAACAAAGCCATATGGCCTTTGTGATTACTGATCTTGATCTTGTTTCGTCTTGGTATTGGTTGACACATCAACCATTGGGCTCATGAGACAAGCTGGATTGACCATAGAGTCATCAGATGAATTAGCAACATCAATTTCTTTCATTGAAAAATTAATTGGGTCGTTAAGAACTTGATCACCAATATCCATATCAATTTTTCGCTTCTCACTCACCTCCATATCGATTTGCTTATCATTAACTTGAATCACAATGTTCTTTTTGCCGCTACTACTCACATCAACTTTCTCTTTAAAAGCTTATTCAACAACATTAGTAGATGTGTGAATTATATGTTGTTGTTTTGACCCATATTTTTCTTCCAAAAGTTGCTCATAATTCCATGGCAAAAATATTTCCATCGTAAGTCTTTTGATTCTTAACCATGCGTGAATACGACACTTTCCCAATCGTTCTCTCTTATCTTGCAAATCTAACCACCATCGTTGTGCTCGTCCCGTAAGTTTTGCCAACAAATATTTGGAATTCCACCTTATTTCAAATGGCAGTCTCACATACTTAAAGAAATCATCAATATCTAAAATTCAATCTAAAATATCTTCAAAATACTCATAACCACTTAATTTAGGCAAATTATCATAAGACTTGAAATCGTGTTCGATTCCTCACTATCAGCATAATTAGTTGGGTGTCTCCTAACTACAATCTGGGTACCGGGCTGGCGTTGGGCAAATCCCACTGCACGTTCCCGAACCTGGTTAAAAGGACGACATTGGGCAACTCCCTCCGCATGATTCTCTACAACCCTCCCTGGTCTTTGGTCGAGGCGAAAAGTCAGCAGCCGCGGTGATTCACGGATTTTCATTGTGATACTTGTCTGTTGTTCTTCCACCATCTTCCTCGGATCAACAAACCTTTGAGCAACGTCAAATGGTGTGTCATCTACTTTGTTTGGTGCCATCGAGCCAAGAAAAACCCGCTCTGATACCACTTGAAGCAACGGAATTCACGAGAAACTAGTTAGTGTACTAGTCCAAATGAGATAGGTTCTCGAATCCACGAGATATTCTTGAATCCACAAGAAAAAGAGAGACAATTCTCAAAGTTTGTTTATTAATTGAATAAAAGTTAAATATGCCCATATTCTACATCCTTATTTATACTAGTAGGAGTCCTAACTAAAAGAAATTATTTAGAGTGGTGACCAAGCAAAACAGTACTTGGAAACATAGACTATTTGCTGAAAGGAAATAAAATAAATCTAACCAAAACTAAACTAAAAACGTGCAAAACAGGCAACACAAATAAAATCTCCTAATACTAATCGTAAATAAAAATCATTACTAAAAAATGTTTCCATAAATAATAGGGATCTATAGCTTGTCCTACATCAGGCCATGTTATTAGCTAAAAAATATGATCCGAATCGTTTATTTTATAGAGCTCAAAGAGTATGATGGCTTAGTAAAAATCTGGTCAGTTCGACATTAGTAGTTTAGTAAACAAACGAACATATTGTGTCGTGTCACGCCCTCGAATTTCAACATAAATGAATAAACATTTTTCTCTGGGAGATATCTCAATAAACTCACAAATTAGTCCAAAAGTCATCTCACAACATTTCATTGACAATAAACGATGATTCAAATTTTAGTACCCGTGTCCCATTGATAGGCGCGTAATGTCGTAGATATAAGCGCCTAAGTAGGGCGGATTAGCGCGTTAGAGGCGCGGTTTTATTCCATTTTCCACTTGATGCGGTGTGTTTTTGGTTTTTCTTGTGATTGGTTGTTTTGTAGGGAAACAGGTCGTAGAGTGCACGTGAAGTGGATGCATGGCGGTCGAGCCAGTGGAGAATCAGTGGGGCCCAAGTGGGGACGGCCCAAACAAGCTTGGGAAGCATTTTATCGATACAAATTGCATCAATTGGGAACAGAAGCAATGGGTATCGATACAAGACTTCTCCTGTATCGATACCGAGGGTCACTTAGTTGAAGTTTGACTTTGTCACCGGCTTTGACTTTATTAGGATTATAAATACTCTGTTTTGCGAATTAATTAGGGTTCCACGAAATTAACCTAGGTTTTCAGTGTTTTTAAGTTTTCGGCTACGGACCTTTGTTCTTCATTCAAGCTACGTTTACAGTTCAATTTTCCAACACTGCAATACTTGGATTGTTTCGCGCATTGGTAATTTAATTAAGTTCTTTTCTCCTTTTTGCAATTCATAGTTTCATTACTTTATCGTTCTTTTATTCCACTCGTCAAGCATGCATAGATTTAGGTTTTCATAGTCTATCGCAAGTTTAATTACTATGAGTGAGTAGTCGCATCGAGTGCGGCTGCGGGGTGAAGGCGCCGGCATCTAGACTAGTCGATATTCCACCTCGGGGCTGAATTAAACCATTTTTCAAGCAGTTTTGGGAACTGGAAACTTTCTAGCGAACAAACCCAGGCATTACCAGAATTTGAATGCGCACGAAATCTGGTGACAGGCGGTGCGCATTCGTTAGAAAATCTTTCTCAGATTCTAAAATCAGTAAAGGGATTCATTGTGGCTCGAGTGATTATTGGCTAGGCTAGGTGTGGACGCTGGGTCCCCACAGCTGCGCTCTCTTAATCATAACATATTTAATCAGTTAAATTAGTCTAGGAGTTTATTAATCAATCTCACCAATCAAAAGGGTGGCTACCTAAGAGCCGGTTCAAACTACACTCCGCACATCTAAGTTAAGCACTCCATCGTCTCTGTGGTTCGACTCCGGTATTTCCGGGATTATTTTGCTGCATCGGCAAGAGTCCTACGCTTGGGACGCGTCTTCATCAGTCTTTTCGTTAGTCACCTGGTCGGTCAAGCACCCATATAAGTTGTTTCTCCAAAAATATTACATTCTTTCAAAAAGGGAGGTTTAAATACAACTTTGAATTTCAAATGATGAGATTTCTGATGATGAAAAAAAAATGCTTTCATGCTATGCTTTAGAAATGTCATGCATCCCTTGCATCCCAGTTCAAGCCGCTTGGTTAAACTTGAAAGACTGAAACAGGAAAGGGGTGAGCATTCATTTCGCCCAGTAGGTATCTCCTTCTTATTTCAGACACAAAATTTCACAACAAGATATAATGAACATGAAACATATCATACGATTGACAATTAGCAAGTAAGCACCAAACATATCAGTTGATTATAGAGACAGAACAATAACACTTCACGCGTCATTCAACATACCTGCTTGACCAACCAAGTGACTAAAAATAAGACGCGTCCCAAGTGTAGGACTCTCGACCGATGTAGCATAATATTCGGAAGTACCGGAGTTGAATCCACAGAGACGCACGAACGTGTGCCGGACTCAAAGATGACGGGTTCACAGTTTATCTTGGCTCTTAGGTAGCCACCCTTTTGGTTTATGGAATTAATTAATTAATTACTGGTCTAATTTAATTGATTAAATGTGTAATGATTAAGAGAGCGCGACTGTGGGGACCCAGCGTCCACACCTAGCCTAGCCAATAATTACTCGGGCCACAATGAATCCTTTTACTGATTTTAGAATCTAAGAAAAATTTCCTAACGAATGCGCACCGCCTGTCACTAGATTCTGTGCGCATTTGAATTCCGATAATGCCTGTGTGATAAACCCCCAATATTGTAAATAATCGGGGTTTATCTTGCTCCTTTTGTTCACATACACACGCGAATTCGCACTTAAATTGGTTGATATGCGTGTAGAAGTGTTTTTGTTGAGTTACAGGTCAAACATGGTAACTTAGCGCGTTTTGTGCGCTTTGGAAAACGTGCCGAAATCAGAAGGGCCACATGCCCCATGGCATGCCAACGCCGGGCCCCGCAAGCCACGAAACGACGATTTGGTTGGCAAGCCGAAACATCCCAAGTGGCCGAGGGCTTTGAGGCCACGCGTCTCGCTCAAGCAAAACTCCCGGTGAAGTCTGGGATTGGACAAGCATCCACAAGACCGAGGAGCACCGCCCCGAGGGTCGCACGACTCATTTAGGAGCTTTGGAGGAAGTCCGGAGGCACGCAAACCAATGAAAGTGATCAAGGGGACAAAAACTAAGTCAAGACCAATCTGGACCGATCCAGAATTATTCTGGACCGATCCAGATTTTTCCAGAAAATTCCAGACCAATTTGGACCGATCCAAATTATTCCGGACCGATCCAAATTATTCCGGACCGATCCAAATCAATCCGGACCGATCCAGATTTTCGCAGCTTCTTCCAGACTAATCTGGACCGGTCCGGAATAATTCTAGACCGGTCTAAAAGTGCTCCGAACCAAATTTTGTGGACTTTTTACACTTTCCACTTATGGAAACTTACTACTTTTGTTGTTTTTATGATATTTTTGTGAGAGGGAAAGTGTTGTGTATATAATCATATCTCTCTCTCCCTCTCTCTTATCTCCCCCATTAGTTAGCTTTAGGTATTTGAACCTTTTCATTTCCATGGTTTCTCAACCTTTATCTCTCTAGATTTCTCAAGTAAATTTTCATTTCTAGTTAATTTGTCAAGGTTTATTGTTGTAGCTACAATCATTCTCTCTATATAAATCTAGTTTATTTGCATTTCTACCGGTTAAATCTTGTTCTTGTTTTTCCATCTTCTTCCTTAAGAAACACTAGTTTAAATTTGTTGTTTGTTAATTTCTCAAGGCTTAAAAGTGTAGGGAAGCTTAGGTTCAATATCAATATCAAGTTTAATCATGAATTTTATTTCCTTCAAATTTCTAATTAGGATTAGCTTAAGCATAATTAGTGAGTAGTTAAATGGGCTCGGTCATGGGGTGATTAGCACTCCATGACTTAGGTTTAATTCTTTCTTCTCACCAAATTGCAAACACTTCTTGTTTAATAAAGTCACGGGTTCATCTTTATGTATCAAAATTCGGGTCTGTAAACCCCTTTGATAGCACGTCGCCCGGGGCATGACCACTTGGTACGTGCGATGCTTAGGGATAGGGCGACTCAAATGTTTGTCTAAACGACACAAGAATCCTACACTTTATCGAACACCATTTCTAGTTCAAAGAGTTAGGATCGATTTTATGTACCAAAGTCTAGGTTTGTTAATCTTTTTGATCTCTCGTAGTTAAGGGTTGATTCTCCTTTTCACGTGTGATGCTTGGAGCGATGTCAACCTAGATGTTTGCCAAATGGTTATAAGAATCTTAATCTCAACAAGAGAGGAACGAATTAGCCTAAGTTATGGTTGTTAAAATCTCTTAGACTTTGCCTTAGTTTAATTTGTCATTTTTAATCTTCCGAGTCATTCTAGAAGTAGGAAGAGAACCACCAAACAAAACCACCTCGTAAGTTGGCTGTCTTAACGCCAAAACTCTCATCGCAAGTTAAACTCTCACGCCGGGTGCGTTTGGTCCCTGTGGATTCGACCCGATTTTACCGGTTATTATGCTACCTCCGACTTAGCCCTACGATTGGGGCAATACTTTCTACGACACAATCTAAGGTCGCAAGCATTTTTGGCACCGTTGCCGGGGATCAAGCATTTCTGGCTATACGTTGCCGGGGGTCAAGCACTGGGTTTGTTCGTTAGAATGTTCCCAGTTCCCAAAACTGCTTGAAAAACGATTTAATTCGGCTCCGAGGTGGAATACCGACTAGTCTAGATGCGGGCGCCTTCGCCCCGCATCCGCACTCGATGCGACTACTCACTTATGTTATGAAAATTGCAAGAATCGGATTAAACCTAGATCTATGCATGCTTAACGAATAAAATATAAGAACGATAAAAAATAAAAACACAAATCGCAAAGGAAAAACTGAATTTAATTACCGATCCGCAAAGACAATTTTAATACTGGGATGCTGGGAATCAAAACTGGAAGCATAAAACGGAATGAAGAACTGGAGATCCGTAGCCGAAAACTTGAAAAGCTAAACCCTAGGTAAAATTCGTGGATCCCTTAATTAACCGAAAAAACGAGGTATTTATAATCCCTACTAAAGTCAGAATCCGAAACAAAGTCAAACTGCCCATTATATGGCATTCGAAGTCCTGTATCGATACAGATACATTCTGTTCCCGTATGATGCAAACTGTATCGATACAGGATAATCCCTGTATCGATACCGGATCCTCTAAACTGCCTTCCAAGCTTGTTTGGCCGTCCCCACTTGGGCCCCACTGGTTCCCTACGTGCCTGACCGCCATGTGTCCACTTTATGTGCTCTTTCGGCCTGTTTCCTACAAAACAAACAAAAATACCAAAAACAAAAGACAACACCGCATCAAGTGGAAAATGGAATAAATCGCGCCTCTAATGCGCTAATTTGCCCTACTTAGGCGCTTATATCTTTAGATATTGCGCGCCTATCAATACCTCTAGGACATAACATTTAGATAACGAATAATAGAACTTTCCTCTAACCTCATTGTAAATCTCAATGTCACTAGATTCCTTTATTACCATCTCATCGTACCCGATACATACCCGACATGCCATATGTCTCGTAAACGTTTAGCATACACATCAGTCACATCTCATTCCTTTAAAACATTAAGTTATACTCTGAACATGCCATATAGGCCCCCTTGTCACTCCGGACAAACCATAAAGGCCCCGTGTCACTCCGGGCATACCCTATCGGGCCCCGTGTCATTCCGGGCAAACCATAAAGGCACTGTGTCACTCTGGGCATACCCATCGGCCCCCGTGTCACTCTGGGCAAACCATAAAGGCCCCGTGTCACTCCGGGCATACCCTATCGGGCCCCGTGTCATCATTACCACATACTAAACTTCATTTCATGCTCATTCGTATTGCTATGGTGTCCATATGTCTCATTGTCTTAGTTAATCGTTATGTCAATTCACATAGGTGTTATCATATAACTCATGTCCGTTACTCTCTTTCAAACGATTTTCATGTGTTAGTACGCATCCCACAAGTAATTTCAGCGGATACACCAACTTCAAATCAAAGAATGCTATTTCCTATAAGAAATTAAGATAGAAATCTTACATACTTTTGAAGGTATACGAATCTAGTTTCGGAATCAAAAAGCGGATTGAGATTTCAAGCTTCCTAGACAAAATTATAGCCGTTTCCATAAAATGTGATAGTTCTGTCAGCACTGCGAATTTCATTACCACAGTTCGGTCTACCATTTTTCATATTTTCTGTACTTCAAATTAAATTTTGAAAATTTACCACTGTATAGAAGACATATATAGGTAGCTACAGTAAAAGTTTCGTCAATTTAAAGGCTCTAGAAAAATATCTAAAAATTCGTCCAAAACAGAGACAGATTCAAGTTCCCACTCAAACATATACTTGAACTATCTTAATCAGGAATTTGGGGTCCCAACCCAAAATGTGTTCAAATAATCAGCCATATACACTAGAGAGTAAGGGATTGCTAATGAGATTTCAAGAGAGTTTCACAAAACAAAGAAGATTGATCAAGTATAAGAGCAATACACATATCAAATCTTCACATACATTTAGTAGGGGTAGAGATTTCCCTACCTCAAGAGGGTTTTGAGAAAAACCCCAAATCTAGCAAAACCCTAGCTTTCCCAACCCCGATTTCTCTATGCTTTCAGCTCTCCAAGCTTTCCCACGCAATTTCCACGTCTAGGTGTCGAGATTATCAAGGATCTATGGTTTATTTTGGTGGGTCTTCATGTATTTGTGGAGGATTTTAAGAGAGAGAGAGAGAGAGAGAGACCGTGAGATGAGAGATAGGGAGGAAGAAAGAAAAACAAATTGGAGAAAGAAGAAAAGAAACTTCGTGATTCTCTGGTCCCAATTTGCGACTATATTTGTAGTTACTACACTACACCTCCCTCTAGTATTAAGGCATCTCCGAAAGTCCCATCATTAACTAACTAATTCATTGTGATCCCTAACTCTCGTCCCATGACCTACATACGTAGTCTCGAGAAATAAAAATATATACATACACAACTAGCATATCTCAAGACAATAAATAAAATGAGCACTATCACATATTGCGAATAAAATAAAAATGCAAGAAATCACGGGTCCTTACATGTCGTGTATTTCTTGTATAGGAGTATTCTGGTTGTTGTTTATTTACTCCATAAGAACTTCATTTGCTTACTAATAGATATTCGATCGAGTTAATCTTAGAAAATTTTTTGTTTGGAAAATGAGACTTTTAGGGACTAATTCTAGATTTAGTTGCTAATCTTCCCCTTTTATGGTGAGTTTTTGAATGAATTTTATCAAGATTTGATAAAATCAATGTAGAGACCCGTAGATTTTAATTAATTTAGTTATTATTTAAATAATAATAATAAAAATAAATAAATAAATAAAAAGAATTGAGGAATTGTGAGGAATTGAAATTAGAGTAAAGTGGACCAATTTGATGGTAGTTTAGCTTGGGGGCGTTTTTAAAATGCATTTGAAACTTAGGGGGGTGTAGTGCATCCAAGGGGGTGTATATACATAGTAAATGACTAATTTTTGTTCATAACACACACACACCTCTCTTTTCCTCCACACCGTTCTTTCTCCCTCTCTACTCTTTCTTCCATTTTCTTCATCTTCTCCACCAAATTTCACCCAAAAACCTCTAATTCCTTCAAAACCTTCACCAATACTAGACTCCTACGCGTGTTTGGAAGCCCGGGCTTGGTTCATTTCACTCTGGAAGGAAGAGATTCAGTTGGAGTATTGGAGAGAAAGCAAGGGTTTTGTTCATCCTTCATTCACAAGCTTCTAAACCTTGAGGTAGGGAGATTTCTACCATTACTAAGTGTTTTGAGATGTGTGATGTGTAGATTATACTCATCTTTGTTCAATCCCTCTTATTTTCTTGAAAAATTTATTTTCTAGCTCCATGGATTTCATTGGATGTTGATTAATGCTTGTTGTTGTTGTTTGATGTAAACTAGTTCTTGCAATACCCTCTTGTAGCTTGTGGTGTTGATTTTTTTTTATCATAAACATGTTTTGTTTGGTTTGGAACCCATTGAAATCTCTTTGTTGCTGTCAAAAATTTGTTTGTGAAGTTTTTGGATTGATCCACTTTGGGGTTGGATCGATCCAGAACCTTCTGATGGAGTTGCAGATCATAGTGGATAGATCCACTCTCGTTCTGGATTGATCCACTCACAGTGGATCGATCCACTCATCACCTGGATCGATCCCCAACCTTCTGTTTTGCTCCTGACCAAAGTGGATCAATCCACTCTTGTTCTGGATCGATCCACTCTCGTTCTAGATCAATCCACTCCCACAATGGATCGATCCACTCCCCCCTTCACTTCACCAAAACTTGTTTTCGTCGATTTCGGTCGCTTGTTCATGTTATTACTTGGCGTAATCATCTCTTATACCTCAAAACTCGTTGAATAACTCGTCCTTAGCCTATCCTAGTAAAATTGGTGACTCGGTTTGATTTTCGCACGACATCTACGTGGTCATACACTTGTTATACGTGAATTGAAGATTTTTGACGAAATGCGTGAACTTCGGTGACGATTCGAGGTATGAGTGATATGATGACACTTGTGCGAAACCAATGAACGTGAATTGAAATGAGCTGTTCTATGAGCGTGAATCGAAAGGTAGCCTAGAATGATACTTGGGCTGTTCTATGAGCGTGTCACGAGGAATTATGCCTTGGCCAAGAGGAAGATTATACGGGGTCGAAAGATAGCCCGGAATGATACTTGGGCCGTCCTATGGACGTGTCGCGAGAAATTTCTTAAGATCTAACTTACATAAAATGGTTGACGCGACATAACGGACGAATTAGACACTTATGAGAGAGAACACATATCGGGTATATTACGGGTACACTTGGGTGATAACAAGGGATTTATGGACTCGTATGTGCCTCATTGGACTCTTGTTAAATCTTGGTCATCTTGTTTAGCTTTCATCCTCATGTCTTATCTCGCATCCATGTTTCATTGTGTTAAGTTTTGGTAGACGTTTCTCTACTGGGCTAGTGAGCTCAATTTATCATTTTTCAAGTACCCAACACGGAGCATGACTTGGGTGTGCATGAAGTGATTGCATGCATCTTTTGAAAGCTTAAGAGGAGTTACCTCATCATCTTGAGTTTATTATTTTGACGATATGTTTTTGTAACTCATACATATTAAATCTTTTGACTTGGGTTTGTAATAACTTTAAGACTTGTGTATTTTGGTGTGGAAAATGGGTAACCATAGACTTTTGTACCTGTTAATGTTGACTTTTGACTATCAGACAACTTGGAATTTGAAGTGGCCCGTGGACTTGTTAACTGTCCACGTGGAATTTCTTGTTGTATTATTCATTGAATTTCGAGGAAGTGACAATCAAGCCTTGGTTTTATCCATTCATGAAGAGAGTTGATAAAATCTTAGATTTTTTAATGCAAAAATCTAAGATTTTATCAACTCTCTCAACGAATAGATAAAATCAAAGACTTGAAAAATCTGATTTTGATAAAATCCATTAAAAACTTACCCTTAGTAACAAAAATGCTATGTGGTCTCCTAAATTGGTTTATTGACTTTTCTGAACCACGTACCTTACTAGTGACCATGGATTATTATCCTGAAATCTCTTTGGCAACCAAAAATTTAGCTTTCAACAACCAAAATATTTGGTCCCTAAAACCCTTACCTGTTGTAGTGAATACATAAAATATA
Organism: Vaccinium macrocarpon; assembly: GCA_022606695.1. Lineage (NCBI taxonomy): Eukaryota > Viridiplantae > Streptophyta > Magnoliopsida > Ericales > Ericaceae > Vaccinium > Vaccinium macrocarpon. The sequence continues at coordinate 28,215,442 of CM040170.1, forward strand.
AATGTATAAATGTAATTAATATTTCATAAATAATAAGTACAATTTTACCTATTGTTATAAATATATTTATATGGAGTATGAAATATTCCGTGGACCAAACCGTGACTCAAGAATTAATTTGGAACTAGACTGTATGACCTTTGGTCTGGAAAAAAATTGCATTTTCTTAGATCTGTCTTCACGGTTCGGTCCTTAAATTCATCGAAATCCAAACCAAACATGATCGTGGACTCAGACTATCACTAATCAAAGTGACCTCCTTTGCAAAGCAAATTGAATTTCTGCTTGAATAGCTGTGGTCCTGTTTAAATGTTATTCGACTCAAAGACATTCTTAAATATTCAAAATAACTTAATCAAAATTCCAAATTGGAAAATATGACAGCAAAATACCTCCCTTTTTTCCCTTTTTTTTTTTTGGATCAGCCACAGAACAAAATTTATTAATGTAGGAAAGTTAAAAGCAACCGACCCTAAGCAAAACACCTCTTTTGCTCGATGAGCTAGCCGTTAAAATATGAGCTCAAACAATGCAGTACTGGATTCTGAAGATGATCACGATATAATCATTAGGGAAGTAAGCATGGAACAGCAGGGATGTTTGAATCACTTGAAGTTCCATGGGCGTTGATGCATGTGGAGTAAATCTCGGTCTTTTTATTAGCCGATGCTGTTATGTTGATCCGATCCAGCAAGATGCCAGTGCAACCTACGCTCTCGCTGCAATCTAGTTTGACTGCGGCCTCAGTAGCAGATGTCCCGGTGAATCCGATGAACGAGATGTCACTTATTGTCACTGCCGACGTCTGCAAAACCGAGATTTCACGAGTGTGAAAGATGTGGGAATGTAAATCCTTGTTTTATTGTTATTTAAAAAAATTACATTTCGTGGAATATATACTTTTGGGAAACTAGAAATTACCCTCAAAAAGTTTTTGAACCCAACCCCCTATTGTTTTGATATTGCATACCTCTTATCGATCTCAATTATAATAAAAATTATGTTTGGTATATATGAATATTGAAATCTTTTTCAAAAACAATTTTTAAACATAGCAACACATTATATTGTTTTCTTATGTCGTAATCCTTTATGAAAGATTTTAAGAACAAAATATAATAGTTTTCAACAAAATAAATTATAGAAGTGGAATATTTTCAAAGTGTCCTTGGGAAAAAAATGTTCGTGAAACAAGTTTCTGTATTTTCTGAGACATGAGAACACGACGAAATGATATGAGTATTGTTAGTCTTACTTGATTTTTGCAAGGTCTCCCTCCTTCACAATAGTACTGGTCAATGAGGATGGGGTTCATAGATTCATCTAAGGTAATGTCCTCAAACGAGATCTTCCTAGCATATCCAGAGCCACCCTGTAGGACACAACAAACCTAGTTAATTGAGCAAGTAATAATTAATAATAATAAAAAGGACGTTGAAAAACAAATACAGGAAGAATCATTCAATAGAAGAAAACTTGGTAAGTTACATTAAACTAGATTTGTAAAATCGCATTATTTTTGTAACGAGCAATGAATTTTTTTTTTTGTGGGTAAGTATTAATGAGCACTGTTACATATACAAAAAAAAAAAAAAAATGCACAATATCTTGGATATAAAAGTCAATAGGTGGTTTGGGTTCACTTATAAATCTCCACTGTTCTAGATTGAGGCCTTGTTTGGTTTGCACAACTTATTTTTAAAAATAGGGAAATAAGTCACTTCACTTTCCTTGGGACTACATTTTTCACACATCATTATCGACAATTGAGTTGAGCCTTATTGCTTTTAAAAATAGGGAAATAAGTCACGTGAAAATAAATAAATTTGTATTGTTAAATGACAACGTGTTTGTGCATTTCCTATTCTATATTGTTAGTTTCCATCAATTTATGGTAATAATCAATCCAGATACAAAAATTTATGACAATTAGATTCATCCTTCTAATTACTTTGAACGCACCAACGTCGGTAACATTTGAGATTTTTGATAGCTCACATAAATACTTGGTTAATGTCAACAAAGATTGTTTTTGGAAATAGAATACTAAAGAAAAAGTGAATCATGTAGGGGATATATGACTGTGCGTACAAGAACGGGGCCAGAAATTTTACTACACATGGGCAATTTGTTTTTTTTTTCTAAACTAATTTATAAGGGTGAGCGAAAATAATTCAGAGGAATATTTTTTCCTTATACAATACTAGAGGTTTTTTTTTTTCTCGCAGGGGCGTCTGCTCATACTGGCCCCATCAGGCTCCATCCCTGTGTGCAAAGTGTAGCGTAGCACGGGTTTGACGCTAGTTACGTCCTTTAAACAAATAAGACATACTGTATTGATTTTTATATTTCCATTTTCTTCGTTTCTATTATTGAGTACCTGCCATGTCTTGATCCTTGCCGCATTTTGAGTCCCAGTGAAGGTACAACCCACAACATGCACCTCTTCCACGGTTCCTTCACTCTGATTTTCTCCCAAGCTTCCAATACTACTTAAATATAGATAAACAATTAAATAATTATCGAACAAATCATTAATTTTTCAATTGAAAAATTGGTATTGTTTCACTAGGATTAATTAACAAACCTTATTCCATGGCCTGGACCACAATTTACACCAGTAACATTGATGTAGGAGCAGCCCGTATTGATAGCAATGCAATCATCACCTAATAATACGACAAATTAAACACATTCACTTTGTTCACTTCACAATCCTAAAAAAATTTTCAAAAAGATTATTTCCCTATCTCTCATCTCTTCAATCATTAATCACAATATTTTCTTTCACTTTTTCAATTGTACAAAATTTAATGCAGAAAGATTATTTTTATTTGAGAAAATATTTAGTGAAGTATGAAAAATAAAATACGGTTTTCTCAATCGAGCGTGTTCATTTGACACGTACAAGATTTTCATGAGGAAATTATGGACCATAACTCTTTGGCAAAAAAACTCAAATCAGTTTTTTTGTTTATTCCTTTTGTCTTTATTGATTTTTTTTTTGGCAAATGTTAGTTTTACGTCAAGTTTTTGTAGATTATTGGTTTCTTTGGTCAAGACGAATCTAAAAAGTATAAAATTATGGTCAAAAATTAATTTTTTTTAAATAAAGCCATAATTAATCCAATAATCCAAATTTAATTTTGGCTTTATTTAAAAAAATTTAATTTTTTACCATAATTTTATACTTTTTAGATTGATCTCAACGAAACAAACCAATAATCCACGAAAACTTAATGCAAAACTAAAATTTGTAAAAAAAAAAATTGAATAAAGATAAAACAAATAAACCAAAAAACTGATTTATGATTTTTTTTCTTTTTTGCTGAAGCACCCATCAACGATATTCTTGCAACACAAGTTTCGCGACAAAAACACAAGTTCTAATGAGAAAACAGTAATCATATATGTTTCCTCTAATTCTAATTCTCTGCTTTGTGAACTAAGAAAGGACAGTCTACCATACACACCTTTTAAAATTGTGTATCATATATACTTAAGGTGTGATCCAAAGTGTGTCACAGTCATAAATATTGTGCATCTCGTTACTTTTATACTAAAACTTGTAACTTTTCAGCAATATTTGTTATAACATTTTTAATAGAAATTATAGAACATTTGCTTCTTATAACTTTTCAGAAATAAAATTCATGATAGGCATATTGTTGCATGTCGTGACTTTTATATAGTATTAAAACAAGAAGGAAAAAAAAGAAGAAAAAAGCTAACAGCCAAGAACTTATGAATACCAGTTTGGATGTCAGAATGTTGAATTTGAATTCTTGTGGATTGGGTGATATCGATGCCATCGGTATTAGGGGTTGTGTCAGGTGTAATTATTTTGATGTTGGAGATGGTGACCGTAGCACAATTTGTTATTGAGATGTGATTGCGTGGGGCGTTTGTAATGCTCACTCCACTAACTTGAAGGTTGTTACAACTGTTGAATGTCAAAACCTGTCATATTCACCAAATCTTATTAATCAAACAAAAAAGATCTTCCATTTCTTTTTTTAATATGTGGATAATAATAAATATATAAAGAAAAAGCGAGGGCGGATTGATTATCACCAAAAAAACACAAAGGAAAAAAAAATAGAAATAAAAGAGGAGGCTCTACTCACGGGAGGTCTACCAAAGCAATCAGATTCCTGAAAATTAAAAACCAATACAATTTAAGTACAAATTATTTCCATAAAAAAGCGATATTATTTAAAAGGAAATGAATAAGATTTTTCAGTTCTTCCAAATTAATTTACCCACTTTGTTGCAGGAACCCCACCAACTTGACCCATAGCCATCAACGTCTCCATCTCCACTAAGAATAAGTCCATTGACACTGGTGAAAGTAAGCCAAAATTCTGTGCCAGAACCAAAATTTTCCTTATCTGGTGCTATAATTTTCCCTAAAACCTGCATTTCCGATAACAAAACATGTATAAAACCTTAGCAAATAAGAAATGTATATGGAAATTATTATTAATTCCTTCACAATGTTATTAGATGATCGATAATTTGGCCTTATATATATTTTAGCATGGATGTACGTGCACTTTGACTAACCGAGGTACACCTCCACGACTCACAACTTCTTTTTTTGTTTTTTTGCTAGCAGTGGCCTTGTTTCCCATTTGATTAAATGGGAATCCCATAAAATCTTTATGTTGATTTTAGCAAATGAGGAAACCATTTGTGAAAATCAACGCATTGATTTTATGAGATTCCCATTTTATCAAACAGGAAACTAGTCGAGTTAATTCATTCTATCCAAATGGAATTGTTCTAATTGGAGTAACATATTTTAGAAATTAGTACTGTAGTTGTTAAAAAAATCTTATTATCTTGTTTCTGTGCTAATTCTTTCTTCAAAAAAGGTAACGATTCTCAAAATTACCTGAAAATTAATAGAAGGGCATTTGCATGGACCTTGAAATGTCACCTGCTTCACCAAGAATGTCTTACCCGCTGGTACAATTAAACCTGAATTTTCTTGCGATGTAGATCCACAAATTGCTTTCCACGCCTTCAGAAATGCCTTTTTTTTTTTGCAAAGAAAATTTAAAGACAAACTATTAGAAATATTCAATTACAGGGTCATGTTCGAAAGTAAAAAAAAAAATCTAACAAATGCAGTAATAATGTGCTTTTTGTACATCATTTGTATATACGAATTAAATCCTCCTTTTGATTCTTTTCCAATTTAATTTGAGGATAAAACCATAGACAGTCTTTGAATATGTATTGTACCATAAAACCGAAAAGATATCTAAAAGAAAACAACAAAAAAATGACCTGCATGCACGATTAAATTATGGGCGCAGGGGAACTTAAATCTATATGAGTATTTTTTTTTTACTACCTCAGAATCATCTGTTACTCCATCTCCAACAGCCCCAAAATCTACCACGTTAAAGTCTCCTCCATTTGGTGACGATCTTCCTTGTACCATAACCATGCATAATAGTAATAGGACTAAAGCAATTGTGTGAAAACCCTGCATATATAAATACAGAACTCAGAAAATTAACTTGATAACCCATAAATTTACTTGGAGAGAGAGAGAGAGAGAGAGAGAGTGCGCGCGCGCGCAAGAGAGAGGTAACTCTAACCATCGCAAAATATGTATCAATGTATGGATATTCTCTTGATGAAGACAACATCAAGGGGAGAGGGATCAGTCCAAGTTTATGAAACGGAATATATATAGAGGCACACAAGTATATGGCTAATTCTCTTAATCTGATTGTAAATTTCTTTAATCTTTCTAAGGGTAAGAAATCATGATTTACATGGAATTTAAGTAAATTAGTTATGTACCTCTAATTTGACTGCACAAAAATCAACAACATTACTACATACCCAAAATATAGATTACTGGCCATTAAATATTACATTATGAGTAAATTCTGGGTGTCCTTTTTAGAAACTTAGACTATATGCTAAAATTAGTGTGTCAAAGTTGGAAATATTTCTATATGAACCATATGTTTTCAATATAAATTGAATCTTGGGTATCAATTGTTGACCATGCATCAATTAATTTCAATCCATATACGGAAGGATGTCTATAATCGACACTTCATGTTAATCATTACTAGTACATTGGTAACGTCACTCCTTCTCTATTACTCAAGTGTTACCATGAATCAAATACATGGCGGCTCCAAAAATTGTAGAAAACGACGACATCGAAGAACTGTACACAATACGTAGCGTTGGCGTAAATAACTTTAGCTACTAATATTTAGTTGGAGAAATAACTCAGGATTATGATGTTTATTGTGAATTCCGCAAAAGTGATAAATGTAATCTTCATAAACCACGAAGATATTTGTTCAGTATGCTTGTGTTAATCTGTTATCAGTAAAGAACATTTGTACGTATCAAAATCAATGTCGTATTTCAAAAATAGAATTGTTTTCACGTTTGCAGACGCGACTCGAAGAATCTAACGTAAATTCAGATGCAAATAGACGATATTGTACAAGAGTCCAAGTATGTTGATCAATTTGAGTTCTACGTACAAAATCAATGTTATATGTCGGGGATAGAATTGTTTTCACATTCGCAGACGCAATTGGAAGAGTCTAAAGTAACTCGAGGCGTAAATAGATTATCATACAATGGAAATGTCATTATATTGGTAATTAATAGAAATCTCATCCACATTTTCAAACACGACTCAAAGAATCAAATTAAGGTAACTTCATAAGTACAAACAATTAATGGGCAAGATTGCTGTCATGCTACAATGTGTACCCTCTAAAAATGATTCAATATGAGATTTTATGACTCAAAATATGAGATTTTGTGGCTCTAAATATGAGATTTAGAGCATTGTAGCATTACCCTTGTTGAAGTGCAAGTAAGTTTACCCAAAAAAGGGGCATGCTAGAATATGCACCCCCCATATGAGATTTTGTGGCTTTAAATTTGAGTTTTGTGGCACCAAATATGAGATAATATGAGATTTTGTGGCACCAAATATGAGATTTTGTGGCTCCAAATATGATATGGCATACGGTATGCACCCCATACGGATAGACGACCGAGATTGCGCCACATATGACGGATGGAGATTTATGTCACCTTTGACCATTGACTATATGAGATTTTGTGGAACCAAATATGAGATTTTGTGACTCAAAATATGAGATTTTGTGGCACCAAATATGAGATTTTGTGGCTCCAAAATAAGAGATTTTGTGGCTCCAAATATGAGGTCTGCACAAGTCTGCATGCATTTCGTATCTCCAACCACAAAATCTCATATTTAGAGCCACAAAATTTCATATTTTGAGTCACAAAATCTCATATTGATTATTTTTTAGAGGGTGCCCATTGTAGCATTACCCCTTCAACAATAATCTTATGCTACTTTATTTTGAAAATGTTTTCTATTGTTTCCAGTTTATTTTATAATAAAAAAACAAAGTGGGCCCATTTTATCATCTCGGATGGGGCCTCAAAAATCTCAGGACTGGTGTATATCGGACCAAAATAAAAAAAATTGAACCGGAAAGAATTTTTTTTATTAATCTTTAAAAATGAGTTACAAAGATTAATAAAATGGACCGGAAATAGGCATCACAACGCAAAAAGACATCCCAACTAGATTGACACTCCTCTCTGCGACAATCATATGCCATCACATACCCAAAAGGGAGATAACAAAGGTAAACATGCAAGCAATCAACCAAACCAAAAACTAGAGACTATGGAGAACAGTACACAGAGAGAGTTAAACAATAAAACCCCACAGACATAAAATGGCTGTTATGGTCAATAAGTTCAACTTGTCATAAATATTGTAACATGGTAATAAGTTTCATAATTTTTACAAAATCGGTATTTTGTCATATACTGTGGCCTGTGGGATGGTACAGAAAAATTAAGGATTTCGAGAAGCTGAGAACATTTAGCAAATTAAAGCAAATTTTGGTAGTAAATTTTTTTTTTTGCTGTTGATTCTGTGTGGGGAGCTACACGAGTTGGCAAAATATCTTAATCCAAATTCCAAATTGAAAAATATGATAGCAAACCACCTTCAAATTCTTTTCTTTTCTTTAATCAGCAACAGACCAACTTTATTAATATAGGAAAGTTGCTTACAAATAAAAAACGGATCCTAAGCAAAACACCTCTTTTACTGGATGAGCTGCCATTTAAATTCGAGCTCAAACAATAGGGTGGATTTTGAAGATCACGTACGATATGAACAGTATTAGTGAAGTAAGCATGGAACATTTGGGATGTTGGAACCACTTGAAGTTCCATGGGCGTTGATGCATTCGGAAAAAACTTTATCTTCGGTGCTCTGCTTACGCGATGTCGTTATGTTGATCCGATCCAGCAAGATGCCCTCGCAACCTACGCTCTTGCTGCATAGTAGTTGGACTGCGGCCTCGGTAGCAGATGTCCCGGTGAATCCGATGAATGAGACGTCGCTTATTGACACTGTCGACGTCTGTAAAAACCGATACTTCATAAGTGTGAGAGAGATGTACGTGGGAGTGAGTGTAAAACTTTATTTTGCTTTTGTTTTACTGTTAAATTTAATAAACAAATTTTAGAAATAGCAATACATAATATGGTTTCTTATCGTAATACTTTATTAAAGTTTTCAAAAAAAAAAAAAATTATTCAACACAAATTATAAATGAGGGTTGTTTAAAAAAATTCCTTGGAAAAACATAACGTTTGTCAAGCAAACTTTTCTGTATTTGGGTAATTAATTAATTGACATTTTAAGAGGTTCGAGTAGTTTTATTTATTTTTTTCCTTTTTTTCCTTGAGTATTTCCTAAGTATGGTTAGTTAATCTTACTTGATTTTTGCACTTCTTATCATCGCAATAATACTGGTCAATCAAGATTGGATTCATAGAGTCATATAATGTAATATCCTTGTACGAGATCTTCCTAACATATCCAGAGCCACCCTGTATATATAGGACACAACAAATTAACCTAGTTAATTGAGAGGAAAACAAAAACAAAGGATGTTAAATATATATATATATATATATATATATATATATATATATATATATATATATATATATATACAAAAATAAATATGATTACCTGCCATGTCTTGATCCTTGCCCCATTTTGAGTCCCAGTGAAGGTACAACCCACTATATGCACCTCTTCCACGATTCCTTCACTATGATCTTCTCCCAAGCTTCCAATACTAATTAATATATATATACAAACAAACAAATAAATAATTATCGAACAAGTAATTAATAATTTATCAATTGAAAAATTACTGTTGTTTCTCTGGGATTAATTAACATACCTTATTCCGTGGCCTGGACCACAATTTATACCAGTAATATTGATGTAGGAGCAGCCAGTATTGATAGCAATGCAATCATCACCTAATGATATGACAAATTAACACATTACTTTTGTACTAATAATCTCAATTATGGGCAAAAAAATGCTTATATGAACTTATACATACCAGTTCCGATGTCAGAATTTTGAATTTGAACTCTGGTAGAATGACTGATGTCGATGCCATCGGTATTAGGGGTGTCGTCGGGTGCAGTTATTTTGATGTTAAAGATGGTGACGTCAGCGCATTTTGACAGTGAGATGTGATTACGTTGGGCGTTTGTAATACTCACTCCACTAACTTCAAGGTTGTTACAATTGTTGAATGCCAAAGCCTGCCGTATTCAGTAAATCTTAATAATGAAACAAAAAAGACATTTGTGTTGAAAAAAAAAAAAGTCTCCATTTCTTTTCTTAATCTCTAGCTTATATATTTAGATAAACCGAGGGCAGATTAATTATCACCAAAAAAAAAACCCAATGAAAAAAAAAATGGGGCTCTACTCACTGTAGGTCTACCAGAGCATCCATTTTCCTGAAAAATTAAAAACAAATACAATTTTAGTACAAATTCTTTCCGTAAAAACCAATGGCAAATTAATAAGATTTAAGTGCTTCCAAATTAATTCACCCAGTACGTTATCACAAGAATCCCACCAACTTGACCCATAGCCATCAACGTCTCCATTTCCATTGAGAATAAGTCCATTGACACTGTCGAAAGTAAGCCAATCTTGTGTGCCAGAACCAAAATTTTTCTTGCTTGGTGCCATAATCTTGCCTAAAACCTGCATTAATTTCCATTACCAAAAGGATAGATCAGATGAGGAAACAAATAAAATCCTCAGCAAATAAGAAATGTATAACAAATTTTTTTTTATTTCCTTTCGATGTTATCAGATGAATACTATTCTGTTAAAAATATTGATGCATGACAATTAGGGGTGCAAATAAAAATTGGTAAACCGGAACTGGACCAAACCAGTGATTTGATTTAGTTTCTAGAGGTTAACGGTTTGGTTTGGTTTGAAATTTTGTCCAACCAAAAAAATTCGGTTTGGTTTGAAAAAATGAATAAACCGGACCTAACCAAACCAAAGAGTTTACACCCCTAATGACAAATTGACAATGATATTGGCCTGATTTTTTCCAGATGGACTAGCTAACGTGCATTTTGAATACATGTTTTGGAAATTAGTTCTCTTTAAAACAAATTTTATTATCTTTTTCTTAAAAAAAGAAATGTAATGATCATTAATCTAATTACCTGAACATTGATTGAAGGGGATTTGCATGGACCTTTAAACACCACCGTCTTCACCAAGAATGTCTTACCCGCTGGTACGATTAGTTTTGAATTTCCCTTTGATGTAGATCCACAAATTGCTTCCCAAGCCTTCAGAAAAGCCTTTTTTTTTTTTTTTTTGCAAAGTAAATTTAATAAAACCCATTAGAAATGTCAATTATAAGGGTCGTGTTGGAAAGAAAAAAATAGATGAATATATATTATGGAAATCTTCTAGTCAGGAATCTCTGACTATACACACACACACACACACACATATGCATACGTACGAATTAAATAGGAGTATGTTTCTTTTACAAAAAAAAATTGCACCAGAGATATATACTGGGACGGTTAAAAATCTAGAAATTTTGTCTTTCACCATCTCCAAATGTAAACAGTGTTTAATACTAGTAGGTATTTAACTCTGCTATTTAAAATATATGGCTGCGGCATGCATTTATATGCATGTACGTGCCTGAATGCATGGATTAAATTATGGACGTACGTAGGATGACACAAAAGTATATGAGCAATTTTTTTTCTTACCTGAGAATCATCCGTTTGTCCATTTCCAAGAGCCCCAAATTCTAGCACGTTAAGGCCTCCTCCATTTGGTGAGGATCTTCCTTCTACCATAACCATGCATAGTAGTAGTATGGCCAAAGCAAAAGCGCCAAAACCCTGCATATATACATACACACATGCATACAAAACTCATCAAACTTAAGAACCCATAAATTTACTTGGAGAGAGAGAGAGAGCGGGAGTTGACTCTAACCATCACAAAATATGTATGTGAGTAAGGATATTCTCTTGATGAAGAAAACATTAAGGGGTGAGTGAGTTTATGAACTGAATATATATAGAGAGGTCAGTCAAACGAGTCTTTGGCTATTCTTTTAGTTAATTTCGTTAACTCAGTCAAAAGAAATCTTGTTAATTTCGTTAATTTTGTTAGGGTAACAGAAATCAAGTGTTATATGGAATTTAAGTAAATTAGTTATCTGCCTCTAATTTGACTGCACTCAAATTACTAGTAATATTTTAATTTGAATCCATATATAAAGGATGTCTGCAATCGAGACAGTGATCTAGGGTTGGTCATTTCCTCCAACCCGTCCGAATCCAATTCGATTCCCGATCTGAACGAATCGGCAATATGGAGAATACTTTTGAAAATGTTTGGGGATTGGGTAGGGGTGGAGATAGGCATGTCCCCACTCCGAATCCGTTCCCCGATCCATCCCTAAATCCTATTAATAATTAGTAGTACGTTGGTCAAGTCACTCGCTAACATGTTACTAATATATTACATGCATGACGGCCCCAAAAGTTGTAGTAATAGTTTGCAGATAAGTGGCTGACAGTTACAGTGATAGTGAGACCGCTGCTAGGGAAAGCAGGTGCTCGCAGGTATTTGAGCCCCGTATAACTGAAATATTACCTACGTATAATTTAATTTGGGAAATAACTCACAATTACGATGTTTGTTGTGAATTCTGCCAAACTGAAAACCTGATCATTCATAATATATCGTTTCACAAATAGACTATATACAAAATTCTTGTGAATATTTACCCGCGTCCAATTATGATGATCAATTTGAGTACCATATGTGCCCGAATCACATTACAGAAGTAATTACGATTTACGAACGAAGAGTGAAACTTAAATTTTAGAAAAATATCTAGACCAACAAAAGGTTGAAAAACAATTTCAAATCATCATATCGAAATTCTAAGCTTAAAAGATCAAATTCATGAAGCCCAATTTGTATTAAAGGCTCTTGCCCTTAAGCCCAAACAAACAACCAAACTGGGCTCCCAATGAATAATCACCTTAAGTGGGCGTAGTCTTTTTCTGTTTTGAAAAAAAAAAAAAAAAGTCTTAAAGCTCTTTTCCTATTTTTTTTTTTAAAAATGAAATGAAAAATCCACAAAAATGTGATGAAAGATGAGACTACAAAGAAGACTGCATTTCAAGTTTCTAAAAGATATAACTTTCAAGTTTTTCATCTATCATTTTTTCGTGTGTTTGTGTAAAATTACAACGTTATCGTATATTCATATATAGAGTGTATTGTCTGTATATATCCAAATATATACATACAAATACTGATGGAATATGTAATAAGAGCTCGAATCCTTGTGGTGTCATAATATGATAGTCATATAGAATGCATCTAGTAGTCCTTATTTATTTATGAAAATATAAAATTTCTTTATTTTCCCACTTAGGTGTATCATGCCTTCTAAAAGTTACATATATCCATATAAAAAGAGGCAAAAAGCTGAAATATTAGTTTAATTCTCAAAGAGGACTACTGATAAGTTCTTTTCATTTATTTTTTTGAAAAAAAAAGGAAGCCGAACAACATAAAAATTGGTGAATGATGAGTTACAAACTCAGCGAATGAAAAGAAATTCCAATAAAAAATAGTAATGATGAAGGAAGTAAAATGTGGAGATTTTGGGACCGAGGAAGCCTATCAATATATGAATGAACGCGGTAATGAAAAATATAAGATAACATGTATTGTAAGAAATTTGCTCAAATAAATCAAGTAAGCTAACATGTGAATGCGATAATATAAATGTGAAACTAGACAAGTTAAGAAAAGCTAGCCTGTGATATTGTGAGGCTCATTGTCGTTGTACTAAAGCTATTGTTGACACGAAGATCTTAGGAGACACAAATAATTCCAAAATCCAATCCAATGCTCAAAGTCGTTGTCTTTTAGAGGTCACGTACTCTAGGTGGTAAAGAACTATCCCACAATAATTCACCTAGAATATATGTGTATAACACTACAGTCACAGAAAAGTCTCTATACATTCACTTGTACTTCAACAAAGCCATATAAGGTTCTCTATATATAATCATTCAGGCAATTATGTGACTCTCCAAAAATATAATCATTGAGCCAATTATGGAGAATAATAAGCTACATTAATATTGTAACCAACCAATAATGAAAATGGTAAAATTCAGCAGCTTGTAACCATAACAGTATATAAAAATATGTAAACAATCAACGGTATATAAACCATAACGGTATATAAAGATATGTAACCTCCCAAGTTAATATGATTAATAAATCTAGAAAATGTGTTACAAATAAAATAATATACTATGTTTGATAATCAAACGAATAATTGTTTTGGATAATTCCTTAATAATATTTTACAATCCACCACAAAAATTTCAATGTAAGGTTATGGGTTCAACTTCTATTGGAGAGGATGTTAATGCCCATGGTATAATGGGTTGGGATGGGGTTGTGATTTTGTGTAATTTCTCTAAAATATGATACTGTAATAAAAAAAATGTTCAAGTCAATTTTGCAACGGACCTATACTGAAATGATTAGTATTCAATAATCACGAGGGCAACATTATACATATGACCTTCAAATTATCATGAATAATAAATTCAACGAGTCACAAATACATTGTAACATATTATTAAGTTTTGGAATTTTAATAAAATTGATGTTTCATTATATAGTGAGGGGTGTACTGTGTACGTAAATTAAAATTAAGAAATTGGAGAAGCCAAGAGCATTTTGAAATCAAACTAAATTTTTTAAATTGCTGCGGGAGATGTAAGTTATTAGAGGCTTATTGTATGGCCCAAGTAAAATCATCGAACAATGAAGGAAATGAAAATGCTGTAAATTTGCATACATAAAAACAGAAAATAAAAGGAAAGTAAAGATATAACCGAAGGGGTGTCGAAATCACTAACTTTAAGAAATAAACAATTACTAATAATTTGTTTGAAAGGGTGATTTGGAAACTAAACGTTTACTAGTTCTATTTATTTAATGCTCTTGAAATACGGTCATGTGGTGCTTCGTGACAATACGACACTACACATTTTCATAGGGTCCACCACTAAGTATATAAACACATAAATATGTGACACTAGACAGAGCCCCTCCGTAGCGTATTCCCAGATCATTGAATAATTAGGGGGTGTTTGGGAGCCGTACATTTTGGTTTTTGGTTTTTGCATTTTTGGTTTTTGGTCAAAATGTATTTTAAATTTGATAGAGTGTTTGGATGACAATTGCAGAATGCATTTTGCAACATGAGTAGTGTTTGGGAGATGTGATGAAAATGAATTATAAGTTCGTTTTTTACTATGTTGCCCTTGGTTATTTATTATGGTTTATATAACATGTATAAATAACGTTTTAAGAAATTTTTTAATGTTATATTGCAAGATATCATTTTGTTCTTTGATAATTGCAAGTCTTTAAGTATTTTTTAAGTTTTATGATAATTAGGAAGAAATAATGATTTAAAATAACGTTGTGGAAGTTTGGAACAACGATTATGTTTTTTGATTTGAAACTTTTTTTGGTTCTTTCTTTATTTTTGGTAATTAATTAAATGACTCCAACAATGTTATGGTGTTAGTTTCTATTAAAATAACAGTTAAGTTAAAACTTAAAACCAATTACTCCTAATTGCAAAAAAATATGAACACTTCCAACCATCAGTAATTAAAAAAAAACGAATTTAAGGCAAAATTAGCACTTTCATCACAACAAAATAAATAAATTTTAGAAATTAGTATAATGGAGTATTATCCATGTTTTTACATGGACAAGCGACTGAAAAAGTCTCCAATATTAAAGGTATTTTGGCTATTACCCAAAATTGTGGTGGGCATTATTGTCTTTCATCATATCTCCACAAAATGAACCAAAAAAGGAGAATGCAAAAAAGACCTCTCACCTTCTTTTTGGCTTTTGCTCTAGAAATGTAAAAACAGAGAAATTATTCTCGCATAAGTCATTTTGTAATGAGTCATCCAAACACTTAAAAATTGAAAATGCAAAAATGAGAAGGCAAAAAAGAAGCTGTCAAACAGCCTCTTACTCAGTTGCCTAGTAGAGCTAGAGCATTGGTCTCGGGACTCCATTGGAATAATGCTGGTGCAATTGGAATACCGATAGGGAGTAATTTGTTAGGTGAGAAACTGAAAAGTAATGAAGAGGAAGTTAAAAGCATATCCAAGGAATATGCTCAAATTCAAAAAAGAAGAAGAGAATAATAAATAAATTATCTAAGGAATATGCCAAAGTGAAAGTTAAAAGTTTGCTTGGGCTCCTTAAATAAAATATATAATAAGCTCGAGATGTTGACAAATATAAGAGATTTGTGCCAAATATTTTGCGCCAGATTAAGCAATAAACTTTTAGTATTTTCAAAATTACCACATCCTAATCAATAAGAACATCATCATAAGGGGCATCAAATCCTCTGATGGCTAATTTGTTAAGTTAAAGTCAAAAAGACCCCCAAATTAGGTTTATCAAATGCATGAACAAATTTGTAAAACTACTAACTTTGCTACAATGTCTACTCAAAATTGAGTAGTTAATGTTCACCCATCAAATGAACATCAATGTAGCATTCTCCTCCTCTTTTTTTTCTTTTTTTTTTTTTTCCAATGGGAGGACATCTGGCATCTTTTTGATTTTTGATTATTTGTTTTATTATTTTTTTAATATAGTGAAGTTAGAATAGAGAGTATGATTTTGTAAGTTTTTTTGAAAAGTAACTTACTTTTTTATAAAAAGTGTTTTTGAGATTAAATTGATATTTTTTTAATCGCTTGATAAGAATACCCTAAGAGATTCTGCCAAGTACTTTTTAATCTAAGTTTAGGACATGATTGGGAGTCCTACAATACAAATAATTATGAAAATATTCAACAACTTTCCATACTCGAAAATTGGACGAGAGAGAGAGAGAGAGATAGAAAGATATGCCATACCCCAGATGAGGAATTGATATTCTTAACACAAAAAAGAGAAATTAATTGATATTTATGGGTAACGGTGATATAGCTGGTAACCTGTGTATAAAGATGTTAACCTCCAAAGTTAATGGTCCCATTCGGTTTGAGGTTTTTTTTTTGTTTTAGTTTTGTCATTTCTCTCTCTATCTCTTTCCACTCATTACACCTGCTTACATCATCAAAACTAAACTAAACTACAAACCAAACACAACCAATATAATTGTTGGTGGTTTGGTCATGTCAGTTGGCGATGCGGCGGAGGTAGCGCAGTGATGAGGTTGAAGCATTACAACATACTCCATTAGGGAAGGTTTTGGGTTTTCTTAATTTGGGCTCCATTGTATTATATGAGATTTTCGACTTTTTAGGGTTTAAGTTATTTTATTGTAAATTTTGGGCATCTTAGACCCATAGGAGTTTGGGCGTTGGCCCATAGGTGCTGTGATTGTTGTATTAGGACTTCGGGGATGGCAATAATCGGCCCGAACCGGGTGATACTTCAACGCAAGAAGCAGATTTTTTAATCGAACCATAACAGAAAAATTCCCATGGGTATGGGTGCAGTTTAGGATTTGAGATAACCGAGCGGGTTGGTTCGGTTACAGAGTTGGTGATGCGAACCGATTAACCGCCCGAACCACTACCCGAACCGAACCGAACATGTAATTACAAAATAACCCCTATAGTATGTGTTAATTACATTTAACCCCTTAGTATATATATAGTGTTATACACTTTTAGGGTTGGGTATCTCAACCTCAGACTTGAGCCTTGAGAGAGGCGATTTGATCGCCGCTCTCTCTCACCTCGGCTTCTCCTTCCTCATCTTAACGTCTCTCTCTCTCTCTCTCTCTCTCTCTCTTTCTCTCTCTCTCTCTCTCTCCAGACATGGCATGGCTGCCTCAGTACCCTAGCTTCCACGAGACTTGAATCTTTTGTGATTTTAGGTTACAGAGAGAGAGAGACTCAAGAAAGGAGATCACCGTCTGTGATGATTACGTGGTTGCCTAAGTTCCAAATTCTGACAAATCCAAGTAAACCCTAAGTAGCTCGATCAATCGTCATCATCGATCAAACCCGTTCGGTCTAACGGAGATGAAACAAGTCCCAGTACAATTTCGAATCCAAGTGAGGCGAAACAAGGTATACTGAGTATGGTTGAATTTTTGATAGTCTTTTTTGTAAAATGTTTTATGGTTTGTGATTCTGTGAAGTTTCGGGTTGTAGTAGTATTTGAGAATAGGAGAAATCATAGATTTGACACTGTGTAATTAGTTTGTAATTGATTCGGTTACCCAGTACTATTTCAATGCCAGTTTGTTTGCCCTTAATTCGGTTACCCAATCGGTTCGGTTATTACCCGAACCCCAATCGGTTCAGCTCCGGTTTCTATTTCCCCTACCCATTCGGTTAATGGTTCGGTTTCAGGTACCCCTATGGTTTCGGGTATTGGGTTCGGGTATGCCAATACCCGAACCGAACCGCCCATTTGCCATCCCTAACTCTTTGGCCCTTGGATGTTTGGGGCTTTGTTGCTAGTGGTGATCCAACCTTGGTTGGAACCTCTTTTCCTCCCCCCTTACTTCTTACTTAATGTATACCTATCAAGTTAATATGATTAATAAGTTTGGACAGTATGTTAAAAATAAAATAGTTCTAGGTTGGATAATCAAAAGGATAAATTGTTTGGATAATCATGGGAAAAAAAGGGGGAACACTTCATTTCAATTTTCTCAAAATTAATTTTTTTCGCATAGCATTCTTGGCAAATGAATAGAGCCTTAAGGGAAGAACATGAGTTTTCAGGCTACGGACTAGGTGGAGTTTTTCTAGTGTGGGTGGAGTTTTTTCCGGTGTGGCTGGGCAAATTTAGGAGCACAAATATTGTTAATAAAGGAGAGAGAAAAGAGGACAGAAAAAATAGAGTATAACTATTTTTAAAGAAAAAAGATTTTGGATCCCCAAATTTCCACAGGAATCCCCGTTTAGGGCTGAGATGGAGGGTAAAAACAAATTCTTCCCGCGTGCACTATTACATGGTCTTGTCTTGGGGCTCCAATTAATTAATTATTACATGGTCTTGGTGGGTAGAGGCCTACTTTTAAGTTTTACACAGATAATTTAAGTCATTCATTATTTTAAAAATAATTTTTTGAGTGACCTCACAATAAATTAGCTTAACCTAATAACTATAAGTACTTGATCTAATGTATTGGATTTTCATTCAGAATTCATAATCCTACATTCTGAAGGAAAGTTTGATACATTGGATCGAGTACATTTAGCAATCCGATTGATCCGATTTTTTCCAAAGTCATTAGTGAATAAAATTTAAATTTTACGAACAGTTTGGATAATTTGTATGAGACCAGGAAATAAACCCCAACACAAATCTGTGCACCATAAGTGAGAAACTGAAAAAAGAAATTTGTTAGGTGAGAAATGAAGACAACTTAAAGGAATCTTCGAGGAATATGCGAAAGTCAAAGTTTCCCAAGAGGTCTTTGAAAAATACTACTAATAGTAGAGTAGGGGTGCATACCAACCCGGTAGCCCGTCCAACCTAGCCCAATTTTTTTAGAGTTTGGGATAAATATACTGGTTCATAGGGCTGAGCTGAGTTGAGATTTTAAACACATTTACTAAATAGGCTAAGTTTGGGAAACTTCTCTGAAGCCCAAACCGGCCAGGCCTGGCATGATTTAAATGATATTCTTATTTAAATACTATGTATAAAAATTGATGGATATCAAAGGGTTCCAACTTTTTTGAATATTTTAATTGCACTTTAATTTATAGGTATGTTTTAAATATTTTTGTAACAACTTAGAACTTCAAATATATTATTACGATTGTGAATTATAATTGTGATCATTATGATTGATTAATTTATGTTTATAATACTATGTTTTAGCAAGATAAATGGGCTTCTTGGACGAGTTTGAGAAATTAAAATTTTATTTGGGTTGGGTTTGGGCAAATCAAATGAAGCCCGATTATAAATGGGCCGGGCTTGGGAATGCATTAGTCTCGTTATTATCTAGTATAAGCCCGGCCCGAATCTGGCCTAGCCCGATGTATGTTCACCCCTAGTACTAAGCATATGCAGTTGACATTAATACCTTTTTCGGTTTGGATCTCAAGACTTATCTACACGATCTCCATTAAAAATTTCTTTCCATCTCTCTCTATTCATTACCCTCAAAATCCAAACCGAACAAAGCCCGAAAGATTTTTTCTGGCGGACTTAGCAATAAACTTCTAGCATTTTCAAAATTAGCACATCCCGATCAATAGGAGATTGCGCCAAATATTTTGATGATAAGTTTGGGACTGGATTGGGGGATGCAGGAGGCTATTGTGTAATTTGTGCAAAGTAGGTGTTGTGCAAAATTACAGTTGTCTAAAAGTGTTTTTAACAATTTGGATTGAAAATAAATTATTCGCGCACAATGTTTTTAACGGCTCGGATTGAAAACAAGCTATTTGTGCGAATAGTTAAACAGACAGCTTGAATTATGTACAACACCTTCTTTGCACGAGCTGCGCAACAGCCTTCCCGCGCCCCTAGATTGGGAGGGAAATTAGAAACCTGTGTAGTGTTGTAGTGCAAAATTTGAATCGTTGAAACCTGCTTTTAACAATCTAGATTTGCTAAACTATTCCATGTTAGATAAATATCTTGCATGTATATTGCAGTTTGAAATTAGTACCATTGACCATAAAGATAAATGGTTTTAATGCGCACCACACTTTTGTATGTTTTGTTCTTTAACAAATTTTTGTTTCATAAAATTTCACATTTTATGACACTCTAATTTCAACACATAAAATGTAAAAGTAATTTTATGAGATTTTCATTAAATGCTCCTAAAATCTATAGAAAAACTACTACATTTTATTAATTAGGAAAGTAACTCTATTTTATCACCTCCATAAAATGTCTATTTTATGAGATTTTTATAAAATGTACCTAAAATCTATTAGAAAACAAAGCCGTACTGTATATCCAACGTTATAGGATCTCAATACGGAGTAATGATGAAAATATTCGACAACTTCATATGTGGCATTAAAGAGAGAGAGAAAAAAGAATGAGAAGAAATATATGGCATCCCCTACACGTGTAATTGATATTTTTCTTCACACAAAAAAAGAACAATCGATATTGTGGGTCCACAGGCCACTTTCAACCAGAAGGCTGATATTTTCTTGACACCAAAAAAAAAAGAGCAATTGATATTTTGCGGATTCACAAGCCACACTTTTAAGTAACTTTTTTTATTGGGAGGGCAGGAGACCTACTTTATTATTTCGATCATTTCATGCAAAAAGTTGATACCGTTAACCTTAAAGTAATGACAGGAGAGGTAAGTGATAATTATTTTCAAAAGTAAGAAAAGACAGTAGAATTTCAAAAAAAAAGTAATGGATGTCTTTGTATTTGTCAGAAACCTCAGGGGAGGTAAATGAAATTTCCACTTATGACTGGTTTGTGGACCCATTTTTTGGGGTTAGTGGTTTCAATTTTTTTAGGTTAGTTGTTCAAATATTTACGAGTAGGGTGTTAAAAAAAGACAGACCTAAAATAAAACTAAAGGAAAAAAAATAGACATATTTTAAACAAATTTTTTTCCAGGTGTTCAAGTGACCACTCATTAGTGAATGTAGAGCCACCCATGGTATCCCGCTAAATAGAAACACAAAAACAATAAAAATGGGGAAAATAGAAATAATGGATGACTTTGTCGGCAACCAAGTCGTAATGTTTGTTAAAACAACATGCAGCTGTGCTCACCGTTTTCACAACTTGCCATATTATGAACTGTGCCTTGGTTAGAAATGTTCAAAGAAAGCATGATCGAATACCCACTTGCCATATTATGATTCCTTTTGCTTGTATGATTCTATTTTATTTTAATAATATATATTTTCCTAGATTGTGTTCTTCACAGTGAAAATTTACGTAATCTTGAAAATTTTAAATCGAGTAGAGACAGTTTCGCTTATAATGATTTTCTTGCTTACGTCTTATAATTTACACTATTACTTTTTACCTTTTAAATTTGTTTTGATGAGAGATAAAATGTTAAAAATTCATCCAAAAGCTAGAGAAGTACATTAAATAAGAAATAATTCAGATTTTAAAGACTACTTTGTACTCCTATTTTCTCACTTTTTGAAAACCAAATCTTATATTTTTATTTATTTTAATTTCTCATGTCAAGGCGAAGCCGGAAACTCAAATATTTTCCTCAAAGAGACCCAAAAAATCCCAAACAAAAATGGTGTTACTACTGTCTTAAGATTTACTCCTAATAGATTCACCGAATTAAAAAGAACGGAAAATAATGCTCAAAGACTTTCTTGGTGGCCAAGCCCGACGCAATGTTTGGTAAGATATCACGCGCATCTTCACGTGCCTGTCAAAGCCTACATCACGCTTGCCGTGGTGCTCATAAAAAAATCCGTCATTGGCCACCTCTCTCTTCTACACTTGTATCTCCTCTTCTTCTTGCAACTGGTAGCAGCCGCAGCTTTCAGGGTTTTTTTTTTTTCCCTCTCTCCTAATTTCAACACACCATTAAAACACCGCCGGATTGTGTCCGCAGCTGTTCGATACACGTGAGTTCTTATGGATCGAACTGTTCCGAATACGATTGTGTTTTAAAGTTGTTTTCGTAGACTTTTTGACACATATATGCATGTATTATGTATTTATAGATGTGGGTATAGTAGATCTTTTGAATCTGAAGCTTGATTGATTGTTTTTTCCCTATATATATTATTTTATTTTTGCAGGGGGTTGTATTTTTTTTTGGATTTATATACAGATTTGGAATAGATTTGAGAGATGGGTAGCTCAGGATTTTCATGGAAACTGGAAGATCACCCGAAGCTCGAAAAGGGTAAGGTCATAGCCATGATTGTTTTGGATGGTTGGGGCGAAGCCAAACACGATCAGTACAATTGTATCTATGTTGCTGAAACTCCCGTCATGGATTCCCTCAAAACGGTAATTTCTCTATCTACATATGTATATGTATGTGTATATATGTATGCCCCATGTGTTATTAACTCTTATGGAGCCAGTCCATGTGTTCCGGCTTTAATTGGACTCCCCGCTTGTGGATGGAGGGTTTGGTTTCTAAAGGATAAGTCGTGGTGTTGCCTGGACACTTGAGTTCTAGAATGTGGAAGTAGAAAATAGGCGAGAAGAAGAAATTTGGGGTGTCAAAAATTTTTTTTCCTCGGCTTCAGGTAGTTAAAAGGATAGTTTGGGGAAAAATGTGTGAGTATGTTCAAAAAATAAATTAAGTGTTCCCTTTGGAATAGTTGTATGTGTGTGTGTGCACGCGCACGCATACGTAACTGGAGTACATAAGTGAAATGGAAAGGCCCTTGACATTTTTTTGATTGGGATGGTTCAGGGTGCTCCTGATAGGTGGAGATTGCTGAGGGCACATGGGAAGGCTGTGGGGCTTCCGACGGAGGATGACATGGGAAACAGTGAAGTTGGTCACAATGCACTTGGTGCCGGACGGATTTTTGCTCAAGGGTGAATCTTTTTTACTCTATTCCTAGTTTGTCCTTTTTACAACTGGTCTGAGGAAAGATTTTGATTAATCTGTAGCATTTTGTTGGATTGGTTTCTCAAATATGACTTCGAGTCTTTGACACAATCAGTCGACTGAAACATGTTACTTCCCTTATTTGTAGCTAAAATTTGAATAGTTGAGATTTTAGGAAAGTTAAAGAAGTTTTCAGCGTCAATACTGGTACAGGCAATTTTTTTTTTTCTCTCAGTACATGTTGAAACTTGTATTTGAATCATCATTTGATGTAGTTTGTAAAGGGATACTGCAAATTGGATTAGATGGGACAATGTGTTCAATCTCAATACGAGAATCGAGTCAAACGCTTGAACTTTGAGTTGTCTATTGGTGCAACCTTTGAATTTGATGTATAATTCTTTTCTGACTCAGTAGAATAGGATGGAATAGCATCAGATAAGAGTTGCAAATATAATCTCTTAAATTGGTTTTTGGAAGTTAAGACAGTTAAGAGTATAGAATTACTAAGGTAACTTAGCCAATACACTCTGCAGTAAAGTGTGCCTTCGTTTGTGATTATGAGCATCATTTTCTGACATGAAAGTAAGTTCATACCTCACTATTAAACACTTTAAGCCAGTCAATTTTTAGTGCTCTTTTTCTTAGTTCCTGCCAGTTTGTGATGTAAAAAATCTAAATGGTAACAAATGCGTTAATTTGTCTCAACATAGGGCGAAACTTGTTGACCTTGCTCTTGCCTCTGGGAAAATTTACGATGGAGAAGGTTTTAATTATATCAAGGAATCTTTTGAAACTGGCACATTGCACCTCATTGGTTTATTGAGTGACGGTGGCGTTCACTCCCGACTTGACCAGTTGCAGGTTCGTCTTTGTGTTCTTCTTCTTGGTTGGGAATTATCTAAAGGAAGTCTCATACTTTTCTTTTCATCTTCCACTGCTAATTTTTAGTGCTATGGGTGCAGTTGTTGATAAAAGGAGCCAGTGAGCGTGGTGCCAAAAGAATAAGAGTTCATATTCTTACTGATGGACGTGATGTTTTGGATGGTTCAAGTGTGGGCTTTGTGGAAACCCTTGAGAATGATCTCTCAAAATTGCGTGAGACAGGTGTTGATGCCCAGATTGCATCTGGTGGAGGTCGCATGTATGTCACCATGGATCGTTACGAGGTAGGTTTTTAAAATAGTATTTTGCATGCTTTGCAATAGAAGTTATGAAACTAATTGTACTTGCTCTATTTTGGTGTATTTTGTGTGCTTTGCTTTAGTAGCTATTTCAAAGAGTGATAATGCCAACAGATATGCTAGTGTGTGTTCATCTTCCATGGGAAAATCTGTTGGGGGAGTGGATTTCTGACATGTGTATTTTGTTTATCTTGCATGGGAAGATCTGCTGGGGTAGTGGATTTCTCACACACTAGGGGGCAGTCCTTTATCATCTTGCATTCGTTTCATAGTACTTGTTATTTGTGCTCTTACTGTTACTGTATTTTTTGAAATCAGTGCATGCTTGTTCAATAGGAGTAAAACTGTAAAAGTAATTGGAAAATATTGGCCATGCATGTCTCTAGTGCTCTCTCATCATGTTTGCTTAGGCGAGGAATACTCCATGGAGCATATCTGCCTTGAGAAACTGTCTACTTGAAAGCAATGATGAATCATGTTCGGGGATGGATTATATAGAAATATCTCCAGAATTTTATTGAACACTTTACATGCAACAAATCAATTTTAATGAACTGGGTTAAGTTGAACCCAGTGCAGTCTCCGCGCTTGTGCATTTCTGTACGGTTATGCAGCTAATGCATGCACATTTCGCTATTACTGTTCTGGAACAGAGGTGCCAGGATTGATAACTGTAATGCTAAACTGCTCGTGTTCTACTTTTTGGGAAGCCCATGTAAGTGCTCCTTGTTTTGGAAATTAGGTTACAAACGCATGGCTTTTCACTGAAGGATTTCAAGCATATCTTTATCTCTATATGCATCAACGATCTTCTATGCCCCGCTGACTACCTTTATGTTTTTTCCTCTGGTTTGTCTTCGTCAAATTCAGCTGTCTTGAATGTGAAATTGATCAACCTTTTACTGGTTATTCTGCAGAATGACTGGAGTGTTGTGAAACGTGGGTGGGATGCCCAAGTTCTGGGTGAAGCCCCATATAAATTCAAGAACGCTCTTGAAGCTGTCAAGACATTGAGGCAGGATCCAAAAGCAAATGATCAATACTTGCCTCCTTTTGTTATTGTTGGTGAAGATGGGAAGGCTGTCGGTCCAATAGTGGATGGCGACGCTGTTGTGACTATCAACTTCCGTGCAGATCGCATGACTATGCTTGCTAAGGCACTTGAATACGAAAACTTTGATAACTTTGATAGAGTGCGATTCCTAAAATCCCGATATGCGGGAATGCTTCAGTACGATGGGGAGTTGAAGCTTCCAAAGCACTATCTTGTTTCTCCCCCAGAGATAGAGAGGACATCTGGTGAATATTTGACCCATAATGGCGTGTGTACTTTTGCTTGCAGGTTAGTTTTAGTCTTTTAGAAAATAAACATGCAATGTGCGCTAATAATGTTGGGTTATCTTCCCCAGACCTTTGATTTATTTCCTTAACAGCCCCTTCTTTTTCTTTCAACAGTGAGACTGTCAAATTTGGTCACGTCACTTTCTTCTGGAATGGAAATCGGTCTGGGTACTTTAATCCGGAGATGGAAGAATACGTGGAAATTCCTAGTGATTCTGGAATTACATTTAATGAGCAACCCAAGATGAAGGCCTTGCAGATTGCTGAGAAGGCTAGGGATGCTATTCTTAGCCGCAAATTTCAGCAGGTAATTGAGAGTGTAGCAGACGGTTGTGATAAGCATGGTTTAAATTAAACTAAGTATCGATAACTTGATTCTTTCTTTAGGTACGTGTGAACCTACCAAATAGTGACATGGTGGGGCATACAGGTGACATTAAAGCCACAGTTGTGGCTTGCAAGGCTGCTGATGAAGCCGTGAAGGTATGATGGGCTTTGAATTTCTCATACTGAGCATTGGGTATTTGAGTAATGATTGCACTTTGTAATTTTTGGTTTTAAATTATCACCACTTGTTGTTGCTTTGGCTGGCATCCTTCTGGTTACCATTTCTCCACTTTTCCTTTTTAACATCGGCTGATTTAAATTCCTATGAGGCATTAAAAGAATCAGTCCCACTTCCTCCCGCTAATTAGATTGGTACCACTCTCCCAAACTAGACATGCATTTTCCCTCTCTTCCTCGCCCTTTCTCCTACTGTTTCTTGACTTAATACTTCTCTCTCTGTTTTTTTTTTTTTTATCAGTCTTTCTGTTCTATTAATTAGTCACTTATACAAGTCTACACTTCATATCTCACGGTTCTCAGACATCTCCCTTTTTGTCTTTGAGTAAAACTTGCCCCTTCTCCAATGTTTGAGAGAAGAGAAGGGAATAAATAATGACAATTGGAAAGTGAAGAAGGGGCTCAATTGTCTTGTGTCATCTAGTTTGACTTGGCAGTAAATTAAAATGGCAAGTGGAAAGAGACGAAGAAACTCAATTGTGTTGTGTCTCTGTTATCTAATTTGACTTATTAGCTAGCCAGAAAGAAACATGTCCGATTTCATAAAAATTTGTCTACTCTCTATGAAATATCAAGATCAATGTTTAGTAAGTTGTAACATCAAAATCTAATTATGGAGGGTGACCTGCGTGAACTTGTATCGTGGGTAAATTTTGATAGTCTAGTAAACAATCGATTCAGTTGCTGGATTATGTGAAGTGAAGTGAAAATGATGATTGATGACAAATTTTGTTTCTCCAATTATAACAGATGGAAGTGGTTCAATTGAAATATGGTAATGATCAATTGTTTTCAGATTTCTTATAGGGTGGAATGATAATTGACGCTGAGCATGGAAAGGAGGGGGGAAAAAAACCTTAACCATGGAATTTGCTTTTTTAAGATCATTTTCGTGGAAGTTTGAGTCTTAATTTTATGTATTTAACAGAGTAGTTAGAACCTGTGTTTTGCTCATGGATCTTGTCATGAGTTAAAACATCGGCCGATTTGGTAATTCGGATCAATGATGCCTTATCGCTGATAAATAAAAAATAAAAAATTCAATGAAGCCTTATCAGAACTTTCTTTGAGTTGCTTGCTACATGTGTGGTCTGTGTATATGCCAGCCTATGTTACTTGGACTCGGGTATGGGTGTCGGGTGCGGGTACGTATCTAGGTGTCGGGTTCAACTATTTCTCATTTCAAGGATACTGGGACACGGCAAAATATTCAAATTTGTTTCTATTTTTTGTGTATTTTCTTACCTAAAATTGTGTTTTAAGGTTCTATAGCGCATTTCATGGATAATAAGGGAGGTTTATGCACACTTCCACGATAAACTCGAATTACAGTTAGATTTTCTATAGAAGTGTCTTACTAAACTTATCGGACACATATCCCACACCCTTATCCGAGTGTCGAGTGTCCGACACGGGTACTTTACACCATCATGAGAGTCCGCGTAACATAGATGCCAGCTGCTATGCTTCTGGACCTTTTGCTCTTATCTTGTTATGCAGAAAAATGACGGAGACCCCGTCTAAGGTTCATTCAATCATCTGTTTTATTGTCATGATAGTTGAAATTACAATAAACCGATACCGAGACTGACTTATTGTGGTTGTCCAGATGATACTTGCTGCAATAGAGCAAGTGGGTGGAATATATGTGGTTACTGCTGATCATGGAAATGCTGAGGACATGGTGAAGAGGAACAAGAAGGGGGATCCTCTACTTGGCAAGGATGGCAATATTCAAATCCTGACTTCTCACACTCTTCAGCCAGTTAAGTTTAATGAGCTTTATTCATAGCTATTCGAAATGGAAATATGCCGAAAAAAATGCAATTTGAAAAAAGGAGCATAGGACAATGAAAATCTCAGATGTCCTTCATTTCTCAGGGAAACCCTGTGCCTTATAGAAGTACATGCTTCCTAGAAGATCAGTTGAGGATGCATCTTTTACAATGTTTGTAGCACTATCTAAAAGAAAATCAGAACTTCCTAAAGAAATAAAAATGGAAAATGAAAGCGTAGATGTAAAATTCCACACACTATATTTTGACACTAAGGGAAGGAATCACATCACTGCTTCCTAAGGCAGGAAGAGAGGCTTTCATATTGGTAGTTAATATCAATTGCTCCCTTTGTTCCAAATTAATAGACCACTACGAAAAGTCGTGTCATTTTTCAAATCAAAAGATGAGGTACTTTTGTGCATCATTTTTTGAATTTTTTTCTCACCAAATTAAAGTACTTGTTGAGTACTTTAATTTGGTGCGAACGTATTTGAAAAATGATGCACGGAAGTACATTTTTTTATTTGAAAAATGGTAAGAGAGAGAAAGTGGGGCTCTTATTTAGGAACGGAGGGAGTACATAGAAGAGAGAGGTTGGAGGTTCAAGTTCCCCTCCCCCATATATGTACCATTGTGTTCTTATGAGAACAATCCTAAGAAAAAAAAAGATGCAATTTTGATGTTTTGATCAATTCTAAATTCCTATTTTGTTATTTGGGTTTGGCAAGCTTTTCACTGCTGTTTCAAGCCTTTTGAAGCTATAGTTTGCAAAAATCCAATTTGGAGGTGTACTAAACCAACAAATGAGGGGCAAAAAAGAAAGTTAATAGTAACATGAGCATATGTTCAACCTGTAAAGTGATTCTTACTCAAGAAAGGGTGAAAACAATGACGTTACTGCCCTTTCTCATGTGGGCTAATTTTTGGAAAAACCCAACCTTTTTGAGTTTGGATATTGAACTTAGAATTTAATGCAATCTCTTTTCGTAAATTTGATGGTTCATCTGTTGTAAGTTCTAAAATTTCAGTTCTTTTGGATCTTACTTGTTTAGGTGCCCATTGCAATTGGAGGTCCAGGGCTAGCACCTGGTGTGAGATTCCGCAAGGATGTTCCTGATGGAGGGCTTGCTAATGTGGCTGCAACGGTGATGAATCTCCATGGATTTATTGCGCCTAGCGATTACGAGACAACCCTAATCGAGGTTGCTGATAACTAGGTCAACGAAGAGATAATTTGAAACTTCCTTTGAAATTTTTGACTGAATCAAGCTAGCTAGGCGACGGCTTAGTTGCATTAGCCTATTGTATGTGAGGAATGAGACAGCTTAGCGTTTCTCTTAAATAATGATCTAAAGCACTAGAAGATCACATAATCATGCTACTACGAAAGTGCCTTGCAGATTATGTTGTTTTGCCAATGGGATATATTGATTTTGTTGGTTAAGAGATTTTGAACTGGCTGCTTCCTATTCGTTCCAGCTTGAGTTGATGGATCATATGAGATTTTTCACAGATTACACCTAACAAAAAATTGGGCTCTATTCTTCAGCGCATTTTTTTGTTCTTCCGAAGCATTTGGAGATGTGATAATGGTCAAGACTGCCTTCTGTTTTGAGAATTGACAGTTCATTTAATGGTTTTGAGAATTGATTTTTGATAATCGGTTCTCAAGAACCGATTTTGAGAAAGCTTCACCCTCTCTTGGAAACCGGTTCTCAAAAAACCGGATTTCTCTCCTTCACTACCACCGTCTCTCCACCACCTCCGTTGCAGCTACTAGTCCACCTCTCTAACCTACCACCAGTACTGGTCGTATTGGACAATGCTCGAATAATTTCAAATTTTATTTTTCTTTTTAGTACTGGTCAATACCGGACAGGTACTGGTTAATACAGGACGGTACCGGAATATCTTCAAATCGATTTGTTTTTTCAATAAACAGATATGTTATGCTACATTCTTTGATGTTGGAGAATAACTAATGACGATAAATTTGAAACGGTACTGGGTATCTCACCAATACATACCTTACAAGTAGGAAAACCTGTACTCTAATTGGTACGGTATTCAGAACCTTGCATTTGCAAGATCAGTGAATCAACAACTGGACTTTCATGCTTGATTACTTTCCTTTTGTGTTCTGGGTAGTTTCAAAGGTCCATTGCAACTGCAAAAGCTCGCGCGAGATCGGGACAGTCCAACACAGCACAATATGGTCTTACATGAACAAAGAAGTGCCAAAATTCCCAATTTTATGTTGCTTGCTTGAACGAACAGCCCTTTAAGTTGGACGAAATGTTCCAGAAATCTCAACCAAACACCATTTCTTGAAAATTTACCACCATACATACAAGCGGCCTCCAATTACATAAATAGTAGGAGTGTTTCTTAAGCAACGCTAAAAGAACTGGCAGTGCTCTCAACAAATTTTCTAGCTCCCTTGAACCATCTCTTGTCTCCGGCTTGGGCCTTGCAAATGTACAGTTTACCGTCGGACACAGTGGCCGTTATCAACTGGTGTTTCCCACCCTCGTCTCCATCAGCAGTCCTCGTCAACACCGTCAAATAGTAGTAGGGTTTCCCTCCGATCACTGGAGTAGATGTCTCCAGTATGTTAGCTGTTGCCACTGCGTTAGGATCGAAACCACCCTGTCCAGTTCCATTTCATAACTCCATAATTAGAGGAGGATACATTCATTTCTACCGTCTCAAATCTCTATAACAGCTATAATGCCATCAATTGTAGAAATGATTTTAGCATTCCATTTTTGTTTGAGTACACTCCCAAAATTGTTTCCTAATGTACTTTAAAATTGTACGGCAATTTAATAGTTAACTGCTGAGTGCTGATCAATCATGTTACCTCGGATTCAGTCTTGCCAAAGTAGGCTTGTTTCCCTAGCAAATAGTCCACCTGCAAAGACACAGATAACCTTCTCTGTTAGCTAATAGCTAACACAAAATGGGTTCTCTGTGCATTTTTGGGTACCTAACATTTCGGTTTATTAATCTGAAGCAATACAAAATAGAAAGTATTTCCACCCTCGGAGCAACATTACCGAAATACATCATTTGGTCTTGAGCCAATTTAGCACGTCGCAAATGGAGATGCTCATAAGCAGGAAACCATAATATAGGTGAGGGAGAAGAGAGAGAGGGATGAGTTGACCTTGGAGAGGAATTCTTCAGGGGAGCCATAGTCGGTGATGGATTTCTTATCGGTTTTTGTGACCATGACAGCAACGTTGCTGGTGGTGTCGAAGTTGTCCTCGTACCTCAAAACCTGACCAGGGTACTCCACCTCCTTGCTTGGGTTCCATTTTGAGGGAATCTGAATCTTGAATCCATTACCATTGTATGGCAAGAAGTCTGTGTTTGTCTTCGGCTTCCCAAATATATTTGCTGCATTGCAGAAAACATAATAGTTAACGAATCACTTAAACAAGTTGATATCAATGATGCTGATATGACTCAATCAGGAAAGTCTAACAAAGGGACTTATCCATTCTTCTCACCAAACATAAACAATGAATTCTGTTAGATAAATTCAGGAAAAAGAAAGATAGATACACAAGCTAATTTCAGAAGTATTAGTTATCCCTAACCTTAAGTAAGGACAATCTCCAACTCCAACTCATTCTGCTAACACAGCCTTACAAACACGAACCATGCGGATTTTAGTACCCACATCCAAATGGACTTTAAGTCTTATCTGGTTCATTCGCGTGCGATCTTTCAACCAAGCACAGCTTTACAGGGATGAATAGACACTTTTTTCTCTCTCTTTTTGGATAACTCGGGTCTCTTAGCCAGCTTATGCACACCTCACAATTTCCTGGAGCACCATTTCCACAGCCTACTTGTGGAGGACCCAGATTAAAACCGGGATCAGAGCTGGCTCCGACAAAAATACATAAAGCCAACAACTTTAAATGCAGCACAATGAAAACTAAAACTTAAGGGCCTTTGGATCTGTCAGATTAGTATGCCACAAAGAATGAATTGCTCACTGACAAATGCAAGTTTAATAGAGATGAACTCCTTGGGTTGGCCTGATACTGATACTATAAGTTTGCGAAAATGCTAGGCTACAGGAAAAGCTTTTCCGAAAGTGTCCAGGTTTGACCATTCATTCTCTTTCTTGGACCCTACTACTCCTCTAAGTTCGAGATTTCAAGTTCAAATCTTCCTATCAACTATTACAGGTCAGTTTGCCCCCTTAATCAACCGTTGGATTCATGCTTAGAATTACTCGAGATACGCATAAGTTTTTAGTAGCAACTGAAATATCAACAGAGAAAGTAATACAAACATAACCGAAATTTGTGTAATTAAAGAATACCAGATTCGCCGTAGGCGGCATCCGCAGGCGAAACCTTGGAACCAACGGCTGCAGCTCCAAGGAGCACACTGAGTGCCAACCGCCGTGACACGGCGGCAGCAGCGGCGGCGGCGCCCTCTTCTTGAACAGCCTGTTTCTGGGCCCTACAGACCAGCTGGTTGGGTTTGTGACTTGGTACAAGGCGCTGTGGTACTGAAGATCTAGCTGGTGTAGAGATTGCATGGTGGTGCAAGAAACATGCTGGTGAAGCCATTTCTTCTTATTTCCAAGAGAGTTTGTGATGAAACTTTAATGTGGTATATGGGATTTGGTAAATACCGGGGCTGGTTTCTGTGTTTGTGATGTGTGGAGGAAAATGGGTTGTTTTGGATATATTGGGATTATGTTGCAGTGTGGATGCTGGGAAGAAGATTGGGTTCTTGATGATGGATAAGGTTGTTGAAGTTTGATTGGTGCCACGTGGCAGTAGGAAGTTTTGCAATTTGTTTTTGTCCAATCTTTAGATGCCATTGAGGCTTGGTATCATTCAAAAAGATGTTATTATCTCAATTGGAGAACTTAACAGGGTGATAAATGTAGGGTCAATTCTCTTTCATTAAAATGATTGAGAAGGACCTGAGCAAGTGCCTAAAAGCAACACCTACGAAGAGCAAAAAGTTTTGGAAAATGTTTTCTCAAGTGAAAGCAAAATAGCTGTGAACAGGAATTCTAGTTTACAATCGCAATATCTAAGATGGACAATAGTTTGTTGAGGTACTTTAATTATCGGAGCATTTTTTTTTTTTTCCAGACAGTTAAGATGTCTGAGTTTACTTACACGCACGTCAACTATTTTGCTTCCTGATCCGGTCAAAGACAAACCATTTATACCGTGACTAAGGGATTCACAGGAAATTACTTTCTTGAAGC
This sequence comes from Vaccinium macrocarpon, assembly GCA_022606695.1. Lineage (NCBI taxonomy): Eukaryota > Viridiplantae > Streptophyta > Magnoliopsida > Ericales > Ericaceae > Vaccinium > Vaccinium macrocarpon. The sequence continues at coordinate 28,248,580 of CM040170.1, forward strand.
CTGATCCCAAGAGTCAAACCTTGATCACGGTGGCGGAGCCAGAAATTACATTCAAATGGGGTACCTTTTCAAAATAATTTAAAATAAATTCACAGTAAAATGTAATAAAGAAATACTAAACACAAAAATTCAAACATTCTCCATTAGGCACGCTTGTGGCATAATATTTTCAAAAAGGCTATTAAACATAAGCACAACAGTCTAAATATCCGTAGACAATAAGCCATTGTTCAACCAAAAGCCATTGTTCAACCATTGATAATTCATTCGGCTCCGAAATTGATTGTTCGACTTTTACTTCAAAAAGCTAGAAAATAAGTTGAATGGATTCAAACATCCACACAATTCGCTATTTGCCTTGATAAAATCAGCATTTAATTCTTGAAGAGGCCCATTGACTTGGATGGAAACCCACGACAATGTAGTAGACAATAAGTCCAATACCTAAAATTTTCGATTATTCAAACATTTTTTGAGTATGAGTACAAAAACAGAAAGAGGTAATGGGTGATAAAAATCCAGGAGGCGCACGTGATCTCCATAGTCCTTAATTGGCACCGACACTCCCTAGTTAATTGTGTAAAAAAATAAATAAATTAACCAACCAAACTAACCCTCGGGCTTTTATTAGAGCATCTTCACGAATATGATACCAGCTAGGCAAAATGCCAAGTCCAAGTGCTTGACCGACCGGGTGTTAATAAATTAGACTAAGAATACGCCCTGCAAAGACGCTACCGACCAGGGCCAGAAGACAATAATAATTAGGATATGGAAATGGGAACCAATAGACGACTGGAGTGTTTGACTCAAAGGTGTAAAAATGCAGTTTCAACGGCTCTTAAGTAGCCACCCCTTAGATTTTATGAGATTAATTAATTAATTACTAAGCTAATTTAACTGATTAATTACCAATTAATAAAAAGAGCGCAGCTGTGGGAACCCAGCGCGCGCACCTAGCCTAACCAATATTTACTCGGGCCACAATTAATCCTTTTGCTAATTTTAAAACACGAGAAAGGCTTCCTAACAAATGCCAAGACCTTTGTCACCAGATTCCGCAAGATTCTAATTTCAGAATGCCGCAGGTTTGTTTGTTAGATAAGTTTCAAGTTCTCAAAATTGCTTGAAAATTGACTTAATTCGGCCCCGAGGTGAAATATCGCTTAGCCTAGATGTTGGCGCTTTATACTATAGACGATTTACCGCCTTAACTACTCACTCATGCTTATGAAGATTTCAGAAATCGAAATAACCCTAGATCTATGCATGCTTGAAGTATAGAATAGGAAAACAATAGGAAACGGTACCGTAATTGCAAGGGAAAAAAAATTGAACTTGATTAACGATCCGCAATACTCCAACCTAACACTGAGATTCTCGAAATTAAACTGAAAGCACAACGCTGAATGTAGAACTGGAATTCGTAGCCGAAAACTTCAACATGTAAACCCTAAGTAAAAATTGTGGAACCCTAAACTGGGTAAAAACATAAGCATTTATACTCCTTTCGAAATCCTCATGAAAATCTAACAAAATTCCGAAAATACTCCTCGCGGACGATCGAAACGACAGCGTTTAGTATGCCACGTAAACCATTCGGTAGCGCTACAGTCTTTCCTTGGTAGTGCTACCGCATGCCTTATCGCGCGCGTTGATCGGCTGACTGCTTGTGTGACCGTTGACCATCAACTTAAACGTGTCGGTAGCTTTACACCTATTTTGGTGTAGCGCTCAAGAACATTTTGTTCATCTTTTGCACCTTTTTGTGCCCACTTTGAGCGCTCCAAAGAATTGGAGTAGCACTCGCAACAGGTTTCGACCATTCCCATGCACAATCCACTTGCTTCTAACTCCTGAACGACATGCATGTCCTTCCAATACATCAAAATCACACTTACGCCCCTCAAACACCTGCAAATTACTTCCAACACACCAAAAATACCATGTGCATATATTAATCGGAAAATAAGGCTCAAAACGCACATCTAACATGCTAAATCCCCCTATTTAGGCACTCGTAAGCAAGCTTCCCATGCGCTAATCACCAAGTTACATTTTTCAACTTTAGTTTGGATCTTAAAATGACTAAATATTTTAGCTATTGTTAAGTATGAGTGGCTACATTTAATTAACTAATGCATGCCCATGCTTGAAGGCGTGATTCAACCAATCTGCACACATTCGAACAATCAACATCCCAAATTAATACTCCCTCCATTCCAATTTAATTTCTCCTTACTGTTATACGTGCCTTTTTAAAACTCTTATAGGTTTCATTCTATAATGTATTTTATATGCAATATCAATCTTGTTTGATAGATCTCAATTAGTTCTATTGACAAAATTTTTAAAAACTTTGAAACCATTACAAATAAAAAGATATAGAGGGAGTACGAAACTCACGTGCAATATTTCAATCCCTTCCCAAACGATTCTAACTATGTGAAAACCAATAGCTAAAGAATATTAATTGAGCTAGCAATTGCCTGTGCGTAAAACATATTACGACATATCATAATTTCAACCAACCACAATGGAATCTTTGCGGCCTTGGTTTTCAAATACTGGTTACAAAATTGGATTTTTCTCCTTCACAAAGACAAGAAGAATTTTTTTTTTTTCTCTTCATTGCCATTCTCTGGTCTATTTGGAATCAAAGGAACCAGTTAGTTTTTTCCAATATGGCTTTCGATAGCAGTACGGTTGTGGCGATAGCTAAAGACAATGGTCACTGGTTTCAGTGGGCTTCACTTTGGCATAACCAATCCAAGCCTGAAAGCCAACAGAATAATAAAAATCCTTCGTTTATCATTAAGTCATATCTTGACAACTACATTTCATAGAACGCGTGCATTCTCCATGTTGATGAAGCATGGAAGGATGGACATTTCTGGTGTAGTTAATGGCCAGATGGATCCCTCTTGGTTCAAAGAGCAATCTCGTTTTACAGAAGTGGCCCTCTCCAATCGGAATTGCTAGCTATACAGGAAGCAATTAAATGGTCCTTAGCTCATAATGTCAATGTTGTACACATATTTTCTGACTACTTTAATTCCATTATGCAAATTGTAGTGAGGACTGAGTATCACTATAGTAATGCTTTATTGATACGCAGCATCATAGTGGAGATCTCAAAGCCGACTATTTGTAGAATCTCCAAAACTTCGCGGAAAGAGGTCCAGGGGGCTCATGAGCTTTCCCAACATGCCATCTCCTCTTTTGTGTGTCATCCGGACACGGGGGATGGTGATTAATAAGGCCTTTGTTCTTTTAACTTTTTTTTTTCACTCCCTCGATTTTCAACATAAATAAATAAAACATTTCTATTGAGATTATGTATTTTTCAAAAGAAACTCTTCAAAGAACACTTGTCCCACATTGGCTAACTAGAGAACATTTATGTTCTTTATATGTGTGGGGGCTCCATGAATCATTGATAAGCTAGGCTCAAGAGAGGCATCGCGCGCTCACGGGTTGGGCCAAGGTCTAAGCCAATTTGTGAAAACTGAGATACGGGTGTGCGTTGTGAACCTCGCGCCAGGGGTGTGTGTGCAAATCCCTAGATTTGGAGCCTCGCGCCCATAGCCCACGTTTTGCAAAAAATATTTACGGAAAGAATTTTCTTTTGACCAATCAAACCTTTTTTAGAAATGATCCGTTATAGAAACATTTTCCCTACTGTTACGAAAATAAGAAAAACGTGTTTTATTTTTAGTATAAAAGAGCTGTTACGGATTAAAACATGTGCTAAAATTAGTTTTGGTAAATTGATTCAATCACTTTGCTATGATTGATTTTTATTTCCGAAAAAAATATTCTCTCCACGCCTATATAAGGAGCTTTACGCCAGCGATTTCAAACACACCGAAAAACACTTTTCACTACACAAATTCAGAGAGCAAGAAGAAGGTCGATTGTGTTTGCATTTCCGGTCTTTTCCCGTGCAGAAAAGATCGAGACAGAGGCTGTATTCTGGGCTATTTTATCCTGGAGGTGGCATGGCTAAAACTGCTTGCACAGAGAGGGCGGAGCCGCGAAACGTCTTAAAGAGAGCGACCTAGTCTGGGACTCAACCCAAACAACAACCAATTTTTGTGGTATTTCTGTTCTTTTATAGATTTTGAGGTAAACGGTTCCATTAATTTTTAAAGTATTCTCAACAATTTTAAGACATCTCCTCTTTTGTGTGTCATCCTGACACGGGGGACGGTGATTAATAAGGCCTTTGTTCTTTTAAGTTTTTTTTTTCACGCCCTCGATTTTCAACATAAATAAATAAAACATTTCTCAATGAAAAATACCTTCCTTACATTTCCTCCATAGAGTTCCCTCACAAGGTTTTTGGAATTCATAATAAATAACATGTCAAAGTTGGGTACCCATATCCCATGATAAATTATAAGAAATTGAGTTTAGTCATTCCAATCTTCCAAAAGTCAAGACAGATAAATAAATAGAGTTACAAAATCATATTCCAAAAGAGATAAAGTTTAAGAGATGATGAAATAGCTCTTCAATGAATGCCCTTGCTAAATGTTATACACTTCAAGCACTCCATCTCATGGACCTTTATTCACACCTGAAAATGAAGGGGCGAGCATTCACTTCGCCCACTACGAAAATCTCCAACTCTATATGCATATGAGATGACATGATCGATACTGATGTTCTTTCTCAAATGTTAGTTATTTCATTCCATGATCCTATCGACAAATGATGATGCAATACTCATCCATGTTCTCAAAATCAAATTACTAACACACCCACACACCTCATTCATTAACTTTCAAGCATCTAGTAGCTGTCTTACCATCCCTTGCGTAATAGTATTCTTCCACACACGAGTACCTTTATTACCACCCCTTGAGTAACTGTACTTCTCAACACACACATGTACTACATACTTAAATTTGATTTTGAAGTCCAAGGAAAACAATAACAAATACCACATATTCATGTAAAAGCACGACTTCAACTCCTCGCTTGTTAACCCAAGTACTAGATTAAACAATCAAATGAGAAAAACAGTACAAATTTTTCAAATTGTTACTAGTACCAAGACAACCGGCGTACAAGTACCCCCTGGGTTTAAAGGGAAGTGAGGTTAAGTCTCTACTTAGGTTATGTAGAGACCCGTAGATTTTAATTAATTTAGTTATTATATAAAAATTTTAAAAAATAATAATAAAAAAAAGAAAAGAAAGAGAGTTGAGGAATTGGGAGGATTTGAAATTAGATTAAAGTGGGTCAATTTGATGATAGTTTATGCTTGAGGGCGTTTTTAAAATGCATTTGAAACTTAGGGGGGGTGTGGTGCATCTTGTGGGGTGTATAGACACCCATATGGCTGATTTTTTTCTCCATAATGCACACACCTCTCTCTCTCTTCCTCCCCCAAAACAATCAGCCATCTCTCTCCCTCTCTCTCCTCCATGGCTTCTCCCACCTCTCTCTTCACAAATCTAACCAAAATTCGAGCTCCAAACTTAGTCCCTTCATAAAAGCTTCTCCAAATCTCGTGCTCTACGCGTTGATATGCTTATTTCCCACCGGTATTTGAAGAATTTTCGTTGGATTTTGAAGCAAGAGTTGGGGTTTAGCTCATTGGTTGGTTTCAAGCTTCTAAGCATTGAGGTAGGGAACAATTTTTTACCTTCTCTAAGTGTATGTTGAATGAAGTAATGCACTACTCTTGTTGTTTCTCCTAAAATTTTCATTACACTTGTTTGTCACCATGGAAGTTGAGCTTGGAGTTGAATAAGTTTGGATTTGCATATTTGGTTGATAACTCTATGAATTGGTTGTGAATGTGTCTACCTCATTTGCTTAGTTGTGTTTTGAAATCCCAATTTGGACTTGGAATGAAGCCCCCATCAATTTGAACATGGTTGTTGATTTTCCTCTCGAAACCCAGGTGGATCGATCCACTCTCAAGAGTGGATCGATCCAAAATGCTCTGTTGCACTTTTGGTACGTAGTGGATCGATCCACTCCTTGATTGGATCGATCCAGAATGGCTTGCTCGCGGATTTCACTAGAGTGGATCGATCCACTCCTTGCTTGGATCGATCCAGAATCATCTGTTCACGGATTTCCTAGAGTGGATCGATCCACTCTTGAAAGTGGATCGATCTAGATTCCTTTGTTCAGACAGTTTTTTTTCCAACTTCACGGGCACGCCCTGGCTTCGTCCGAACTCCGATTGAGGTGATTCTTGAACCGTTGGAAAGCTCTACGAGTCTACTTTCAAACCCAATTGGTTTCATATTCATATCCTTTGTATTTTGAGAGAAATCCCATTTTTACTATCAGCGTGTCGTATTTTCCCGAGGTTTATAATTCCGTTTTCGTGTTCCATCGTTCCGGGCCCTCATTGGCCATTTCAAAACTTCTCGAATTGACCTCTAAGCTTCGGTAACCTATCATGTCTTGGTTTCTCACGCACATTGGACACGTGTTAATTTGACCATCACCGACACATTTTGAGTTTTTGAACAAAGATGATTGTGTGAATGCTTTGGACACTTGTGAAAGGTTAATGTGACACGTGAATTGATTTTGAGCACTAAGTTGAACTTATGAGTTGATAAATGGTAATATAAATGTGAAATATGTGACACGGGGCCCGAAAGGGTATGCCCGGAGTGACATGGAGCCTTTATGGTATGCCCGGAGTGACACGGGGCCTATATGGCATGCTCGGAAAATGATCAAATGATTGAAATTCAATGAGATGGATATGAATATTGTGCAAAATACATGAGGCATGTTGAATGAGTGTCAAACACGAATGACGGGAGTAAATGAAATCTAATTGATGATGTGCTTTCTTTGAGTGACACGGGGTCTTTGTGGCATGCCCGTAGAACAATTGAATGATTAAAAGGAATAAGGTGTATTTGATAAATGTAAAGGATGTTTGGGTTATTTTAGACGTTTTGGGTATTTGTGAAGTATTGGGAAGTATAATGCTTGTGTGAATAACTGTGTTTTGATGGGAATGAACCTATGACACGTAATGTGATGATTATGAGAAAACTCATGGATATTCTGGTTTCGTTAGATCTTTGAGGCATCTCCTAGACACTTTGTCATCGAGTTGATTTATCATGGTCCATCTAGGTTTACTCATTTATGTGTATTATACTTTCATGTGCATATTTCACTCCATATACCCTTAGTGTTGGTAGAAATGTTTCCTACGAGCTAGTGAGCTCACCCTATCTTTCCCAGGTACACAGCATGGAGCATGATCTCGGATGCGTGGAGTGTGATGCATGCCATGAAGATTTTATGAGCATGAAGTTATTTTCTCATCTTCATGCTAAGTACATTTTTGAAAGATAATCTTGTAACTTTAATTTCTCTAAGCTTTTGAGTATTTCAACTTATGTAATAACTTTAAAACCTTTGTTATTTTGTACGGGTACGGGTACCCTTGACTAGAAGCTTATTGTATTTGACTTTGGTTTTGCTATGGGAAATTGTTGACTTAAATCGATCCTACGTGGATTTTATTTGTATTTTGGCTTATTAAAATTGAGGGCGTGACAGGTTACTCAATCAAGGACACAACGATGATCCAAATACGTAAGAGACACAACCACTCTTTACGTTCTTATTTCTAGTTCCTTACTCAACTTCATCAATAAGCTCTTTCGTAACAACACAAAGCATCAACAAGCATATCTTACTCGAACAAGTCTAGAATTTAAACAATATTTAAGAAATAGAAGTAATAACACAATCAAACATGTAGTCATCACGTAGACATGGAGAGAGAGAGAGAGAGAGAGAGAGAGAGAGAGAGAGAGAGAGAAGAAGAAGAAGAAGAAGAAGAAGAAGAAGAAGAAGAAGAAGAAGAAGAAGAAGAAGAAGAAGAAATTCCTACCTCAGAGTTTTGAACAAAACTCTAAACAATCCAATAAGCTTCAACCTCCATCACCAAGATTAACCTCCTTTCTAGCTCCCTTACATGATTAAGAATCTAGATCGTCTTAGAACAAGTCACGAAAATGTGTGTGTGTGTGTGTGAGAGAGAGAGAGAGAGAGTACAAGGTCAAAAACCAGTGTTCTTACCTCCTTGAGAGTGAAATCCGAAACCCAAATAAAATTCGAATGTCGGACGGGACCTTGAAGATTTGAGGTGGAATGAGGTAAAATCACAAGGATTTGAGGTAGAAATGAAGACAGAAGGTGGAAATGTGATTTTAGGGCTTGGTTTGTGGTTTTTAAAGGAAGAAATGTGTTTAGGACCCCTTTTATAGAAACATGTGACATAAACTAGATACCGATATCTACTATCCTGGAAAATCCTCTTATCGATAGATACCGGTAGTGGTGTAAACTGGATACTGATATCTCCTACAAAATTTTAGAATTTTATTCCACTTTCATCAATTTGAACCCTAACCATTTCAATCACATTTTCAACATTCCCAAACTCAAAATATATATGCCAACCACTCACCGAACTCTCGGTATCGTAAGATACACATACACCCGTACATATACGTCCACAAAAACATACTTTACAGTGATTGAAATTCGTCCACACCAATTTTCACTAAAAAAGGAGTTTAAATTTACGGGTCATTACATTTTTTATGTTGCTCGCTTTATTTTATCAGTTATCGTTTCTTTGTAGTAGCGTCCTTATTCTCCTGTTGTAAAATATTTTCCATCTTTATGCAATTCTCTCTATTCCTAAAGAAAAAAAAAAAAAAACCCACCATCGTAGCCGACCACCTATTAAAAATATCGGTCTTGTTAACGGAAATCTACGGGGCTTTCATTAAGTACAAAAAAGACAAAATAAACACACTCTCCAATAAACTTTTTACACTTCTCAATACAATATCTCCTTACCAATTCCAAGCCCCTGTTTGGTCAATCCAAGTCCGCTCCACTTTAAAAGTAGTGAAAAGCGGTTCAAACACTGTGAGTTTCAGTGTAGAGTGCTATTGAGTAGGAAGAGTTTTTTTTTTCTTGGAAGGAACTTTTATTAGCTGCCGATAAGGTTCAAGAGTGAGGAGAGGCTCTGTCATTGACCATTTCACTGACATAGGTTAGATCCATTTCTGGTTCACGATGTTTACGTATTGCTGGAGAGTGACAGATAGAGTAGGAGAGGGAGAGGGAAAAGAAAGGAAGGAGATGACACGTGTCACATTCTAAGTGGGTTATGATGCCATTTAAGTATTAACGGAGTTAAAACGCCAGACCAACAAAAAAAAACACTCCTTCTCTTTCATTTTCTCTCCATTTTCAAAAATTCTTTTCAAAAAGATTCCTCCTTTTCAAAAAGAATCTCTCTCTACTCATTACCTCATTATTTCATTTCTCTCTCTATCTCTCTCTAATCATTATCTCATTATTCTCATTTTAAAAAACCCAACCAAACACTATCTCAAAAATTCTTCTAAAAAATTTCTTTTCAAAACCCATCCAAACACAGAGGAATTTAAGGGAATGAGACAGTAGGTGTCTATTTTGATGATGGAATGATAGTTTAGGAGTGAAATTGATTTTTTTTTTTTTTTAAGTTTGGGAGTCGATTAGACATTGAGGTCAAATTTTTTTTTTTTTTTTTTGGGGGGGGGGGGAATTTTGAAATTTCCCCCAACAATAATCAGAGCTCACACTAATGATCGGAGTCGTTCAATTTGTTTAAGAGAGCTTGATCGATTCATTCAATTTTTATCGATATTCTATGAATTGATTTTTTAAGGGTACTATTAAAAATATGTTTAAAACAAATTGAACGACTCTGAACATTTGTGTAAGACTTTATAATGGATAATTTACATTTATTATGTCAAATATTGTATTGCTAGTTGTGTAAAGGGAACTTGCCTCAATGAATAATTGTTACTGTCCATTTCTCTTATAACAAATAAGTTTATTCACATAGATGTCGAATTTCAGTTATCGATTCACAATAAACATTCTATGAAGTACTATAAAATAAACATTTTGAATCGTCAAATTTGACCGTAAAACATTATTCTGTACTATTACAGTAGCGTCACATGAGAGATTAGTTACATTAAAAATGTTTATATGCAATGAAATTACGTATTTTGGGATCAAAAGATGGACAAAAGGTACAAAAGAAAAGCATTTTTTTAATAGTATCAAATAACAAGAAAAGCATGATAAAGAAACTTTTTGTTAGTTTTGTGAGAGTCGCCTACTTTCTTTCAAAATAAACTATTTTAGAAATCCTTGGCCAGAATTATTAAAATTCGTATAAAATCAAGTGGACGGAACGAATCACGTGGTTTGAAAGTTCCTAGACTAGTAATGGGCGAATAAAAAAAATGACAAGTGGACCACAATATGAGTCAAGTAGTATTATACTTTCGTCGGCGCACGTAATTTTTGCTGCTTGTGTTAGTTTGATACTCTCTCTCCTCTCTCTCTCTCTCTCTCTCCTCCATATTAATGATCAGTTCACGCATTTGAATCCAGAGAAAAAAAATAGCCTTCATAACTGTATACCAATAAACAAAACCCAATTTCCCATACCGATAAAACAAACCTCAATTTCCCATACTTTCTCTCTCTTCGCTTCTCTCTCCAGAAATCCAATCTTTCGCCTCTTTGGTTAGTGCTTTCTCTATTTCTCGGCATTTAAATCATGGGTTTTGTTTAGATTTCGGTAAAACTTAAAAATATAGATATCTTTGGAAGATTCATCCTGGTTTGAATTTCATTTCTTGTTTTGTGTTTGCTTTCTTTTGCATGTTTGTTAACTTGGGTTGTGTTTCTTTTGCTTTGCATTAGTTAATTTGCTTTCATCAACTTGATTGTAGGGGTAAGATTGAGGGCTCAAATTGATTTTTAACTTCAGTTTCTTTGATGTCTCACTACTTCTCCATTCAGTTCATGATTTGTTCGTGGATAAGTATTCTATCATTCATCATTCTTGGCCTTCCTCTTTGTGACTATGGTTTACTGAAGTTGATTTAAGTTTTGGTTGCTGGGTTGTTCAGTTTCTTTAAAGAAAAAAAAAAATTAGATCTCGAATTTGAAATGTTAGGGGTTTTTAGATTTCTAATTGATTTATACAAGAGGCTTTTGCAACCTCACTATTGCTCCATTTAATTGAGTTTTCTTTATAGAAATTGTGCAGCCTTTGTTCTGTATTTGTTTCTTTTTCTTCTTCTTCTTCTCGAGACATCTCTTTTCAACCTTCTCTATACCCGAAAGGGTTAGGCATTCATTCCTATGATTGTGGCCTGTGATAGGCCTATTAGTGTGGAATTATCTTCAAGCGAAGGTCTGTGGTCTTGACATGCTTTATGTTTTCCTAACTTAGTATGTTTCCCATGCTCTTTATGTTGATGGTGATTTCGATTGGTGTCTTGATGTCATTAAGATATCTTTAGTTGGTTTCCTTTCGAAAATGTCGCTCATTTTCTCCTGAAACCCCAGATGTCCTTTTAACTCAACGTGTATGTGTGTCAGCTCATATATTTCTATTCTTAGTAGCATGGACACATACACGACATTCATATTCCGGCAGTGATTTTCGGCAAATGCCAGACAATGCCAGGGCATGTTGAAGACAATGTTCTATGCGTTATGGGACTATATCACACATATCTTATATTGTCCAATATCATGAATATCTTATATTGTCCAAAGTACGGAAATCATGCTAAATTCTTTGTAGTATGTCATGAAGTGTTGCAATCATATGGCACTCATGTAACATAAGATTATCACTTCCATAACAACTGCATATCGTCAAACTGTATACCAAACCATACGACATGTTAAAGGTGTTTTGTTCCACTATCATGTTAAAGGACCAGTGACAATAGGTAATTTTCATCTCCTTGGCCAGATTTGATACGTTTATACTAAATGGCCATGGAAACTATTCACCTTTTGGTCAAATGCAAGCTTTTTCTGCAGTTTTCTACCACTTTTAATTTTTTTTTGTTAGTCCATTGACATTGCTTTATTGTTTCATTGTGCACTGATGTTCTTGTATCCAGTTTAAGTTAAACTGCCTTCAGCTAATGGTCGTTACGATCTTCATGAATCCAACCTTTTGCTGTGTGTATCTATGAGATTTAAATTCATTCGGTAGTGATTGTTCTACTATCCTTTTTGAAGCTTGTGAACAATGCCTGAGGGAATAACGCCTGAGAGTCTTTTGAACAACGTCGTCGAGGCAATTGCTGATGGTGTTTCGAAGAAGAAATCTGTGTCCTTTTTTCAGGAAGATGAAAAAAGTGCAGTTGGTGCTCAATTCAATAGACTGTTTGGGCGCCAGAAGCCGATCTACAATATCTTAGGGGGTGGAAAATGTAGGACTTCTTTTCATTGTATGTTTTTTTAAAAGAATAAAATACCATTCACTATTTTTCTTAGTGAATATTGTCCTGACATTGAATATGCAGCTGCTGATGTTCTGTTGTGGAGGAACAAGAAGATTTCTGCAGGTGTCTTAGGTGCCGCTACAGCCATTTGGGTGATCTTTGAATGGCTTAATTACAATTTTCTCTCAATGCTATGCTTTGCTTTGATGATCGGCATGATAGCTCAGTTTGTTTGGTCAAATGCTTCGGGTTTATTAAACAGGTGATTGAACCACCGAACGTTCCACTGTTTCTCTTGCTTCACTGTTTTACGTGTATTTGTGCACAAACACCCAACTTATAGCAATCTTTTTCCTTGCAAACAGGTCACCATCCAAAGTCCCTCGCGTTGTTCTTCCTAATGAGTTAGTCATCAACGTTGCCAAGTCAGTTGGTGCTGAAGTTAACCTAGCTTTGGGGTATCTTCAAGATGTTGCATGCGGAGGAAATGTTAAGCAGTTTCTAGTGGTACTTCTCAATGCATTAATTTTCTCAGGCTTTTCTGATTTGTTATCTATATGATTGCAAACCATTGGGTTCATTCAACCACCAATTTAACATAGGTTGCATGGACTTGGGCACGAATCAGTTGTGGTCAATTGTTCAAAGATTGACCCACTAACTGATGTATAACCTTCGGATATAGGTATGTTTGTAGCCAAAAGTTAGATATTGACACATGGATATAAGATCCTAGGATTCCTTGACTTCATTTGGGGTTTAGGTCAAAAGGGAATTTCTCCCTCCCATCCACGTGAGAGGCTTGATTTTTTTTTTCCCCATCTAAAGTTTGCCCTCTACTTCAGAAAATCATGAAAGTATTCCTTTTCAAAGCGTCTTGTGGATGGGGTATGGTTGTTGCCTTGTCAATCATATATGCATACCCTTACGGCCTTACCCTTCACATGTCTTGAAGATATGGTACACTGACTTAAATAGAAGAGTTCACATGGCAGACGTCATACATAGGATTGACTACCATCTGTTTTCTAGAACCGTGTCCTTTTGATGCTTTCACATTGGTATTGGACATCGACTGTCAATACCCTCAGTTCGACTATGGCATTGGAATCCATTAATAATTCCTCGCCAAAGAAGGAATAATTATGGTTGATAAAATGTATCCTCTTTTCTAACTTGTGTGCTCTTATCCCAACCCTCAATAGTTTTCCTCTATTTAAGTTGGTCCTCCTTTGTTTCATTCGAAGTATGCTACTCCTGTTCATGTTTTTCCTCCAAAAGTTGATGTTATATGGAGCTGTGGAATGGTTCCTTCTAGTACTGCCTTCTCTGCAAATCGCGTCACTTTTTTCTAGTATTTCTCAGCATGAAATTGCTTTTCCAAGAATCTACCATTTTTTAATATGTTCAGACACTCTCGTATGGAAATATATTACTACGGGCATCGTGTTTCCTTTTACTTCTTGAAATACCTGAATTGACCCCTGAGAAACTTCTCCAGGCTGTATTAAGCTTGTGGGCTGCTGCTATTGTTGGATGCTGGTGCAATTTTCTAACTGTCCTGTATGTTGGTGAGATATCTTCCAATTTTCTATTTATTAATTTTTTTTTTAATCGTTAGGACAAAGAATAGCTTTTTTAGGTGAACTAGATAGCATTTTTAAAAGAACTGCTATCAATTTGTGATACTCAAAGAAGTTTTTGTGTATGTGTTTTTGTCAATACCCGTTTTCTTCGCTGTGTTAAATAAAAAAGGCAACTTGGATAAGCATCACTTGTGAAGAGAATGAATTCGGCAATTCAAACTTAATTCATTATTATATTTCTGTTCGAGTTTCATATATTAAGATGGTTTTTGCCCCGTTCAGTGCAACTGGAACGAGGTTTTGTACAAATGGATACCCCTTTCCTCACATGCTTGTGGAAGCTTACGCAATTCTTGGAAGTAGATGCAAAGTCCTTATTCGGTTAACAAGTTTAGTTTAGTTTTGATGATGTAAGCAAGTGTGATAAGTGGAGAGATAGAGAGAGAAATGATGATGTAAGCAAAACCAAAACGGACCAAAATAGGCCCAAAACTGTTAACTGAACATGGCAATGATTTTTGCAATATGCTATTCTATAGTACCAAAAAACACAGCCTTGTACGATATTTTCATACATATTTTTTCCTCTCGGCTGTTTAAACCGTGTAGGGTTTGTTGCTGCACACACGCTGCCAGTTCTGTACGAGAGAAATGAAGACCAAGTTGACAGGTTCGTGAACAGAACCCTCGACCATCTTCAGCACCACTACCGGAAGCTGGATACCGGTATGCTTAGCAGAATCCCGACAGGAAAGTTTAAAGGGAAGAAACATGAATAGATTTATTCGTCTACTTACCATATGGATCAATCATCAGCAAAATTCAATGTGCGGGGTATGAAGCTATATTTGTTATTCTTGCATGTGCAAAATGGTAGATACTGATTTCGTGGTGAAACAATCAGTTGCTGAAATCTTTTTCGTGAAATGCTCTGGATTTTTATGTATGGAATTTGCAGCATCCTGTAATCTTGCCTTCTGAGCATCCGCATGAAACCGAATTTGGCTAGTGAACCAACTTTTCGAAATATTAAATATTTATGTTTCTCTGATTTTGTTTATTGCTTATCCCATAACAAATAACAGTGAGAACCAATCAAGTTATTCCATGTAGGGCTGTAAACGAGCCGAATCGAGCCGCGTTTTAGAATATTCAAGTTCGTTCATTAAGTTTTTAAACAAACTTGAGCCAAACTTGAACTCAATAAAAATTTAACGAGCTAAGCTTGAGCCGAACTTGCCTAGGTTTGAGTCAAACTCAAATTTGTACATGAGCCTTAACAAGTCGAAAATGTTTTATAAATTTTCATTATGTATCTATGAAAATTTATACATATTCAAGATTATATATGAAGTTCTTATGAGATATACATATATATTCTAAATTCGTGAGCCGAATCGAGGCGAATATTGTCAAGTTAGGTTCGGCTTGTTTATTAAATAAGCCTAAATTTGAGGTTTTTGTTTAGTTCGTTTAGTATCCAAATCGAACTCAAATGAACATTTACTAAGTCGAGCCTTAAATAGTTTACAAATATCTCAGTTTATTTACATCCCTAATTCCATGTATATGGCATGAAACAAATGCTAAGAAACACTGTCGACCGCAATTTCAGCAGTCCATAACAAGATCTAATGGTTTGGATTTTAGAGAGGGAAAAAGAAGAGAGAGAGTGTTTGGGTGAGAGGAGAGAGAGGAAATTAATCTGGGCCGCTTAAAACATATTTGGACAGCTCGGATCATGTTTGAGTACCTAGTGACAATACCCACTTGGCACCCAAAATTCTTTCCGACCGCATAGATTTGTTGTTGGACAATATGACTGATACCTTTTCCATTGGATCTTCCTGTGATGAAGCTTGAGAGGAAGGCCCATGGCAGGGTACGGCAACGGTTCTCGCGTTATGGGCTCAT
This sequence comes from Vaccinium macrocarpon, assembly GCA_022606695.1. Classification (NCBI taxonomy): domain Eukaryota; kingdom Viridiplantae; phylum Streptophyta; class Magnoliopsida; order Ericales; family Ericaceae; genus Vaccinium; species Vaccinium macrocarpon. The sequence continues at coordinate 28,264,418 of CM040170.1, forward strand.
AGGGAAACATTTCCTTCTACTCGTAGCTTATTACAAAATGGTAAAATATCAGGAGAATCTCGAGTCGGGCAAAATCTATGACCGGGAAAACCCGAGGGCCTGCTGAAAGGGGGAATGTTAACATACGGTGGGACTGAGCTAATCGGTAGGGATGGGGTCAATTCGCTTCGGGTATTATCATATCAGAACCCATTACTCAAAACTATATGGGTATTCAGAACTGAACTGAAACCGAAACGGGTAGGAGAAATTAAAATCATAACTGAACCAATCGGGGATCAATTCGGTTCGGGTACTCCCCATTAAATTAGAAAACAAACAAAACAAAAACAAAATAATTTAGAATGAAATTCAAATATGAAACTCAATTAAACTAGAAATGCCACGTATCCGTCAATTAAAATAGGTATGCAAATATGCATCTAGATATTTTAAATACAAAACTAATATACATCTAAGTAGAAATTCAATACATTGAAGTTTACACAAGCTAAACTTCTACATATGAAGAGTTATTTTGTAATTACACATATCCAGTTCGATTCGATTTGGGGAATGGTTCAGCTCTCAACTCAAACCAAAACCGAACCAAACCTGTTCGGTTATCTCACATCTCATACCATACCCACACCCCACGGAAAATATTTCGGCTATTGTTTGGGTAAAAAAATCAGTTATGGTTCGGTTACACATTGATTTGGTCGAGATTGCCATCACTAATAATCGGGTTATCAAACCTTGATGGACCAAACTTTTCGGGATCTTGGAAAATGATCTCCTCCATGTGTGTGGGAGGAGGAAATTTTGTGTTCCGGACGGATCAAGATTACCCATCAGTGCATTCGAGCTGTTTAAATATGTTTTGGATGGCTCAGATTTAAGGGCGGTGTTTTTGTAAATTTTTGGGGCAAATTTAATCCAACAAATCTGGCCCCGCTTAAAATATATTTAGAAGGTTTGGATGCGCGGAAACACAAAATTTTCTCGTGTGGGAGAACGCAATTGAACAGATCAAATTTAATTGCTCTGTAATTACAATTACCCCCTGTACTATCTATTTATTATTCTTTCTAACCCTTTTAAAGTGCGTTGCTTCGTAAATTCAATGAAACATCATTATTACTACCTTTGTCCCTTTTTTAATGATATTTTTGGAAAACTGTATTTTTGTGGACATTAAAAAAATATACTTTCATAGAGAGTTTTTAATTTTTTTTTGCACCAAATTAAAGTACTCAATGAGCACTTTAATTGGTATAAAACAAATTGAAAAATTATATAAAGAAATACATGTTTAGAGGTTTGAAAGTGCACGTATTCCTACAATGATCATTTCATTTAAAAAGGGACATGAAGTTCTACTTTCCCATTAACTTTTACCTAAAAAAATGAGATGTAGACAACAAACTCTGACAACAAAAAAGCCACAACACCAAAATGACATCATTTTGGTGTTCATACAAAAAAAAGAAACGATAAAAATTCAAAACATGCGTTGAAACTTCATCCTTCCCCAAATTTGTTCGACACACACACACACACACACACAGACACATAGAAGGGTGCGATTCAACCTCAACTGGCAACCACCATCCACTAATAGGTGACTTGGTGAAACATCAAACAAGCCATTAAAATGACAAAACAAGAAATTACCTCATATTGGAAATCATCCAAATTGTCTTTCTGCTTGGGTTCACTAGACCAGGCGAAGAAGTTGCATCAATCCAGAGAACAATCGTCTAATCGTCAAAAAAAATTGACCCAACAATCCAATTTAGGTTTCCTAAAATTGGAATCCTAAATTTTGTGCAAAACTCCCCAAATTCATAGAATCGAAACAATTTTAGAGAGAGAGAGAGAGAGAGAAAAAGAGAGATCAGTGTGATAGAGAGATTCCTAAGAACATAACTAGGGGAAAAATCTAAGAACCCAAACTTGATGAAATCGTACGACCGTGCTGTTCAACGGCGGCGGACTACGACAGTGTTGCAGTGGTGGTGGTGTTCACTGGAGAAGGAGCAATTGCACGTTGGTGATGATCGCCAGTGGAGGGGGGGATCGTCTCTCTCCCTAGTTTGTATCGAGCAAACGAGGAAGGATGAGGTTTTAGCGTGTTTGGAATTTTGATCGTGTTTTTTGTTGTCAAAGTTTTATTGTGTACGTATTGTTTTTTCAACAGACTCTTTTCTCATCAATCTTGACCTTTACTTTCCACAATTATTTTCCACTTTTACTCATTAACTTTTTCCCACAAACTTTTTGGAAGGGCAAAATAACTATTTTATAAACCTTTACAAACTAACTTTTCAAAACATGCATTTATTAAGGGACAACAAAAAATGGAATACTCTAATTAGGTTTTTATTGCGCATTTGACCCTGATTTTGGTTATTTAGTTGGAATTGGTTTTAAAATGTGGAATTAGATTTATTAATTATTGAGGTCATAAATAAATATTATATCTTAAATTAAAAAGGAAAATGATTTATAAATTAAAGAAATTAAATTTATCAAGGAACCTTATTATTATGAATATGGGATATTGAAAATTACCAAAATGCCCTCTGTCATGATAAATTACCCTTTTGGCCTTTAAAGAGTATTAAGATTTAAATCACGGTTCTATTTTTTTATAGAAATTATACAACATATTTAGTAAATTTATAAATACTCAAAGGCACGGTATTTAATCGAAATAAAACTCACTATGTCAGAATTACTAAAATACCCTCACTTGGCCTTTTTTTACATCAAAATATCTCTGTACTTGGTAAAATTAATCAAATACCCTTAGACCCAACATATTACTACGTTATCACAATGCTCCTACAAAATTACTAATATGACTATATTTTTATAAATTAGACTTTTAACCATCGACGTTTTATCTAATCACATATACCCCCTAATTGTTAAATACTAATTGCATGCACACACCATGAATCGGAAAATGTAAATTATATGGACAATTACACTCCAGAGTTGGTAAACGTGTGATGCACCCACATAGACGTTAGGAGGTTAATGGAAATTGAAAGAGTGATGGAAGTACCGAGTTTTGATTTATAACTATAAGCCGTTGTGCATGGCTAGGGTATAGCGGGACCCAATATATATAATTTATCGGCATGCGTGCCAGGGTAATGTGGGGCCCAATATAATTTATCGGTAGGCATGCAAGAGTACTATGGGACTCAATAAATTTAACGGCCATGAGTGCAAGGGGACGGCGAGACCCAAACTAATTTATCAGCCGGGAGTGCCAGAGGACTATGAGACCCAATATAATACATTGGCATATGCATGCCAGATACTAGGGGACTCAACCTGAAGTGATATTGTAGAGATTGTATTCGATCCTGACAAGCAATGCGTCGTGGTAAACCTCTAGATTGGGCAGCTGTCTTCTTGTTATAGTATCATGCAGAGGATTTTTGTGGAAAGATTCATAGAATACACTTAGTTAATGATTAGCAAAGAAACGGATGACTTGTTATAACTCGGTTCATCATTGATGATGAATTTTTATATGATTACTTGTAATGTATGTAAGTGTTAGTATGTAAGAGTTAGCTATTGAGTGAATTATCGCTTATAACACTATTTTTGGCCCTAGCATAACACGACGTGTTGTATGTAAAAGAGAGAGACCTTACTACCAGATAGAAGGACGTGCTGAAAGTACCCATATTTATTTTGGATGAATGTAATCTCGAAGTTAGTATTTTGAATGACTTAATCGAAATTTTATAAATTCTGATTGTTGAACTTATATTTCCGTCGCAATTAAATATAATTCTTTTGTCTAATCAAATATTTTTAAATTAATTGATTTAAATAATGCTTCTAAAATCCGGAGCGTTACAAATGTAAAGGTTGTTACGTATTGTATCAGCCTCACGTACTAGGATTTTGAACATCAACCTATCTTGCGGCCGATACTATTAGGTATTGGCCGATATTGTCATGTATATCACCGATTTTGAAACTGTTGCTAAGCTATCATTGCGACGACCACAAAAATTTATATTCAGCCTCACCAAACGACTATGAAGACTTAAATCCTGAATTGAACGACAAATTCTAATTAAGTATTTGCCATTAATTGTACCAAATAGTGGCAATGGATCCCCATTTGTAAAGGCACCTTTGAAGGTTTCTAGTGTTGGTTACGTAGCTCGAGCCAGAGTGTGCATGGACTGATGCTTCCACGTGAGGGAATGAGTCTTGCATCCACCCTCCATGAGCTCACCTCATGCATGGGCCCCACTACATGCCATTCAAGATAAATTTATGGAGGCTAGCCCAACCACCTCACCCTACCTCCTTTTTCACTCAGCAATTTTATCACATGTTTCAAATGTGGACCGTCAATTGCTGTAATCAATGATTTGTTCCGGCTGATAAGCTTTTATCGGTAAGAGTTTTTGAGCAAATTCAAACTATTGATTATTTTTAAAAATTAGACTGAAAAGGATTTGATTCCCCAAATTTTAATGTCATAATATCACTACTGCACTACTAAGGGTGGCAACACCACAAAACAAAATTTTCCCAAAAAAATAAAAAAGATATTAGCGAGACAACTTTGTTAGGAAAAAGAAAAGAAAAGGAAAGGGGCTAGGAAGTAGGAATCAATTGACATTTGCATACATTGGTACTGTTTCTCAAGTTATAAATAGGTTGAGAATGTAGTACATATATGTATACCATCAACCAACCATTGCTTTCTGAAGATTTGTGTTTCTTCTTCAATTTCACAAGTTATAAATAGGTTGGATCAATATTAATCTCTCTCCAATGGTGTGCATTATGCTTACTACTAAGGAGAAACTTGGTTACTCCGACTTGATTAATGCGAAAGAAGGCAAGGTCGCGATTATTTTCCACATGAAAAATAAGAGAGGAGAAGGCGATGGCGACGACGATGACGATGACGACGACGTCGATGTGGCGCCTGCGGCATAATTATTGGTATTTTAAAATAATAAATTTTTCATGAGTATTGTACGAGTGATTGAGGTGAGGAGATGAGCTCATTATCCAAGTTACATAATCCAATAAAGAAAAAAAAAATCCCATTGAGGGTGTACTACTATTTCTACTAAAGCTATCTTGTGTCTTGCTATTCATGTCAATGTCGAATAAATATACTCCATATGTTAACCGAAGAAATTGCATCGATCCTATTAATTTTTCTCCATTTTCCTTCATTGTATTTCTTACTTTTCTTTCTTTTGTTTTTCCATGTGAGTGATGGTCGTTTGTTTGGGTTAATTGAAGGAATGCAATTAAATGATATATCTTCTTTAATTTAATCTGCATGATTAGTAGGAAAAAGTTTTGTCTTTTCTTCGAATTATGTGGGCATTATACCTTACGGTCAAGATTGCCCATATAAATAGAGCAGAGAGAGAGAGAGAGAGAGAGAGAGAGAGAGAGAGAGAGAGAGAGAGAGAGAGAGAGAGAGAGAGAGAGAGAGAGAGAGTGGCAGTTGGGTCAATATTTAGATACATAAATCTTCTTATTTGTTAATCAAAACGAAACTTAAATATGTATACAAGTAGAAAATTATTAGTGATTCACTACCCTTAATTAATTGAAAAATGTTTTGAAACTCTAATTTCTTTAGCATGAAACGAGTATTATTTAATTGACTATTTTTTTAAAAAAAAATTTTAAACAACTAATTGACTGATAATTAGTGAAATTTTAGTTGAAAAAAAGAGGGAAGATTCATAAGTTTAATGGGATTGTTTCATACTGAAGTCAATATTTTCAATAAAAATTGAGGGGTCAAATTGACAAAATATCACAAAAATCTAACCAATTTAATGAAAAACTTTGTATGTCAGCGAGGTCAAGTGACCCCTCTTGACCCATGGTGGCTCCGCCCATGTCTCCTACGGTTTCCCAATCTGTAGTAATGGATTGACACCCCCAATTTGTGATATAGGATCGGATCTTACTATGTGGGCTCCAATATCTTTAGAAACGGTGGAGGTGGCAATGACGGTGTTCATGTTGGGTTTTTCCAACGCCATTTCTGTGGGGAGGGTGATTTTCCAATCGGAGCTTCTTTTTTTTTTTTTTTTATTTGTGTCTTGGTTCAATCTTGTTTTCTATTTTCCTTTTTGTGTTGAATGATTTCTTTTTTGTACATATATCTAAATAAATGAATGATCTCTTTTTTTTTCTTTTTTTTTATCGGCAAAGAAATTCAGTGATAGGATAAAAAAAAAAGGAAATCAGAAAAATAAGCAAGCATTGAGTCTGGAGAGCCTCAAAGGGTGCAAAAACCCTCCTAGTACTGCTCTTAATTGGTAAATTCTCATTCTGGCTCCACCTCTCGAAGTTTTTCTTTTAAAAAAATAAAAATAAAAAAAACAACAACAAGAAGAAAAGAAAATGCAATTAGCAAAGGGCTAACTTCACAAAACAAACGCTTGAACCACAACCAAAACACCATCCAAAAGCTTGGATGGTTACCCTTTGCCTCTCTTGCGCCGCCTTAACCAAACACCACATTGCCGCCATGCCGCGCTGCATCACAACCACCCCAAAACCCCCCGAAACAGCCACTAAGCTAGTCCTAAAACACCCCCTAAATGAGCCTAAAAACAACACCCAAACCTTCTCCCAAAAACTGCCCCCAATTCAGCCCCAAATCAGCCCGCCAAAAGCCCCCAAACTTAATTGGTATGATATTTTACAACACTGGAGTAAAATTTTTGAGTATAAATTATGGCGGGCCAATGTAATTTGGGTATAATTTTTTTATATAATAATTGCATTTCTTGAACATTTTGTCCCCTCCATCTTTGAGAACAACGAATGGGAATGTATAGAGCGTGAAATCTCGGACAATTCAACGTAGAGGAGCGAAAAAGTCTAACCTTTGAAAATATTTTCACAATCAATGTTACTTTTAGTCAATGTTCTGTAAGGAACGTTAGGTAAGATGATTTGCTTTTTGAAATGAGAAGCACTAATTTTAACAATCATCAGACTGAAAAAAGAAATCCAAAGCATATAATTAATGGGAGCCTTTACAATTAGTTTAGAAATAAAAAGTATCAAATTTAAAGGAACACAGTATAATAAAATTCAGTACAAGAATAGAGGAATCAAAAGCCTAATTAGAGATTAATAAAGGTAATAAAGTAGCGAAGCAAATCGACCTAGGGGCTGGTTTTATGGGTTTTGAGGTTTATGAGAGTTGTTGGTTCAATAATTTTTAGATATTAGGGTAGCAAATGTAAGATATTCTGAATTCTGGGGTCCAAGTGCTAGAATAAAATATTCCACATTGTCCCAATGTTCTGTTCTTCACTGTCACCTCATGCATGTATAGATACAGTTTGTTTTAATTAACTATTTTTTAATACGTGGATTGTATTTTGGTTATTTAATTAATGCACTTTTTTTTTTTTATAACTTTTCGTCAAGATATTTAAGTTTACGTAGTCATCTCGACAATAGAAATCATAAAAAATAAGAACATCTATCGAACTTGGAAATAGATCATTCATAACAACAATTATAAATATAGTCAAACTAACTTTTTAAATTTTTTTTTGGGGTCATTATTGAACTTTTTAAGCTTTTTATCACTCAATACTATATATACGTGCTGCTAGCTCCATATATTTTCACTCCCCTTCGTTAATATTACAATCGGATCTAGGGGCGACGCCAATGTAATAGCAGAGGGGTCAGTTGACCCCAGTCAACCAAAATTTTGCAAGTGTTACTGAGTATAGAGTATATGTTTGTAGTATAACCAATGATAATATGACACCGCTTCAAATTCCCACTGAACCCATAGATCTATGGTCTACACGTCTGTCTAGCTCTCTTGTCTACAAGAAATTGAAAGATGAAAACCTACTAAAGCCTAATGAGATAGGCTGTTGGCACCTGTCATTTTTACAGTACTATTACTGTATTTTCCAACCCATTCCGAATTCTTTGCTCATTTCTATTTTTGTTGTGCCTTTTTTTTTATTATTGAAAATGCTAATATGTGCTCACTTCGTACCCTCTAAAGTTGAAAAAGTGTATTGAAATATATAAAAAAATATATAAATGGGTGTAAATATATTAAAATATATATATAAAAAATTCATTTGAATGCATGCTTTTTCTTATTTTTTGTGTGCTTATTGTGAGCCTCCAAGACCTTTGTTTTATAACTTGAATTGGAAACAAAGGAGTATTTTTGCACAAGTTAAAAAACTGATGAAATATTTAACTTGACGTAGATAAGAGTAAAAAAATTATGCAACAATAATTTTTATTTAAGAATATAATAAAAAATAAGAAAATAACCATTTGTCACTGATTTTAGATTTGGCAATTTAGTTTTCTAACTCTATTAAAATTGCACGATATGGTATATGACAAGTTTGATTTTCACATAAAATTATTTAATGACACCACTAATCAAAAAACCTGGAGTCGCCACTGATCGGATCACAAGCTCATGTTGGATTTCTTTTTCTGTTACAATTTGGCTCATATTTATTAATTCTAGCCAGTCATATGTATGCATGCAACGTAGAGAGGCGGAAACAAAATAAAGGTACATCAGAGATTTGAGGTTGGCTCCAAAACTTAGATGTGGAAGAAAATGCCAAACGTTTTTTTGATAATGCCAAACTTCGTTCCTAATTAATTGTACTCCTTCGTGTTCTTAATTATATTCCATTAATGAATTATACTCCTTTTTGTTCCTAATTGTTCGTTTGCGACCAAAATTTGTATGTTTTGGCTAAACAAATAAATAATACTAATAAAAAAAGTTCTGTTCATAATTACTCAGATTTTTTTACTTCAATTTTTAAAAATAATTATCTTTAATTCGGTTTAAAAATTTTAGAAAGTTATTCACAAAAGTACTTTATATACACAACGGTGGTGACTTTGTTCATTAGTTAAGTCCTTGTTACTAACTTTTAATGGGATGGGCCTACTATTGCCCAGAGAGATTCTCTCTCTAAAAATTAGTAGAACACCCTAGGATTTTATCCCTTCTTTTGCCGGTGCCCTACCCTCCTTGTAAAGACCCGTAAATTCAATTCTATTTTTCATAAGTAACGTTTCGTTGAGTTATTTGTATGGGTGAGTGTGTGTTTTGTACCGGGGGTTTGGTGGAGGATGGAGATATGTGTCATGATGTGGTGACCTGGCTTGAGGGTTTTAGGATGTGCTAGAAATGATTGATGGATCAAATTGGTGGTAGTAGAATGAAATCTCAAAGTTTTTCCACGAATACCGGTAGTCAATTTTTCTCACAACTGGTATCCTCCGACCAGAAACATATTCTTTAGGGATACCGGTGTCCCATTTTTCTCACTACTGGTATTTAGTGTATTTTTATGAAATTTTTTGTGTGCGATCAGCACACTATATAAAGGGGTCCTTGGTTTTTTTTTTTTTTTTTTCATTCAAAACCCGATTTCTAACCATAAAATCACCTCTCTACCTTCTTTCTCCATCTCTACCTCAAACCTTGTGATCTCAACCTCAATCCACCTCAAAACTTCAATATCTACATATTAGATTTGTGATTCTCCCTTGGATTTCGGAATTTGAAGACTTCTCCACCTAGGGTTTCATCTTTCCACCATTTTCAAGCAAAACCTTGAGGTAATAGACAAATTTCTACTATCTCTAGTTGCATATTGTTGATTTGTTACACATACTCTTGTCTTGATTATCAATTTCTTGTAAATCATGCTTTTCCACCATGAAAGTGGGTTTTGTTCAAGTTTGAGCTTTGATCTAATGTTTGGGTTGTTGAATCCCTCAATTGGATGTTAATTTACTCTCCCTCCATGCTTAGTTGTTGATTTGAACCTCAATTTTTAGCTCCAAACTCCATATATGCACTTAGGTTGAAATTCCACACCTTAGAGGTGAAAATCCGCACAGTTATTGTTCATTTGTTGCCACCCCAAAAATTTCCAGCAGCCACCCTTGTCTTTGGGATGTTTTCGGCCACCTTTGATGTCTGTTTGGTCCCCGATTGCGTATATATCCTTATATTTGACTTATGATACCTTGATACTCTTGAATTCAGTGTGAAACCTCCACACGATTATTTTGGCACGTGATTTTGTAGAGCACTTCATTATATGGATTAGATACGCACCATTTGATTCAATTGACAACTTTTACCAAAAAAAAGTGACGTTTTGAATGAAATGTGATATAAGTAAATATTTTGAGTATGATGATTATGAATGCTAGGGCCACCTTTTGGTTCGTCCTTGACCATGGGTGTTCGGAGCCCATGAAATCTGGCAAGGGTGTTCGGAGCCCACGAAATCCGGCATGAGTGCTTAAAGGCCACGAAATCCGGCAGAGGGATTTATTCCCTATTAAAGATAAATGGATAATTTTATGAAATGTTGGAAATGAAGTGCTTTATAACTATCTTGGTGTTCTAATGAAAATTGGATATACGGACATGCTTTTGGACATGTTGGCATAAACTTTAGACATTAGGACATTTTTAGACATTGGAGTACCTCGTGATCACTTAAAACTTGTTTTTCTCTTCCTTTACTATACATTGTTCATCTCATTCAAGTCATTCCATGTTCCGGTGTTCATATCATCTCTATACACCTAGCGTTAGTAGATTAGTTTTCCTACTACGCTTGTGAGCTCAACCTATCATTTTCAGATACTTGACTAGGCACATGAGATGGATGCTTGAAGTGTAGATGCATGTCATGGAGATAATTTGATCATGAAGTTATTTTCCCATCTTCACACTAGTGTATTTTTGGAAGATGAATTTGTAACTTTAAATTCCTCAATCTTTTGACTATTTCAACTTATTTAAAAACTTTGAAACTTTCGATATTCATGAATGTGGGTATGGGTACCCTTGGCTAGAATTTCATTAAACTTTTGACTTTGAGATTGTATAATTGACTTTGACTTTTCAATGGAGATGTGAATGACTTTTGACTTATCCTATGTGGATATTAATTGTATTTTGGTTATTAAAATTGAAGGCGTGACACTCCTGGCATCCCTTTCTTTACTTTGTTCCACCACCTATCTCCCTTTCTTTCGCCTTCTCCCATCAATTCTTTGGGAAGGCATTTCCTTATAAAGACAGACCATTAGAGTCTTAAATATCTCTTAGGGCAAATAGTAGGCACTCCTTTTCAGAAAAATGGATAACTAAGATGTTGGGATTTGATTACACTATAACGTACAAACATGGTGTAGATAATTTGGCTGCTGATGCACTTTCAAGAAAGGTTGTGGTGACTTATTCAAAAGACCTTGTGGTTGCACTTCATGCCTTATCTTGTGTTACTACCACTTGGATGGATGAAATCAAACACAGTTGGACTACTGATGCCCAAGTGCACCAAATGCTCACTAATTTGTAGCAAGGATAGGTTCATGCAGGGTACAAATGGGACCATGCTCTATTTACATATCATGACAGGTTGGTGGTTTGAGATTCGCCTTTTAGACAGAGGTTAATTTAAGACTTTCATTCATCTTCATTGGGGGGTCATTCAGGTGTGGGCAAGACCACTAAAAGGCTACACACGACTTTCTATTGGAGAGGACTACAAAAGGATGTGTTCATTGCAGAATGTGACATTTGTCAAAGGTACAAAAGTGAGAATGTTAAAAACCCTGGTCTCTTGCAACCCCTCCATATTCCCAACAAGGTTTGGACTGATATATCCATGGACTTTGTAGAGGGGCTACCAAGTTCCTAAGGGAAAACTGTAATTTTTGTGGTTGTTGATAGGTTAACAAAATATGGGTATTTCATTGCACTGTCACACTCCTACACAGCTAAAGAAGTGGCCAAGGTATTTGTGTAGGGTATTTCCTAAAGGCTACGTAAGAGGAACATGATAGCTCGTCCAGAGCTACCACGTGACATGCACGAGAAATGAAACACAGAATAATACGCCGACAACCACAAGGCCCATAATTCAGTAAAACACTAAAGTCTATTTGCTCGTCGGATAACGCAGAAGGGACGGCCTGATACATGAGAAACCCTAGTAGCGGCCTTACCTTATAAAAGGTAAAGAAAGGAGAAGATATTCGAAGATAATCCTGGAATCAATTGAGCTTACGAAGATAAGCACGATCTTACCCGGAGATAGAAAGCCAATCAACTTACTTAACAAGGAGCGAACTCCCATGTTGGGTAAAACTCCAAACGAGCAATATGCGGCCATCTTGGCAAGGATCCTTATCGTATAAGGATACAGAATCATGCAAGCTACATTGCCCAATAAGGGAGAATCCTAAGCTTGGAAGGATTCCATACAGAAAAAAAAATTCCGCTAGGAATGTAAATACAAACTAATCGCCTATATAAGAAAGTGACTCCAAAGTACTAGGGGTATGAAAAAACCCATCCTCATACTTAAACACATGTTGGACTTATCCTCCATTTTGTCAAATACTAACTTAGCCATCGGAGGGCCCTTGCCGCCTAGTGGCAGGGGTGTTTTGACGGTTTACTTGTGCTGCAGGACCGAGGTCGCTCCATTCGAAAAGGATTTGATCTCATACAAGTAAGGAGATAACTTTGTGAGTTTTTCCCCTCTTACAGTATTCTTTGACCAAATATTCAGATTGCATGTTATGCCTGCCACCATTGTGTCTGATAGAGAAGTTGTTTTCACTAGTCATTTTTGGCATGAGCTATTTACCTTACAAGGTTGTGCATTGTGTTTTTAGCTCTACTTATCATCCTTAAAGTGATGGTCAAACTGAGATTTTGAATAAATGTCTAGAAAATTACTTGAGATGCATGACTGGGAATTACCCTAAATAATGGGCTAAGTGGCTGCCATTGGCTGAGTGGTGGTACAACACCACCTATCACTCGGCCACTAAACCACTCCCTACTATGTAATCTATGGGCAAGAGCCACCAGACCATACCTTTTGCATGACTAAACCTTCTTCAGTAGAAAAAGTTGACAGTTGGATGAGAGAAAGGGTTGTCATCATCAAATAGTTAAGGGAACATCTAATTCAAGCCCAGAAGATAATGGTGCACTATGCTAAAAAGGGAAGATTTGAAAGGGAGTTTAGGGTTGGTGATTGGGTGTATTTGAGGCTCCAACCTTATAAGCAAACTACTCTGGCTATGCACAGGAATATGAACTTATCCCAAGGTTTTTTGGGCCTTATCAAGTACAGGAGAGAATTGGACCTGTGGCTTACAAGTTGGAACTACCAGCTGGTGCCAAAATTCATCCAGTATTCCATGTTTCATTGCTCAAGAGAAAATTGGGGGCCCATGTCATAGTTCAACCCACCTTACCTCCTGTTGGACCTGAGGGCACACTTTAGTTGGATCCAGTAGTAGTTTTGGATAGGAAAATGGTCAAGAGAGGTAACACGAAAGTTGTCACACCCTGAATTTCATAAAACGTAATAATAGAGAATATCCACGCGGACTAGTCAAAAGTCAAATATTCTTCCATGGAAAGCCAAAGTCAAACCACCATACATTGTCTGGGTCAACTAATCCTAAGAAGAGGCACCCGTACCCTTACAACAGTGCCAATTACATCATAGTTATTACATCTCTTAAACAAGGTCAAAAGATATGAGAAAACTAGAAGTTACAATTTCATCTTCCCAAAAATATACTAAGTAACGGAGATGAGAAAATAACTCCTTTCATGCAATGCAATGCCACTCCAAGCTTCCAAGTCATGCGCCTTGATGAGTACCTGAAAAATGGTAGGTTGAGCTCACTAGCCCAGTAGGAAACTTTTCTACCAACGCTAAGGGTATAGAAGGTGAAACATGCACATGGAGATGAGATACACATGAATGAATAAGCTAAAATAGATCAAAGTTTATGTATGGATGAATAACTCAAGTGTTATATGTCCGTGAAGTGCTCAAGTGTCCCACTAGTCCATAGATCAACCCCTAGATTATCACACATGTATCAAGTATCCACATTCAATTTTCTTTGCATTTACTCTCATTGGTTCGTCTTTTTAGGCTTGAAAGTATTAAATTTCCCTTCCGAGTCTTGTGGGCCTCGTGGAACCTATGTCCGAGTCTTTCAGGCCTCGTGGAACCCATGTCCGAGTCTTTCGGGCCTCGTGGAACCCATGTCTCAAGACCCACCCAATGGTGGCCCGAGTGAACACAAACAATTTTCTAGTCATCATGTCCATTTCAACAAATTCGTGTCCCTCAAGCGTGTCCAAAACATTCACATAATTCATGGTGTTCGAAAACTCGTAGTTTGTCGGTTGGGGCAAAGTTAACATGTGTCCACGAAAGTGAGAAATCAAGACAAAATCTAATTCATACCATGATAGACTACCAAAGCTTAGAAGTCGCTTCGAGAAGTTTAGGAAAGACCAATGAAGGCCCGAAGTAAAGGAACAGAAAAATGGAGTTGTGAACCTCGAGAAAATCGGACACCTTGATAGGAGAAATAACATTTCTCTCAAAATACAAATTCTATGAATATGAGCCTAATTGGGTTTCAAAGTAGACCCATAGAGCTTTCCAATGGTTCAAGAATAACCTCAATCGGAGTTCGGACGAAGTCGAGGCGTGCCCGCGAAGTTGGGTAAAAAATCTGCGTTAAACAGATGGGTATTGATACTAATGAAAGGTAGTATCGATACCAGACCACCTAAAACTGAACAGAACGATGGGTATCGATACTAATGAAATGTGGTATCAATACAAAGATCGTTACGAGCAAAATTTTCAGATTTTTCCAAAATAGAGGGGCTTTCAACCCAAGCCAAAAAATGAGATTTCAAACAACAAATAACCATAGAAGAGGGATATATCAACAACTACTTCATGAATTTATCAACCCAATACACAAAACCCAAACTCATTCATGATCCAAACTCAATTCCATGGAGATAATCAAGTTTAACAAGAAATTGGGAACAAGAACACCAACAATGCAATCATTCAACAAATATACACTTAGAGGAGGTAGAAAATTGTTCCCTACCTCAAGGATTTGCTCCAAGTCAACCCAAAAACAAATTTGTAGATCCCCAATTTGAGCAATCCCGTTTTTGGTCCCCCCCAGTGCGAAAAGATGGTACTCCGGGCTCCCAAACACGTGTAGATGATGATTCTTTGGTCAATTTGTGAAGAAGTTTAATGAGGAGGGAGTAATTTGAGCTCAAAGGAACAAAAATGGAGGAGAGAGGAGGAGGGGCTGATTTTTGGGAGAAGAAGAGAATGATTTTTTGCTCAAAAATCAGCCACACACATAAATATACACACCACTAATTGCACTAGAACCCCTAACATTCCAATGTGTTCCAAAGACACCCCAAATGCAATCACCAACTCATATTGACCCCATATCACACTATTTTCATTTCCTCACATTTCCCCAATGATATTTCCGAAAAATTATTTAAAAACACGAGTCCTTACAAAAGTGGTCCAATAGTTGGTGCAGTGGGCTAATGCATTTCTAGAGGATGCTACTTGGGTGGACTGTTCTGAGATTCAGGCCAAATTTCCTCACTGTCAGCCTTGAGGTCAAGGTTGTCTTTTAAGGAGTAGGGAATGTAACGTCCAAACACCTATAATAAAGTTAGGGGGTTAATCTTGTAATTGTGCAATTGCAGTTGAGGGATATTCTTGTAATTATGTAGTGCTGAGGTGGTTACGAAGTTAGTTAGAGCATTGAGGAGGGAATTCCAGTTGTAATTCAATTGTAACAACTAGCTATAAATACTCTGTAAAGGGACGGGAATATCATGTGATTTATACGTGAATAATGCCAATTTCTCTTTCTCCTCTCTCTCTCTCTCTCTCTCTCTATTTTTCTACATTTCCTTTGTATTTTCTACCCCAACCATAACAGAGGATGGTTTTCGTAGGTTTGGATGCTTTGTTTTTAATGATTTTCTTCCAGTGGTATTTTTGTTATTCTTAATCCTTATTCTGTTCTGAATTTTGTATGTTAGGGGCTACTGTTATGTGGCTTAATTAGGATTCGTTCCTTTGAGCTGTTTTTTTTTTTTTTTTTTTTTTTGGGGTGTGTAGGTGATGGTTCTTGCTTTAGCTAAATGTGATGAGTTGGAGAGGTATGGATAGCTTGTAAAGGCACATTGAAAGAGGAGAATGAAGTGGTTTAAAGGAAGGGTGAAGAACAGAGCAAGTGTGCACAGAAAGAACTAAGGCAGTGAATTGCTTTCAGTCTAATCCATGATACCCTTGGTGACCTAGGAGATGGGAACTAACTTGCATAGAGAATGTTCTCCTCTCGATCAACAATTACCCTTTTTTCTCTCTAGGTTGGCATATGCCTTTGCCAAGATTTTCACCAACTTCTGGGCATGAAAGGGAATGTCCCATATTTATAGGCACCTTAGACCAATCAACAGGTGTCAGGCTGTCATTCTATAATATGATAACACGTGTCCTTTTCGTACAACTTGACCGTACGGGTGACATCATCACCATACAGTTGACCTGCGCGGTGACGAGCCATTCTCCCTCGCAGCGATCCCCCTGTTCTCTATAGCCACTAGATCTCCCTTATTTCCATAAGGACAAGGTCGTGACTTGTTCGGTTCTCGCCTATATCGCAGCCAAGCCTCAAGGGCCCCCCGAGGTCTTGCCTTCAGACCGTAGCAGGTATAATTAACTAGGCCAAATTGGACTAGCTTCTCGCGTTCTCACCCATGTTCTGGGCCGCGCTAGCCATCTAGGCCATGGGCTATTCTCCTGTCTGGATGGCCCATGGCTGTCCAAGCACCACCCTTACTGGGCTTGGGGTGCGCGCCGCTGGGGCGTCCCAACGCAAGAGGGTCCTGCTTTAGTGGCCCCCTCACGCGGAGATTTATGCCTGCGCCAGTGGACCTCCTTGGCGCGGGGAGTACACGTGTCGCGCGGGTACCTCGCCACCTGGGTGACACTTGTCATGATCTTATAAGTGGGTCAACGTTGACTCTGGTCAACAGGGAGTCTTGCGCTGACCTCCCCTACAGGGGGTATGCGCCCATGTCTCTTAAAGTTCTATACAGACAAATTCTTTGGTCGGGATTGATTAGTTTACAGAATTAGAGGTATGTGGTTTTAGGTATGAAGTCAAAATTATACATTTCATTTTTTTTAATAACTTAGGTGTTTGTGTTAGTTTAAGCACACCTCAATTAATGCTGATTCTCAATCCCACTACCCATTTGTTAATTAATGTCGAAGCAAAACTTCGTATGAACTGACTCCAAATGAGTTGATGGCACCTGAGACCTCAAGTGAGAGCGAACGGCTAAGTCTCAGGTTTTGACCACTAAAGCAATCCTTAGGGTTTATAAATTTCACTCTTAGCTTTGGGATCATGCATAGATTGTATGTAGCTTTTCACTTTGTGACCATCTAGCTACCCAATCCCTGTGGGAATGAGCCATGTACCATTAGGCTACCATCCCTAGTGGTAAGAATGCCACTACTCGCTAATTTTGTATCAGGATACTAAAATTTTGTTCCTTGCTGAAACTGAGCGACTATTCAATGAGCGAAATCCTGATTTGTGATGAGATATTCTGTTGGAAATTCAACTGATCGAGAGTTGGCTAGATTAAAGGGTTCAACATCTCTCTATAGACTTGAACTCCAGACTTCCTCTTGGACCAGATGGGTTAAAAGCCACATTTTAACTTAAGATAGAACTTAAAGCTATTTATGTCAGTCATCCCATTAGTATTCAATTATTCATACTTATTCTTTAAACGTGAGAAGGGGAAAATATCTATCTACAACCCTTAAAGTTTAAAAAAAAATAAAAATTTGCTAACATGCACAAACACCCTTTTATCCTATGTATTTTAAGTGTATTTCTCTGGAAACATGACATCTCTCACTTCTTCTCAATGTCAAACTAAAGTTGAAATTGTAGTTCAAGATAGTCGTTCAAATATTTGATAAGTTTATAAAAAAGTATTACTTTCTATAAGAGAATTTTACATATTTTATTTATTTGAAACACTTCGGCCTCCCCAAGTCCAATTCTTGTTAATGAATAATGAATCACAAAATTGTTGAGCTTTGATACCCCAAGCAATACATTTTTATTGAATACTTGTACACTATACAAGTCTACACAATATACACTTGTACATGTGACAACACTCGAGGACAATTCACTCAACACTCACTCTCACGCTTGAGTGTCTCTCACATGCACATTCAAACTTGGTGCTCTCACCACATCACTTGGTGTATCCTCACTAACACACGCTTACAAAGTGAGCTCCCATCCCATATTTACAGGGAACAAAGGAAGCCTCTAGATTAGGAGACTTCTAGCACAAGTCTTCTAGAAAGAGTTCTAGAAATTTCTGGAGAAGCCCAGAAGATTCAATCATAATCTCTAAGGTTTTGGAATACTTCAGAAAGTTCTAGTAGAGCCTAGAACCTAGTAAAATCCAGAGCATTCCAAAAGAGTCTGGAAGACTCTAGTGTAATTTGGAATGTTCTAGAAACATCCGAAGACTTCGAGAGACTTGGTGATGACTCTCAACAGAAATAGGAATACAACCAACCCTTAGCTGCATAAAGCTGCATCATATATTTTACAATAGTGGAAATAAAAAAATGACAATGAAGAAGAAAAGAAGATATTGAAAGTAAAAACAAAATCCATATTTGAACTCTTTGGTCACTGGCAATTTAAAGGGCAAAACCAGAAGATTGACTTCTGCACTCGGGCGATGAAAACAATGTTCTAAAAATCTCTTCGCTGCTAGGCGTTGCTAGTCGGCTACCTAAATTTACGCATTAGACCACCTCTTAGCACTTAGGCGAGGACTAGTCAACTTAGGCAGTCGACTTCTAGAATGCTCACCGAAACAAGTGCTACTGCTAATCAAACCAAAATTCGATCAAATGTCGTCCACTAGGAGTAAAGAAGCCTCTTCACTTGCAGATTGCTTCAACCTCTCAGAAGCATTTGTCACCTCAGCCTCCCAATTTGTTCGCGCTGTTATAATCAGCAGAGTTATTGTCTGCAGCAGAACTCCAATTATCATACCCCACCAGATTCCCTGAAAAAAAAAACATATATCCACGTCACTTAGTTGGAGAGAGAGAGAGAGAGAGAGAGAGAGAGAGAGAGAGTTGAGTTTCCCATTCTCCAGTCTCGTCCAGTTTTGGGTATTCGTGCGCCAATCTCGTACCCGCACAGATGATTGGGGTATGGAATGATTCATCTAATAGACCTCACTATGGAGATTCTTTGTGAAAAATTAGCAAATCTTGATACGATAGCTTTATGAACAAATCACATTCGTGGAAGAAAAAAATGGACGGTGAAGCAAGAAATGGACTGTCCACCGGCTATTTTTTCATTTGTACAAGTGTGACTTTTTCATGGATCAAATCTGATCAAGCTGAATTTTAACATGGTGACCTATGAAGCACCAACACTTCTAGGAGGCGCCGTATTGTCGTATGGGACACGGGGACACGGCAGAATACGTATGGGACACGCCACGTGGCGTGTCTCCCAATTTTTTTGAATTTTTTTAGGGGGACACGGCTGGGGGACACGGAAGGGGGCAAATTGTAATTTTTTAAAAAAATTTGGGGTCAATTTGTAATTTTTCAAAATTTCAGG
This sequence comes from Vaccinium macrocarpon, assembly GCA_022606695.1. Taxonomy (NCBI): domain Eukaryota; kingdom Viridiplantae; phylum Streptophyta; class Magnoliopsida; order Ericales; family Ericaceae; genus Vaccinium; species Vaccinium macrocarpon. The sequence goes on from CM040170.1 coordinate 28,284,062, forward strand.
GGTCAAATTGTAATTTTTTTAAAAAAATTTGGGGGTCAAACTGTAATTATTAATCTTTAAATTTTTAATTTTTTATATAATATATATATTGCCGTGTCCCCGCCATATCCGTGTCCCTTTTTTCAAAATTGCCGTATCCATGTCTGTATCCGTGTCCATGTCCATATTTGTATCTGTGTTTGTGCTACATAGATGGTGACCCTTCTTGAGAGGTCTAAAAGACGAACGGTTCGACTCACACTTACAGGCCTTGAATGAGCCGAAAAATGTTGAAAGCACGATGAGACTGGAGGATAGGAAACTGAACGGGAGGCCGACACGAGAGAGAGTGAGATGGTTTATTACTTACTGCTTCTGATAAGCTAGTTTTGAAGCCAAGAACACATCCAATGGGGAGTCCAATAACGTAATAAGTTGCTAAATTGACATAAGCTACAACACCTTGCCATCCACTCCCAATGGCCACTCCTGAAAATCCAAAAAGAAACAGAAAATCCAAGTCTTTTAGGGAACATATAATGAAATGGTAGCATAATGATGGTTTCATTGCCAAAAAGAAGAGAAATTGGGGATCTTTTTTTTACCTGACAGTATCGGTTGGATACCGTTGAGGAAAACAGAGATGGCAAGCAATGGAGTCAAATCGGACACGGCCGCCATGACTTCAGAGTCGGTTGTGAATAGTTGGCTTAATCCAGTCTTGAATATGAGGACAATGGCGCTAAATATTACACTGATGATAACACTGGTCGTCGTCACTACGACAACTGAAAATTTGGCTACCATCGGATGCCCTGCCCCGAGTTCATTACTCACTCGAACACTGCAAAACACATCAAAATCAAACTTATTCCCGTGTGATATAATTATGGCCCGTTTGATAACCTTGCTTATTAGCTTATTAGCTTATATTGTCTCTGAATCTTTGCTTATTTTGCGTCGTGATTCATACGCAAAATAAGCAATGAAATAAATAGGCAAAGGCTACCAAACATGACCCAAGGTTATATCTACTTTGAGCCAAAGAAAACAGAAACAAGAAGTTGTTAGGTACCTGGCTGCTGCAGCTAGACCCAGCATGAACTGCATGTCCCAGTTCAAGTAATTCATGCTGAAATTCGGTCACATTAGAAGCAAATATAAGTTGGAAAAAAAAAAAAAAAACAAACAAAGAAACTTTTTTGTCAATAATTTACCTAATAGAGATTGAGTCTAGTGCGATTGTAGGGTTGGAGAGCAAGCCTGATATAAGAACCAGTCCTTGAAAGTACCATATCTCCAAACTGCATTCAAAGACAACAACATACTTATAAACAAGAAAGCAATTTTGGGTCACCGTATTTTTATCGCCATTTTTATTTCACCGCTTACTGTGATTCTCATGATTGGTTTCGTATCAGGATCAGTTTACGAGAACAAATAATCTTGTGAATCATACGTACCATGTATGAGGCGAAACAAAATTTGTGACAAAAACGGCGATATATAGCTGCCATAAATTAGTACGAGATCGTAGTAAGGGGGAGACATAAAGGGGGAGTAATGAAAATACCATAACATAATAGCAGAAGCAACTGTGAGCTTGAAATAAGGCCAAAGCCCTCTGAATGCTTTCGTAGACAAACCAGTCCAAGTTTCCTTACAAGAAGGGCTGGCAAGTATGTAAATTCCTTGTAAAATGACCAGAATCCACCAGGAGAGACTCAAAGTGAGAGCAGCTCCAACGAGGCCATAATCCAGTACATAAGTAACCAGCCAAGTCAATAGAATGTGCAACAGAAACACTCCGACCGCGATATAAGCCAGAGGGTTAACGATGTTCTGTGCCTGCAGGAACCTCTGCATTGGGCAACTTATAGCGAAAGCATATAGTTGAGGGATGATACCGCGGGCGAAGATTTGGCCCTGCTCAGCTATGCTTTCGGATTGGCCGATGGCTATTAAGAAGGGACCAGAGAACCAGTAGAGGAAGGTGAGGAGTACCGCTGCTCCGACGTGCAAGAGTATTGCTCTCTGTAATATGACCCCCAATGCGCTGTACTTTTTTGCTCCGTATGCTTGGCCGCAAACTGTTTGGACAGCGCTAGCCATGCCCAACTGTGATTAATTTGATGGGAAAAGGAAGGAGAAGAAATTAGCAACCACGAAAGAAATTATGAAGGCATTGTGGGTATTTTTTTGTTTTACTAATTTTTACGACGTATGTTAGAAGAATCGAAACTACCCTGCTCTAATTCTAACCCAAATGAAAACAGAGGACTCTGTCTCCATAAGGTTCAAAACTCCGACTTGACAATGCTGCTAGCCTGCTGCACAATCACTAGGCTTACTGCTAAGGCTTGGGCATTGCGAGTTATGTGCTAGAATTAGATTGAAAATGTATAGGAATTTGATAAACTAAGATGGGTTTTAATTCATTCTCAAGGTGAAGGGATTGACCGAGTGGGACTGGGGGAGCATAGCAATAAGTAAGAGGCTTACTCGTCCAAGTGGTTCGACTCCCACTTTTGGCAAAAACTGTTGGGGCCACCAGAGGTTTGGTCTTTAACTTTAAGGCCGGGATTAATCAAGGCATGCGTAAATTGGTCAGAACATCTAAAGAAAATATTGGTTTCAGTTCAGAATGCTAAAATGTACTCCATGCTCCCAAATGTAGCATTATCGAGATTACGTTTTAATTTTCTTCCCTAATTTACACCATTTAAAAATGTGCCCATTTTAGTACTTTTCCATTAAAGCAGATACTTATTTCTGGCAATCATCAAACTAATAAATACAAGCTCTGTTTCCTCTGTACCATTTCTTTGTTTTTCGAAGCAAATTCATTTTTTGATTTTTCATTCTTTCTTTTCGAATCTAAACCCAACACAAGAAGAAAATTCACAAATACAGTATTGGTAAAAAAAAAACATTTGAGAAAAAAAAGAAGAGAACGCATACCATGATTCCATAAGCAAGCCCTTGAATACCAACACTGGCAATCGAAGCTCCGGCGAGCTCAAGAACACCCAGATGTCCGGTAAACATCTGGGTAACAAAGCTAAGCATGTAATTGAAAATGGAGACGATGATGGACGACCCCGAGAGGAGCCAGAGGAGCCTCGACTCCCACCCAAAAAGCCGGGGGTACCACCGGAGGGCCACCGGCTTGTGTGACAGGAACTCCTCAACGTCCTTAGACGATAAGCCCGGTATCTGACCGTGGGAGTCTAGCCGGAGCAGAAGCGGCTGGTACTGATCTTCCGAACCCATTTTTGGTGAACAGAGAGGAAAAGAGAGAGAGAGTGGGGTGTTGTGGGTTTGGATTAGTGTAAGTGAATTAATTGGAGTGAAGTTGATGAAGGGGTGTGGGATATGTATGTAGAGAGAGAGAGAGAGAGAGAGAGAGAGAGAGCGGTAACTACCATTCATGAGAGGTAGTTTGGTGAAGAAGGGTAATATTGTTTTTTATTTGAGAAATTAGAAGAAGAAGAAGAAGAAGAAGAAGAAGAAGAAGGGTAGATAAAGCTATAAAAATTGTTAAGACCATTTGGAGGGAAAACTATCACTCTCACGTGTGACCGTATTACCGGCTATTGTCCACGTGTACTCCGGGGTGAGGCTCACCAGTTTAAGGTCTGATTAGTTACTGCTCTCTCGGATGACGGTCACGTGATGGTTCGAGACACTCTAACATTGCACGTTCTCATAGGATGCATAACTAATGTGTAAAGATCTGATATAAATATGTGTTACTAAAATAATTCGAAGTACGACGTGATTGTACTCCGAGACTACTGAACAATTACTTCTTGTTAAGCTACTCTCAAGATTCCTTTTTCAAGTAATATTCATCTTGTACACAGTGAAGATATCAGGATCTATGTAAAAAATCAATTTGATTGATTATCGATAACATTAACCGTTCGTATGAAATAAATAGTTTTAAGTATAAAATTATATTTCTTGTGTATTTTGTAAAACGGAAGGCAAACTATTTACACAATTATTGACGTGAAATCAAGGCGAGTTTTTGCATGAATATTGTTCTATGCATTATATTTATATGTAAGAGAAGGACGAGGCGGATCATTGTTGGGGCCCAAGCTGGAGCAAAAGGAAAAGTCTTTGAGATGTATAAATAGGGCCGCGCACAGTTTGGATCAGATTGGATCGAATTTTTGTAATTGTAAGGACTGAACCATGAGTTACAATTCAAAGAAAATGCAATCCGTGTCTAGACCAAACGTCCTATGAACAATTCAAAATACATTTTTAGAGGATCGGAACAATGGAAGTGGCTACAATATGCACTCATTAAAGATGCATACCATGTTCACTTATTGTATGATTTAGATTGCGCTACCTCATTGACAATCGTAAATTTTTAAAATTTTTCATAACTTTTCAACAAAATGATTCGTAACACTTTAGTATGTCCCGTAACTTTTATAAAAAAAAATCGTAACTTTTGTAGGGATAAAAAGTGTGTATTATAGCTTTTTCCCGAAACAATGTACCTTTTGTGGGCACAACCTCGTTGCTGAGAATTAGGCAGCAGGGGCCCCAATTCAGTTCAATCTACCTGCCAAAATGGCATTGCAGTGAGTCAAAGCCACATGATGGGTTAAACCCCGCCTAAAAAACGAGATATGGGTTAGTTCAATCTACCCAATGTCTTGTGCCTAGGACCGGGTAAAGAATTGTACGTATTTAATACATATATTGACAATAACATTTATAACCTGTTTCAGCTCTGATTTGTTTTAGACTATCATTTTGGTCCTCTCTAGGCCCCCAATATGACCCGGGGCAGTTATCACATTATGGTCCAAATAGTATTTATTTGAATAAAAAGGACTGAATTGTATGCGAACTAAAAGGTAGCTGGTTTCATCTGCCATCTACCAGTCAGCAGGCAGCTTGCTTTTCTATTCTAATTGCTACTGATATCATTAACTATTGCAAACAAGAAGTCCATGATGCTGATTATTTATTTTGACCTAAATTCGTAAATACATGGAAACCCATTTGCTTCAAATCCATTCAAATCTTACTCATTTAGAATGAGTTCTAATGGTCTATTTGGAATGAGTGATAACTGAGGGAAAATTTATTCCATGCCCCCGGCATCGGTACCCTTTGCTAAAGATGTCTGCTACGAGTACCAATCAAAATGCACTGATTGTGCACAAATTGTTGTGTGGGGCCCACTTACAGGTCTCACACAAATGATCTGAACCCTTCATTAATTTTATACTAGTTTTTTAGTAGCTCTAACAAAAAAACTCAGTTCAATCGAATGACTGTAAGTGTTTGATCCAATTTATCATTTTTTGATTCAGAATCCTGGATTGAATAGATCAAGCAGTTACAATTATCTGATTGAGTTAATTTTTTTGTAGAGCTCCTTGAAAAAATATTTAAAAATTAGTGAATAATTTGGATCATTTGTGTGAGACCCACAAGTGGGCCTTGCTTGGTGATCTGTACACCATCGATGCATTTTGATTGGTACCTGCAGGATTCGCGTGTGTTAAAAGGGTAAAAAGAGGAGCACTTAGGATCACATGGGATCATTCCCTAAAAGGATAAAAGTGTTATTTTGTTATTATAGTCATGGCAGGAAACTCCTTTTCTTTTCTTCTTTTTTTCCTGGTGTTATCGCCTAATATAATCACTTTTATTGTATTCGTTTATGGGATTTCCCTTTTTAGTAAATGAAAATTCTACCTTGATTTTCCCCATAATAAAGTTCTGCTGGATATTTTCAATTTTCTCTTTCGCATTTTCAATTTTTTGTAGTCTATAACTGTCATATTAGAAAGGTTGGTGGTGAGATGGACTCACTTGTGAGTTACAAATTCAAACTCCTGGTTAAGGTTGTGCCAAAATTGTAATGCTTAAAAATCATGTACTATGTGCGAAATAAAAGTCTTTTATGCACTACAGTTTCGACACAAACAAAAATAGTTTTGGCATTATTATTTCCCTTAATTTGTAGAGTTTGTTAAGTATGTCATTAACATAAAAGTTAGCTTTAGCTTTACCAAACAATGGGTACAATGAAATATATTTCTCCAAGAAAAAATGGGCGATTTTCAATTTCAAATTATTTTTTTGTCATTTTATTTTCTTTGTACAAATCTGTTTTATTCGGGTCCAGCATTGGTTCTGTGCGCCACAACATGCGTGTTGTGCATGATCCTTATTGTCCGTTCAGTGATCCAATGGTCCAGATTTCATCTCAATCGTGCCACATCCGAGCCGTTCATTGCAAAGTGAAATTTGGACCATTGGATCGCCGAATGGACGGCGAGGATCGTGCACAACACCAATGCCGCTCTTGTTGTATCCATATACTCATCGATGATCTCTCTACGAAATGGAAGATTCCCACCACTATCTAGCCCACGAAGGTCCAAATACTTATCGGTGGGCATGTTTGGTTCGGTTTACAGCTTTGCTCCAGTTTTGGGGCATTTCCGTTTGGCTGACATCATCATTTTTCTCACTTTTCTCTCTATCTCTTTCCACTTATTACACCTGCTTACATCATCAAAACTAAACTAGACTAAACTAAACTAAAACTATTAACCGAACCACCAAATTTTCTTGATCAAATGTGGTCCACTGGGTGTAAAGCCGCTAAATTTGCAGAATTCTTCAACCGCTTAGCAGCTTTTGCCACCTTAGCTTCTCAATTTTCCTTGTTGTTATAATCAGCACAGTTATTGTTTGCAACAGGACTCCCTGGAAAAAAAATGGTCAGAACTGTTTATATTGCCAACCTTACAAAAAAGAAAAACCTGCGTGAATATTCAGCTTGATCGGCAAATCACTCATTTGGATTGAGTAATTTTATGTGAAATAGTGAAAGATGGTACAAGAATGCTGAGTATTTTTTTAATTGGTTCCTTTTCTCTTTTTCACAATCCAAACGGGCCCTAAAATTACACCACTTCTATCAGATTTGAATACATAAAAAAAAAAAAAACAAGTCGATCCACTTGAGGAATCAAAAGATACAGAAGCTAAGAATAAATCTAACCCTAATTGCGAATTCCGTAACTTAGAAAATTTACAAGAAAAAAAAGGGGTGCAAGGTCTGACCTCTAATCTGTTCCAGTAAATACGGGTGGGGCGAATAGATGGATCTAGTGGCTCCATCAGAGGGTGAATTTGAGGCGTTGACCGGATTCCTAGAGAAGAAGGCGGATGATGATGAATGAGCGGACCTGCAAAAGAAAGAAGAAGCAATCCTCCTCTCCGCAACTCTCAACATCTTTTTGTGGTGGGATTTCTAGGGTTTCACTCCGACTGAATTTGTTCTTCTGGGAAAGCGAGAGGATGGATAAGACGGAAACAGATTTCACTGGAGGTCGAAAATGGAGGATAAATAGGCAAATAAATCATTGTCGATAGTTGCGTACTACTATATTGAATGAGTCAATATAATATAATATAGTAGGAGGAGTAAATGATTTTAACATGTGGTCACGGTTTGATTCCTCCAGACTGGGTGCATTTTGAGGGATTTGGAACCAAGAGTTATGTCACTAAGGCCAAATTTCGCAATGGATAAAATCTACATTTGACATGTCTTCCTCGTTTGATAAAATTAAGTGTTAATCAAATCAAACCAAACCAAATCAAACCGAGTATTATGTTTCAATCAATTGGAGTTGGCTACATGAATCTTTCTCCTCCATTGAGCTCTGTCAAGAACTGTTTGCTCACTTAAACGTAATAAACTCAAATCTCTGCGCACTACAACATCTTAAGTCAGTTTGGGTTTTTCTCTCCCGTATATTTTCCATCCAAAGCTATCATATCCGCTCTTTTAACTACAGCATTTAATGGTCTACGGTAGACATGCCCAAACCACCTTAGCCTATTCTCTCTCAACCTTCCCTCTATAGGTGCTACACCTAACATCTCGCGGACTGTTTCATTTCTAATCCTATCTCGTCTAGTCTTACCACACATCCACCTCAACATTCTCATTTCCAAAACACTTACCTTGTTCACTTGTTGTTTCTTAATAGGCCAACATTTTGTCCCGTAAAGCATCATTGGTCTTATGGCAGTCCTATAGAATTTTTCCTTCAATTTTGTGGGTACCCTCTTGTCACACAATATATCGGTAGCGCTTCTCCACTTGGGTCATCCCACTTGGATCCTATTAGTCACATCATCTACAATATCTCTATCTTAACTAATAGTAGAGCATAAATACCTAAAATGGTCACTCTTTGGTATCTCTTGATCCTGAATCACCACTCTTTCATCCCTCACTCCTTCAAAGGACTGCATTTAGAAACTTTCATCTAGTGCAATGAATATATTAAGAACATGTTAGAATACTTTTCCCCCTTTAGTTTCTGTTTTCACTTTTTTATTCTTGCATGTGTGAAGGTGTGGAGAGATAAAACGTGAGCAAGTCGCTTTAACACCACTCATCTCATAGCCTCAAAATTGGTTGTCCTTGGAACTTACTCACTGGTAACAAAAGCATCAAAGAGATAACCAATTAGCACAACAGCTCTCTCCAAAATTGCAGTCAAAATATACTTTTTAGATGTGTAAACTCTCACACGATATTCCTAACAAATCCCTTGTAATATATCTCTTCCCTAACAGCCCCTTTGACCGAGGGAATTGATAAGAAAAGAAAATAAATTATTAGAGTTCTTGACAAATCACTCATTTGGATTGAGTAATTTTGCATGAAATAGTGAGAGATGGTACAAGAATGCTGAGTATTTTTTTAATTGGTTCCTTTTCCCTTTCTCACAATCCAAACGGGCCCTAAAATTACACCACTTCTATTAGATTTGAACACATAAAAAAAAACAAGTTGATCCATTTGAGGAATCAAAAGATACAGAGGCTAAGAATAAATCTAACCCTAATTGCGAATTCTGTAACTCAGAAAATTTACAAGAAAAAAAAAAAAGGGTGCAAGGTCTGACCATTGACCTGTTCCAATAAATACGGGTGGGGCGAATAGACGGATGTAGTGGATCCATCAGAGGGTGAATCTGAAGCATTGACCGGATTCCTAGAGAAGAAGGCGGATGATGATGAATGAGCGAACCTGCATAAGAAAGAAGAAGAGATCCTCCTCCCCGAAACTCTCAACATCTTTTTTTTGGTGGGATTTCTAGGGTTTCACTCCTACTGGATTTGTTCTTCTGGGAAAGCGAGAGAATGGATAAGACGGCAACAGATTTCACTGGAGGTCGGAAACGGAGGATAAATAGGCAAATAAATCGCTGTTGATAGTTGCGTACTACTATATTGATTGGGTCAATAAAATAAAATATAATATAGTAGGAGTAAATGATTTTAACATGTGGTCACGGTTTGATTCCTCCAGACTGGGTGCATTTTGAGGGATTTGGAACCAAGAGTTATATCACTAAGGCCAAATTTCGCAACGGATAAAATCTACATTTGACATGTCTTCCTCGTTTGATAAAATTAAGTGTTAATCAAACCAAACCAAGTCAAACCAAATCAAACCGAGCCTTATTTTTCAATCAATTGGAGTCGGCTATATGAATCTTTCTCCTCCATTGAGCCCTGTTAAGAGCAGTTTGCTCACTTAAACCTAATAAACTCAAATCTTTGCACACTACCACATCTTAAGTCAGTTTGGATTTTTCTCTCCTCATATATTTCCTGACCAAAGCTATCATATCCGCTCTTTTAACTACTGTATCTGCTGGTCTACGGTAGACATGCCCATACCACCTTAGCCTATTCTCTCTCAACTTTTTCTCTATAGGTGCTACACCTACCATCTCGCGGACTGTTTCATTTCTAATCCTGTCTCGTCTAGTCTTACCACACATCCACCTCAACATTCTCATTTCCACAACACTTATCTTGTTCACTTGTTGTTTCTTAATAGGCTAACATTCTGTCCCGTAAAGCATCACTAGACTTATGGCAGTCCTATAGAATTTTTCCTTCAATTTTGTGGGTACCCTCTTGTCACCCAATACACCAATAGCGCTTCTCCACTTGGGTCAACACACTTGGAGCCGATGAGTCCGATGAGTCACACATCTGCAATAGCTCTATCTTAACTAATAATAGAGCCTAAATACCTAAAATGGTTACTCTTTGGTATCTCATGATCCTGAATCACCACTCTTTCTTCATACGCACTTCTGGTACTAAACTTGCAAATCATGTACTCCGTTTTTACTCCTACTTATCCGAAAGTCTTTAGACTCCAATGCTTCCCACCACATTTCTAATTTTGTATTAACAGCACTACCAGTTTCATCAACAAGGTTAACATCATCTGCAAATTGCATACACCATGGAATATCCTCCCGAATCTACTTAGTCAATTCATCCATAACTAACGCGAACAACTACGAGATCAAGGTTGACCCTTGGTGCAAACCTATTGTGATGGAAAATTCACTTGTCTCCCCTGCTGGTGATCTAATAGCAGTGACAACACATTCATACATGTCTCTAACCATATCAATATACTCTTTGGTCACTCTCTTTCTCTCTAAAACCCACCATATAATGTATTTACGCACCCTATCATAAGCCTTTCCGAAGTCTATGACCTGTATGATAAAATCAAGTGTCAGATTTTATTAAATGTAGATTTTATCATTTGGGAAACTTGACCTAAGTAGTTTAAGTTAATGAATCTGATTTTCCTCTCCTTTGCTAACAGTAGCCGAATGAACTCCAACTAAAAACTCCATCAACTTACCCATCTCTCTCTCTCTCAAATATAACTTCCAGAATTTTCTAAACACCTGCCTAGTTTAGGCCGCGTGTGCGGCTTCTCCAGTGGTCAAGTGGTGACCAGGGCGCTTACGTGGGGATCGACTCAAACAGTGGAACTAGATTCTGTGCTAGGATTTTGTTTTTGTTCAGTCATTCTAAACCAGAGAAGTAAAAGAGATTTTTGGCTGGGTTTTTCCGATTAGGGGCTTCGACGCTCTAGATTGATCGTTTATTTTGCCTAGTGGTTCTGTTTGTCAGCCTGGATTTTTGCCCATCAATTTAAGTTATCGGTTATTATTAGTTAGTATTTTGTGTTATATAGATTCAGATTTTTGGTTCAGTGTTTGGATATGGAGATTGGGCTTTTGAGTGCTTCTTTCTCTCCAGTCCACTGAAGGCTTCGGGATCCAAATCTAAATGGGATCCAATCATCCAAAGGTGTGGAAACATGTGGCATGAAAGGGAATCAATGAAGGAGATGAATTGGGGCAGAGGGGAGGTGGAGACAGTGTGAGGAGGGTACCAGTGCCGGGTGAGTCATGAAGCAGGTGGCCTGTTTAAGACCTTTGTAGTGGATGGTTTGGATTACGAGTGAGGTGAAGGGGTTTGGCCATTAGTCCCATTATTGACTGATGATGGATTAGGAGAGGTGGGGGAGGAAACCCTCTTGGTGCATCTGGAAACACAGCCAGAAGTGTTGTCCAACTGGGTTCGGTGGAATCAATTAATTATGAGAGGATGGGCATTAGGTGAGTAGCGAAGTATGGAAAAAAGGGCAGGCATACCATATTATTGCTTAAACAAAGATCATATCAACGCTCAATGGAGCCAAAATTTCCAGGTGGCTCTTCAACGGGAACATCCCAATGAAAATGTACATGGCTTTCATCCCTCACTCCTTCTAAGGACTGCATTTAGCAACTTTCATCCAGTGCAATGAATCGGTTAAGAACATGTTAGAATACTTTTCCCCCTTTAGTTTCTGTTTTCACTTTTTTTTTCTTGCATGTGTGAAGGTGTGAAGGGATAAGACATGAGCAAGTCGCTTTACAACCACTCATGACTCATCTCATAGCCTCAAAATTGGTTGTCCTTGGAACTCACTCACTGGTAATAAAAGCATCAAAGAGATAACCAATTAGCACAACAGCTCCCTCCAAAATTGCAGCCAAAATATACTTTTTGAAAGTGCAAACTCTCACACGATATTCTTAACAAATCCCTTGTAATACATCTCTTCCATAACAGCCCCTTTGGCCGAGGGATTTGATAAGAAAAGAAAATAAATTAATAGAGTTCTTGGCAAATCACTCATATAGGGAGGCCTAAGGAACTCCTGAGAGACCAAAACACATCAATAGTGGCTCTCTACAGGTCCAATCATGCAGTATCGTAAAACGGGTATTCGTAAAAACACAAAATTACTGATAAGTAAGATGCAAATAAACGGAACTTAAGACATTTGTGAGTTCAATGCGAAAATGGGGACAGTTGAATCTCAAAGAAGTTCACAAATAACTACAGGCAAACAAAAAAGGATTGAGCAGTCACGTGCATCACTTAGGCACAATCTAACAGCCGAAAGTCAAGTCAAAACAAGCACAAGTACAATTAAAACAGCCGAAAATGCTCAAGAAGTAGCCCCTAGCAGATCCTTCCAAATTTGTCGTAAAGCAATCCATGGCAAGGGTATAACCAACCTCCAAAGTCACCGGCATTTGGCAATGGGATACGCCCCAGATGCTGATAAACACTAATAGCCTGATGCCAACTCCTACGGCAAAAGCTTTCAGGAAGAGAGGTATCAACTCAAATAATAAACATTTCATAAGAAAATCCCCATTTTTTATTCAAAAAGGTATAGATGAAATTTTGAACAGTCATTTAAACCTTTTTCTTCCAAGAAAGAGATTTCCTGAAAAATCCGTCAATAAATGACGAACTCCATGAAACAAATGATAGGACAGGGCTAAGGCACTAATCTCGAGGGAGAGTAGGATGAGCTTTGATGAAGAAAATAAGAATTGGTAGAAACTCTCAAAGGTGAGGCAAATCAAACCTGCTTTCAGGAAGACAAGATAAAAACCCAAAACCATAGTGGATAGGAAAGCTCCGGTGATTCTATGGAAAATTGAAAACGTCGAACTGAGTTGTGGCTTATAAATAGGAAGGTGAGGAGATAACGGGCGAAGGATATTCATGGTATTAACACTAGCAGAGTCATCCTGTGGAAGGGAGGAGAATGCTCGCTTATAAATGGGAAGAAGAGGAGATAAAGGGCGAAGGGTATTCATGTTATTAACTCTAGCAGAGTTGTCCTGTGGGTTCCGAAGGGAGAAGAATGCTCGCTTGCTGGGGTTGCCTGGGGGATAAAGCTCGTGGTGGCGATCGTCGTACACAATTTTTGAGGAGGGATTCTTGACAGCTGCCACAGCAGCTGGGATGTCTGGGATCTTACCCATGCCCCGTGCAGCAGCCAGGGAATCAGAAGCATATCCTGAAACATCAAATTCACCAATGAAAAGTTTATACATTCGATGGTTAGTTATTTTAGAAGTTGGTTGCGATTTAAGCAAGCACGTCAATCAAATTGAAATGCAAGGGAAAAAAAAAGGGTCAGTAGAAACTCAAACAGGTGTAAAGGCATTTTAACCATGAGAAACTGAAAGGAAAATGGATTATGATGCAAAAATATCAAATCCTTCCATCATCATTACACTCAAAGTGGAGAGGAAGCATTTATTTGCTAAAACAAAAGCACCATACTGATGACCAAACTTATTTCGCTAAACAGGGTGAAAGAAAACGGTATGTCCAGGATTTTTTTCACTTTCTAGTAAGAGAACACCTAAATCAAACAAGCAAAGAAAGTTATCACCATATTTATATTCAGACAAGAACTATAAGGGCTTAACGATTGATTCTATTAACCCATATTGACAACAAATGTACGTCTGTACTACTAATAATACACGATTTTTGAGGTGGGGTTCTTGACAGTGGCCACAGTGGGTGGGATGGCTGGGATCTTACCCGTCTCACGTGCAGTAGCCAGGGAATCCGAAGCGAATCCTGAAATATTAAATTCACCAATGAAAAGAGTATACTTTGATGTTTAGCTATTGTGGATGGTGATTGCAATTTTAGCAAGCACATCAATCAAATTGAAATGCAAGGGGACAAAAAGGTCAGCAGAAACACAAACAGATGTAAAGGCATTTTAATCATGTGAAAACTGATAGGAAAACAGATAATGATTGAAATATTAGATCCTTCCATCATCATTAAGCTAATAGTAGAGAGGAAGCATTTATTTACTAAAACAAAAGCACCATATTAATGATCAAACTTATTTGGCTAAAAACAGGGAAAACTGTATGTCCAGGATTTTTCACTTCTAGTAAGAGAACACCTAAATCAAACAAGCAAAGAAAGCTATCACCATATTTCTATTCAGACAAGAACTATAAGAGCTTAACGATTGATGCTATTAACCCTATTGACAACACCTCTACCAAGAAGGAATCCAAACAACGTAACCAAACCAATGAGGACAAGTTTCGTAAATAGCTAAACAAAAAATTGATTGGCAAACTACGTGCAGCATAGATCTTGTTAGTACTGACCCCCAAAGATCATTGGCTGCACATAATCCTCTTCCACCATTGACTAGAAGAACGACAGCTATTCCTAAGAAAGCTACAGTGGGGAAAAATACAGGTCCAATGACCCCTGCATATGCTACAGTAGCACAAAAAGGGTAACCCAGTAGACAAACACATTAAATAAAAAAAACCTGCATATGCAACAACCATTTCCAAAGCTAAATGGGATCCAAAAGTGTGGAAACATGTATCGGGGGAGGTGGAGACATTGTGAGGAGGGTAGGGGTGAGTCAAGAACCGGGTGGCCTATTTTAGACCATGGCATTGGCTGGGTTGCATTACGAGCGAGGTGAGGGGGTTCAGCCCTTGACAAACCGTGTTTGTCCCCTTATTTATTGATGATGGATTACGAGTGAGGTGAGGAAACCCTCTAGGTGCATCTGGAAACACAGCCAGAGGTGTTGTCCAAGTGGGTTCGGCAGAATCAGGTTAGTCAAAGGTCACGAGCTCAATCAAAACTACTACACTTCCCTCTCAGCCTGCCTTCCATCCAAACAGAATAGATAAGAAGTTTCCAAAAGAACCTGCTAGTGGAGGAAGAACTCCTAGGAATAAGAGACGTAGGGATAAAAGGAGAGCCCAAAAGAGACACTCCCTCCGTCCCTTAATGTTAGTCCCACTTTGGGATTCCTTTTTTTTTTTTGAGACATAATCATTGTTCTTTTCATTGTTTAACTTCCCACATTGTTCCTTAAATTTAAATTGAATTCTAGTTTGGTAAAAAGAAACTTTGCCATCTGCTCAGATAAGAATGGCAAAGAAGGAAATTTAATTAATTCTGGTCCTTGATTTTGAGATTTTCACAAGAGGACATCAATTTTGGGACAGCCAAAAAGGAATAGTGGACTAATATTAAGGGACGGAGGGAGTATTAAGTCTATAATCCTGGGAAGAGTACAAAGAACAGGGAATTTATCAACCTTTTGGGAAAGTACTGCAGCGGAATGCTCAAAGAGGTGATTCGTTCAGCAGGAGAAGAAAGAGAGAAGTTCAAAATTTGGAATGCTCAATTAATTAAAAGAGAATGAGCATTAGGTGAGTAGTGAAGTCTGGGAAAAATAATGGGCATAGCTTACACAGAGATCATATCGACGCTCCACAGACCCAAGATTTCCAATTGGCCATGCCATTTTTCCTTACTCCTTCAAAGGACTGCAATTAACAACTGCCATCTGGTACAATGGCTATAGATTAAGAACATGTTAGAATACTTATCCCCCTTTAGTTTCTGTTTTCACTTTTCCTTTTTCAAGAGGAGGTGTGGAGGAATAAGACATGTGTAAATCGGCTTTATACCCACTCATCCCAAAGATTCAAAATTGGTGGTCCTAGGAACTTGCTCACAGAAAATGAAAGCATCAAAGAGAGACCAATTTGCACAACAGCTCTCTCCAAAATTGCACCCCAAAAATACTCGTTAAAATGCGAACTTCCACATGATATTCCTAACAAAACACTTGTATTACATCTCTTCCCTAACAGCCCCTATGACCGAGGGATTTGATTTTAAGATAAATGAAATTATTAGAGTTCCTTGGAAAACCAATCATTTGGATCGAGTAATTTTGTGTGAAATGTGGAGAAAAAGGTACAAAAATGCTGAGTTTTTTACAATTGGTTCATTTCCCTTCCTCACAATCCAAACTGGCCGTAAAATTACACCACTAAATCAGATCAGAATACATAAAACAAAATACCACTTGAGAAATCAAAAGACACAGAGGCAAAAAATAAATCTAACCCTAGACGCTCGGAAAAATTACAAGAAAAAGAAAGGGTGCAAGGTCTTCTGACCTTTGAGCTGTTCCAGTAAATATGGGTGGGGCGAATAGACGGATCTAGTGGGTCCATCGGAGGGTGAATCTGTAGAGTTGACCGGATTCCTAGAGAAGAAGGCGGGTGGTGATGATGAATGAGCGGACCTCCATGAGAGAGAAGAAGAGATCCTCCTTCCCGCAACTCTCAACATCTTCTTCTTCCCCTTTCTTAGGTCTTTTTAATGGTGGGTATTCTAGGGTTTCACTTCGACTGGTTTTGTTGTTCTCCAGGGAAAGAGGAGATGTAGAGGAGGGAATTTGTGGACGGGACGGACGAACGAACGAACTTCAACAGATTCCTCTAGAGGTTGGAAACGGAGGAGAAATAGGCGAATTACTCGCCGTCGTCGATGAAATATAATGAAATATTAAATACGTTTCGCTATAAGGAAGCAAGTCTGAGCCGTCTTAGCCCAGCCGGTTGAGCGCTCCATGTGGTCGTGGGTACGATTCCCACAGACGCCGATTGCCGGTTCTCTTTTTGTTTTTTGACACTTTTAGATGGGGCTGTTGCAAATAGGGTTGGTCATTTCCTCTGATCCGAATGGATCGGCAATATGGAGATTGGATAGGATATGAGACTTTTTTTTGAAAATGTTTGGGGATCGGGTAAGGGGTAGAGATAGACATGTCCCCGCCCCGTTCCGAATCCCCGAATATAGGGGGTCTATTCACGAGTTTTGGGTCACACTAAATTTTCTCCAAACATTTTATTATAATTGAACTTTGTAATGCAATAAATGTGATTAAATAAGAAACGTATCAATATAATTTGAATACATTTCAACTAGGTTGACATCTACTCAACTATCACTCATATGCATTCCTTAAAATAAACACAAAAAAATGCAAAATAAAAACAATATTTTTTCAATCGAGCCGTTGATTTTGTTGTTCCTATTAATGAAATCAATTGTGTAAACTTTCTTCTTGATCAAGTTTAGAAAGCTTGTCGATCGGGACCAAATTTGTGTTTTTTTTAATGATATTTTTCATCCGATTAAATGTCTGTTGATCACGATCCACTTAATTTTTTCTACAACTGATGGATATCGTAATATGCAATCTCACTTGTGGTTCTTTTAGTTTTCAAATTAGAAATCTAGTTGATACTTGATATAACTTGAATTGAAGCAAGCAAACACTTACACTTATACATGGATACCGTGACGTACCGCACAATAAACGTACCATGCATGTGCTGGCTCGGCCCATTCGACACCTCTACTTGTAACTTGATTTTAACATTTAATTTGTAACTGGGATTCTAGATTGTCAGTAATTTTTTTTTAAAATGATTGGATCCCCAAATCTCCATGGGGATCCCCGTTCCCCATTTGGAGTGCAGATGGAGGATGAAAATAAAGCCTCGTTGGGGTTCGGGTAGGGGATGGATATAAAGAAGGGATTTGGAGATTGGGGGTGGAGATAGTACTCTCCGGCCCTGCTACTTCTGGATGCATTTTACTTCGATTCCCGCAGACAGCAACCATTCTGAGACCTTTTTTACACTCGTGGGTTCATTTCATTTGTGCACCCAAAATCCCTTGCGTCCAAATCTCTCCAAATTTTGTTAATTGGCTTGCTTGATTGCAAGACTGGGGGTGTTCCATTAACTTGGTTTTTTTGGTTTTTTGATTTTTTTGGATGTTTTAGTTTTGCAAAAAAACTAACTTGTTCCACTAACCAGTTTTTTGGTTTTTAGTTTTGCAAAAAAATTAACTTGTTTCATTAAACTAGTTTTTTGTATGTTTAGTTTTGGAAAAAAAACTAACTTGTTCCACTAACTAGTTTTTTTGGCTTTTTTGGTTTTTAGTTTTGCAAAAAAACTAAGTGATTTTTTGTTAGTAGAATGAGATAGTTTTTGAGTTAAACTTAGTTTTGTTTTAAAACTGCCTAGGTTTTTGTGTCCATGTGATGTATTGTGAGATGATGACCTGTCCCGGTTTTTGGGGAAAAAACTAGTTAGTAGAACACCCCCTAAGTGGTTTTTTGTTAATGGAATGAGATAGTTTTTGAGTTAAAACAAAATTGTTTTTTTTAGCGGAACGGGGCCGGCCATGTTCCACTAACAAAAAACTAGATTTGTTTTAACTCAAAAACTATTCTATTCCACTAAAAAAAAACTCCTCCAAAAAATTAGTTTTGTTTTAACTCAAAAATTACTCTATTCCACTAACAAAAAACTCCCCAAAAAAACCAACTACCCTTTACAATAAACTACAACAACAACAACATAACACATTTAGTCCCCAATAATTGGAGGTATGGGTGGGGATGGATAGGAGACAGACCTAACCTTCGGCAAAAAATGCACTAAGTGGCTGCTCCCAGAATACCACTGAAACAGATGAATTGGAGACAGACCTAACATTTGGCAATAAATGCACAAAGTGGTTGCTCACAAAATACCAATGAAACACTGGTCCCCCTATACTGTCACGTTTGTTGCGAAATCATGCCCTAACTACAACTAAAAAAAAAAAAAACATTTTAGTGGAACAAGTTGTAGATTTAAACTATAACTAAAGGTCTAAAAAACCAAAAAACAAGTTAGTGGAACACCCGCTAAGAAGTTGGAATTGGATTAGGGGGAAAACAATGACTCACGTGTTTTCTATTACTCTATTTTGGTTTCGTGTTTGGTACATTTGGAATAAATCAATCAATTGCCACCTACATGTGACGGATTAGCTAATATTAGGGAATGAGAGTGCAATTTTGTTCACCCTCTTTAAAAGAGTAAACAAAATTCTCTTTCCTATTGATTGAATTGTTGTGGATCCCACTATAAAATGATGTCATGTTTACCTTTGCAATACACTTTTTGGTAAATATGACATCACTTTATAGTAGAACCCACGTATTTCAACCAATATGAAAGAGGGTTTTGTTCACCCTCTTTTAAGGAGAGTGAACAGAATTACTCTCAGGGATGGGCAGTAAAAAGTAGTCATCATCATATTTATTTCACCTTTGTCTCATCATCTCAAACATGCTATGACTAATCACATTACTCAATTAATCTCATCTTATTTTGTAGCCCCTGCTTGTCCAGAGGCGGATGTACAATGGGCACATAGGGATCACGTGACCCCCTGGAAAGCCACAAACTTTCTTTAAAATAATAAAAAAAAAAAAACATCTGAGTTGTTCAATAACCATACAATAATTTTCCGATTGGTTTTGTAAAAAATCAGGTCAATCGGAGAATTACATATGCTTGATTGAACCTTTCAAATTTTTATTTAGAATTTAGGACACTAAGTACCGAATGAATTTTGAAGAAAAGTTTGATGATTGTGTGCCTGTTATCCCAGTGATCTGAATCGTCCATATTGCTAAAAAAAATTTATCATCTTTCTATCTTTGTTGGTTTCTTTTCTTTTTCTCACGCGTATCTCTTACAAATCTAATATTATAGACCTAATTATAAATTCGATTATACTCTTTGATTAAGAGGTTTTGTGACCTACTCTCATGATATGTAATCACTATAAGTATAACAGGACCTTACTTTCTTTCTTTTTTCAAGCATCACAAGCACAATATGTATGAAATCTTTAATGAATAAAGTTTAAACATTTTATCTTCTCGTTATATTGGACTGCAAATTTTTATTTTTATTTTTTTCAAAGTTATGTATCAAAAGGTGATCCCCTGTGTGAAGTTTCTGGATCCGTCACTGTACTCATCTTTACTATCTTCATCTTTAATCTCATTTTATCCAATATTTTTCTTAAAATAATCCGATAATCAAACATGCCCTTAGATATGAATTGACTTTCCCTTCACTGGGTAGCACTAGCCGTATGAACTCCAATTTAAGCTTCAAGAATATGTTTTTCAAATAATTGGCTCGATTGTCAAGGTCTTAAACTAGTTTTTTTCTCAAAGTCTTAGGCTTGAAATCTCTCAGGAAATATTAAATCGTGTGATCCAACTCATACCAAACTCTATCCTAATTTTAATTGAACCCCTCTCAAATGAATGTTCAAATTGGTCCTTAATAACTTTAGGCTAACTTTCCACTATGGTACTTTCGATATCTTGGACAATATTTTATGCATTTTTTCACAAGTTATTATCCTCGCATACATCATAAATTTACCGTTTTGCGGAGACAACCATCACTTTCAACTACAATAAAAAAGATGGTATTTTTAGTGGAAGCTTAGCCTTAGTCGCATATACTGACCTAAACGTCCTAAGTTATGAAATGCAAATACGGTCTCGGGAAGTTTAATTGAAGAACAGTTGCCTATGTATCTTTGCTAGATCAAATCCCTTTCCTCCTAACATTGTGGATGAACACCTTCTGCAAATGAATTTTCGTCAATAGCCCTTATGGCATCTCCAACCCAGTACTCCACTTGTTTACTTCCATTTCTTCATTTGAGATTATCAGAATAATGTATTTTTTACGTGTAAATTTGATTTTGAACGAAATCCAACTCTAATCCAATACTCTATTTCTTCTTTTATTTTATTTTTAAGACTCAATCTAAATACCAAACTTCACCACTTTCCTTCTAAGATCTAAATTCTCATTTTTCTAGCTTTCTAAAAAAAAAAAATTTTAAATACTCGATATTGGTCTTATTTTATAGATACTATAAATATCGTTTAGTTGGTACCAATTTTATAAAAATGAATAAAAAAACTACTGTGATGAATAAAATGGTATGCGAACGAGCAGAGCCAAGCGTTATTGTGCTCGAGCTCAGCTGTAAACAAACCAAGCTTGATTCAAGTACTAAACAAATCTCTATAAACGAGTCGAGTCAATACATACAAGCCGCGTTTTTTTTCGAGCCAAATAGAGCTTTGGATAAAGTTCGACTCATTTATTAAACAAGTCTAAAACTCAAACTCCACTTAGGCTCGATTGCTAAACAAAACTAACTGAGCCTTAACAAGCCTAGCATCAAATTGCTCACAACTAGGGTTGTCCATGGATCGGTTTGGTTCTCAATCCGATCCGCTTGTGGCGGATTGTCGTTTTGTGCATCCGCAGCTCGTCCATGAGTGATATTCGGCTGGGTTAGATCGAGCTTATTTGATGTATCAAAGAAGGAGGCAGGTTGAACCCAAATCGAACTGCATCTACCAAAACAAAAATATTAAATAGGATATGCATGCATTCATCCGTAATATACCTTAGATGAGTTCATGGATGATTGAGTTTGGACAGATTGAGCGAATTGGGCGATTCGCTGGGTAGCCCTACTCACGAGTGACTCGGTTAGTTTGTCTCTTTTCCACCCAGACAGCTCCATGTATACTTTAGGATGGACAAATAGCAACCCTTGATTGGAACTACTAAAATATACAGATAAATTAACAATAAAGTTAGTATCTTTTGACTAATAAAACAAGATAGTGCACACCCTGATGTCACCCTATATATCTTTTTGCTTAAATAAAATTAACGGTCACTTTAACCCACGTTATACTCACTCAATTTGACTTCAACCAAACTTAGTAGGACAAGGAGATGTTGTGTGGTGCCCTAATACCTGCATCATATCGAGCTCTAAAATATGATCTAAACCTTTTATTCAGTAAACCATGATGCTTATAAGAGTCCAATAAAAAACCAAGTTGATTGGACTACGGTAGCTTGCCAATCGAATCAAATAGTCC
Organism: Vaccinium macrocarpon; assembly: GCA_022606695.1. NCBI lineage: Eukaryota > Viridiplantae > Streptophyta > Magnoliopsida > Ericales > Ericaceae > Vaccinium > Vaccinium macrocarpon. The sequence goes on from CM040170.1 coordinate 28,305,936, forward strand.
TATCGTGTATTTTCAAGTTGTATTTGATGTTTATTTCTTGAATAAAAACGTGATTCATTTACTATGTTTTCGATATCTGATTGACTTTAATTTTTACAAGCTAGGCTTGGGCTATTGTACATATCAAAATTTACAGAATAAACGCTCCAACTTAATAAGGCATTGCTTGACACCTAGCTTTGTCGTAGAATAGGATGCCCCAAGCGTAGGGCTAGGTCGTCGAAGGCATAGTAACCCGGCAAGACCGGGATCGATTTCCACAGAGACCAAATGTAACAATCATGAAGTTTGACTTGCAGTAAGATTTTTGGCGTTAAGACGGCCAACTTATGAGGTGGTTTTGTTTGGTGGTTCTCTTTCTACTTCTAAAATGACTCGGAGATTTAAAAGACTAATTAAGGGAAAGCAAGGTTTAGGGGTTCTCAACACCCATGCCTTAGGCCAATTCACTCTCCTCTAAAATAACCAGCTCGGGACATCGTTAAACGACCTCGAACGGAAGATTTGGTACTTAAAACTCATTCAACTAGAAACGGTGTTTCTTAAAAAGTAGGATTCTTGTGCCATTTATACAAACATTTTGATTGTCATAGCCCGAAGCATCACACGTGCCAAGTGGTCAAGCCCTTGGCGACGCGAGATCAACGGGATTAACAAATCGCAATTTTGATGCATAAAAATCAATCCGTACTTTTTAATTAACAAGCAATGTTTGTATTAAGGCGAGGAGAGTGAATCAACTAAGCCACGGGGTGCTAATCACCCCATAACCGAGCCTAAACTGACTACTCGTTAATCACTAAGAGCAAATCCAATGGGGGATGGATACTTGGTTGCATTGCTATTATACAACCAAAAAATGCAAAACTCCAATCCAGTGCATAGCTATATTCAGTTGCAAAATGCATCAGTTGGATAATTGGTTGCAAATATACAACCAAGGATGGCTCCTTGCCACATCATCAAGTATAACTGCCATCTTCCACAAAACCAATCGGACAGTTACCTGAATATCGCCGAAAAATAACCGGAATCTGCAGTGGTCGCCAGAAACTGCTCCTGTCGCCGGAATCAACTATGGTCGCCGGAATCCGCTGCTGTCAGCATCACTGGAGCACCAGAATCTTGCTGTGGTGACCTCGGTTTCATGATTTAGCACCGGAATCTTGAAATCATGGCCGATCGACTTAGGGTTTTGGTGAGAAATTTATGGGTTTTGATCTACACAGAGAGAGGGGTGGGTTTGATCGACATAGAGAGAGAGAGATGGGTTTTGATCGATGAGAGAGAGGAGGGTCATCCGATCGGCCATGGTTGTATCCCTTCGATCGGCCATGGTTTTTCTGAAGTGGGAAGAGGGACAGAGATGTTTCCAGAGAGAGAGAGAGAGAGAGAGAGAGAGATTAATGTATTGACTGACCTTTTGAGGCTTTGACTCACCCAACGGGTATTTCAACGATCTAATTTGCAACAGGCAGAATTTTTTTTTTTTGTATAAATATGGGCTTCACTAAATTTTCATTCATCCCAAATCCTCCCAGCCATAGATTAAGGAAAAAAAAATCATTCATCCAAATTTTCCTCACTTTCCATTAAGAAAAAAAATTGTTCGACTGATTATGGCTTCGTCAAGAGGAAAATCTTTCACTCCCGAGCAAGACAAAGCGATTTGCCGAGCTTATTTGTGCATTACTGAAGACCCGATTATCGTTAACTCCCAGCCACGGAGTCAGTTTTGGCAGCGGGTGCTACAACAGTATCAAGAAAAAACAAATGACGTTCAACGAACTGAAGCTAGTATCAAAGCTTGTTGGCAAAACATCCAGAAGTGCTGCAACAAATTCCGTGGATGTTTAAGAAGTATTGAAGCTCTAAATCAAAGTGGAATGACGCATCAAAATGAGGTAATAAATTCGTCTTCTTTCTTTTGAACTTGTACTAATAATTTGTTATTTAATAATTAAATCTTGTTATCCAATATACGATTATGATATGGCAAAAAAGCAAGCGTACTTATGAAGATCTTTGGAAAATATTTCAGTGGCATGGATGGTTGTTGGGGCATCTTAGAACATGCTATTAAGTGGCAAGATATCACTCCTAGTGGGAGGAAAGAAAAACTCCTGAACCACCTCAAATTCCAGAGGGGATGTCATTCCCTTTTTCTCCTGAACCAAGTCAAATTCCAAGCACTTATTATGAGTCTATAGATGCAGAAACCACTCCTTCAAGTGGAGGTACTGGTAGTGTGTCCTCGCCAAGGAAGAGGCCTGGTGGAAAGAAGCTAGCAAAGGAAAAGAAAGCAAAGAGCAAGGTTCAAAAAGTTGAGAATGCGAGACATATTAATTTGTTGGAGACACTCAACAAAACTGTGTCAGATAACCAATCTAGGAGGATTCAATTGGAAGAAAGGAGAGTTGCATCTCTAGAAAGGCAGACAATATGTGAGGAGAGGGAGACGGCGAGGAAGGAGAGGGAGACAGAGAGGAAGGATAGAGAGATGGAGGAAAGGATTATGCAGATGGACTTGTCTATTATTCAAGACCCCCAAATGAAGGCTTATTATGAGCATCACAAGGCTGCAATATTGGCAAAATGGGCCAACTCAACTTCCACAACTTATTATAGTGATCTACCTGACTATTGATTATTGTATTTTTTTTAATCTATTAATGTAATGCTTTGAAATTGGTTAATGAAATGCATTTAGTTAATTTCCACAACACGGGAAACGTATTACAATACAACACTCAAACTCAAATTACAATACAACACTCAACACACACTCACGAAGTAGTTCAGCAGCTTCAACATCTTCTTCACCGCGTTGGTACTCAATTATCATATTATGCAAGATAACACAGGCTTTCATGATGTAGTATAAATCTACTTGGTCCCAAAAACAATCCGGGCCTTTCACAATTGCAAAGCATGTTTGTAGTACGCCAAATGCCCTTTCAACATCTTTGCGATGTGCCTCTTGCATTCTTGCAAAGTGAGCCTTCTTTCTGTCACTGGGCTCTCTAATGGTTTGGACGATAGTTGCTCATTTTGGGTAGATACCGTCAGCAAGGTAGTACCCCATGTCATATTGCCGTCCATTTATGACAAATTGGGCGGGAGGGGCATGACCGGCACGAAGTTCATCAAAGAGAGGAGACTGATCAAGCACGTTGATATCATTAAATGAACCAGGCATGCCAAAGAAAGCATGCCAAATCCACAAATCATGTGACGCAACTGCTTCAAGTATGATGGCGGGTTTTTCAAGCGTGTCGGTGTACATACCGCGGGTAGCGGTTGGACATTTCTCCCATTGCCAATGCATACGGTCAAAAGTTTTGCCAAGCATCGAGGGAATCCACGATCCTCGGCCACGCGTAGGAGCCTTGCAATATCGCTTCATTTGGAGCCCTGGTACTACTGGTTGAAGATCTCCACAACTCCCTCTACGAATCTCATGGCGATTCTATAGCGGTACTTTTCGATTTTGACATACTCATCAACCTTATCGGTGGCATCCCGCATGCGCAAGCATCCACCAGGCTGCGGTCATTTTTGGATACCGAGATAGGCGGAAACACCAACAAACGCCGGGCTTTTGGGCCGAAATAATCGTCATGTTCTTTGGAGTTGAGTTAAGATCCTCTCAAAGGGGTTTAGCCATCCAAAGCGTTGGCGAAAAATTTTTTCACTGAAAAGAGGATCTTCAGAAAAGTAATCTGAATGGATTCTTTCATTTGCAGTAGCCCTATCACGGCGGATGAAAGCCCGCCCGCTAACAGAACCAACATAAACCCCTTGTTGTTGGTTATGACGCATTTGAAGTTGTTGATAACTGCTCGCCATTACCATCTGCAGTATTGCAACTTCATCTTCATCGGAGGAATCTCCGAAAAATCCCATGATATTCTTTTGCTTAACTTGCTCATGATATTAGTTTGGAAAGGAAAATCAGTATGACAGATGAGAATGGTGTGGCAAATATACTAATTTAATTGTGTATTTATAGAAAAATCTGGGTAAAATGTTAGGTGAGAATGTTAGGTGAGAATATTAGGTGAGAATGTTAGGTGACAAAGTTAGATGAAAAAAAATCTGGCATAGAAAGGTGGTTGAAACAGTGGAGGACAAAAAAAAACTTAATTAAAAAATATTTCCGAATGGGGGTTAAAAATTAGATCACAACGGGGTTGAAAATAATGTTCATAGTTGAATTGGGGTTAAAAATGTAATTAAAAAGGAGATGGTGGGAAAGTTAGTTAAAATTGCAACTGTTTGGTTCTATTTTACAACCTTGCATCGGAGACTGGGTTGCATTTTAGCACCAAAAACCACTTTTTGGTGCCAAATTATAACAATGGCTATAGCCATTTTCCATTTAGCATTGGATTTGCTCTAAGGAAAACATGGTTGTTTTTTATAAGGAAAACAAAGAACATAACAAATAACTAAATAAACTTGATTTAAATGAAGATACTACCTTGGCCTACCATTTTATACTTGGAAAAATTAACAAACAACCAATCAAACAAGTATTTCTTAAGGAAATGGCAAGAAGAACAAGTAAACTAAATACTAGATGCAAGGGCGGAGCTAAGCTTGGGCTAAGGTAGGCTATAGCCCAGGTGGGCTGGCAAAAAACCAAAAAAGAAAAAAAGAAAAGTTGTATGTAAAATTCAGATCCAACAAATTTTAGCCCACCCCAAAATTTTCAGCCCCCCAACCAAGAACCCACAACCAGGTCTAATTTGTATAAAAAATCAGGCCCAAAAAAAAGAGGAAAACAAAATGGATCGGGAATTTCACACGTCAAAGTGGGTGGAAAGACTCGAAACTCACCCAATACCACTCGATAGTGTTTGAGCCAAGAGTATTTCAAGTTTTGATACCTGATTTCATTATCTAGGCCTAGGGTTTCGGCTGAACTGAGTTCCTCTGTTCTGCGATTTGCTTCTCTGACTGGAACTGCTTCCATTGCGACTTGAGTGAGCCATAGAGAGAGAAAGAGAGGGGGGTCCGACTGGTTAGATTGCTACTATGTTTGTCTTTGATCTTGATCGAAAAGCAAGCAATGGTTTTTATTTCGGTACGTTCGAGATGACTGCTCTGTTCTTCTTCTTTGTTTTGCTTTTGGTATGTTTGAGATAAATACATGTCCATCCTTCTTTGTTTACACGAATGAGTACAAAACTCTTGAGATTTTTTATTACCTCCAGACCCCACCAAGAAATAAAATAATACTTTATTTCCACCACTTGGAACTTGAAAGATGACATTTTCATGTCTTTTGGATTTAATTTGTACTCCACTTCTAAGATTTGTTTACTCTTCCTCTGCTATTAAGGCCCAATTTTTCAAAAAAATTTAGCAATCAGATGTTAAAATCATGATATTTCAAATAAAAAAATAAAGTGGTTCAGTGTATCATTTTTTGACTTTTTTCGCACCAAATTTAAGTACTCCTCATGTACTCTAATTTGGTGCAAAAAAATCGAAAAACGATACACGGAACCACTTTATTTTTTATTTTGAAATATCATGATTTTAGCATGCTAAAATGTTTTGAAAAACTAGGCCTAAATTTAGGACTTTTTAATTTGTGTTTAACTTAAATGGATTTGAAATGTTGGACCATTATATATTGAATATTATAGAGTTTTTCAGAACATTAATTAGCAGGTGTGCTCAGTAGTGTATTAAATTTTTGGTTACCCCAGGGTAATTTAATGTCCTGGCTCCGCCATTGACTAGATGGAATTGAAAATAAACTTGATTTCTAGCAAGATCTAACCAAGAGCTATAACATTAATAAACATGAAACTTACATAAGACCAACACTTACTTGGGAAAACTAGAGAGAGAAAGCTTGAAAAATAACTCCCATGGAAGAGAGAAGGAGGAGCAAAATAAAAATCTAAGTTAAAGTGTAAGTAGTTGGGAGAGAGAGAGGGAGGGAGAGATATTATACAAGTAGACTTTCTCTCACAAAAATATCCTCAAAATATCCTAAAAGCTCTCACAACACCCAACAACTTGTCATTAATAGAATGTACATAAAGTGCATTAAAAAGTTGCCCTGAGCATTTTTGGACCGGTCCAGAATTATTTTGGATCGGTCCAGATTGAACTGGAAGAAGCTGCGAAAATCTGGATCGGTCTGGATTGATTCTGGATTGGTCCAGAATAAGTTGAAAAGCTGTGAAAATCTGGATCGGTCCGGATTGATTCTGGATCGGTCCAGAATAATTTGAGAAGGCTGTGAAAATCCGGACCGGTCCGGAATAATTTGGATTGGTCCAAATCAGTCTGGAACTTTCTGGGAAAATATGGATCGGTCCAGATTTGTCTTGACTTATTTTTGTCCCCTTTTGATCACTTCCATTGGTTTGCGTGCCTCCGGACTTGTTCCAAAACTCCTAAATGAGTCGTGCGACCCTCGGGGGAGGTGCTCCTCGGTCTTGTGGGTGCTTGTTCAATCCCGGAATCCACCGGGAGTTTCTAAGAAAATGAGACACGAGTCCAAAACACCAACCTCCCGTACTCCCGGGCCTCAACCGAATCGTCGTTTCGTGGCTCGTGGGGCCCGACGTTGGCATGCCATGGGGCACGTGGCCCTTGTGATTTCGACATGTTTTTTCCAAAGCGCACCAAACGCGCTAAGTTTCCATGTTTTACCTGTAACTCAACAAAAACACTACTACACGCATATCAACCTAATTAAGCGCGAATTCGCATGTGTGTGTGAACAAAAGGAGCAAGATAAACCCCGATTATATACAATATTGGGGGTTTATCAGGCATTCGTTGTGTAGCTTGACCCATTTATGATTAATTCATATCCTATATTAATGAGGGCCACCCATTAGGTCAAGTAGGTGAAGCATGGCTTGGTGATATAATTGAAAATATGAATTTGATAGCATTAATAATTAAGCGGTTGCAATGTTTTTAACATATAAAACTCATCCACGACAATTATAATGTTTCATGTTTTTTAAAAGCATTGATGTCGTAACGTATGGCAATTTTTTTTCCCCTCTAACAAAAGTGGTTATATTTTTTAAAAAATGACTAATTTGACATTAAATCGTCAATATGGAACTGTTATCTTTTATTTAAAGATTGCCATATGCCCACAACCACCACCACTTTTCCTCCTTCATAAAACCAAAACCATTGTATCACCACAATACGGCCACCCCACTACTACCGTCTACCACCCGACTTTCACAATACCAAAATGATATTACGTGAAATTGTGTCTTTAACTTGCACTTAAAACTTTAAACTATTTTTTTACCTCAAAACTCAACGACATTAATCAATTTCTTTTAACAGCTAAATTGGATTGAGTGTATTGAAAATACTAACAAATTGGACCTTTGGATGACACTAATTAATAAAATATAATAAATTTATCATAATTTGTTCCTGTACGTTCTTGAAAAGCTTAAAATGAATTTCCACTACTTTTGAACTGTAATTTGATTATGAGATAAACCTATTGAAAATAAGATTTTAAGAAAACAAACACAAATTCGAACTCTAATAGTTTCATTGTATATCCATCTTACATGAATGTACTCAGAGCTGCAAACAAATTGAACTGCTTGAGCTGGTGACTTGGCTCGGCTCGCTTAGTCGAGTTCTAATTTTAGGCTCGTTTAGTAAATGAACTCACTAAAGCTCTGCTCGTTAAGTAAATTACCCTAACTCGGGTCATTTAGGAACAAGCCGAGCTAAAAAACTCCTCAACGAGCCAAGCTCAAACTCGATTTTTTTGCTCGTTTATTAAACGAACTATGCTCAAACACTACCAAGCTCGGGTTAGCTTGGCTTGTTTGCACCTGTACATACACCATCGTTTACTATTAATTCTTGTCGTTAGTATCACTACAACGATTCATAGTAAAGAGAACAAGGCTAATCAATTGTGTAATGCTTTATCGGTCAAAGTGTCGCCTACACCAAAGCACGAGCAAAAATGTCCAATCCCAGCCCCAGGTTTAATGGCAATATATTTGTATAACCAAGAGTGTACGAGCCAATTTGCGTGTATCTTAAACTAATCATTATAGTCTCTTTCACAATTATCTCACACGTTTATGTGTATGAAAAAGTGACTATAAGAGTCGCTGATAAGAAAAATAGAAACTAGAATATTGCAATGGAGCAAACTTCAGTCTTGGGCCAAGACCACTTAACTTGGTTAATAATACTCCACAATTTTATAGTATTATTTTCGTAGTTATTTGCGCCGAAAGTTAATTATCTTATGGGAAGGAAGACCTAAATAATTCATTTGGATGAATTGCACTGGCACTACTAAGGTTAGTTTTAACTATTAGTCCATCTTCAATGTTTGGGATATTATATTACACCCCCGTCTAACCCATAAGGATAGTGAAAATGACATAGGATTGCACAACTGTGTAGTCCTCGTGTATATTTTGCATGCCTTTAAATTTCGTCCATCTTCCACATTGTTCTCGCCTCACCTTTTTTCCCTTGTATCCTTTCGCGTGAAAGTAGTTTCTTGTTGCATACTCTCCTCTATTTGTTATTTCACTTATTTGTATATTTATCTCAATCATTTGGACAAAAATAGTTTTGGCTGTTGACTTCAAAGATGACGTAAATTGTGTACCAAATGTTAAACACCTTACGAATAGCTGAATAATTACAAATTTGATATCACTTGAGACATGAATATGAATACGTGCGTGGGAGGCACTTCACCAGAATTATCCCTTTAATCCTTCTGGTATGGTATGGAGAGGTGGCGAGTTGGTACGGAGAGGTGGCTAGTTGGTTGGACCTTGCTGGAAGCCTAGTTGCTGGCCTGAGAAGAAAACCTGCACACCAAACAACCGTGTTGGTGCCAAGCCCGGACGACAGTTGTCCGGAAAGGCACTCCGACGGTTAAGCAAGTAACTGGAGAATGAGAAGTGGATTGAGAAACTTAGAGAAAGAAAGTGAGTTATGGGGTATTGAATGCGGAGAGAGAGAGAGAGAGAGAGAGAGAGAGAGAGAGAGAGAGAGAGAGAGAGAGAGAGAGAGAGAGAACCTGAAAGATGTAGGTGAGAACCATATTTATAGGAAAAGTGGGGCATGCCCATCACCCATCTCGTATACCTCACGCGCACCATCCGTACTCGAAATGCCTTTTGTTGCAATAAGAATGTCTTGTGCAGACACAGTGCTTCGGCTGACGTCACACCAGATACATCTGCAGAGTCAACTGGTTTGGGAGTACTCCCCAGTCAACCACGTTGTCCTGCAGTCAAAACCTACTTGACATTTGACTGCCACAATTAATGGTTTGTCAGGCACACCTTGTGCCAAGCCCATGATAGCTCGCCGAATGTTGTAAGACAGACATCAACCTATTCGGCCTATGCCAGCGCTCAGCATGCAAGGTGTGATTTAATCTGAAAGATGATGCATAGTGGGGATCCATCGATCTGATCAGCTAGCGTCCTACGTCTACTCGAGAGGACGACCACCGAGGACTCACACTCCTGCACGTAGTCCTGTCAATAGGGTGAAACTTTGTCTTAAAATTCGCCACGCCTAGCACTGAGTTGGTGATTGCCGAGGGCATATCCTTATTTCCGAGATTGAGTTGATCCGACGTGCATTCACTTTTGACATCTTTGCATAATTGACCCTTCACGATTCCAAAGGGTGAGGGTGAGGGTGAGCCTTGTGGGCCATTGTGAATCCGGTCGCTACAATGTGTTACAACAGTTTACATATAGAGAAATAAACAAATTCATTGAACATCATAAGTTTCCCATCATAACAAGTACAAAAAAAAAAAGTATGGTATTATCTCACTGACAAACATGGTATATGACTATATAATATGTGGTATCAGTTATTTTTAATAAGGGTCCTCAGAGAAATTAAGAGTATTGGTTGATCAAATTGCAAAAGAATATCAAAAGTTTCTACCATTAGTGTGGTTGTTTGGAGCCAGAGAGAGAGAATATTAACATGATTGAAACCCATGCAACGTGAAGACAAAAAAGAAAGTAAAGATCACTACTACAAAGCACCGATGTCCGGGCTGAGATGTGTTCACAATCGTCCACTACCTATAAGCTTCACACGATGCATGAGACCCACACACATCAAGCATGCAAGGATACACACGTGTCTTGTTTCCAAGCATTTGTGTCAAAAGCATTTCCCAAGTGTAAAAATGTAATAACCCCAAGGGATTAGCCCAGTGGTCAAGGCTTGAGACTTAGGGGTTTATCTCTCATAAGGTCTTAGGTTTGAAACATGATAGGTGCTATTAACTATTTTGGACCGATCCACACAAAGATTTGCTCTGGCTTTAAATGAGGCCCTGCTAGTAGACGATGAGATTAGCCTTTCAGGATTAACCGAGGTGCACAAAAACTGATCCGAATACCTAGTTATTAAAAAAAAAGTGTAAAAGTGTAACGCAAACCCAAACCTATAAGTAAGTAAGACAGAGTTTTCAACAACAAAGGGTAGCAATATAAATATTTGGTTTCTGAAAGTGTTGTTATCCAATCACTTGACATCTGTATGTTTGAGTTTGAACTTTGACTAATGTCACTTTATGCCTTTTTAATTTTTGATGCAATTTGAGTAGCGGATATTTTGTTAAGAAATGGAGAATTGGGTAAAAGGGCTGTCGAAATATTGTGGTCCATTTTGGATTTCCCACTTTGTCACGTGTGCTTTGGATGTCAACAAGGATTGCAGATTTCAGATATCTTCTTCTATATTAGTTATTCAGTGGTATGCACAAGCTATAGGAACAAATCTGGTGGATTTCTGTATCTATAGTCCACTGGAATCACTCCATTTGAAAATTTTGCGTACCCGGATGATTCTTAATTCATATTGGCAAAATACAGGGCAGGACTCGTGAAATAATATAATCTTGTGTTAATATTTTAGGCATTTCACCTCACTACTTTTGGCATTTGCTATCTTGCAAAATGAGATAATTGATGACAGCGTAAAGAATCTTTGCAAGATAATGGTTGCTTTCTAGTAGGCTCCATTTACTCTCTCTCTCTCTCTCTCTCTCTCTCTCTCCTTTTTTTTTTTTTGGGCCCGAGTTTTGGTGCTACTCTGGATATTTGATGCCAACGAAACATTTCCGGTGAGGTCCTTTTTCCTATGATATACTATCAACACTTACATTGTCACCTGAAACATTCTTAAGAACATCATCAGCCCTTATCCGAATTTTTAGTCAAATTTGTGTGAAAATCTGACTAAAATCTTCATCTAGTATGAACATCCCAATGGGTAAACTCAAATCCAAGAATAGATTTAAGTAAATGGTTCATTAAGGGCATAGTGTAAATTTGATAGGGAGAAAATGTGTTGGGATTGTGTATTTTTCAAAAGAAATTCTTGAAAAAGTTATTTGTCGCGTTCCACATTTGTAGAAACGTTTGTATTCTTTATAAGTGTGGAAGGCTAACACGCGTGGGCCATTGATGAAATTTCGTAGGTTGGCATACATAGGTTGGTGGGGTCAGCCCGTCTGAAAATCGAATTTAAACCGGTTAATGGGGTCGGCGTTCTGAACTTCAGCACAAGGGGTTACAAATTTCTGTGATTGATTTCCTTCCGGAAAAAATTGTTTTCTCACGCCTATATATAGTGCTGTTTTCCAGCCATTTCACTCACACCGAAAAACATTCTCACTACAGAATTCATAGAGCAAGAAAGGTCGATTGTGTCTTGTATTTTCCGGTCTTTTCCAGTGCAAAAAAGATCGGAGGCGTAGGCTGTTTTATCACGGGGTGGCATTTCTGGCTAACTTTGTAGAGAAATGCGGAGTGAACGCGTCTTAAAAGAGGCGGCGCAGTCCCGGGCTTCAGCCCAAAAGCGGCCCAATTTTCTATGATATTTCTGTTCACTAGTTACAAATTCTGAGGTAAACGGTTCCATTAATTTATTTTAAAAGTATTTCCAACAAAATGACTTTGTAAAGTTTGGGTTTTGAGTGAGTTTTAGAGGGTTCAAACCAGAATTTGGTTCTGATTAGAAAAACCTGTAACGATTGGAGATGCTCAAAATAACCTTCCAGGCTTCTACAGAGCATCAACATTTGAAGTACCCGTGCATAAATTTTATCCTTTTTGACAACTTTATCTTGTGACCTTATCAGCTGTAGTGAAGCTCAAATGTTCATGATGGGATGTATGTTCGGGTCCTTGCATATTCTTTTTTGATATTCTCTCTGAGATTTCTCTGTTCCTAATCTTGGCTTTGGAAAAAAAATGTGTCTACAGATTGCCGCCCTATCTTGGTGATGGAATACAATGCTGTGCATGTACACCCAGCTTTACTCCTTTTGATTCTTAACTCTTACACTGTGCCGTGCAGTTGTAATACCAAGTACTTCTGACTTGTGATTGTCTTTTGTAAGCACTGAAGTAATTTGAGTACATACATGTTTGCCTTTTTGTAATCTTCAAATATGGCGTAGAAATTGGTGGTAGGGATTGGCAATGAGCTAATCTTCTTTTCGTCTTTCACAGACACCATGTGGTCATAATTTCTGCTTGAAGTGCTTCGAGAAATGGATTGGTCAAGGAAAGCGAACTTGTGCAAATTGCCGCAATGCAATTCCGCCCAAGATGGCAAGCAATCCTCGAATCAACTCTGCTCTTGTCATTGCCATCCGTATGGCTAAGATGTCAAAAACAAATGCTACAGGGGGCCTAGCAAAGGAGTCCCATTTCGTTCACAACCAAAACCGACCAGACAAATGTTACACAACTGAAAGGGCAAAGAAATCAGGAAAGGCTAACGCTTGTAGTGGAAAGATTTTTGTGAGGACCCCTGATCATTTTGGACCAATTCTAGCAGAAAATGACCCAGAGAGGAAGCAGGGCGTGTTGGCGGGTGAGACCTGGGAGGATCGAATGGAGTGCAGGCAGTGGGGAGCTCACCTTCCTCATGTTGCAGGAATTGCTGGGCAGTCAGAATACGGGGCCCAGTCTGTGGTGCTCTCAGGAGGATATGAAGATGATGAGGATCATGGCGAGTGGTTCCTGTACACAGGAAGTTATGTTCATTTTTGCAATGCTTATAATCTTTTGTGAGTGATTCTAGGCGGCGTTTGCTTTTCATTCGCAGCATTATAAAGATGTACAATGATTTCATGTGAAACTTGCTACTTCTGAACAATTACATGCCAATTAATCATATTGTCATAGTTGAAATGGTAGTTGCTTGCATCTTGGTGTCTGGGTCTATGATTTGAATGTGTGAATGAGGGCTGGTTGCTTATTGAAGCTATTCACCTTGTAATAACTATTTTGAGCCGCTTCACATATCTGATAATTTGTGGTGGTTCAGCAAATTTTGTACTTATTGCGTACTGTTGAGAAACAAATATGAGTCAGAACGGTGCATTGTTAGTGACTTTGTGGATAATAATATAGTAACATTTGTGTCGTTCTCTATTATATGTTCTTAACATTTGGTGGTAAGATTCATGCAGAGTTTTATTTTGCTGAAAAGTAATATTAGATCTGGCCATCCTAGTTGGAAGACTCAAGTTTGAATGCCTTGAGATGAACACGATTATGCTCCTCATATGTTTTTTTTTTTGGATACCCCCCATGGCTCATATGATTAGTCCATTATTGTTCCGTTCTTGTCATGCATGTGTTGAAACTTGAAAGTTGATCCCTTCTCTTCTCTATTTTGGTGAACAGTGGTGGAAGAGACCTCAGTGGAAACAAAAGAACTAACAAGATGCAATCATTTGATCAAAAGTTTGATAAAAGTAACGAGGCATTACGGGTCAGTTGCCGAAAAGGTTATCCTGTCAGAGTCGTGAGGTGAGTGGTGTAAATCTTTTAATACTGCATCTAGCAGAACTAAATACAGCATCTATGTTCTATTTGATAGATACGAGCCATACGACATTGAGGTGGGTGCAGTTTGTTTTCATAGCAGTTGGTATCAAGACCCCTGATACCTTCCAGGGTTTAAGAGAAAGTGATGAACACGTAGTTAGAACTATGTCATATTGTCATATAATCTGGCTAAGTTTTATATTTGCTTTTCCCAGAATGTCTCTCCTTATTTTTCTCTTGTTCAAAACAGTATGCAATTTTGACCAGCTTCTTTTCTTTGGTGACAGGTCCCATAAGGAGAAACGTTCCTCTTACGAACCAGAAAAAGGTGTACGCTATGATGGGATTTACAGGATCGAAAAATGTTGGCGCAAAGCTGGAATTCAAGTATGATAATTGCTAACAGTATGAATTCCTTAAGCATGAAAGATTAGCCTTGTGAATATACGTTCTGACAATTTTACGGTATTAGGGGTTTATGGTTTGTCGATACCTTTTTGTTCGATGCAACAATGCCCCTGCCCCATGGACAAGGTTTGTTAGTATTCTTCTCATTATCCCCTCCGCTCTCTCTACATTTTCATTCAACCTTTTGCAATTAATGTGCAGTGAGGAAAATGGGGACCGCCCAAAGCCTCTGCCAACCATCCCAGAGTTGAAGAATGCAACTGATATTAGTGAAAGAAAGGGTGTTGCCTCTTGGGATTACGATGTGAGCTGCCTCTCTCTACAATCTTTTGTTGGGATTTTGCTTTTAACCCTATTCACAGCATGATAGCAACACTGTATGTTTGTTTGAAAATTAAGAATTTCATCTTTGCTTCCTGCTGCAGTGGTAGTGGATTAGAACTTGATTAACTGGCACTAATTTCATGATCCTTACTTTATATTTTATATCAGCAGGAGGAAAAAGGTTGCTGGATGTGGAAAATACCTCCCCCAGAAAGTAGGAGACAATTTGACAGTGTACATTTAGAGGATGGTACAGCCAAGGTTAGACGCCATAGACCAGCTCTGTCCATACAAGAAAGACTTCTCAAGGGTATGGTTTCTTAATTAAACTTTAACATGCATTTTCCTCAAATTACTGTTTAATCTTTGTGACTTATACTAATAATTTGTCCATTATGTTGTTTTACTTCTGAATACTATGCCCAATTGTGTGCGTGCTCACATAATGAGGTACTCTACTATGCAGAATTCGGTTGCAGTATCTGCCGGAAAGTAATGAGTCAACCCCTTACTACACCTTGTGCTCATAATTTCTGCAAGCCTTGTTTGGAGAATTCTTTTGCTGGCCAAACTTTCATAAAACAGAGGATGTGCGAAGGTAGACAGACCTTAAGAATGCAGAAGAATATCATGAAATGCCCATCTTGCTCAATTGATATTTCTGACTTCCTTCAAAATCCACAGGTAACCCTAGCATGCTTATAGTAATATAGGAAATTGTAAAACCTTCTATGTAGGGAGTAAGATTAACGAGTGAGGTGAGGGGGTTTCGCCCTTAGTCCCATTATTGATTGATGATGGGTTAGGAGAGGTGGGGGAGGAAACCCACTTGGTGCATCTGGAAACACAGCCAGAGGTGTTGTCCAACTGGGTTCGCGGAATCAATTAATTATGAGAGGATGGGCATTGGGTGAGAAGCGAAGTATGGAAAAAAGGGCAGGCATACCATATTATTGCTTAAACAAAGATCATATCAACACTCAATAGAGCCAAAATTTCCAAGGGGCTCTCCAACGGGAACATCCCAATGAAAATGTACATTGCTTTCATCCCTCACTCCTTCAAAGGACTACATTTAGCAACTTTCATCCGGTGCAATGAATAGGTTAAGAACATGTTAGAATACTTTTCCCCCTTTAGTTTCTATTTTCACTTTTTTTTCCTTGCGTGCGTGAAGGTGCGGAGGGATAAAAAGTGAGCAAGTCGCTTTACAACCACTCATCTGAGCCGTTGGATCGCATCCAACGGCTCTGATAAAAGAGAAGAGTTCACGGGTTAAAAATGATAGGAACCAGGTAAGTTCAACTCGCGGGTCACGCGGGTCATAACAAAACGGGTCATTTACCCATTGCCCTTCAGATGATCACGAACGAAGAGAGAGAAAGAGGCGATTGAACGAAGAGAGAGAGAGAGAGAGAGAGAGATCGCGAAGAAGAAGAAGGCCCGATCGAAGGACAAATCGAGGTAGAAGAAGAAGAAATCGACATTCCTAGGTTCGACTCTCTTCTCTGTTGTTTTTTTTTTCTTGTTCGAACAGATTTGGGGTTTATTTTCAAACTCGAACTATACTAGGGTTCCGAAACCCTTTTTTGGTTCGAAACTATTGGAGAGGCGGGTTATCGTGGATTTTCTTGTCATTGTGTTGTTCTTCTTCGCTAACATTGCCCATTTGTGTTAATGGTTGGAAAACTTTGGCAAACTTATGTAAATTGCTTTTAATTGGTAATGTGGTTGTTCTGTTGTTAGTATTCTGAATGGAGGAGAAAGCATTTCTTATAATTGTAGATGAAAGGAGACTCAAATCGGACTCTTAAGAGCAACTCCACCCCTTACTCATATTTTTACTCAAATTTTGAATTTGAGTAAAAATATGAGTAAGGGGTGGAGTTGCTCTTAAGGTTGCACATGAAAGAAAACTGGTATTCGATTGTATGTTTCAAAAAATATGCCATTTAATTAAACTAGTATTCGATTGTATGTTTGAAACAATATGCCATTTATGCTAATGGTTGGAAGTTTTCCTTATCTTGTGATTCACCAATTACTATCCTTAATATAGGGACTTCAATTGTTTGTCTTTTCATTTGTGATATCGTAATGCCGCTCAATGCCATCCGATCATTGTTGACTTCTATATTTTAGATTCAGCTAAGAAGGTTGGGGGTCATGTTCTGTCTTGCCTATGGTATATGTGAGTAATTAGACACAGTTTAATTTGTGTAATTAAACATCTGTTCATTTTGCTCATTTGGTTTTCATCTCTGTTACTGTGATTGGCAGTGCTCTTGTATGTTTGGGACTTTATCTTTACCAATGTTAAGTGACACTACATCCACGTTGCTAATCTATTTTGGCCCAGGTGGCCAAGCATGTTAAGCTTATGCTTGGGCTGTTTATGCTCTAGTTGGGCAGGTGCCCAGTCATTGCAATATATTGGCTTGTGTTTGGGTTACTTGTCTTGTCATTGGCTTGTGTTTGGTTTACACTAATGACAAAAAGAAAAAAACAAAAAGGAGTACTTCACAAAAAGAAAATCCCAGAATGTATAAATAGGTGAGATTCACTAGAAGTTTTCTTGAAGCAACTGGAGTTTTGTTACCAGCCATATGAGGCATGCTCACCATAGAAAATCTTCGACAGTCTCCTTCCATGCTCTTTTTCTATTGATTTTCTTGTTAGTGGATTTATCCGAACATTTTCTACTACTGACTTTTCTGCATTCCAATGCTCTTATAGGATGTTGATGATGCCGAGGAGGACGAGGTAGCGGCTGAGGTGATGGAGGAGGATAAGAATATCAAGTGTCCAACCAAGAAGCCCAAGAAAGATGAAAGGAAATTGTAGCGACACAGGTTTTTTTTTTCTTTTTTCACTTTGCTCGTGCATAGAGTTTAGCATAGCCGATGATGATTATGTTCAGCTCATGCCTCTTTTGTAAAACATTATGTTTGTGACGGGCAATTTGGCAGATGCCATATTTTTTATTCTGCTTATTCTGGTTTGTAAAAACTTTTGTTTCAATTGCAATGTGTGACTCGCGTAAGTCTAAATTAAATATTGAAGAGCTGGTTTATTCCTTTTCTTCTCTTTTTTTGCTTACTGAAAGGGTTATTGCTAGGGCTGCCATTCTGTTTTGAATAATTCTGGTGCATCAAGAGAGAAGTCTGAATTTCTCAGGAACAAGAGGAAGAATGAGGACATTTGGATTGGATGAGGCTTGTGTTTGGCTAAGTTTTCTGATTCAATGTCCAAATCCAGATGTTAAGCAAATGCACAGTGCATAACAAGGCTTTTCATTTTGTAGATTACACATAAAATGGCCTGCAATCTAATTTCGTGCAAAATTTAATGGAAACAACCCATTTTCAGCAACATAATGATGGTTTTTGTTTTTTAGATTTTTTCTACCTAAACTGTAGAAGGAAAAAAAAGAATGAAAAGGGGAGACTTGCACTCTTTGCAGCTTACTCATGGTTCGGACACATTGAAGGCATATCGTGTCGTGTCCATATCTCGTGTCTGTATCCATGGACTATGCCACAAAACAAAAGGGGAGCTTGTTGCTGCAGCCTTAGTTAATCTTAGATATATACCTCAACTTCATAAGTCCACCATATCATTTCGTAAAAAATCACATTACAAATAGACTGAAAAGTGCATTACATCATTATGGCCAAGGAAGAGCTAAGCTTTGGCCTCTTCCCGTTGAAGAGTACATGTACAATATTAACCTAAAAACAAATGCAAATCAATCTTCATTGCTTGAATCTTCTTCCTGTGTCCCAGTTAGCCACCTAGACTTCTTCTTTGGACAGGATTTCTATCCTTGAGTGATCACTATATGAACTAGCATTCTCCAAGGCTTGTGAAGAAAGAGGCCATTTCTAGCAGCTCGAGCTCCTTGAGTAGCTGGTTCTCAATCTCATATGCTTCTAAGTGATAACAAACTGCATTCAAACGCATCAACCTCATATGCCAAAGAGTGTAGAGAAATTAGAAAATAAGCTTCTATAATGGTACAAAATGAAACATGACTCTTACAACTGATATGCTGCACTTGAAACATAACTCCCACAAGGAGCAAGGGGTAAATGACCCGTTTTGTTATGACCCGTGTGACCCGCGAGTTGAACTTACCCGGATCCTATCATTTTTAACCCGCGAACTCTTCTCTTTTATCAGAGCCGTTGGATGCGATCCAATGGCTGAGATGAAAAGTTCGGATATAAGGTATATCAGGTCATCCTATATATATACAATCTGGATCAAGTCAGGACGACCTGATATACCTTAAGTCCGGACTTTTGATCTCAGCCGTTGGATCTCATCCAACAGCTCTGATAAAACAAAGGATCTCGCGGGTCAAACGGCTACCAGGTTCGGGTAATTTTAACTCGCGGGTCATGACACTCCAAACGGATCCTCACTTCCTCATTCACGCTCCACTGCAGCGAGAGAAGAGAGAGAGGCGATTCTTGCGAAGAATTGCGATCGAAGGCCAAAGAAATCAATCGAAGGACAAATCGAAGGAGAACAAGAAGAAGAAGTCGACATCCAAGGTCTCTCTCTCTCTCTCTCTCTCTCTCTCTCTCTCTCTCTCTCTCTCTCTCTCTCTCTCTCTCTCTCTCTCTCTCTCGTCTTTTGGTTGTTCACTATTCGAATCAGTTGCGAAAAACCCTAGTTTTTTGTGCGATTTCGAACTCAAACAAATCCCCTTGTTTGGGTTCTTCACTGTTCGAATCAGCTACGAAAAACCCTAGTTTTTTGTGCGCTTTCGAATTCGAACGAATCCCTTTTTTTGGTTGCTTCACTGTTCGGATTAGTTTCAAAAAAACCCTAGTTTTTTTGGTGTCACCCTTTTTGGAAGCTTTATCATGTTTTTATACCCCGTTATTTTTCCTAACCAAAACTATTTTTGCAAATAAATTGACTTCTAGAATTCCTTTCAACTATAAGGACTTTAAATTAATTGATTTCCAATTACCAGTTTGTGTGCACCGTGATCTCTTCGATGCATGATGGTTCCTTATTTTTGAGACCACACACCCATTTTATATACACAGGTGAATATGTGATAATAATTTATGATTTTGTGTTTAAACTTGAATGATTATTTGCTTATGAAATTTTGTGTTCCTTTCCAAATATTGAAATTACAAGAAGGGATGACTCATGGGTGAACGTTTGAATAAGAGATGGGATAGGAATATGTTAAACGGGCTGCTGCTACTAGTTGGTAAGGAGTACATTTGCTGGGTGAAGTCTGAATTGCTTGCTGCTGCTGTTTGAACTCTGTTTGAAGTCTGAATTGCTTATTGCTGCTGTTTGATCGGACTGCTGCTACTGTTTGAAGTTTGAATTGCTTGCTGTATATTTCATTTGTACCCAAATGTCTGTAGTTGATATGATCTAATATACATTGATCTAAAAGTTTGGCCTTGTTGTTAGTTCAACTACAATACAAGTTGCCAAACCTGATCAAAAAAAAAAAAGGTTACCAAACAGAACTATAGCAGTTTCCACAACTAGTGGCTATCACATAGAAAATGATTCATCTTCAGGCATAAATGTAGCTTCATTCAATCAGCGCCATTGGAATGTTAACATGGATACGAGTCGATACGGACATTGACATGGGATACGAAATACATTGATTGCATCTTTAGGGCAGTTAGACTGTCAAAGTAGAGATTGCCTCATCTCAATCCCATCGACAGATGGTATTTCCAACTTAAAAACTCCGTATTTACCCGTAGTTGTGTTGACTGAGAACTGGATCTCTTCTATTGTTCTTGGAGAAATCACTTTGAATTTGCTATCTATTCGAACTTTAGCACCTGCTTATGCAAATGAATATAGGAAAAACGATGAGATTCCATAACATGGAAGGAACTACAAAGAGAATTGTTGAATCCATAACAAAGAAAATTAGGGATGAACTGAAAATATGATGTTTGATACTACAACTCTTGATTCTACCATCATTCAAAACACATTAATAATTTTTGCTAAAGAATTTCATCTGTTCAGCACAGAGTGGTTTGTGCTACCATTATTGGATCTCAATGAAACACTTGCTTATATCCTGCACAAAGTGGTTTGCCCTACCATTAAGTTCCAGTGGAGTTCAAAAAATCATATTACAAAATCATTGAACTAATGGGGCTAACCCTAAAAAATGGTAGAAATAGGCGAGAGGTAGGAATACCGCGACATCGCGTCTGGATATATTCGACGACCTCATTTTTAAGCCAAAATATGGAGCTTTGTTAGATATACCATACAAAACGAGAGATTTCAACACAAAAGATGAAGCTTTGTTCGATTTCGAACCAGAAAAGGGGTTTCGAAACCCTAGTATAGTTCGAGTTTGAAACCCTAGATCTGTTTGAACCCAAAAAATGAGACAGAGATACAGATTCGAACTTGGGAATGTCAATTTCTTCTTCTTCTACCTCGATTTCTTCTTAGTCACAATCTCTCTCTCTTTCTCTCTCTCTCTCTCTCTCTCTCTCTCTCTCTCTCTCTCTCTCTTCTCTCGCTGCAGTGGAGCGTGAATGAGGAAGTGAGGATCCGTTTGGAGTGTCATGACCCGCGAGTTAAAATTACCCAAACCCGGTAGCCGTTTGACCCGCGAAATCCTTTGTTTTATTAGAGCTGTTGGATGAGATCCAACGGCTGAGATTAAAAGTCCGGACTTAAGGTATATCAGGTCGTCCTGACCTGATCCGAATTATATATATATCCTTACATATTCTACATAACGGTTCCCTGTCTTGCTGAGCCTAGCTAGGTCCCTCTTCTCCAACAATCCAACTCAGTTCTTTTGACAGGTCCATTGTAAAATGTAAGGAGTTAACCTTGGCAATTGCAAAATTAGGAACGCAATTGACCATTATAGATGAACTACAGGGGTTTGGGGAGTAATATAGCCTTTAACTCATTAAGGACTTTAATTTATTTCAGGTTTGGGGAGTAATATTGCCTTTTAAGGCTTTTAACTTATTAAGTACTTTCATTTAGTTTAAAAAAATTTAAAAATTATGCATGGGAGTACATTGTTTTTCATTCTAAAAATTGTAACGACATTTTGTAGGGCGGGTAATTTAATTGGGGTGGATGGAGTATTATTCTTTATTGATTGTTGAATAGAAGGCAACCAATGGTATAACTACAACATGGCAATAACAAATTAACAATAGCTTGTTCAGGGCTGGCCCAACACTTGAGAGTGCCCAAGGCAAATTTTAAATTTTGTGCCCTTTAAACTTAACAATTTTTACATGAAAAAAAAACCTTCAGCCTTGTTTTAGGGTGTCTATACAAGCAACTGAGGTTAATTAAAGAAAGTGTATGACCATTTCCATCCTTAAAAACCAAAATTGCAATTCCTTATAGTGAACCCAGGTGGAGATGAAATCGATATAACAATAAATATTTGTATTAGACAGTCGTGTTATCTAGACTCATTTTAACCAAAAAGAGAGTAGGACAACAAGACAAAGAAAAGCAAAATGCACATTGAAAGAGTTGGTATAGGTGGCTCTTGTCGATAGCATTAAGATCTGCAGTAGCCAAATACTAAGGAGTAAAAACAAGAAGAAAGGTCTGGTCAAAGGGTCTGTCTTATCTTTGTACTTCAAACCAAATGGACCTTCTTTTATTTTTCATTTTGGGCTTTTTTTAATATTGGGCTACAATGGTTGGGCTCTTTTGTAACTTATAATGGATTATTTTAATTATTTGGATCAAAAAAGTGTTCTACTCAAGCTCATTTCTATAAAATATTGGGGTGCCCCAAACAGTATCCATTTTTGGGGGCCCAAGGCCCAGGCCTAGGCCGGCCCTGAGCTTGTTTAGATTGACATAGATGTGACAAAAAATGGCACCATGCAAAATCTGATAAAAAACAACAACAACAATAACATAACTCATTTAGTCCCCAATAATTGGAGGTATGGGCGGGGATGGATAGGAGACAGACCTAACCTTTGACAATAAATGCACAAAGTGGCTACTCCCAGAATACTACTGAAACAGATGGATTTGAGACAAACCTAACCTTTGGCAATAAATGCACAAAGTGGTTGCTTACAGAATACCACTAAAACAGTGGTCCCCCTATACCGTCGAGTTTGCTATAGAATCATGCCTTCAAATCAAAGCCAAAAGAAATCAGACAGGGCAGACCCAAGAATCATTTTAATTTATGTGCACATTACCAAGCTTCTTTCATTCAATATCCAGAGCATTGACGTTGCACAAAGATAAAAAACAAAAAATAAATAAAAATTCTGTATTTAATTAATCATTCATAATATTCCAATAATATTAGAAGGGGAATAATTTGAAAGTTTACGTGGTCTTATGTTAACCATCCATAATATTTCCAATAATATTCATGTTTTAACTTGATCATCCATTAACATATAACAAAAATACTCGATGTTCTTTCAAAGTGATTTTCATGTTTCTTGAATTTTGTGCCTTTTGTGTTTGTTTAAGACTTGAAGGTACAGAGAAAAACCGAGAGGGGCGTGTCACCCCGCTCACATTACTCCCGTCCGTGGTGGTATCGAATTTAGGCATGGTTGTTCAATAGATTTTATGAAATAAAATGGGACAACTCATTTAAGTTGGGGTGAGTTTTTGAATGAATTTTATCTAAATTTTTATCAAGATTTGATAAAATCAAGGAAAGTCTTGATTTTATCCATTCGTGGAGAGAGTTGATAAAATCTTAGATTTTTGAAACTTTGATTTTATCAGATTTTAATAAAATCTATTCAAGAACTCACCCTTGGTGTTTAATAGAGTGGTGATAAAATCATGTTATTTTCCCAATGGATAAAATCTAGTTGTGATAAAATCTCCACTAATGCCATTTTTACCAATTTACCCTCCTTTTTGTTTCATCTACAAGTTGCCCTATTTTATGTAAAGGTTAAAATGGTAATTTTACATGCCATTTGTGGGTAGGCCACACGGAGACCACAATGGGTTTTAAAAAAATGAGATAAAATCATTCCTTCATTTTATTTATTGGTAGAGAATGGAGATAAAATCTCAAATTTTATCATTCTAAAATCCATTTAAGAACCAAGTCTTATATGTTATCGGTTAGGCAAATACTCTCACTTTTATATTGGTGTTCTACGATAGAAATTGACTCAGACTAACCGCTAACGTCTTGCTACAAAGAAAATAAATTCAAAGACGTAGCAGATTTCTTGAGGTGTTTAGAATCACATAAATAGACAAAAAAATTAGGATGACGGAAATTAATAATAACAAATTGGTTTTTTAGCTTTCGGTCATTCGGTAGATTGGAATATTCGTCAAGATTAAAATTGTAACAGTATGATCACAGATTACTTGCACAATTTGAATATCTAGTTGGTTGCATGGCAAGTATTTCACAACGAAAATATTTTATTTCTTATGATTTTGAAGGAACAACATCAAATTAAGAAGGAGATACTATCTTCATCTGAAATAATTTGTCTATTTTTTATATTTGTATCTAGTTCATTACTTATATATTTTAATATGAATCTCTTAAAATATGCAATATTTATTTTGTTTGATAAGTCTCGATTAGTTCTATTATTCAAAACTTTTAAATGAGTGATTTACCTATATATCCCTTCGACTTTAGATGAAATGTCATTTTGGTCCTTCATGTTTCAATTTCGACATAAAAAAACCTTCAATTTATGTATTGGTTGCAATGTGATCCAATTCTTGATTTCCGTCAGTTTTTTGGACGGAAATAGACCACCTGCCATCCACATGACCAACATTGAGGGCATAAATGTCCTAGCAAAAGAAAATTTTGTTCTACCATTAAACCCATCGTCTGCCTTTTTTTCTTTTTTTTTAATCCGAATAAGTAAAAATCCTTTGCATTTCTCTCCTCCCCTCTGGTCGTGTTCTAATTAAACCCTAGAATTCAAATCACTCTTCTCTCTCTCTCTCTCTCTCTCTCTCTCTCTCTCTCTCTCTCTCTCTCTCTCTTGTTTGTGAACCATGAATTTTCTCTCCAAGCTTCGCCTCAAATCAATCCAATGCCAGAACTTCTCATCATCATCATCCATCCATCCATCCAAAACCCAGACTCCAAAACCTCACTCACCTCTAAACAAAAATCCCGAGCCCCCCCTCCCTCTCCGTAAATCTGAAAACCAACCCACACCGCATTCTCGACATCTGTCGCGCCGCCGCTCTAATTCCCACCTCCAACCTCGACCGCATTGCCTTCTCTCTCTCCATCTCCAAACTCACCCAATCCAACCACTTCCAATCCATCCGCCGCCTCCTTGACGAACTCATGACCTGACCCGACCCGACCCCCACACCAAGCATTTTGTGGCCCATGCCATCATCTTATATAGTCAAGTTAAGTTAAGTGTACTATCAAATCACTCAATGCCCTGTTGTTTTCTTACCTTATGGCCAAAAAATATGGCGAGGTAAATCGTGTTTATCTTGAGTTTCCTAAGAAGTATGGGATTGATTTGGATCTTGATTGTTATAATACTGTTATTAAGCGGTTTTGTGAGTTGGGTTCGTCTAGTTAAGTGTACTCATTGTTGGCTAAGATGGACAGGAAGGGTTGTAAGCCGAATTTGGTCACGTATTGCCATTTGATTCACAGGTTCTGTAAGGAGAGGAAGTTGGATGAGGCGAAGAGTTTGTTGATGAGGCACAGGAAGGGTTTGGGGGTAATTGACGGAGATGACATAGATGAGAGGGGGAAACGATTAGATAATGGAAAGGGGAGGGGAAGTGACATTTATGCCCACAATATTGGTCACGTGGATGGCAGGTGGTCTATTTCCATCCAAAAACCTAACATAAATCAAGAATTTGATCACATTGCAACCAATTCATAAATTGAAGGTTTTTTATGTTGAAATTGAAACATGAAGGACCAAAATGACGTTTCGTCTAAAGTCGAAGGGATACATAGGTAAATCACCCTTTTTAAATTGATGAAAACCAATAACACGAACATAAAAAATGAGTGACTATGAAATCAATCAACAACCTATTATGAAAGAGGGTGTTGATGTTTGTCAAGCAGCTAACTTCAGATGATAAATATGCTATTCTCGTTATAATCCATGACACATATTAGTTTTGAGAGGTAAAACAAACCCAGTGCGCATCCCACCGTCTCAACAATTATCATCCGTATCCTCCCACTGCCTCAATCTAGGTTGGCAAGCTTCTTCGAACCCACAAAATGTATTATTCCTTTTTCCTCCTCTCATTACATGAGCTAGGTTATGTGGAACCCGCATCAACAAGTTTAAAAATCGTAATTAATGAGTAACAGAATAACAGCAGTGGGACCCAACGAATTTAGTAATCATATATATATAGGTGGATTTTCTAGTCCACACTCCCGGATTTAAGGAAAAAATGGGGTTTTTTTGTGTTGCAAATTTTTTTTGGAAAATCCGATCCGTCCAATGTGTTCAGAAGGTGTTTTCTAGGGTCTACGCGAGAAATCTTCAAAAAAAAATACTGGGAAGAGCTTGATCCAAGCAGTTTTCGCAAAAACTGTATTTATATATTTTTGCGAGAACTGCTTGGATCAAGCCCTTCCTGGTGTTTTTTTTTTGAAAATTTTTCTTGAGGGCCCTTGAAAACACCTTCTGAACACATTGGACGGATCGGATCGTCAAAAAAAATTTTGTATAAAAAGTCCAAAAATTAAAAGTCCGGATTAGAAGTTTACCCTATATATATATATATAAGCTTTCTAGAATCCCGAGTATTATCATGTAGTAATATTAAATCCTGTATAAAAATATAATTTGATAATCACAAAGAAAACTGATGGAAGCAATCAAGATTGATAATGAAGGAGATTGAATACACTAAATAACGAGTCGCGATTTGTGGGGTCCAACGGTAAGATACTAATGCAAGGTGAAGATTTATTCGAAAATATTGGGCGACCGGCATTAGTAATGGCAAAATTTGGAACACTTACAATATTTGTCGGGTTTAGGACTAATAAAAGTATGAAAAAAGTGACGAAGGCAGGGCCGGCCCAGGCTCAAGGCCTATGGCCTGGGACACCCCAAAAATGGGTACTGTTTGGAGCACCGCAACATTTCATAGAAATGGGTTTGAGTAGAACATTTTTTTGATCCAAATAACGAAAATAATTCATTATAAGTTACAAAAGAGCGCAACTATTGTAGCTCAATATTAAAAAAAGCCCAAAATGGAAAATAAAAGAAGGCCTATTTGGTTTGAAGTACAAATTTACCATAACAAGCCACTAATAATTAAGTCTCTCCTTCATTTCTTTTTATATCACTTCTCTTAACCTTTCTCCTTCTTCTGTTTTTGAGTGGGACAAAGATAAGACAAACTCTTTGACCAAACCTTCTTCTTGTTCCTACTCCTTAGTATTTGGCTACTCAAGATCTTAAGGCTACTGACAAGAGCCACCTACACTAACTCTTTCAATGACCAGACCTTCCTCCTTGTTGTTGTCCTCCTTTCTTTTTTATTAAAATGAGTCTAGATAACAGGACTATCTGATACAAATATTTATTGTTATATCTATTTTATCTCCATCTGGTTTCACTATAAGGAATTGTAATTTTGGTTTTTGAGGATAGAAATAGTGATACACTTTCTTTAATTAATCTCAATTGCTTGTATAGACACCCTCAAACAAGGATGGAGTTTTTTTTTTTCATGTAGAAATTGTTAAGTTTAAAAGTCACAAAATTTAAAACTTGCCTTGGACACTCAAAAGTGTTGGGTCGGCCCTGAACGAAGGACAACGATGCTCATCAAGAAATTTTTTAACAAAATCATACCTGAGATATTTCAATCCAAAATAATTTTTTTTACTAATATATGGTGACGAGTATCGGGCATCTGCAGAGCATGTGTCCGACACTAGCATGCCTCTCTCCCTCTCTCTCCAAATGGGGACTGTTCTTTTCTCAAAATCCCACCAAAATTATGACAACTATACAACTGAGAGAGGGAGAGATTAACTTTCTATTACTGCCAGTACTATTGATTGTTTTTGTTTGTAAATTCTTGTAATTTTGTAAATAGCAATGGAGGAAACTGATGCTCTTCAACAATTAAACCAGCAAGCTCAAGAACAAGATGATTACCCTCACCAGTGTCATAATCTGGTAATCTCTCTTCTCTCCCTCTCTCCCCATATTTATACATAGAATATGCATACAAAGTTGTATATGTGCCCATAATGTAGAAAGTTGATATCTTTTAATAACTTTTATGCTGATGTTGGTTTTGTTTTTGTAAGTGGAAATTAACTTGCCTGTTAATCGACCCATCAATACAAAAATGCTTAGTTCTTGCAATTCCAGGGCTTATTTGTCTACTTGTGTGAAGGAAAATTTATTGGAGGTGAAGAATCAACCCTTTGACACGATATGCTCATTATAACTTTGATACTAGGCATCACATACATGGTTGTTTCTTATTTATGCCTGCAAAACATTCTTGTCTTGTTTCAGCTATCTGTCCATGAACCCACCTTCAGTTAGCAGGGTTAAATATTGGACACAGAACAAAATTTGATTGATTATATAATATAGTAGGTATGCTCAGCGCGCGACTTGTTGGTAAACGATTGGGTTGAAATGATCGAGGATTTTGTCAACCTTTTGGATGGTTTCCAAATAGCTCTTCCCACTCGTGGTCGTATATGAATGCTGCTATGTATTACTCTAGAGATATCTTACTTTTCTAACTCCAGGAAAATGGATGTGTTAATTGAGAGAAGAATTACTAAATCTAAATAACTACAAAGGAGCTTTTAATGATGGGTTCTGGATTTCATTGGTTGGTAGGTGTGTAATTGGAGAGAGAGCAATGAATCATCCTTTGTGCAGAAGCAATCCAGAATGCCTAACCTGTCATATCTTCTAATACCAGAGAGGTCCATGGAGAATACGTTGTCTAATTTCATGACAATTGATATTCCTTCTAATGGGCCTAGTCCTAGTTCTACCGGAGCAGGACTCCCCCCTAGACCGAATTCAGCCAAGTTGAAGTCGTCCGGGAGAAATCTGCTTCCTAAGGGAAGCTTCAGGGCTAAATACTTATCCCAGTGCGGTGAAAAGACAGTTCTCGATATCCCAGATACTCCTATGTTGGATAAGCCATCTACTTCTATGACGTGTTCTCTCAGCAAGGTTTTCTCTTGTTCGAAAAAATCGGCCCAGTCTTTACCAGTGTCACCAGTTGCAAATTTAGGACCCCAATCTGTGATGGAGACAGATTTGGATGGCCATTCTGAAATTTCTGTAAGTGCGTTTTGCTCGTACCATACTCTGAGGTTTGTGTTTGTCATTATAATAACTGGAAAATTTCCAATTTTGCATAGAAACCAGAAATTCAGCCCCACATGATGCGATCATCTTCGGCTCCAGTAAATCTTAAAACCAGAAGCTTAAGACGGATGGGTTCGACTGGGGTATTGATCCGTGTAATCTCAGCAACACCTCGTCCTGCAATAGTTGATGGTGCCACAGAAATCGAAATTGGTAGACACATGCATGGTTATTTCCTTGTTGAAATTTTAACTACAAAAAGTGCAACTTTCTAGTTTCTACCATTATTATGTATTAGTAACTGAGCACAGAATGCAAGAAAGCCTTAACATACTCTTATCTCACTGAGTATTGGCAGTTCAACTCTTATCTCATTGGGAAACTGCAGCCCTATAGCATCTGGGTTTGAAGAATCCACCTCCAATGCCTTAGGAAAACCGAGTCTTTTACCGCACTCTGTATTGTGATCAACATATAGAGGCCTAATAATTCTACTGGCTGTGTAACTCAATCCTTGCTCACTCCAAAACCCCAAGGGGATGTTACAGAACTGAGTCCCTACAGAGATTTCATTCATATCCTCCGTCTCCAACTAAGCCGCTTGCATTAACCAAATCTATTGTATTTTCATTTTTCTTTTCCATTGTTAAAAATTTATTATCTTGTCATTTACTAATAAACACATCTTATGCTATTTACAGCCAGTGAAGATGCTGGGGAAGATATTCCAGAGGAAGAAGCTGTTTGCCGAATTTGTCTGCTCGAGCTTTCTGAAGGTGGTGAAACTCTAAAGATGCAGTGCAGCTGCAAAGGAGAGCTTGCACTTGCTCACCAGGAGTGTGCTGTGAAATGGTTTACCATTAAAGGAAACAAGACCTGTGATGTCTGCAAGAAGGATGTTACAAACCTTCCAGTGATATTATTGAAAACACAAAATCCTCAGACTCTTAGAAGACGTCCACCTGCTGCTCTGCAACAGAGGGAATTCACTCTTTACAGGCAAGTTCAAGAGGCTCTGTAGGTTTTCGTTTTGCACATCCATGACATCCTTGTTATTGTTTACCTCGAAATCTACTTATTCTTTTTTCTGGGGGTAAATGTAAACTACTCCTAAATGGACAAGTCATTGACGGGGAGAGGTTTCATTTTTCTTTTTAAGGGAAATGACAGGCTAGAAGTCACACATCCATTGAAGAAAATATTAGGAGTGAGTAACTTAGTTTTTGGAAAATACCACCCAGTATGAGTAAATGAGGTCATAGCATGCTAGGAGGTTAATAAGGGACTGGATTATCAAAACCGTTTCAGAATTTCACGATGTCCTATTCACAATTTTCTTGCTTTGTTAATGGATGAACCTCAAGACTGTGGAAGATATGGAAGGAGGTTTTCTAGAGTAGCACAGAACATCTAGCAGTGGACTCTAAGGGGGTGTTTGGCTTCTTCTTCTTTTTTCTTTTTTTTTTTTTTTTTTGGGGGGGCGGGTGTTGAGAGAGAGAGAGAGAGGGAGAGAGTCCTAAAAGTGACTGTAGAGAGATTTAAACGAAGTACCTCTTAATTCTATTCACGAGGTGAGCTTTCACGTATGTTATAGAGACTACAATAAGTTTTTTTTTTTTTTTGAATGATCGATTGGTTGATAAAACAAAACCATGTGCCAATTACAACCAGGGCAACCAAATCAAAGCTAAAAGCCTATCATCCAATGAAGAGTTCTGAGTGAAATCTTAATCGGCAGAATAGTAGGACACTTATATCAAGAATTTTTCGTTTATTTATCGCAGTTTTTTCTTGGTTTTCAATGGCATGTGGCCAATTTAACATTTCTATGCAAATTCTCAAGGAGGCACTGTTATTTGATCCAAACGTTCTCCACTTTCGAAAATGTATAAAACTAATGGTTCAGGTAGCGATTTTGGCTTTACTAATCAATAAGGGGCAACTTGGTGATCTCCATAACGAATGTTTTAAAGATCATTATGTTCCTAAACTAATGGGGTTGATGCATGTTTAATCATTGGAGTGTGGGAATAATATGAAGATGATGTTGTCAAATATGTCATAAGAATCTGTGCTTCCCTACTTCCCTACACAGAGCAAAAGCTTGATAGGATCTCAATAATAGATGTCATTTCTATTTGCGTACATGTCAGTGATAATATTATTGGTTTTTAGCATGCCCTTCAAGTGAATTTGAGTTGCAAATTCACATATGTGTGTCTTATTTCCATGTTTGACAGGGTTTGGCAGGATGAAACCGTTCTTGTCACTGTCAGTGTACTTGCATATTTTTGCTTTCTGGAGCAACTTATGGTAATATTTCGATTCATTAATATCAGGTTTAAGTTTCATTTTGCTTATTACATCTGGAACAAATGTCCAACATTTTTGCATAGCTTTTTATTCATTCTGTTCATTTACGCCTTTTGGTTGTAAGGCTGCCCTGGGGTGGTGTTTAGTGTACTTTCAGTGCACCATTTAGCATAATGATTGTGCACCACTTAGATGTGTATTTGCTCAATGTTGTTCTTGGACACATGAATGTGCATTACTTAGAACTTTGTTAAGTTATGTTAAATTAGGGTTCATTTTGTTATGTTTTCTATTCCTAGGGATAGTTTGGTCATGTATAGTATTGGTCTTGTATATGTCTGTGTATAGACCCATTTTACAATTAATGAGAAAAACCTTTGATCTCTCTTTCTCTCTCTACATTCTTACATGGTATCAGAGCATCGGTCCTCCATTGATCGTGCGTTGTAGAGCTTTAGAGATCGTTCTTCTCACTTGACTGTGTTTATCAGTCGTTTTTCCTCCTCCTTTCTTGTTACTGTTCAACCAGACACCCTTTTATACGATCCAAACCCACTGGTTCCCTCCCAATCCATTGTACGACCTCGTACAAGCATCGTACGACCTCTGGTATCTCAGACGACTACATCAGTGGTAACCTCGTCGTCGTTGGTCGCCGGAATCATGCTCACGGTCACTTTGAAGCTCGACAAACGACAGAAGCATGGGTTTTGGGTTGTCGAACTACTGTAGACTGATCGGATTCGAGTTTTGAGCACAGGGTTTTGTTGCTCTTGTCAAACCGACCACCGTGGTAGGTGGAAGGTCGCCGGAAGACGTCGGGGGAAGTCGCACACACCGGTTGAAGGCGGCGCGTGCAAATCGCGTGAGATCTAGTCGCAGGAGTGAAGTACACGCGCGTCAGAGGGGTCAGGCGAGTCAAAGGGTTTATTCCGCGAGTCAAAAGGGTCACGCGAGGGTCCAGCGGCTTGAAAAAGGTCGTTAAGCTCATCATCCGGAGGGTTGGGGCGGGTTTGAAAAAGGTCCAAGGAGCTCATCTGGGGGGTTCTTTGGGGTCCAGAGGGGTTCAGGGACCCATTTTGACCACTTTTGAGGGGTCCGAGACTTGTTCTTAACTAATTTCGACGTTCCGGATCCATTTGCGAGGTCCGTTTAAGGTGATTTGAAACGGAAATTGTTGGTACACATGGAGGCTTTAAAAAAACTCAAGTTAGCGCCCTTTTTTCTGAGGGGGAGTTACAAACTCTCAGGCGCCTATTGGCTAGGCTTGACGCTCCATCTACCACTGCTCCTACTTCCACTTCCGCTGCTTCCACTGCCTCTGATTTCTTTGCTTCTGTTCATGCTAGTACTTTTAGTGCATCTAGCTCCCGTCCTTGGATTATAGATTCGGGTGCCACAGATCATATGACGGGTTGTTCATCCTTTTTTGATTCCTACTCCACTTGTTCTGGTAAGGATAAAGTTAGAGTAGCCGATGGTTCTTTATCTGCTATTTCCGGAAAAGGTTCTATTCATTATTCTCCAACCATTTCTCTTTCCTCGGTTCTCCATGTTCCCAATTTTTCTACTAACCTTCTATCCGTTAGTAGTCTTACCAAATCCTTAAATTGTTCTGTAACATTCTTTCCTACACATTGTGTCTTTCAGGAACTGGATACGGGGAGGATGATTGGCAGTGGCAAAGCTCATGAGGGCCTTTATTTCTTGGAGTCTAAACCTAATCCAGTTTGTCCACCTTTGTCATGTGGTCAAGCTCTTGCAGCAGATACGGGTTCGGCTCTTTCCTTGTTACATCAATGGCATCATCAATTGGGTCATCCTTCATTTGGGATTCTTGAGAAATTATTTCCTACTTTGGCTAAACAATGCTCTCGGAGTCAGTTCCTTTGTGAAGCGTGTGAACTTGCAAAACATAAACGCTCATTTTATGCTCCGGTCAATCAAAGAAGTGATTCACCATTTACGGTCATTCATTCTGATGTTTGGGGTCCTTCTCCTATCACATCTCTGTCTGGTTACCACTGGTTTGTCACCTTTATTGATTGTTATTCTCGTGTCACCTGGGTGTATTTGTTAAAGGCAAAAAATGAGGTTTTTTCATGCTTTAAATCCTTTCATCAAATGGTGCGTACTCAGTTTGAAGCTAACGTTAAAGTCCTTCGTAGTGATAATGGGGCTGAGTACATCGATGGAGCTTTTCGGGCATACCTTAATGATTCTGGCATCCTTTTTCAGACTTCTTGCGTTGGCACTCCACAACAAAATGGAGTTGCAGAGCGCAAGAATCGCTATCTTGCTGAGGTAGCCCGTTCTCTATTATTCACAATGAAAGTCCCTAAACATTTTTGGGGAGAAGCTGTCCTCACTGCGGCTTTTCTTATCAACCGCATGCCTTCCAGTGTTCTTCAGTTCCAAGCTCCAATTAAGGTTCTCTTAGGTTGTTCTCGGGTCTCATCTCTCCCACCCAAAGTCTTTGGTTGTGTGTGTTTTGTTCATGCTCCTAAGTACCCAGGTGGTAAGTTGGATCCCAAAGCTCGTAAGTGTATTTTCCTTGGTTATTCTCCCACTCAGAAGGGTTACAAATGCTATGACCCGCATTCTCGCAAAATGTATGTCTCCATGGATGTCACTTTTTGGGAAACTGAATCCCTTTATCCTCTGTCCACTTCATCTCTTCAGGGGGAGAATGATAAACAGGAAGAGATGTTGACATTTCATACTCCTGAGTCGTGGTCTTATCCTTTACCTTGTCATGGTGAGGGGGAGAAAGAACCTTTACCTGCAGAAGGAGCAAAGCATGATGATCGGGAAAGACTGGATAGGTCAAATTTGTAGACCTTTTCTTGAAGGAATAAAGGCAAGTCTACATGTGCAGTGCCACTTTGCCAATCTCCATTACCTACTCCAGTTTCGGACTCTCCCGCTGACTCATCTGGTAATGTTTCTTTCCCTACTATTGTTGATGATCTTGATGCTCCTATTGCTCATAGGAAAGGTGTTAGAACTTGCACTCAACATCCCATCTCCAAATTTGTTTCTTATGACCGCTTATCTCCTTCGCATTATGCTTTTGTTTCGTCTCTTTCTTCTATATCTATTCCACAGAATTGGCAGGATGCATTCATGACACCTAAGTGGAAAGGAGCTATGGTAGAGGAGATGACGGCTTTAAAAAGGAATGGCACTTGGGAGATAGTATCTCTTCCAAGAGGAAAAGAAAACACGTGGGGTGCAAATGGGTGTTCCTTTGTGAAACACAAAGCCGATGGGACGGTTGAGAGATACAAGGCAAGACTTGTTGCCAAGGGGCTTCACACAAACCTATGGCATTGACTATGAGGAGAGGCGTTTGCCCCCAGAGCAAAAGATGAACTCAAGGCGAAGTCCTACTCTCTTGTCCGCCAATTTAAATTGGCCTCTTCACCAGTTTGATGTGAAGAATGCCTTCCTCCATGGTGAATTAGAGGAGGAGGTGTACATGGTCATTCCACCGGGTTTTTCATCGTCTCAGACCGAGGGGAAGGTGTGCAGATTGAAGAAGGCACTCTATGGCTTGAAGCAATCTCACAGAGCATGGTTTGACGGGGTTTCTCAAAGCCATGTTGAGATTTGGATACAAGCGAGTCATCTTTGATCATACTATGTTCATCAAGAGAAGTAATGGTAAGATTGCCATTCTTATTGTTTATGTGGATGACATAATCATGACAGGTGATGATGTGAATGAGATTGCTAGCCTTAAATCTCTTCTTGCTCAAGAGTTTGAGATTAAAGATTTGGGGTCTATGAAGTACTTCCTTGGAATGGAGGTGGCTAGATCGACAAAGGAATTTTTATCTGTCCAAAGGAAGTACATCCTTGATCTCTTGGAAGAAACGGTATGTTGGAATGTAAGCTGGCCGATTCTCCCATTGAGGCCAACCATCATCTTTGTAGCAATTTGGGAGCTTACGTAGAAAGGAGAGATATCGAGGAGACTTGTGGGTCGCCTCGATATATTTATCTCACACTAGACCGGATATTTCCTATCTTTGTGGGGGTTGTGGAGCGGTTCATGCATGCACCTCATTACTAGCCATCTTGATGCAGTTTATCGTATCTTGAGGTATCTTAAATCTGTCCCAGGTAAAGGAGTTTTGTTCTCCAATCATGGTCACTTGAGATTGGAAGCCTTCACCGATGCCGATTGGGCAGGTTCTATTGATGATAAGAGATCTACCTCTGGCTATTGCACCTTTCTGGGAGGAAATTTGGTTACTTGGAGGAGTAAGAAGCAGGCAGTGGTTGCTAGGTCTAGTGCAGAGGCTGAATACAGAGCTATGTCTCATGGTGTTTGCGAGCTTTTATGGCTCCAAACCTTTTTACGTGATCTGGGATTCCTTGATGTTAGTCCCATGAAGCTCTACTGTGATAATAAAGCAGCCATAAACATTGCTCACAATCCTGTTCAACATGATCGAACAAAGCATGTTGAGATTGATAGGCATTTCATCAAGGAGAAGTTGAGCAACGGATTGATATGCATGCCTTTCGTGAGATCCGAAGACCAATTGGCCGATGTATTTACTAAGGGTCTTAGTAGTAAAAGCTTTCACACCATTGTATTCAAGTTGGGCTTGATAGATATCTTTGCACCAACTTGAGGGGGAGTGTTAAGTTATGTTAAATTAGGGTTCATTTTGTTATGTTTTCTATTCCTAGGGATGGTTTGGTCATGTATAGTATTGGTCTTGTATATGTCTGTGTATAGACCCATTTTACAATTAATGAGAAAAACCTTTGATCTCTCTTTCTCTCTCTACATTCTTACAAACTTCATATCCCAAATCAGGTGTGAATTTTTCAAAAAGAGAAACACTGGAGGTTAATGTACAACTCGTCGTCCCATTAGAAACACAGGAAGGAAATTTGCTTGAATGGTACTGATATTGAGGAGAGTGTGCAAACACCTATATGTTACACTCCCAAGGATTAGAGGCATGAAATTCGTCTTTGGAAGTCAACATGTCACTCACACACACACAAACACGCACATACAACACAAACACATACCCATATATAAATGCACACACACATAGGTGATGTAGCGCAGCCTATGGAAACGAAATTGATCGTGCAAGAGAAACATGAACAATAAGATCGACCCGGAGGTACTCCCTCATTAAACGACCAAAATATGATTAAAACTTGTTTTCTTTAATTCAATCACAACTGAATTCTGCCTCTAGGCTTACAATGATACTTATAGGGCTAAAGCAACCCTAATCCAACTAAGAATCAAATAACAAACCCTAATCCAACTAGGAAACAAATTACGAAAGGATTTGACTTGCTAATCAAGTCGAAATCAAATAAATTACGAAAATTACCAAAAAAGGAAAATTCTAATTTGACTGGAAAATCAAATACTAGGAAGAATTATAAGGTTGCCAAAACAGGCGGCAAATAAAACGGAATTTCGATGTCATTTGGGCCGCGGACGAGGCCGCAGCCGTTCCAGCCAAGTCTCAGCAACCTGATCTGCATCAATAGGGGCCGGTTCCGGAGACATAAATTTTAACACACACACACGCGCACCACCACCACATGAGAGTTAGGTGGGGGAGAGAGAGAAGATGTGTTAAGTTTTAATCTCAGGATTCTCAACCATTGGTTTCAACGGCTGAGATGGAGTGTCACAAGTTGTGTTAAATTTTGTTTCTCTGGAACCAGCCCCACACATATATGGAAACTAGAAAGATAGAGAGGGGTCAACTTGTTGCTATCATTGTAAAAATTGCCAAGCTTCGCCCATTGAAGTTGCATGTGGTGATATATGTAGATGTCTGTTGTTGATTGGATGACGGCTGTCTTGAAGCTAAGCAAGTAACAACCGGAAATATGTTAAAAGAGCCAGCAATTGGGTTAAGAAATTGCCTCATGCAGTAAAGAATTGCCTGCTTCTTACTTCTTAAATCTATGTGCACTGTATCATTTGTTCATTTGATCACAGATGTAGTATTCTTTGTCCCTTTCAGTCGTTATGTCAGGAAGATTGATTTGAATTGGCATACTAATGGAGCAGGTATCTGATCTAGGAAGTCGTGCTCTTGCCATCTCCTTACCCTTCGCTTGTGTTTTAGGTCTCCTTTCTTCCATGATAGCTTCTACCATAGGTAAGTTTTATTCAATTCTTTGATCTACATATTGTTTTTAATCACTAAGCAAACATTATCCCGGACTATTGTCATATTCTATTTATTAGTTTGTTCTTAATGATTAGATGAGCTGACATATACCATTAATTTAAAAACACATTATTTAAGATGACTTCTTATTATCCCTTTGTCATTTTCTCCTCGAGAGACTGCAGAACTTCGATTAATGTGATTTGAAGATCATTTTTTAACTGCTTCCATCGTACCTAAAATTATAATGAGCTAACTTTTTGGCTAGCCTTCCCTTCTCTACCTGGCTGATTTGAACAGGTTTTATCTGCGTTGGTATGGATTTATGTGAGGGATTAAAAACTAACTAGCGTTTGGAATCGATTTGTTGTTTTTACTAGCCTATGCTAAGATGGAGGACTCTTATTGTGAAAGGAGTACACCAAACTTTATTTTTGTTGGACACAAAATGGCTAGACCCATCCTCTGGTTATACTACTTCATAGATGGTTCTAGTCCATTGATATTTTCTACATGATACTATCTTCAGTATCTTGGGTACATTTTAGATTCGAAGGTTTTTTTTTACATTAGATAAGTATACATGTTTCTCTATGGTAATATCTAGAAATTATAGGAAGGCTTCTTCTAGAAGCTAGATATTTGTAGGTCTCTAGTAGAATACACTCCATCTTGGGCTTTACTTCTTCGGGCTTCTCATGCATTTGAGGTCCACAACCTCGGACTGCTCTTGGGACTTAACTTGTAGATTACAAATTAACTTTTTAATGCAGATACTATCCTCTGGAATTACATGGTACGGGTGCTACCATTGACCATCTGACTCGTCTTTTCTTGTTGTGGTCTGCTTCATTTCATTGAAGTTGTGTTCAATCTGTTCCCTCTTCTCTGCCAATCTTCATTTTTTTCTTGTTTGTTTTACATAAGCACCTTTTCTTACCATCAAACACATTGCCTGTGCACTATATGTGTTGGACCAGCTTCAAGAGCCTCTTGCATTCGTGTGCAGGTTTGGGGTAGGCCCCACATCACTAGCATCCTCAGTCCTCTTAGATGTAGTATCACACTGGAACTTTCTGCGCAGTGGTTCACGGTTAGAAGAGCAGTTAGTATATAAGACTATAGCATGACGTCTAGGCTCATAAGGTGACCTGGGGGGAAATCCTATTTTCATGGCAATTATCATATATATTCTGACGCATTAAAATATCATCTAAAACTAATGAGATAGTGCAGTTAGTAGATCTGATATTGTCTGATGCCTGTAGTGAGCAAGAGTTGCATATGGGCTTATGCTTTGTTCCAGTTTGGAATGGTGGTCTTGTTTGCTCATTTCGTTTATAACAAGGTACGTTGGGGGCACTTTCTTTTTTCACAATATATCGTACATGATTTTGTAACTCTGATCACTTTTAGACGGGGCAGAATGAATTTATGCTTCTTTTGCACTTGTCCAAATTTGCAGCTCAGTGTAGATTCAATCCTCAATGCACTCCTTTCCTCCTTAACTGGTTTTGGCATCGCCTTCACCACAAATGCACTTATTGTTGAGTACTTGAGATGGAGGAAGAGCCAATTTCTGATGCTGCATATTCATAGTGTCACTCGAGAACAACTACGCCACAGCCTACACCAGTATCACCAACAGCACCGACCACCACCACCACAACAACAACAATCAATGGAAAATCTTCTTGTGGGGCCCATGGATGGCGCTGGACAAGTAGAAATGAAGATACAGACATAATCTAGTAGATGATGAATTTTGGCTACTCTTTTTAATGGTGTACTTTCTTCTACATCTACTCAGCACATGGAAAAAATTTCATCGTCGAAAATGAGATGTTACAAAGTTTTTCAGGTTGAAATACATTTTTGAAGTACAAAGTTTGTTACAAAGTTTGAAGTAAAAAGTTTGTTAGTTTGAAATACAATTTTGAAGTTCCTATGATTCTGTCTTTGACATCAGGAATACTGGACCATGAGTTTGATGAGACACCATTTTGAGTTTCATATATCGGAAATATTGTCCAAGCTGTGTTATTTTTACTCATTCCAATCATAATATGCATCATCACCGATGATTCTAGGCAATCTGATCTAGAACGCTATATTGAATCCCCACCGATAAACTGTTGTTCATTGTGCCTTGCCAAGCACCGCCCAATGGGTGGTGATTAATATAGGAATCATGCGTTAAAAGTTCAGTTTCTCAATGCATATTTTACATCTTTTAGAACAATCACAAATGTTTTTATTTTTGTCCTACTTTCATCATAGCTGTACAGCACGACAGGGCATTGGCTTAATATAGTGTACATGCCCATCTGTTTTGGAATTTGTTTCAATGAAAACAAACGTATGCACAAGTTTGATTTCTAGCACTTGGGTGGTCCATCCGAATACTAGTGGATATTAATGTAATCGTGTTTGTCCTCCTTTTCAAATTCCATCCTAACTCCAAAAAGGAGTGTCTGTTAACATTGTTCCAAAACAATGGATTGTTGAGGATAAACAGTGCAAATTTCTTGCATGCATATGAAAATGGCTGGAGTTAAAAAATTATTGACTAAAGAAAACCAATTCAAGTGTTATTTCTATATTACCTTGCTTCATTAAGTGAAGCCGCCTGGGGAAAACTAATTCAACAAGTTATACAACTCGTAGGATAAATTGATTCTACGAGTTGTTTACGAGTTGTATAACTTGTTGAATTAGTTTTTCCAGGTGACTTCATTTGATGAAGTGAGGTAATAAGGAAATAAGACAGTCCTTTTTGGAGTTTAGATGGAAATTTGAAGAGGGAAAATGTGGAGCCTGCTTTCTCCGATTGCTCCTCACGGCGGTGAATGACGACAGGATCGTTGCTCACTCCTGTACAGCACCTAGGCCTGCACACTTGAGCAAACCATTAGCACCGGACTGGACCGTTGAGTCCAGAACGGTACTCCGACGGTCAAGTAAGTGAGGGAAGGAAGGAAACGGAAAGCAATAAGGATTTAGGGTTACAGAGAGTGTTTCGCGCGTACCTCTTGAAGGAGATGACTTCTACCTTATATAGGCGGACTTCTGGCTTGAGCCCCAAATTGGGTGTGCTCGACACGTGAGATAACCGCTCGGGTGACGTCACGATGATGAGCCCTGGGAAGGCATCTCGAATATATGCTTCCAATGAAACCTTGACGTGTGTCATAACCGTTCGGCTGACGTCATCCGTCATGATCGCAGTTTGTTGAGGGCACGTGAAACAGTAACTGCTCTGCTGACTCAGCATAGAGGCCCCTTGGCCAACATTGCGGAGCGGATGAAGGACACTCTTCGGCAGATATCCGAAGCTCTTTGACGAGAATCCTTGTGAGCTTGTTTATTAAGTTATGTACAGCAGAGGCTTCGGTTATGATCTGAGACGAGGGACCGAACCCCCACTTGGCATATTCGCATACTCCAAGCTGTATATCCGAAGAGTCCCTCCATGCCAACCTCTCGGAGATTAACACAGTGGTGTCTCGTTGTATTGCAGGGCGCTCGGTATTATCGGACCCCCACAATAGCCCCTCGATCCCTCCATGCAGTTCGCTCAACTCATGAGGGGTCGAGCATTCAATTGCCGAGAGGAGTATGTCCCGAGCTTTCTACTCAGATAAGATCCATTTATAGTGACGTCAAAGCAGTATAAGGTCCCATTCAGATCGTGCCACGTGTCCCTAGGGGTGGCAGAGGCCTGACTTGAAGAGACGCGAGTAGTCATGTCGAAACGGCGGAGCAATGATGACCTTTAGGGTTTCGAGGTCACCCGCCTCCTTCTTGCCACGTGGCTCTCCCCTGGGGCGCGTAATGATGTCGCGTGTGACCACGCGCCTACCCTTTAATCTTTTCCCGCTCTTCCTCCGCTCCTATAAATATCCACGGAGGAGAGAGAAGAACACTTTCTCTCGTTCCACTCTCTCTCTACAGTGCATTCTGCTTCTCTCTCTAGGAACTGCAGGAGTTTTCCAAGCTTTTCTTCGAAGATTTGCAGCGGAGGCCTTCTCATTTCCTGATTTTCGCGGATTTCTAGGTAAAAATCGACCCCTTGGTTCTTCATTTTCACGTTTGTGTCGCATTTCCGGGGATGATTTTCTGGGTTTAAAGTTTCGTTTGAATCTGAGTGGGACAAGAAAACGAATCGTTTTCTGCATTTGTGACGCATAGGCCAATAGGAACCTCTTCATAGGTTGAAGATGATGAACAGTAACTTGTCCTTAAGTAGACCATACCGAAATCTTAGATGGTGGCGCCGGTTGTTGGTAGGTTCCCATTATAATCCGGAGGGCTTTGTAAGGGACGAGTCCTGAGATCTTGATTGCTCGGTAGATGGGTAGTGCTAGGCTTCGGTTTGCTATGCATCTTGACCTTTGCATATAGCTAATGGTCTTTACCCATTTATCGTGATAGGTCTGGCGTCCCCTGTAATCGAGATCTCGTCTGGATCAGACAGTTCAGACTCCGAAGGCTTTTCTCCGAGAGCCGTCCGTGCCGATCTAGACAGGATTCTTGCGGAAATATTTGCTCGAAGGAACCACTGTCGGACCCTAATAACCATGGACCACAATTTCGAAGAACCTTTGAACATGTCCCCCCTCCAGGCCATCCCTCCGTCTCCGAAGGGAGCGGGCCCAGTAGACCCTGATGATTTCATAGACGATTTTGAAGCCACACAGTCCGATAATCGCTCGGAATGGGAGCCTTCGGGTGAGTTTGAAGAGGAAACGTCCAATCCGAGTTCCAGCGCCGACGTAGCATCAGACGTTGACACCTCATCAGCGGTTGAACGTGCCGTTATTACGAAAATTGACGACGATGCGTTTCCGAGCGATGAGGTTCCGGATCCTTCCGCATCTAAAGTCCCGGTCCCTCTCAACGTAGAACAATCCGGTGGGAATGCTTCGGAGAATCAGGAGGGGGCCACTTCGTCGAGAAAGAAGAAGAGAGAAACAACGTGCCCATATCTCCCTTACTTCACCAAAGGGGCTAGTTGCTTAAGAGCCTTCACTAGGAAGTATAGAATTCCGGATGACGTGACCCTC
Organism: Vaccinium macrocarpon; assembly: GCA_022606695.1. NCBI lineage: Eukaryota > Viridiplantae > Streptophyta > Magnoliopsida > Ericales > Ericaceae > Vaccinium > Vaccinium macrocarpon. The sequence continues at coordinate 28,348,436 of CM040170.1, forward strand.
GCTCTGCACCCGAAGGGACAAGAATTGGCATATAGTCCGGACCACGTGAACGTGCCCTTGATGGCTGTCACAGAAGGTGGCCTTCGGTTTCCGATGAATGAATTCATTCGGGCCGTTCTCTGCTCTTACAGAATTGCACCCGACCAATTGTCATCAAATAGTTATAGGATAATAAACTGTGCCTATGAGCTGAAAAGGAAACATGGTCTCGCATTCTCCGTGGAGGACTTGTTCGGCATCTATTCGATGTCTCGGAACAGAGACTATGGACGTTATTTTCTCGCAACGCTTCCAAACAAGGCCCAGATCGTTGAGTCGCTCCCTGATTCCGATAAGTGGGCAGATTTATATCTCATAATGGGGGGGAACTACGCACTCACCGAGAGTTCTTATATGCATTCGGTACCGACCGAAAAGGGAGATTTAGGTTGGACTCTTGATTCTAAAAAAAAAGAAATTTATATATATATATATATATATATATATATATATATATATATATATATATATATATATATTAATGAAAATGACGTATTTCTCTATTGCAGCTCCCGGTCCCATAACCCGAGGCCTCAGAAAATTCTGGTGTAAGGAAAGAGAGGATACACTCTGGGCGATTCCCGACAGAACCGCACCAACAATCTTAGGCTATCGGCCCACATACCGCCACTTCTTGAAGAAGAAGACAGAGAAAAGAAAGGGGGGAGGTAACACTGATCCCTCGGCCGGACCGTCAAGAAAGAGTAAGGCAGCCCCTATTCCTGAATCCGAAAGGATTGTAATAGAGAAGCTTCCAGTGGAAGACCTGAGAGGGAAGGAGAGAGCCCCAGTTGACCGAATAAGCCCTGATCCTTTCTTAGCCGAGCCTGACATGGCACCCCCGAAGCTCGACCTGGCAAAAATCTTGGAGGAACAGGCAACCAAAAAGAAAAAGGTGGTCAAGTCAAAGCCTGCCTCCTCGAGGACAGTCATTCCTGAAAGGCCAAATCCAAGCGCTGAAGGGCCGAAAGTTGCGGAACCAAATCCTCCGACTCATAAACAAACGACTTCTCGGTCCAAATCCTCAAGTGAGGAAGGTCGTCCCCAAAAAAGGCCTCGCAAAGAAGTGCACTGGGAAGGGGTAGACTTCATTGACTCTCTCGGTTCTGATATGCCGAGACATGAGGATCCGCAGCCTTTTGCTCCGATCCTGATAAATGAAGAAGGTGATCTGCTTAAGGACACCGACAGCATTGATGCTAACCCTCGGTTGGCGATGTCATTGCTACCGGCTGTTGCACTGAAAAATGATATTGCAAATGTGCTGAAGCAACTGGGCGAGAACCTTTTCCACCTCCCTTATCATCTCATGAAGGTATTTATTTTGGTTGTTATTTATCCAGAGTAAATTCTGCCACTAATCATGATGTTTTCCGACAGGCCTCTCAGTCTATGTACGTACTGTACCACCAGACACTGGCCCTGAATGATCAAACAAGGAGATACAAGTCCCGAGCCGACGTTGCGCAGCAAAGGGCCGAACGGGCCGAGGTAGACGCGAACACTGCTTGGGCTCGGTTTGCCGAAGTTGAAAAACTACTTGAAGATGAAAGAGCTCGGCACAGGGAGGAGGTGGAACAGCTCCAAAAAGAGCAAGAGGAGAAGCTACAAGCTCTTGACACCGAGGCGTACAACAGGGGATATCTTGCTGCCGGACAGGACTATGCTGAAGATATTTACAAACTGGTGCAGAAGGGCAAGCTTGAGGGCCGAGATGAGGGCTTTGAATCTGGTTACATCGCTTGCTTGGATGCTATGGAAGTCCCAGCAGATGACCCGAAACGTTCGGTGCCAGAGAGAGCTCCTTTTGCCGATGAGCTGTCAGAGGAAGGCCCTAGGGAGGGGAGTCAGGCCGAGGATGAACAGCCTTAGGAGTCGTAGGAATTTCTGAACAATGTTAGTATTTTCTTAATTTTTTGGTACTGGACGGCTCCGAACAGTAGGATTTTGCCGTTCCAGTGGGTTGTAATATTTTAACAGGTTTCTGATGGAGATGGCTCCGAACATGTAACACTTTGCCATGCTCTGGTTTCACCGAAGTGGTGAAAATTTTGTTTTGAACTGTTGTTTTTCTTGATGAATGAATGTTTATTTCATGCACCTCGTATGTTTTGTATGGCTTGAGAACCATTTCTGTACTTAGAAAATTCATATTTGTAATGAATACACCTATCCAATAGCCCCTGCTTCGGGAACAATCAGAGAACGTTGCTCGGATTGGAACCGAAGCAACGAGAATAGGAGTTAAAAAATTCCCCATACTTAGAAAAATTTTCTACTGACAGCCCCTACTCGGGACCTATCAGAGAAAGGTGCTCGGATTGGAACCGAAGCAGTGAATAACGGAGTTTAAAATCCTCCAATACTTGGAAGAAATTTTTCAACTGATAGCCCCTGCTCGGGACCAATCAGAGAAAAGGTGCTCGGATTGGAACCAAAGCAATGAATAACGGAGTTTAAAATCCTCCAATACTTGGAAGAAAATTTTCAACTGATAGCCCCTGCTCGGGACCAATCAGAGAAAAGGTGCTTGGATTGGAACCGAAGCAATGAATAACAGAGTTTAAAATCCTCCAATACTTAGAAAAAATTTTCAACTGATAGCCCCTGCTCGGGACCAATCAGAGAAAAGGTGCTTGGATTGGAACCGAAGCAATGAATAACGGAGTTTAAAATCCTCCAATACTTGGAAGAAAATTTTCAACCGATGGCCGCTGCCCAGTTCTAGTCAGTTGACATAACTGCATTGGGTGGGATCGAGGTACTCACGGATGGACTGAAACAGCAAACCTTGACAATTAAAACAGTAAGCTAAATGGGTAACAATTGTAACGAAAGATTCGTTCTTTTCATTGATTATCCAACACTTTTAAATAATAAGAAAGAAATGGGGCAAAACAATTAGCCCAAATATACTGTCATCTAATAGAATTTCTCCTAAGCATAGAACTTCCTGAGCTTTGTGGCGTTCCAGGGGTTGCCAATGGGTGTGCCATCCATTTCTGCTAGCTTGTATGACCCGTGTCCGGCCTTTGCCACCACTCGGAAGGGTCCTTCGTAGTTTGGTTTGAACTTGGTCTTCTTAGATTTCTGAACCACCTCTCGGAGCACCAGATCGTCAATGTTAAAGGGCCTCATCCGGACATTTTTGTTATATCCCCGAGCTACCTCTTGCTGATACGAGGGATGTTTCAGGTGTGCTTCTTCCCTAAGCTCTTCAGCTAGGTCAAGCTCCCTGTCCATGGCCTCATCGTTGTTTGGCACATCAAAATTTTCGGTCTGAGCTGTTGGGATTAGAGTGGCTAGAGGGAGAACAGCTTCCATGCCGCACGCCATAGAGAATGGTGTTCGGCCAGTTGAGCACCAGGGTGTGGTTCGATAGCCCCAGAGGACCTTTGGAAGTTCTTCGGCCCACCGACCCCTCTTCAGAGTCAGACGCCTCTTGATTCCCATTGATATTGTTTTGTTTGACGCTTCGGCTTGCCCGTTCCCTTGAGGATATGATACCGAGGAGTGGAAGATCTGGATGCTATGCTTCTTGCAGAGTTTCTCGATCGCTTCGGCTACAAATTGGGTCCCATTATCCGAAATAATCGCATAAGGGACACCGAAGCGAGAGATGATATTCTTCCAAAGAAATCTCTCTACGTCAGTAGCAGTTATAGCGATAAGGGGCTCGGCTTCCACCCACTTGGTGTAGTAATCTGTCGCCGTTATCAAGTGCTTGAAGCCTCCAGGAGCCGTAGGCAGCTTTCCCACTATATCCAACCCCCATTGCGCGAAAGGCCAAGGGCTAGTTATAGGGTGTAAGGCTTCGGCAGGCTGGAGCAGGTGAGAGGCGTGCTTTTGGCATTGTTCGCATTTCTTGGCATACTCTTCGGAGGTCTGTTTCATTTTTGGCCACCAGTACCCTTGGGAAAGAGCTCGGTGGGAGAGGGACCGTCCCGCCGAATGACAACGGTACTCCCACGATGGAGCTCCGGAGAACGCTCAATCGGGAGTCGCGTGGGCGACCTTCAAATCGGGACTGTGAAGGACAAGGTACATCGGACGCTCTCGGATCCGGGTAAATGAGGCTTGCACCGACTCGGAGCTTCCTTCTTATCTGTTGGGAGCTTCTCGTGCTTAAGGTAGGCATAGATTTCGTCCATCCAACTTGGGCCGAGGGATATGTGTAGCACTTCTTGTCTCACGTGCTCGATGCTCGGGCTTTCTATTTCTCCGAGGAGAATGGTTGATTGGGGCACCGCACAAAGTCGTCGCTAGGAAGCGAGGCGTCAGCGTGGGCGTTTATTCTCTCGGCCTACCCATTCTATTTCAACGGTTCCGATCCCTTTAATGAGCTCCCAGACCTTGTCGTGATACTTCTCCATCCTCGGTTCTTTCAAGTTGTATTGATCCTTGATTTGGTTCACAATCAGCTGAGAGTCGCTGTATACTTGCACTGTCTAGGCACCTAAGTGTTTAGCCATCTTTAGGCCGAAGACTAGTGCTCATATTCAGCCTCATTGTTAGACGCTGTGAAGCCGATGGTTAGCGCATTTTCATGCATGACACCTTCCGGGGAGACGATTACGATCCCGGCCCCTGCCCCTCGGCTGTTTGAGGCTCCGTCGATGTGCAGGCACCATACGTCTCCTTGGAACATCTTCCATAATCTACCTTTTCTTTCTTCATCAGGTTTCTCAGCTGGAGCCGGAATCCCTAATGCTCTTTTGTTCGTTTGAGCCTCCTTTGAGCAATCAACTACAACCTTTTCAGCTAACTTCAAGCTATCTTCCTTGAGCTCCGATTGTCGGTCGGTGATAAAATCGCGAGCTTTGTCCCTTGATAAATTTGTTCTCGGTTAAATGCAGAATATCGAAGTTCCCCAACTCCAAGCTCCATTTTGAGATCCAAGTAGAGAGGTCGGCCTTTCTTAGCACGGTTTTCAACGGGTACTCGGTGATAACAATTATAGTATGGGCTTGGAAATAGGGCAACAGTTTTCTTTTGGCCGTTACAAGAGCTAAAGCCAATTTTTCAAGAGGGAGGTACCTTGTTTCGGATGGGATCAATGTTTTGCTTGAGTAGTAGACAGGCTGGAAATTGGGCCCTTCCTTCCTCACGAGGACCGAGCTCACTGCATGCCCAGATACCGAGAGGTAGAGGTATAAGTCTTCATCAGGCTTTGGCATCACGAGGAGGGGAGCTCTGGAGAGGTAGTCCTTCAGTTGGCTCAGCGCTCAGTCACATTCCTCGGTCCATTGAAAACTCTTTTTGCTTGTTTTCATGGACTCAAAAAAAAGATAAACGCAGAGATCCGAAGACGGTGATAAACCTATTGGCGCCCGGCGGCCATACCGCGAGTCGTTGAACTTCTTTGCGGTGCTTTCGGAGGTGCGAGGTTCTGGATAGCGGATATCTGCTTTGGGTCAGCCTCAATGCCTCGCCGAGTAACCATGTATCCGAGAAACTTACCGGATCCGACACTAAATGCGCACTTCTCGGCGTTGAGGCGCAGCTTGTGTTTCTTCATGACAGCAAAAATTTCACCGAGGTGCTCCAAGTGATCCGAAGCGTGCCTGCTCTTGACTACCATATCGTCGATATACACTTCCATCGTGTCCCCGAGCTGCTTGGCGAACATTTTTGTCACCATGCGCTGGTAGGTAGCCCTAGCGTTCTTCAGGCCGAACGGCATTACCTTATAGCAGTAGGTCCCTCGGGGAGATATGAAAGTTGTTTTCTCCTGGTCTTCTACTGCCATAGCTATTTGGTGGTACCCATTTGTAGCGTCCATCATCTTGAGCGGCGTGTCCGCCGTAAGCGTCAACTAGCCGTCGATCGTGGTAGTGAAAGCGGTCCGACGGACGGCGTCGTTAAGATTGGTGTAGTCACGCGAAACCGCGTAGCTTCCCATTTTTCTTGCAAGACGACACAACGATTTGCCAACCACGTCGGGTATTGAACCTCTCGGATAGCCCCGGCATCAAGTAACTTCCCAACCTCTGCTATAACGCATGCGAAGTGGGGAGAGAAGCGTCCGATTTTTGGACCACAGGGGCGGAGAGGATCCACGCTCGGGAGTGGGATATAAATTGTGGGTCAATGCCCCATCTCGTAAGGTGTCGGGCAAAAGACCTCTGACATTGCTTTTGAGGAAACCCACTAGTTGCTCCCTTTCAAAAGTTGTCAGTGTCGACCCGAGGAGAAAGTAGCGAGTCCCATCGTCATTAATGGGTACAGTGACGAGGTCCTCAACTGCTTTCTCCTCCGCAGCCGTCCCGACGTCCTCCAATACCGGACCCTCGGGTTCCTCAATAGATCTCGGTCTAGGTTCTTTCTTCTTCTTTCCCTTGGTGGTTTTCTTTTTCATGTGCACCGCGTTCACCTGGCATCTCTTAGCTGCCATCTGGTCACCTTTGATATCCTCTTGCCATCCCTTGGAACCTATGAACCGAACAACTTGGTGATAGGTCGAGGCGATGGCCTTCATTTCGTGCAACCAAGTTCTGCCGAGGATGGCGTTGTAAGGGCTCGGCGCATCGACGACGACAAATTCTATCTGGAGAAGCCTTGATCCCGCCTTTACTGGAAGAACAATCCGTCCCATCGGCCAGATCGGAGCCCCGTTGAATCCGAAGAGGGGGGAGTCGGCCGGCATCATATGGTCCGGATTTAGGTTCAGCGCTTTGAAGGCCGAGTAGTATAGGATCTCGATAGAGCTTCCTTGATCCACGAGCACTCGCTTTACTTTAGGAATTCCCATGTAAACAGAAATTACTAGTGCATCGCTGTGAGGCAACTGTACGTCCTTTAAATTCTGCTCGGTGAATGTGATTATCCACTGCTCCTCTCGCTCCGAGAGCTTCCGTTTAGCGTTTCCTCCAATTGCAAGAACCTGGAAGGAGGGGGCCGGCTGTACGCGGAGCGCTGCGGTTTTCTCCTTGGTAGCTGCACCATGGATCACATGGACGATCACTTCTTCCGGAGGATTGTTCTCCTGTGGCTGTTGTGCTCGGGAAGCCGTTCTCTGTTGGTCAATAAACTGGTTCAAGCGCCCCTGCATCACCTGCCTTTCAAGGAATTCCTTGAAGGGTCGGCAAGCAGTGGTGTAGTGTCCCAGCTCATTATGGTAAGTACACTTGGCCTTGCAGTCGTTGGGTTGGCCTTCGGCTGTCCCTAGCTTGTTTGTTGGCCAGGCGAACCATGGTTCCCGAGAGATCTCTCGTATCAGTTTGTAGAGAGGTTGGTTGAATACTGTCGATATGCCAACGAACTCGTTAGGTTTTGGTTCCCGCTCCCTGCGCGGTTCTCAGTCCCTCCACGAGTCGTTATCTTTCTTCCATCCTTTGCTGCCCCCTATTTTGACTGTGTTGACTTGCTTTTTGCTCGAGTAATCTCCCGTACTAGCCTTCTGATTCCCTGAGCTTCTGGACTGCCGCCTTTCGGAAATGACATCCTCTAACTGAGCAAACTTTTCCACAGTCTCCATCAACCGGCTCATGTTTGCTGGAGGGTGCAGCATCAGTTCTTCAAAAATCGCCGAATGCTCATCCAGGCCATACTTGAAGGATGTGGCTGCCATCAGCGGGTCACAGATTTCGATGGCATTGTAGATTTCCCAATAGCGCTCGGCATATTTTCTCAGTTTTTCCCCGGACTGTCGCTTCAGACCGACAAGAGCATCGATTGTCTTTGGTTGGGTATTGCTTGTTACGAACCGAGCTGTGAAGGCCTCTTCCAGTTCTTCAAACTAACCGATGGAACCCGGTTGAAGTTGGTTAAACCAAACTAGACCGGTCCCCTGAAGGCTCACCAAAAAAGCTTTGCACATCATGGCCTCGTCGTAGCCATAAAGTCCCATCAGTTGCCGGTAGTGCACTAGGTGCATTACAGCATCTGTCTTAGCGTCATACTTTGTGAATTTGGGGACTGTGAAGTTTTTCGGAGGTTGAGCCTCTTGGATTTCCCGAGTGAATGGTGACTCCTTGATTTTCCAAAGCCTTGAGTCGCTTGGCCTCTCGGCTGAACGAGGGGCCTCGAGGGCCTTGCCAGCACTAAACGCCCTTTTGGCATTCAACCTGTGCCACTCATCGTTCTCGCCGAGGTCTTGAGGACAGTCTTTTCGTTTGCCAGAGTCAGTTTGCGAGGAATTCTCGCTCACATGGCGTTTCGACTCTGCAGTGCGTGGGTCGGGATGATTATAAAATGCGCCCGGTATCATCCATCTTTGTACTCACGGATTGTCATGATGGCCGTTATTGTGATCTCGTCTAGGACTCCTTTCTTGACGAGTACCCTTGGAAGGGAGCTTCGGTGGCGATCAAGTGTCGATTATTTGTGACCGCCGAGGTGCATTCGCATTATAATTTGTGGCGGCCATACACTTTTGCGTACTCCGGAGCTTTTGGCGGTTATTATCTGGGCGGTTCCTCGTGCGTCCCGGGTTGCAGGGGACGGATCGCCAGTTGTAGGCTGGGAGCTAGTCCAAGAGTGGCCCCAAATGAAAGAAGTCGCTTACGATGCAAAATTCCCCATCGTCTTCACCGGAGATGGGGCCCGGTCTCTCGTGGAATGACTGCCTCGAGGGCATCGCAGAACAATGAGCTACCGCCCAAAGCGGTCCTTGGTCAAGGGCATGGGTCCGATGAGTCAAGTTGTGTTACACGAGTGCCATGCTAGCGTAGGCCACCTCGACCGGGCCGATTGGGTCGCTTCGTGGAATTCCAACCGAGCCCAGATGGCGCCCATCCGTTCTCGCATCCGCCGCGACAAAGTCCGGCGGGGTTTGGGCTCCTGACCGGTCCCCGCGATGGGGTTGGAAACGATTCTCAGAGCCACCACCGGGATTAGCCCACCACCGCGGTGTTTGATTCCATCGTTTTCAACAATCGCCATGAGTTTTGAAAGGAGGGAGAAAAGTGAGATCACCAGAAGAAGAGAGGAACGCCGGAAGGTGAGAAAATACTCTTTCCCGCCAGAGTCGCCATTGTGGAGCCCGCTTTCTCCATTGCTCCTCACGGGATTGAATGGCGATGGGATCGTTTGCTCACTCGCATTAAAGACCTAGCCCCGCATTAACTTGAGCAAACCGTTAGCCGTTTGGACGACCGTTTGAGTCTTAACGATACTCACGGCCGGTCAAGTAAGTGAAGGAAGGAAGGAAACGGAAAGCAATAAGGATTTAGGGTTACAGAGAGTGTTTCGCGCGTACCTCTTGAAGGAGATGACTTCTACCTTATATAGGCGGACTTCTGGCTTGAGCCCCAAGTTGGGTGTGCTCGACACGTGAGATAACCGCTTGGGTGACGTCACGATGATGAGCCCTGGGAAGGCATCTCGAATGCATGCTTCCAATGAAACCTTGACGCGTGTCATAACCGTTCGGCTGACGTCATCCGTCATGATCGCAGTTTGTTGAGGGCACGCGTGAAGAATCGCGCTCCTCTGACGACTTCAAAGATAGAGGCCCCTTGGCCAACATTGCGGAGCGGATGAAGGACACTCTTCGGCAGATATCCGAAGCTCTTTGATGAGAATCCTTGTGAGCTTGTTTATTAAGTTATGTACAGCAGAGGCTTCGGTTATGATCCGAGACGAGGGACCGAACCCCCACTTGGCATATTCGCATACTCCAAGCTGTATATCCGAAGAGTCCCTCCATGCCAACCTCTCGGAGATTAACACAGTGGTGTCTCGTTGTATTGCAGGGCACTTGGTATTACCGGACCCCCACAGAAAACATATGATTCTAGTCATTTTTTAGGGAAGTTGTGTCGGGTTTAGGCCATAACCACGTTGCTCAAAAGTTATAACTCAAGTTTATAATAACTAGTGGACATTGCATTTTATACAACTCGACCTTTCCATAGCGAGTCAATGTAGAATTTCACACCACCTTTTTTGTTTTGTTTTGTTTTTGGGTGTTTTTGTTGGAATTGCATGTACTTGTCACTAGTACTATGAAGCAATTATTGAGTTGTTTTGCATTAAGCTTAATTTTGTTGTCACGGATCTCAAATGATTGATGTGCTATCCTGTTATTATGCTCGACTCTAAGGAGAAGAAACCCTCCTATTTTGACCTAATGCCCTTTCTAATGAGTTGGGTTTGAGGTTCGAGTAGTGTAAATTCTTGAAAGGGGTGGAGAGAAATATTCCAAATGAGAACTTCAGTTTAGGCTATGATCATGGTTACAAAGAACAAATTGATGTATAACCAAACAAGTAGATCCTGTCTCTATATGTTCAGCTAAGGGATGTCCCAGATGAGCCATATTGGGAGCCAGCTAAAGATGGTAAGTTTACACTGAAAACAACATACTTTCTCAAGTTTTATAGGCAATATTCTGGGGATCTTCAGGGAAGACGGGTGTCTTTTGAGGCATGGGCTAAAGTATGGGCTTTGAATTTTCCCCCCAAGTTCACGACCTTCATCTGGAAAGTAGTTCATGGCATCCTGGCGGTTAAAGATGTTTTGAGGCGAAGGGCAATGGATATCGCGTTGGCGTGCCCACTGTGTGAAATAGAGGATGAAACTCTAGAACATCTGTTTTTCAAGTGCCCTCTATCCAAAAGATTATAGAGAGCTTCCCCTTTGGTTTTGATTTTAATAGTGGTAACCCTATGTCGGTTATTGAATGGCTAGAAGGTTGGCTTAAATTTGCTCTAGATAAAAGGGCGATATGGGATTTAGCATGTATGCTCTGGACCATCTGGTGTAACCGTAATGATAAGGTATTTCGAGGATAGACAATAGAACCTGATGCTATACTAGCTAGATTTACGACCTTAAGATCCAGTTTTGATCCAGAAACGAAGAGCAAACCGAGATCCTTGATGGACTCTAGGAACATGGTGGGTATTGAACCACGTATCAGGAGAGAAGCAGAAGTTAGCCACATTTTCAGGGCATCCAATCAAGGCACATCCATTGCCAATGTGAAGCACTTTGTGACAAATGGGGCTTGGGACTCGAGAATGTTTAAAGGAGTAGCTGCTTGGGTGAAGAACAGTGGTCCAGATGCAGACGTTGCAAAGCGAGTTCGGTTACTTTAGTAGAAATTAGAGCAGGTATTTTGGCTTTGGAATGGGATAAGGGTAAGGATTTAAATGAGGTGTGCATTTCTACTGACAACATGGAGTTTGCCAAAGGACTCAACAGCCCAATGAATGCACCAATTCTAACCCAACCTGCTCTCTTGGATTTTTGTCATCTGTGCACTAGTTTTGATTATGTTAAAGTTATGAAAGTATCTAGATCTATTGTAACCGCTGCTCGTAATCTTGCCAAGGTAGCTATGGATAATAAGTACTCCCTCCGTCCCTTTTTAAATGTGTTACTTGGGATTCTGTGCCATTTTCAACGGCTTATAACTTTTAATGTGAACCTCAAAACATATGCATTATGGATCTTGTTTGATAGATTTTAATTATTTCTATTATACAAAATTTTCAAAATCATAAAAGCTATTATAAATTAAAAGTTATAAGCCGTTGAAAATGGCACAGAATCCCAAGTAACACATTTAAAAAGGGACGGAGGGAGTAATATTTTTTATATATATTTATGGGATTTGCTTGTATGTCAAAAAAAAAAAAAAACAAATAGATCCTTTCTAGCGACTCTCACGGATAGTTGTCTGAATTGCCTTAAAGTGACATCCACAAAATTATTTTTCTTGATAAGATATTTTTGTATTATAAAAAAATATTGGATTGTCCGGTACGGTTGTGGAAAGGAGCCCAACCCTTTAATCAAGCCCACAACCCTTTAATCAGGCCCACCCCAAGAGGTTTCCATGAAATTGAACAGTAACAGTGTAACACAATAAAAGACCGCATTTTGACACTACCGATGCAAACAATAGAGTTGCACAAAAAAATCTGGTAAACCATGAAATTGGACCCAAACTGAAACAAACCGAACTATAAGTTTTGGTCTAACTGAGGATTAATGATTCGGATACAAATTCAAAAACTAAAAATCGAGCCTAGTACTAGTTTGTACTAACTTATCTAAAGAGTAACAATATAACATGCTTCAAAGAGAGAGAGAGAGTTATAATGACCCAAGCAAATTCAGCTGTGATACATATCCGGAAAAATAACCCCGCAAATGACCAAGAAAACACATCCAAGGGATGAGATTCACCCAATACACTATCTCATCCCTTGGATATGTTTTCTTGGTCATTTTCGGGGTCATTTTTCTGGGTATGTAGACTTATTGAAGCAAATTACTGTCCGAATAACTCGGAGAGCCGATCAACAGGGCCCAAATCCTTAAGCCCAGTTTTTTTTTTTTTTTAAAAATACTTAACAAAAAATGAACATAAAATAATTGAGCCGTATGGTTCGTTTACGGCGTTTAGGGGGTCAAAATTTGATAAAATTAAATACTGATTCATCAAAATTTGATTTTATCCAGATTTTATCATTTGAGAAACACATACTTAGCCGACAAAAAGAAAAACATTGTTCGAGACAATTAAGGAGGAAGAGCCCGCAAGTGGTGGCTAGCTCATATGGTATAGCTCTTGAATATCTCACACTGCATTTCGGCATCGAGTCTCATTTTCCCTCCCATGTCTTAGATTAAGGGTGAGTTCTCCAATAAATTTTATCAAGATTTTGATAAAATTAACCTCTTGATTTTATCTATTCACGAAGACATTTGATAAAATCTATAAATTTTTGAAAATTTTCAATATAAAAATTTACAAATTTTATCACACATCTTTGTGAATAGATAAAATCAAAAAATTAATTTTATCAAATATTGATAAAATTTATTGAAAAACTCAGCCACTAATAACGAACGAACCAAAAAAAAAAAAAGAGCCCGGGATCTCTTCCAAGCTGAGCAGTAAAATTGTAAAAAAGCAATTTTTACGCCACACCAATGCAAATCGCGCCGTATACTACTAGTATCGTTTTGGCGCAGACAAAATTAGATTGTGGGAGACTGGGAGACGGGAGTAACTGGGGACCCAGTAACTGAGGTCGACTGATACAACGAAAGACAGTTTTGGCTTTTGGTTCGTAGAAGTCCGAGTGAAAAAGGGAAAGAAATTGTCGGAACAGAGAAGCGTGGGAGAGTTGGAGATGGAGGAGGAGGAACTGCGTAGGCGGAAGCTAGAAGAGGCCCTTGAAGTCAAATCTCTTAGGCGCATCATCAGCGCCTACCTCAAGTATGTATCACTTTTGTATTCACACTTCTTTTGTTTTCTTTTTGTGGGTTTGCCATGTTTGATTGAAATTGGCGATTTTGATCTTACTCCCAAGAAGTGCGGCTATTATTTCCAGTAATTGGTCATTTGGGTATGCTTTGATGTTTCAATTCTCAGACTCCATGTCTGGGATTTTTGTTTTTTCACTGATTGGTCTCTGAGATGTTCACTTGGATGATTTAACTTGAGTAGGGTTTTATGGGTACTTTTGCATGACCGCAAGATTTTTTGTTTTCATTTGTGTGGGTGTTGCTGTTTAGGCACGCTTCTCTCTATTTTCCTTTTATGGGTTTGCCATATTTGGTTGAAATTGCTAATTTTGATTTCATTCCCATGTAGTCTGTTTTATTAGGCATTGCTCATCTGGGTATGGTTTGATGTGTCAGTTATCAGACTTTATATCTGTGAATTTTGTTCTATTCATCCAATTAATCTCTGCGATGCTCACCTGAATTAACTTGATATGGTTTCCCGGATACATTTGCCATATTGAAAACTTCTTTTGTTTATGGATGCATGATTCTCTCAGTTTTCTTTTTATGGATTTGCCGTATTTTATTGAACTTGCTTTTTATTTTATTTCACTCCGTAGTAGTATATTTTACTAGTTATTGCTCATTTGGGAATCCTTTGATGTTCCAATTCTCAGACTTTAGGTCTATGTTTTTTGTTTTATTCACCCAAATTAATCTCTGAGAGTTCACTTGGTTGAACTTGAGTATGGTTTTCCGAAATCCGAATACATTTGCATATCTGCTAGAGAACAATGACAGTTCTGTACCATAGTCATTATAGTTTCTGAATTATTTTCTTTCATGTGTGTGTTTGTTTGTTGAGTTGAGCTGAGTTGAACTGTTATAGCTTTACTGTTTTGTAGTCCCCTGTAGTGGGCCGAATATGCTATGGACTGGACCATAGGCCAATTGGCTGGGGCTGGATGTTCGTACCTGAATTTCTAGACAGCACTCCTTATGGGCCAAACGCGAGTGGACCGATGGAGATCCCACCACGTTCTGTATAGCCCATTAGGCTGTGTTATCCTCTTATGGACTGGACATATGTCAAACTGAAGTTCAAGGAGCTACCTACTCTAGAAGATCGTGTATGAAACCATGATGGGCCGAAGGAACTAGTTCAGATCACCCCATGTGGATCCATGTCACGTTAATGGACATCCGGGACTGGTGGTTTCAGTTCGGGCTTATAGGCCTGACCCATGAGCCAACCTGGGAGGACCGTTAGACAGTTACTCAAGCATGTGAAGAGGGGTGTGTGGCACGCTGAGAGAAGCTTCTAGAAGCTTACGTGGCAGAACGTTATTAGCCATGTCATGTGACCAAAGAGGTTACGCGTGACATCATGTGCTCGTGCCGAGCACAAGAGACTTGGAGAGCAATTACACCATTGCCCGTAAATACTAAAGGATAAACCCTAGGGAGGTACACACTCTTAGATCTGAAACTCTTATCAAGTTGCTCTCTCCCTCTCCGTTTCCCTCTCCGTTTGCTAACTTGATTGTTGGAGTGCCCCCGGTAAGAAGCCGGGGTGGGCACTAACTGGTTGCGATTCAGACGAGAGGAAGGAGCTCCACCTTCGTTGAGGAAGAATCAACCCCCACATCCCCCTCTTCCTTACAATTGTTTTGGCTTTTGCCTGATGTCCCTAGAGAAGATACATTAAAGGAATGAAAGAAAAAAGCCATTTCGAACTAGCTCGTTTTTTTAGATGTCACAAAATTTCTGTATCTTGTTACATATTCGTGCTGGGTTGTCTAGTGAAATAGACATGAATGTAGTGGTAAAGATGGAACATGCTTGTTACCATTCGACTTGCACTGTTGGTTCTAGTGGCATTATGTGCACTAGTATCTTGCATCTAGTGTTGGGAGTTTTGTAATCTTCCCTCTCATTTTAAATCCTTTCAGTTTCTTCAGTTTTGATAGCTTTACTGACCGAAAGGACTGAACATTGGCAGAAACAAGTCCAGGCAACTAAAGTACTTGAAAGAATGATGGTCAAATAATATGAGGGTAAGTCGATTCAGACATAGAAAACCAGACACCTCAAGATCTTGACGTCCAGAAGAGATCAAAGTGGCGATACCCTCCAGAAAACCTAACAATAGAAAAGACTGAGACATTGAATTCCATTTAGATTCATGTCCTTAACTCTGCACAATTCAGATTTCTCATTGAATACCTGGAAGTTTGGAGAAACAACCATTCTTCTTAACTGTGTGCTTTTTGTTTGTACTTGCATGATATGGTTGACCTCTTGTATTAATCATGTTTCCATATGGCTATGTATAAACTATAAAGTATACCGAAGGGGTCCCAAAGACAATTTTCAGCTGACACTGTGGGGTTGTTGATGCTATCTTTGGTTTTTAACTATATTTTGTACAGCTATCCAGATGCCGCTGAGGAGGATGTAAAAAGATATGAGCGATCTTTTAGAAGGCTTCCACCTGCCCACAAGGTATTCTGCTTCTTTACTCTATTTTCACTAAACATCCCATAGTTGAAACTTGAAAGAAAGTGAAAACCTGTATACCTTCAGTGGGCAGAAGGCCTATTTGAGTCAGTTTAAGTTTTGAATCCTGCTTGTCTTCAGTTTAGTAGATTTCATTTGTTCCTTTTGTTACTCCTGTATGCTTATTCTTCATGCAGCTAACAGTCTGATCTTCTGCTGGCTGTATTCCTGCATTACCCATGTTTATCTCCTTGAGTTATTTTTCTCGTAAGAATGGTTTAACACAAGTAGGCTAACGGCGGTGTTATAGTCCGTTGGAGGGTTTGGTGACTAACAATGACAAAACTTTTGTGATTTGGCCATGACCATGTCAACTAGCTCGGTAAAAAGAAGCTTTTTCTGAAGAGTCTCATATTGGAATTTACTTGCCTCCCAGAATAGAAACATTGGTGATGTTATGACTGTATTGTTGGGAATCTTGATTTTCTATTTTGATATCTTGTCAGTGTCATTTTAGTGGTTCGTGATGTGCCAAGTTTCTCAAAGAATCCATGCTTGGATGATCTTTTCAAGAACGCTGACTTAGTGTAAAGTGTAAACTAACAATTTTGCAGTTGTTTTTTCTTCAACAGCTTTTTTGTTTCTGTCATGATTTTATTTTCTTGTTTTTCGCAGGCTCTTCTGTCCCACCTCCCATCAAAATTTCAGCGACTGAGATGGTATATTTCACGTGACTTACTTCATGCTTCATCCGCTTTAACATAGGTCTGCAGCAGTTTTGCTAAAACGGAAACATAATTAGACACTGAAATGGACTAAAGGCTTGATGAATTGCCCTTTTACCCACCCGCCCGCCCACTCAACCTCTCAAACCACAAGTTGTCAAGTTAGCAGGTTTATTGCACACTCCTAAATTAATGTGCACCACACGACCTATGCCACCTTCTACTACGGCAAGATACACTTAATGCCCTTATAGCAACATATACACCTTTTGTATGACATGTGTCATGATTGACGTAATTGATAATAAGTTAATAACTAACTTTGGTTGGGGTAAAAATAAATGAAAAGAAAACTCTGGCCACCAACTATATGCATAAGATTAGTTTGACTTTGGCAGGATAACATATTTGGAAAATGGAAATTCTAATCAGTTGGTTTGGTTTGCTGCAGGTGTGTTTCAAAAAATTCTATTTTCATATTTAACATGCTTGAGGTGATTCACGGCTCCTTTTTTATTAAGTGCTTCTCGCTTTCTTTTCTGTGGTATTTCTACTCTGGGTTTGTTGAGTTTTCTGCATTGACAATTTCTTTATACCCTGGTGGAAGGAATTGGTATATATAATTACTTTTTACTTGAGACTGGCAGCTAGGATCTTAATAAAAAAAAATTCTACGACTATTGTTATTTGCAGGTGTTTGAGCCTCCGCTTGATATGAGCCAGGACATGGATAGTTGTGAACACCAAAATCTGAAAAATGTCCAAGACCATCATCTCCACTCTGATGAAAGAGAAAACTGCACTTGTCATTCTGTCTCAACAAGTGGACAGGTATCTTTACTGAAATCTGATGAAGCTAGTTGTGGTGAAGGAAGCAATTTAACATGCAGATCACCTAATTTGGTGTATGTGAACCAGGTATAATTAGCTTCTTCTTTTTGTTACATTTTTTTTTCCTGTCTTTTTGTCTCTTGACGTTTTGACAAAGAATTACTTTTATAATGCCATCTGTAGTTACTTGTTTTTTTGGGAGGTAATTGACTTTTTTAGATTACAACAGGAGGACAAAATTGTACAGTCAAATGGATACGGTGGTGGAGGTTCAGGCTCCCATTGTAAAGAAGATGTCAATAAAGGTGAAGGCAACGATGTAAAGCATATAAGCAATCAGGTAACTATGTGTTCTGTCTCAGATTCCAAAGGGAATGCATTCTATCCTATTTAACCTGTCATTTTATGCAGCATGTGCCCTGGAAAGATCAGAAAAAATGCTTTAAAGTTGCACTGAATTGACGACGACACCCTTGTGAAACCTTATAGTTAGTTGCTCATAATTCATAGATTCACTGACAGTGGTTGTTTATACATGTGAAAACGGATTATATTTGCCTTGCTTTCTTGTTCTCCAATAACACTAATGTTGCTTGCTCCTTTATAGAACTACACTCAATAACTTTTGAGCATTAAGTATTTGTCTGGACTCTGGACTGATGGATTAACCCGCTGGCTAAACTCTTTCCTTTGAAAATGACTTCGAATAGGAACAGAAGATAAATCATTATTTGTAAGCTTGTATCTCTTTAGCAGTCAGAGTGTCAGATCTTTTGGGACTATGGCATACTTTTATTTATTTGACAAGCTAGTTGGATTCTCATGGTGTTTACCTTGTTTTTTTGTCTTGCTGACATGCCGTGCATGGGATTGTCATTTAGGGAAACATATTGTTAAAGCATCCAACTCAAAACCAATTGGCAATGAGTGGAGAGGCCACCCAGGCTCATATACTAGCTTTCGAGGTGATAATTAATTGATGTGGGATAAATTCCAACACATATTGTCTAAACTTATCTTTCTGCGAGATGTACCGGTTTGTGAATCTTTTGTCAATTCCTGGGCAATGCATTTGGTTCACCCCTTTCTGTGCAAAGGGTGGCGTGAGAGAACAGCTGAAGGAAAGGTATCGTAGTACTAACTTAACACATGAGGTTAGCCATGTTCAAAAGGTGGAGGTTATTTATGTTCTCAGTCCATTCCCCTCAGCATTGGCGCATCAGTGAGTAACTGTGGAACTGAGAGTTTGTGGCGACTTTTTGTTTCGTTTCTAAACCTTGGGATGGAAAGAGTTGGTTTTGTTCATGTTGAGGCACTTTAGTTTCTTATGAATCCATTAGCTACATTTTTTAAATGCTGAGACTGTGGTTAGGGAATTTTAGCAGATGTTTGCAGTATCATGAGATGCTGTGATGTTTAAAGATTTGCGAATTTCGTTTTAATCTTGCTCTGTTTTTTTGCTTTGGTTTTAGACGGTGGGCATGCACTTCCTTTAGCAGCTTTTTTTGGGGCATATATTTGTCCTCCAGAATGTTGACATCAATCCATTTGTCTTATTGTACTAGTTTCAGGTATCTTCATCACCTCCTGATTGGTTAGATCCATCATTGCAGTTGCACGTTCCCCTAGTTGATGTTGATAAGGTATGTTGTTCTTCTGGTATGGTAGAAAATCAAACTTGAGTCTCTTTTGCTCTTTGTTTGCCAAAACAGAACAGATTCAATGTAAAATTTATATGGCCCTGTTATCTTGTCATCCAATACATCGAGATGGTTGCTTCTCTAGAAGGTGGAAATCATAGTCCCAGTGGATGTAGGAAGTCTCCAAAGTCAACATAGAGCGAAGCCTCCAAGTCTGGAGTATATGTTTTGGACAGTTTTCAGAATCTTTTCAAAGCTCTTTTGTGGATTTTATGACACAATCAAACCCTAGGTGTGATGCTTACGGGTTTCTAGGAATGATTCCTAGAATTGGACCATTAAATTTCAGCAACCTATTGTTGTTGTAATGGAGCCAGAGCACTTCCATCCTCAAATATTCAACCCTATCATCTGAAATAATCCCACCATTTGATATAATAATGTTTATGGGTCTGTTCATAAGAATCATAACACTGGAACAACCCTCACAATTGTGCTACATTCATAACATCACTGACCCCTGAGAACCTGATACTTGAACCATGAATTGATTCATATCAATGAATTATGGACAAGGAAGCAAGGAGGCAGCATTTATTTCTCAGGACTGATGATAAAACCAAAAAGTTTAACTTTCTCCCCTGCCGTCTTACTCATGCAGAGCACCAGTTAATGTTAGAATTGCCTCTGGACTCGAAGTTGTCAACTGTCGACTTCTTTGAGGTTTCTGTTTTACCAACCCACTTGATTTGAGACCATGGGCCTCCAAATGGTTTTCCAAGGGTGACTCGAACGATCACAACCTTGACACTCCATTATAAAACTCCTCTGAACCCATTTCAAGTAGCCCTCCTGCCTGTTAAGTTCCTGGTGCTAGACTTAGTTGTCTTGTCATGTCTTATTTAAAAAAAATAGGTAGAAAAGCCATTTGTGGTTTTAAATTCAGTTTCTCATGGTCTTGTGGATCTCTTTTGTTGTCAGGTTCGCTGCATTATCAGGAATATTGTGAGGGATTGGGCAGCTGAGGTACTCTCTGATTTCTCCTTCATTTCTAGACTTTCAGTTATCGAATATTCAATTAAGAGAGCAATTTGATGTTTAATGTTCACTTTTATCTTTGGCTTATGAACACGTGTCACTTTTATTCCTTATTTCTATATAGGGGCAGAGGGAACGTGACCAGTGCTACAAGCCCATTCTTGAAGAGCTTGAAATTCAATTTCCCAATCGCAGGAAGGATAGGTACCTTTCTTCTGTCACTTTTCTGATTTGTTAGTAGTACAGTTTTCTAGGACTGTGCATGGCCCATTGTTTCGTTAACATTTTGATGGGAGAGCTTTCTTTTTCCTTTCAATTGTCATTGTTTATACTTTTGGGTTGATGGACTGATGCCACACTTTCCGAATAGCCCTCCCGCCTGTTTAGTTCCTGGTGCTGGACTTGGTAGACTGGCATTGGAAATTTCATGTTTAGGTATGTTCAAGTTGAGTCGCTGTACTTCTATACTAAGACATCTCCTTCTCAAATACCTGACATGTCTTCCTATCTACCAGGCTTTATGAGTCAGGGAAATGAATTTTCTTACTACATGATGATGTGCTCAAGTTTTATTCTTAACCAGTAAGGATATCCTGAAAATCCCTTTCTAATTCACATTTATTCACCTCTGTTTGAGGAAGAGCCGAGATGATGATTCTTATGTTGAGAATTGTTGCCGTATCATTAGCGCTGAGACTGCAGAGCAGTGGACAATATATCCTTGGATTCATAGCAATTGTAATTCACTTTCGGACAGTGACCAGCTTCGTCCAGTTTCAATTCCTGATATTCATCCGGCTAGGTATTCTTTCTGATGCTAGCAATTTACTGGTTCTATTGTTTCGTTCATGTTCAGTTAAACCATTCTAGACCCTTCTTAGCCATGTTTGGTAAAATACTTGAACTCCTTTTTCTCCAATAAAGAATTAAAGATATGTAACTACTAAACGTGGTATTAATTTCCAAAACATTTCCGTCGTTATCCAAAAGTCAAGTATAGGGTAACGGAACCATTGATTTATCAATTAACCACATTTTCCATGCACAATGAAAATCAATTAAGCTTGTGCCAACGTTCCTAAAAAGAACATCGAAGTGATCACGAAACTCAGTAAGTAGTGATCACGCGAGTGATGAGGCCAATTGAGCAGGTAGTCTCCCAGGGCCATCATGAATTTTGACCATCGCAATTTGTTTTCATCAAGGGCACCTTTTCCATGCTGACATCATCACGAGATTCAAAACCAAGCAATTCTCTTGCATTAAAAAAAGCACTTTTCTTTTCCCGGATAAGCCTTTCTGCATTGCTCCATAAAGATTGTAACTATTGAAATCATTATTGACTTCCCTGTGAAACAGTGCAGGGATCACTGAAGGCTTTTCTATGTGTGGAGGTGACTTTGTTGAAGTCTACAGCGATCCAAGCCAAGTAGGTAGGAGTTCTACTGCAACTTCTTTCTTTCTCTTCTTACTTTGGTTGAGAGTAAAATAGGCCGGTACAGACAGGAAAAATCACTTGACCCTTTATTAATACAAGATACCCTCTAGTGTTAGGTGTAGTTATTGGTCTTTAATCACACTGTAAGCCATGGTATGATATCTTATTGAGTTTTATCCCTTCTAATATAAATTGTGTGCTCGGTTACATTTTTGTATTTAGTGTGAGCTCTATAGCCATTGGAAAAGTAATTTGCATTTTACTTTGTATATCATTTTTTATGCGATCCTGTGTTCCTTGCAAACTTCTATATCTTAGTATCGTTCAGAGTGGTAAGCTTAAAATGTATCTGGGAAACCTCTTTCCATAACTACTGAAAAACTCAGTAGCATTGGAATCTGTGGTGTAAAAATTCTGGGTAGCTAATTCCCCATTCAAATTGTTTGAGGCTTCCAGTTGATAATTTAGCATGGAGATCTATGAAGCACAAATACTCTATTTTGGCTTCTGTATCGCGTATTGTATCCGTATCGGATACCGATACTCTCGGATACTCTCCAGATACGTATCTGTTACGTTTTTTAAAGTATCCAAAATTTAAATTTATTTTTTGGGTATTCGGATACATTTTGGATAGCTAGGATTCGTCTGGGACGTGTAGGGTAAATATGTTATTACTTGAAAATGTGGGTTAAAAGTGTAATTAGGGCTTTATATGTGTTTTCCCCCAAATCGATGGACGTAGCTTCTGCTCTGTGTGTGTGTGTGTGTGTGTGTGTGTGTGTGTGTGTGTGTGTGTGTGTGTGTGTGTGTGTATGTGTGTGTACATATATTATATATATAATGGTGAACTTCTGTAATGGAATTTTATATTTTTATATTCAACGTATCCCCCAACGTATCGTATCCGACTTTTTAGAAAAATCACGTATCTATGTATCCGCATCGTATTGTATCGTATCCGTATACGTGCTTCATAGATGGAGATAATTCGGACAACCTTATGTTTCAGGAGTTTGGGATGCAGTTGTTACGTGTTTCTTCCTTGATACAGCTCACAACATTGTTGAATACATTGAAATCATTTCAAGAATTCTCAAAGATGGGGGAGTAAGTTTTTGAACCATAATTCTTGTTAATATCTTTTTTCAATCTATTTAATTTTTCAAATGGTTTGTTTACAGGTCTGGATAAACTTGGGACCTCTACTTTATCACTTTGCAGATATGTATAGTCAAGATGATGTAAGGTTCTATTCCTTGTAGATAGATAAATATGCCATTCTGCAGTGTTGGCTGGATGGACAGGCTGATTAACAGGATTGGTTTCTGTTGTAATTTCGTTCGCATTTTCATAGGAGATGTCCATTGAGCTAAGTTTGGAAGATGTTAAAAGGGTTGCATTTAATTATGGTTTTCAATTAGAGGTATGTGTCAATGTCCACTTGTTCTGTTTTATTGCATTACATTTTTCAGTGCTCCCTAGAACTTATCGATTTTTTGGAGTGCAGAAAGAGAGGACCATTGAGACGACCTATACTACAAACCCGCTTTCAATGATGCAAGTAAGTTTCTGATAGAATTGCCTTGTTTCCATTTTTCCTTCTATGTTTAGATATATCAACATTGTGGGAAATATATGAAAATAGGATTAATAAATCAGTATTGCGGCAAGTTTTGTTGCATAACATCTTGTGGTATGGGTTGTATTGGATAGATAGCATTTTCTGTAGGAATGGAAAGATATTAAATCAAATGTCTACTGCTGCACATATGCCCCACACATGCAAATAGAATTGTTATGGAAGATGCACTTCCAATTTTTTGTAATGGAAGATGCACTTCCAATTTTTTGTAATGGAAGATGCACTTCCAATTTTACACATGATTTTGTGTTAGAAATAGAACAATGCAAGGTTAAATCATGTTACATCTCTTGTATCTTCACTTCACCGTATCAGATAGAAGCTGATAATTCATTAAGTTTCCTACCCTAGATTTCATACTTAGACCCGTTAAAATAATCATGTTGAACATGTTTTGTGTAGGCAAGAATCGTAAAAAGAAGAAGAAACACTTGATCCCTTTTAGTCTTATCACGTTGTCACCTTTCCCAAGTATCGGGGCAAATGAATGAAACACCTTATATACCGACAAAATCTTAAGATACCATTGTGGTCGTGTATTTCTTTGTTTGAAATGATTAACAGACTTAGTTGGGATTTAGGACTTGATCAACTTATTGTACTATTCTATTCGTAGGTAAAGACTTTTGTGGTAACTCATAGAGCATTTATTCGTTTTTCTTCCAATTGCAGAACCGCTACTACTCTGCATTTTGGGCAATGAGAAAGAAAACAAGGTGAAGCAGAAAGGGACACCCTGAATTCTCACATCCAATTGTGGAGTCAAACTGCAGCATTTTTCAAGATCATTGTCTTAAAATGCCCTTGCTAGGAATATTTGAAGTTAATCATTGTTTCGTTATCAATGTCAATTTATCGTCTCCTCATACCTTGAGGTGGTTTGAACAATTATATCCAGAAGGATATGAAGTGAACGATAGGTAAGTAACATACGTTTACATACGTGCCATATATCTTCTCGTAAGGATTTGGTGTTGAGGCCTCGGTTGGTTGGTCCTACGAATATCGTTTCCAATTCAATTTTATTTCTTCCCAATCTCCTCAATTTCCTAAAATCGTGTATCCCTTCTTGCGTGTTGCGATCGAAAGGATACATTTCTTGATTTGGGGATAACCCGGGACACATGCCTCGACTGTCAGGAGCGTACAAGCACATTCCAGAGGCTCATCTTTGTCAGTTTTTTTTTAGCATTCCCTACACACAAAGCACCCGACGAGTGCCATGCGGGGATGTCCAAAAGTTGACCGGCGAGGACGAGTGTGAGGTGTTCGCACAAGCACAGGGAAATTGAATCATATTGAAGTGAAATACAACAATAACATAACCTATTTAGTCCCCAATAATTGGGAGTATGGGCACGGTGTGAGCAGAGAGCTAAGTGCACGGGGATGACGGTTTGTGGCTCCCGGAGAGATTTTTTCGTGTATTGTATGTGTTGTGAATATATATACGAATATAGAGTTTTTCCTCTCTCTCTCTCTCTCTCTCCCTGCTATATATATATACCGAGCTTCCAATCCAAGGTCTCGGATTTTTTTAAAATTTTGAAATCCGGACCTCCACCTTGAATGTTTTTTTTTTGAAAATCCGAACCGTTAGATGTGTCTAAAACGTGTTTTTAAGTTCCAATGCAAAGATTTGGCAAAAAAAAATACCCGGAAGGGCTTGATCGGGGTAGTTTTTTTACAAAAATGCTAATATAGTGTTTTTGTGAAAAAACTGCTCTGATCAAGTCCTTCCGAGTATTTTTTTTGCCAAATCCTTGCATTGGACCTTAAAAACACGTTTTGAACACATCTAACGGTTTGGATTTTCAAAAAAAAATTGGGAAGGTGGAGGTCCGGACGGTAGGTCCGCATTTTGGGTTTGGATAGGAAGGGGACTCTTATGAAACTTTGGTCGGATCAGTCCTTTATGGTCGTGTTTTTTGTTGAATCCTCACGTGGACCATTAGAAACATGTGTTAAACATATTGAACGATCCACATTTAACAAAATGAGGGATCCCTCGTTAGATCAGTTTGTGTGTGTTTGTTGTCATTCCCCGCCATTTCCGTGTCCATTTTTTTAGAATTGTCGTATCCGTGTCTGTGTGCGTGCTACTATTTATGAATAAATCATCTAGACCACTTGCACACTTTTTTTAATTAATTTTATTACTCCCTCTATCCCCAAATAATAGTCGAGTATTCCATTTTTGGTTATCCCTTAATAAGTAGTTGTTTAAAAAGTTAATGAGTAAAAGTTTGTAAAATTGCTATTTTGCCATTTTGAAAAGTTAATGTGTAGAGAGTTGATAGGTAAAAGGGGATGATAATTTTGGAAAGTAGATGTAAAAGTTGATATAAAGTGAAAATAAAAGTTGATGTGAAAGGTGTAATGATAATGTGTCTTTAATAAGTTGGATTTATAAAGCTACACACTAAAAAAAAGGTGGAGGGAATAAAATTTTTGAGTTCCACCTCCAACTTAAATTCCCAGTTCCGCAACTGAGCCTCTGAACAGATATCAGATAGTAGCATTTCGAGTAAATTTTGTGTAACAGAGTACACAGTCCAAGACCACAACCACACCCAATTCACAGAAAATAAAAAGGAAACAAAAATTATGAATACTTATCAAAACATAACAAGAAAATATGAAAATCTTCTGTTGAGAATTTTATCCATTAAAAAAGAGTGGTGCTATATTTCATCTACCCAACCATGAACCGCAGTCTACTTGTGAATTTAGGGGGGCTTTGTTAGTTTCCGGATCAAAAAACCAAATTGTAAGTGGATTGAAAGATTAATGAATAAGAGAATGAGAAATCATAACAGAGCACCTATTATTTGATCTATAACTTCGTAAATCCTGTCCTCAAGCAATGACTCTTATAATACTTAAACCAAGCCAGGGAACCTTGATTAACAATTAAAAGTAGATTTTGTAATCAAAGTTTCCAAAATCATTTTAAGCAAATTAAACTTAACAATATAGGATATTTGTTTAACTATGTCCATAACAGTGGAAAAAGACAAACAAATGGGGGAGGAGAAGTACTTTTTCACATGTCTCAGGTTCCTAATTTACTTTCTTTGGTTTATTTAATTTACCGTCACTGCTTTAGTGTTTGTGAAAATGAAAGGCACACTTGAAATGAAGGACAAAAGATAGTGAGAAAACTATTCTTGTATAGGATCAATATGTGAGAAGCTCCTCTGAAGCCTACAACCGTCCGTCGGGGAGATGAACTCCAACTCGGGCAAGGTAGATTCATATCGCCTTTGGTTCATTTGGAAGGGGTGGGTATGTTGCTTTCTTGGGTGGATACATCTGTAATTTCTTCTTTTTCCCCATCGGTTGCATCTTTGTCTCTTATGGTGGTGACCCCATTTGCATCTTTCATGTCTTCCATAGAAGCATCTGCAACTACTGAAGCCTTTAGAGAAATCTTTTCAAATCGGGATACGTATCGTATATATATATTTTTTTCATTGTATAAATTGTATGGGGATATGTAATGCGTATCTTAAGATATGTTTGTTGGAAGAGTAGAAGTTTTTAAAGTTTAGTTGGACAAGGATTTAGAAAATGGAGAAATACTTGAGACAAGGGTGAGGAATGAGAGTGTTTGCAAGTGATACACTTGAACTCAATTTTTTTTTTTTTTTTTTGGCTTGGTACATAATTGCTAGAACCCATCCTTTTTTATACTACTCCATGGAAGGCTCTAGTCTGAAGATATTTTCATACAAGATAAAAGTAAATTGTAGAACTACACATGAGATTAATTCTCACAAGAAAATATCTTCAAACTAGAAAATATCTTCACACATGGGATAAATTAAGTGCAAAATTTCAAGTCTCTCAACAAGGGTCTATCACATCAAAGGTTTCTACTACCTCAGTTATGGAAAGAAAAGAAGAATTATTATATGATTCAGACAAAACACAATCGAAGTATATAGGACTAATCACACTACGTACCCTTCAATCATTTAAATGTTAGGAGCAAGTCCACAACTAAACAATCCTATCACATTAACCCCACATTTCAACACTAAAATGAAATTACACAAAATCCTCAATTTAAACTTTGAAATGTCTTTTTAAAATTTGCATGCCTTTACAGCTCCAATCTTAACCCATTTTAGGACCCAAATCTAAAATTCAGGTAAAATCATCAAAAACCCATCTCAAATATTTGCCCAAACCATCATCCATTTTTGTGGTTTTACCCATTTTGAGGACACCCTAAACATTTACACATTTTTTCGACATCTATCTTGCTTCACCAAAACTTTGTTGGTCGTCTCAATAGGATATCAAATCTTCACGGGTCATCTTGAAATTATGATTGAACTTCGCCGAATCTTTCAATTTGATGTTGGAGTGTCACTAACTCTTTTGATTTGAGATAGAAGCTTTGCCAGAGTTACTGGGTGGTCGTTGGATCTTCGTTGGAGCTTCTGGATGGTCGCCGGACTTCGGCCGGAGTTGATTCTATTATCTCACTTATTTAAATATATATGCCATTTGTAATTAAAAATTAAATTTATGGTGAAAAATATATTTCCAACCGGAGATCAACCTCCCAAATTAGGGATTTAGATAAAAAAAAAAAAAAAAAATTATAGGACTGAGAGATATGCTCTAAACCTCTCTAGACCCGCCCAAATTTTTAGACTAGAAAAGCCGCCTCCTCCATTTCCGTCGAGTGTTCACCACTCCAAGTTTCTGAAGAAGAAGAAGAAGAAGATGTGGAATAACGCAGAAGGAGCACCGGAGGTCACTCTCGAGACCTCCATGGGTTCTTTCACTGTCGAGGTCTCTCTCTCTCTCTCTCTCTCTCTCTCTCTCTCTCTCTCTAACCCTTTCTTTCCCTACACTTGAAGGTTTATTCGTGTCTAAATTTGTAACAGTTTTTCATCATTGTTACTTGATAAATTTATGTAAAATTAGATGTACTACGACCACGCGCCGAGAACGTGCAGAAACTTCATTGAACTCTCTCGTAGAGGTTACTACGACAATGTCAAGTTCCACCGTATCATCAAGGTATTCCTTCTCTTCAAACATGTCACACAGACTTCGATGTGATATATATGTTGTGTGGCTGAACTGTATACCCAAATTTAAAACGTTTATGTTTTATGATTGCAAGTCATATAATTAGTTTAGCAATCTCAGAATTTCAAAATTTCTGAGAATTTATACATAATTTTGATTTGATCTAGTAAAAAATCAAAGTTATTTTAGGTAGTCGTGTAAAATTTTCTCAATTTCTTTCGCAGACGAAAATAAGCAAACCTGGGCGTTGCAATTGTCGGCAAACAAACAAAATGTGATTTATAATATTGCATTGCACTGTTAGAGCTACATGATATGATGAGTACTTTTTTGAATGAAAATATTGGTCCCCTTGGGCCAAAATTCTGGCTCTGCCACTGCCCGCACATCTTAAGTTTTCAGGAGCTTACAGTTTGCATTGGTTTTTCGTTTAGGATTTTATGGTGCAAGGTGGGGATCCCACGGGTACAGGAAGGGGTGGAGAGTCCATTTATGGGTTCGTTCTGTCTTTCTCAACCTCTGTTTACCTTTTTGTATGGCAACAAAATGAAAAATTTGCTAATATTGTTTTACTACACTTTATTGGTATTAGAATTTGAAATTTTATAGGAAGGATAGACATTCATCTGACATTATCAATTGTATTGATGTCTGTGGTTGTAGAGTGCCATTGACTGGTAGAAGTATCAACAAAAATATTTTTACTTTCGTATCGGGAGAAACTTGCATCTGAGAAAGCATGTTCTGTAGTTGCTATTTCATTGGCTACTAAAATCTCTCACGTATCAAAAGGTAGAAATAAAGAATAGATAAAACAAAAGTTCGGTAAGTTACGGGAATAGTTTGATGCTGCTGATGGGGGAAGTAAAATTGGTTAATGATTATGTAGAAGCTGGTGTTGAGTGGTCATGCTCGTATGCCGCCAAGAGTTGCATTGGTGTGGATGGGGAGAGACTGATGGTTGGTTTTGAGAAACAATAGCATCTTGGAGAAAAGGGAATTGATGAATTGTTCTAAGCCCACAATTCCCCCAACCAAAGGTGTGCCCAGAGCCCCAGAGGTTTTGTAGAGGCTTTCACCTCTATATTTCTGTGCTCATAATTTAGAATTCGCACCCCAAAGTGTCATGATTGTAGGAGGAAAGGTCCCCCTAAGCGGAATTATTCCCAACTTAGGTGTCAAGGTCAAGTATGATCCTTTGGAAACTCTGGCTGTCCTATATCAAACCTTTGACACAAATCTTAAACCCCCCAAATCCCCCCTCGACATGGTGACATTTTACACAAGGCAAGTTTCTGAATCTGTTCATTCTTAATCATATATTTCTCAGCTGTAAAAGATGTGAGATTGGACTCATTTAAGAGATGTTCTAGTTTGTTTGCTAAATAGAGCTGGAGAGACGGGTTATTGTTAACTAGGTTGTAGGGATTGTGAAACGTATTTGATTGATGTTTCCTGTTACCCTCTATTCTATATCAACAGCTGCCAAGTTTTTTAGTATTAGTATATCAAACTGAAGGAATTTAGAGCAACTTAAGTGCCTGTGAAATTGATTACTGACTTAACCATATAGCAAGTGTTCTTAGAGTCTCATTCAAAGTGTTACTGTAAACCTGATTACCAAAAACATAGAAAGACTTACTGTGATTTACTGTAACCATGGAGGCTACAACGTGTTGCCATGAAAGCATCAGTAAATTTAGCAAATTACACGGATTTTCAATGACTGGAACTTGGTTTACTGCTAGTATTCTTCTTGGAAGCTTTCAGCTCCAAATTTTTTACGTATGGTTGACTTGTTTGTTATTAATTGCAGTCCCAAGTTTGAGGATGAGATCACAACGAAATTAAAGCATACCGGAGCTGGTATTATTTCCATGGCTAATGCTGGTCCAAATACAAATGGAAGCCAGTTTTTCATCACCTTGGCCCCAACACCGTCGTTGGATGGTAATCACTTGATTTTGTTCAGTTACTAGGAGATTTATTTTGTATATCTTCAATTGTTCAAACACATGGACTTCACAAATTTATGATACTCAGCTTGACAGTCTCTGTTCTTTCAATCAATTAACCTATCTTATAGCTGCCATACTGGGTGGTGATGATGCCATTTTATTGAGTATTATACCTAAAGGTTGTGCAGAATTAGCTTGACATACGAAATTTATATCTATATATTTTGAGAGGGAGGGAGGGAGGGAGAGAGAGAAAGGTGTTATTTATTGGAGTACTTGTTGGTTACATTTCAATGTGGAAAACAGAGCAGGTTTTGGATAATAGCCAATAGGCAACATGACAGTAGTCCCAACTCCTAAGGGACCACTTTCTGTGTCCCTTGAACCTCGGTGAGACACAGGCTAATAAGGAAGCAACTTTGAGGTCAGGTGGGGTGATATTTTGATAAGGGCAGAGGAACTCCTTGATGATCAATAAGGTATCCATGGTTAAAAGAAAGAGACAATCTCAAATTGGAGGCTTCGTGAGTTTAGAAGAAATGACATGTTTACCGAGTTTGTGATCCATGGTTCATTGGATTTGGAGGTTGAAGCGATTTGATTTTCTTCATTATGGAGCCAAATTCTTTCTACAAGCTATAAATTCTTAATTATGGAACAAGTTTGTAACTTTTCAATGTCATCCAGTATTACAAGCTATAAATGTATTTGAATGTGTGAAAAACTGGGGCAAATTAGAAAAGAATGTCGTTGATCTAAATCCAAGTACATTAGTTGCATTTCACCCTATACAGTTGAAGCTCCCATAAACAACTAAAAAAATGGGGCAAGGGAGTATTAAACATGATTTGCTATAAATTGGTAAGGACATATAAGACGGAAATTATTACTTCTGTATGACGCAAATACATCTGACCAAGAAAAATACATAATACAAATACTTGCAGCATATTCTGTGCAAAATTCATAGTTCCACCTTAATGCAATACGTACTTGGTAGAAAACAAATAATGTGCAAATAGTTCATTACACTAATATGATTTTTTTGTTGTTGTACCATATCATCACGGTATAGTAGAATGTAACAATATAATCTACACGCGCACTTGCGGGTCTCGAAACTCTCAATTTGAAAACATGTGCTTTATCTCTCTCTCTCTCTCTCTCTCTTTCTCTCTCTCTCTCTCTCGCTCTGGTTCCCTTGTTGGTCCCACACCACATGTTTGTGACTTGGGCTATCACTGAATGCGTGTGTTTTATCCTTTTTCTGAGAAGAAGCTTCTTGCCCAATTCCTGCTTTGACTTGTCCCTGCCTGAATCTTCATTTACTGGAGTGTTTGTTACAGTTTCTAGTTTTCTAATCTTCATATAAGCCTTCATATTTCTCCAACTTCAACTCAGATATGTACACAGAACATATACCCTCTTTCAGAGAAAACCCTACATAGAGAACATATCATGATGGAATTATCTAATCTAACAACTTTTTGTAATTCTTTGTGATTTTTGGATTAAATGTCTACATAGTGTGAAAATTGCCAATTAATTGTGTCGATTCTTCTGTTGAATCTTTACAATTAACACGTGTTGTATACTTTCCTTTTTAGTGGATATTGCCCATGTTTTTGCTTTGCTGTTGGCCAGGGAAACATACAATATTTGGAAGAGTATGTAGAGGGATGGAAATTATCAAGAGACTTGGCAGTGTTCAAACCGACAATAATGATAGGTATGTCTTTCAAGTTTCAAGTGAATCATCTTGATCCTCAAGTTGTTATTTTCCCTGCATATTGCACCTTGCAAGCTCAGGGCAACTGACTTGCCATATCGTCAAAATGCTCATGTAATTAACGGAGTTTTTTTTTTAGTTATCTGCTGAAAATACCAGGTTACATATCATTGTAAATTGAAAGCACTTGTAACTTAATTTATAAAATATATCAGCAATGGTTTTTTTTTCCTATTTGGTATTGTTAGATTCTCATATTGTCGGTCTGAACCTGCTCTTAGGTGAGTGGAGCTACAGCTCCTTAGTCTATCATTATATAACTTTAAGGTTCTATTTGGAGCATAGATTTACGGAGCGATACGCCAAGATAGAGAAAAATGGTAGGAAAACAAAAATACTACATCAGCTTCTTCACTTCAAATCCCTGCTGATCTTTTTCTTTACTTTTCCCTATCCCTTTATAAACCCGTTTCTACAATTCTCATCCAAACACAACCAAAACAGAGGGTGTGTGCAAAATTATTTAGCATGTACTTCTACGTGAGGTTTGGAATTAGGCTGCAAATGAGCCAAGCCGAGTTTTGAAGTGTTCGAGCTTGGCTTGTTTAATATCAAGGTGTTCGAGTTCGGTTCATGTACTAAACAGGCTTCTATAAACAAGCCGAGTTAACTAACTCAAGCTTGGCTCATTTACTAAATGGTTTAAAACTTGAGGTCGACTCATTTCTCAACGAGCCGAACGTAGCTGAGCACATAATGGGCCTAGCCTTGAGCTGCTCCTAACAACTCGATTTGTTTGTAGTCCTATTCGGAATTGTCCTGTAACTAATGTCATTAAGATGCTTTTGTGCCAACAATCTGTCATTGAGTCGGGTCTGTTAGTTGTTCTATCCTTGCAGAAACTTACATATACATGATTGGAGTGATGGATGTGTCGTGTGTGGATGCGGAATTAAGGAATGTGGCTGTCTTTTTTCTACTAGAAAGAAACCTACTCCATTTCTTTAATATACTATATAGTTAGCTGCCAAGATTAAAGTCTTATGTGAATGTTTCTTTCTTCTTACTCAGACCACTCCATGATGTGAAGATACTACGAACTTCAGTAAAAGATTGATAGCCTGCAGCTGCTGCAAAAGGAAATCATATATCGTTGAAAAGGCCGTACTTCCGTGAGGTGTATCTCTATGGTACTAAGGAATTGGGTGAACTGTGTATTAGCATTTCGTGTATTTTGAATGCAGGAAAATACTCGACATGATATTGTCATTCCGTGATATTAGATTCTTCGTAGCATTTTACTTGCATGTGTTGGTTATGCTATTTTTACTTTGGTTGACCTTTTTTCCGGACATGTATTTTCTACCCATGGTCTCTATGTAAACGTATGTTTTAAAACCTGTCGGAATGTCTGTGTTGTGTCCTTGTCGTTGCTATATAGTCCCCCGTTCTTCTGCCCAACCATAGAAGCTGTTCTTGTTAATGACACCAGTTTTGAAATCTTTGGTACCTTTGAAGCAGCCTGATATTGCATCTAGAGTACTGTTGCTGCTTTTTAAACTTTTGCCGCTCTGGGTAGCACTCATCAGTGTCCCATACGTATCCTGCACCATTACACTATTGCATTTGTTATTGCCATCAGATTGGAATGCAAAATCGCCATTAGTCCATTACCATCATGATACGTGGGTCTGTAGAAAACTTTCATCTATCTGCCAAATTCAGTGAACTATTTTCTTGATATATATTTACCATTAGCTTCACATAAGGGACCCTGCTGGGAAGAAAAAATTGCACCCATCAATCGCTGCCGTTGGATGCAATCGACGGCTGTGATTTAAAATACTCACACGGGTTAAAAGGGGAGATCGGGTCGGATAATAAAGGGTTCGCGGGTCAAATGGGTTATACGGGTTATATCACTTTTGACCAATCTTCCTCAACACACCACAGACGTTTTTCAGACGACAAATTCAACTGAAGAGAGAGAGAGAGAAAGCATTGCGAAGAAAACCAGATCGAATAATGAGAAGTTTGGTTGATCGATTTCGAAGGGTAATGTCTCTCTCTCTCTCTCTCTCTCTCTCTCTCTCTCTCTCTCTCTCCTCTTCTGAGTTTCGTTGTAACTTTTTCTTCGAATAAACCCTAGGTTTGTAGATCGCGTTGTTGTGGTCTGGAACTGTGCCCAAGCAGATTGAACAACTTCTTGTGTATTGAATTTGGGAACCTTTCTTTTTTATGCATGGCCTACCAGAATAGAACATCTACAAATAAGTGACCACAGCACGTCTCAAGAACCATAACTGCTACCAAATGAAGTTTACTCTTTCTTTTATCCAAGAAAAGATTTATAAAACCACACCAATTAGCGAAAAGTAGGTATAGTTTAGTTGGCATGTTCTTTTTCAGGAAACAAATTCCAACCTCCAATATGTATGTGAAAACAATAACATAACCTTAAACACTAGTGTCTGTCGTGACTAAAAAAAAAAAAACAAAATCAGTCTCCGGTGTATGAGCACCGCCTTAAATTGACTAGTTTTAACTTTTGTATGTAGTATCACATTGCTACCCACCATCAATTAGTTATAGGATAGATCAAATCCTAGTTTTTGGAGAGAAAAATTTCAACAGTGAAGTACAAAAATGAAACCCTAGTTTTTTGAAGTACAAAAGATTAAATCGAAACTTTAGTTATTTGAAATTGCGATTGAAACCCGTTTGAAACCCTAGAAATTGAAAGCAAAAAGGGGGGGAGAGAGAGAGAGGGACCATCTACCTTGGTTGTTCAATCTGCTTTGGCATAGTTCCAGACCACAACAACGCGATCTACAAACCTAGGGTTTATTCGAAGAAAAAGTTACAACGAAACTCAGAGAGAGAGAGAGAAAGAAAGAGAGAAACGTTACCCCTTCGAAATCGATCGACCAATCTTCTTGTTATTCGATCTGGTTTTCTTTTCAGTGCTTTCTCTCTCTCTCTCTCTCTCTCTCTTCGATCGAATTTGTCGTCTGAAAAATGTTTGTGGTGTGTTGAGGAAGATTGGTCAAAAGTGATGTAACCCATATAACTCATTTGACCATGCATCCTTTATTATCCGACCCGATCTCCCTTTCTAACTTGCGTGTGGGTATTTTAAATCACAGCCGTTGATTGCATCCAACGGTAGCGATTGATGGGTGGATTTTTTCTTCGCATGAGGGTCCCTTAAGTGAAGCTAATGGTATATATATGGGAGCACTTCTAGTCCGGACTTCCGGGCCTCCATGATTCGAGCATTTTTTTGACGATTTTATCCATCTAATGTGTTCAGAAGGTGTTGTCAAGGGTTCATACTGGAAATCTTCAAAAAATAAATACCGGGAAGGGCTTGATCCAAGCAGTTTTTCGCATTACATTGGACGGTTCGGATTTTCCAAAAGTAATTTGCAAAACAAAAAAAAAATCATTTTTTCCTTATTTTCAGGAGGTTTGGACTAGAAGTTATATATATATATACACCGGTGATCCAGTCCGGGATCCCGGATTTCCCGGACTGGAGCATTTTTCGGTGTTTTGATGCTTTTAAACATTGTTTTTGGGAAATCCGAGCCGTCCAATGTGTTCAAAAAGTGTTTTCCAAGGTCCCCGCGAGAAATCTTCAAAAAAAAATACCGGGAAGGGGTTGATCCAAATAGTTTTTCGCAAAAACTGTAAATATAAAGTTTTTGCGAAAACTGCTTGGATCAAGCACTTCCCGGTATTTTTTTTGAAGATTTCTCACAGGGGCCTTGGAAAACACCTTTTGAACACATTGGACGGCTCGGATCGTCAAAAAAATATCGGGAACATGGAGTCCCGGATCCGGGACTCCCGGACTAGAACACTCTCTCTCTCTCTCTCTCTCTCTCTCTCTATATATATATATATATATATATATATATATATATATATATATATATAATGTTCCACTTCCTATCCGGACTTCCGGATCTCGGTAATCCAACCATTTTCTTGATGATCCAAATCGTCCAATGTGTTCAGATATTTATAGTTTTGTGAAAAACTGTTTGGATCAAGCCCTTTTAGGTATTTTTTTTTGAAGATTTCCTATGTGGACCCTTGAAAACACCTTTTGAACACATTGGACGGTTCGAATTTCCCAAAAACAATTTTTAACGTGAAAAAATACATTTTTCCTTATTTACGGGAGGTCCTTACTAGAAAATTTTCATATATATATATATATATATATATATATATATATATATATATATATATATAGTTTTCACTTCTCCTCTGGACTTCCGGACCTCAATGATCCAAGTATTTTTTTGACAATTCAATCCATCCTATGTTTTTAAAAGGTGATTTCAAGGGTTCATACGGGAAATCATCAAAAAAAAAAAATACTGGGAATCGCTTGATCTAAACAATTTTCGCAAAAAACTGTAAATTCACATTGGACGGTTTGGATTTTTCAAAAACAATTTTTAAAAGTGAAAAAAAAATGCAATTTCCTTAAATCCAGGGGCCTGGATAGGAAAATTCGCATATATATATATATATATATATATATATATATATATATATATATATATATATATATATATATATATACAAAAAATTTTATTTGCAAGACTCCGTTTATTTGATGAATATCTCATCGTCGTTATCGACTTGATGGTATTCAGCCACTACAGGTCTACAACAACATTTTATGTTTTCCAAGCCTTCTAGGTTGGTCCTTTTCCACATCCTCTGTCTATGAGTAAACATGGAAAATGATTTTTTCCTTTTTGCTTGAAAGAGAGTTTGTGGTGATCTTATGCAATTATTTTCTACTGCTGTAACAAAGGATAATATTAGTTTTGTACGTATCTTTGATTTCTCTTTTTCCTTGAATTTTCTGTGTTTGAAATTCAGAAAACAACTGTGGTCTTATTGGATTCCAAAATTAACTCTCCAAAAATAAGGCACAGCTTTGAAGGTGTACCAAAAAAATGTCTATAACGACGTCGTTTTGGGAGAAAAACAGGGTCCCGAATTCAGTTTTGAAATCTTGTGGGCCAAACACCTCTAGCACCCCATATCCGGCCCCGCTTGAGTGGACTAGGTGTGATTCGTGTGAAGGTTTTTGCGAACTGTTTGTTCAATCTGAGAGTGAGCTATGCACCTCTCGCGTACTTGTGGATGTGGCCCGCAGCATTGGGCTTGGCTTCACCTTCTAGCCCAAATACCTTCTCGAAAGTGTCCGTACACCAAAGCTCCCCTGCGCCACCTTCTTCCTCCTGGAAAAGGTTTTGACAGGCCGCTCCACTATAGAAGCCCATTTACGTTCCGCTCCAGGCCAACTAGAAAAAAGCTCCGGCAACTTCATGAGCCGTTCTTCTGCCCAAACTACCCCTCGTGACATCCCGCACCTAAACGGATAATCTACGATCAGTGCTTACGGTCGGCGAACTCTACAGTCTATCTCTACGATCAGTGCTGAATGTCGGCGAACTCTACGCTTTGTCTCTACAATTAGTGCTCAAGGTTGGCGAAATCTATATGATACAACAACAATAATATAACCCATTTAGTCCCCAATAATTGGGGGTATGGGCGGAGGATGGATAGGAGACAGACCTAACCTTGACAATAAATGCACAAAGTGGCTGCTCCCAGAGCACCACTGAAACAGATGGATTGGAGACGGACCTAACATTTGGCAATAAATGTACAGAGTGGTTGCTTATAAAATATCACTGAAACACAGTGGTCCCCCTATATCATCACATTTGTTGTGGAATCATGCCCTCAAATCAAAGCTAAAAGGCATCAGAGAGGGCAGACTCAAGAAATCATTTTGATTTATGTGCACATTACCATCTATACTTTCTCAGTACATCTATACCTTCTGAGTATCAGTACATCTATACCTTTTGAGTACATCGATACCTTCTCAGTGGTGCAGTATTGGTGAACTTCATTAAAACCCTAGATCAACGCAAAATGAAGAAAAAGGTAAAAGTTTGCAAATATTGTTAATTGTTTCTTAATTTTTAATTGTCTAATATATATCATCTAATACGTTGATTCATCGGCTTATAGCTGCTGCTAGAGCACCGACATATGGCTTCAATCAAAGTTGGGGAAAAGATTCAAAGCAAAAAAATTCCTGATGACATAACCTCAACTCCATCACTCAATAGACCAAAAAGAGCAATTGAAAATACGAAATCCATAATCCTAATTATGTTCCTCGATTATGAACCGTTAGTTGCAACATATTTGAATGTATACTGAGAATTGTAGATATTCAGTGTAGAGTGTATATTTTCAATTTAACTGGACATTTTATTACAATGTACATTTTGAGTGTTAGAATGGACATATTGAGTGTTGATTTTGATGTGTAGATGTTCATTTTTAGTGTAGATTGTATATTTTGATTCCATTTAGAGTGTACACTATACATTTCCAATTTAATTGAGCATTTTATTAGAATGTACATTTTGAGTGTTAGAATGTACATTTTTACATTTTCAGTGTGAGGATGTTCAAAAAAACTCACTCTCTACATGAATGAAGATAAAAAAGTATGTAAAAAAAGCTCTGACTATGCGAAAATCTCTATTGCTATGTTGATTCTGATATTGAGTGATGGATGTAATCTTATTTTCTTACATTCTTGATTCTGATTCTTACAGTTATGGTTTTAATATTCTTACTTTGATCAAAACGTCTATTAGGCTTTGCATATGCTGGAAGCATGTGCGGTGAATGTGTCATATAGATTTCGCCGACCTTGAGCACTGATTGTAGAGACAGAGCGTAGAGTTCACCGACCTTCAGTACTGATTGTAGAGATAGACTATCGAGTTCGCTGACCTTAAGCACTGATCGTAGATTATCCGTTTCGGTGTGGGATGTTGTGAGGGGTAGTTTGGGCAGAAAAACAAGTCATGGAGTTGCTGGAGCTTTTTTCCAGTTGGACTGGAGTGGAACATAAATGAGCTTCTATAGTGGAGCGGCCTGTCAAAACCTCTTTCCTAGAATGTGTAGTAGTTTAGCTGCGTTGATTACCATGGGCCGGCCCACCAAATTGGTCCAAAATACCTGCCCATATCTGCACGCAGTTGCAAATTTACTTAATTACTAGTTCAAACCAACACTAATAGGCCCTTTGGATGGTGAGAGAAGAAAGGAGAAGAAAGGGAAGGGATCTCCCTTACTAGTGAGAAAAGAAAAGAGAGGAGAATGGTTTCTCTTGTCTCATCCAAATAACCGTGAGAAATCACTCTCTTTTGCTCCCATTTTGGTCATCCCTCTCATCTCTAGCGACTCTATGGCGACCTCAAAACTAAGTTCTGATCACAGATCTGGCTTCTCTTCTACGAGAGGAAGACAACGGTGGATGTACGGCGACGGGGTGAACAGCATGTGCCGCTGGCGTTTCGTTTCTCATGGAATCTTCCTACTTTTGGTGAGAAATGGAAGGGGGGCTGGATTCTCACCAATTTTCTTTCGCTCTCACCACTTTGGTCATCCAAACAAGGGAAGGAGTTCACTCCCCTTTCTTTTCTTGCCGTCCCCTCGATCCAAAGGGAGCTGTAAATATAAAAGAAAATGAAAATGATTGCTAGCTGATTTATTAGACAATAAATAATCCAGAGTGAATTGTGTACTTACTCCTATTTGACGTAAGTTATGCTCTAAATGAATCTTCTCCACAAATAAATAATCCAGAGTGAATTGTGTACTTATGGACTCGGGACAAAACAGATATGCCTTTGTATGGTATTAGAGTGTAACAGCAAGATTACATGTTGTATTGTAGATTTGTAGTACGGGTAATTAAAACCCTCCAAAATGTTACTAGTAATTGTGTACAGAAGAAATTGTTTAATTTGATCCCTATTTGATCACATGTTTCAAGTTATAGTTTCTTAATCTATTTCCACTAAATACTTCAAATATCAATTAATAATGAATAAATACATACATATATGCATACAAAATATTGCTACACCTATTTTAATTATGGCGTCGACCAATTATTGGGATGTCCAAGAGTAACATGTGGTACCGCTTACTATGATGGTGTAGCTCCGGCCAATGCGTCATGACAATTTACAATACAAATTAGAATTCATTTTGATTTGGTTAAATTGAAAAAATTGGTTTTTTTGTTTTTTTGCTTTGTCCTTATTCCAAAACAAATTGCATCTGTTAGTTTTCGGTCGATTTTTTGTGATTTCTTAGCTTGTCTCAGCAAGAACAATCTAAAATGTATAAAATTATTAATCAAACTTAAAATTTTGTGAATAAAACGAAAAACTAGATATACTCACCCCTTATTCCCTAACAACCACTCACAAGTGACCTTTTGACAGTACCAAGTGAGAATGACACTTTATACTCTGCAAGTTTTGAATAATTATTGCTAGTTTTCTTCTCTTGTCAAAGTCTACCATGAAATGCAAGCACAAGAAGATGATTTCCTCCAAAAATTTCTTTTTCCTTTCTCCCAATCAAATCAAGTGCAAAGTTAAAAAAGCAGGAAAAGAAAAAAAAAAAAGAAGAGATGATGAACGAAAAAGACCTACGGCAAGGACTAGCAGTTAGGGATGGCAATCTCAACCGAACCAATGGGTACTCGAACCATAACCGGTATTTTTCCCCGAACCATAACCGAAATATTTCCCGTGGGTGCGGTTATGGTATGGGATGTGGGATAACCGAACAGGTCTACAGTACCTCCGCCACTTGGTGGTCACGTCGCCTTTACTACCATCTATCAGGGTAAGCTCCTATCAAGACAGGGCAATCAATTAGTGTGTGGCCCCCACTTAGTGGCCAAAAAAAATGATTCAAACCGTTCATCTTATACATCGCGCTGAGAAGAACGTCTACGCAAAAAATCAACTTCATTAAATATTGATGACTCATGAACACATCATGTTTTGTTTTATAAAATGGACAATCTAACTTTATCACCCTCACGACTATCTATTTTATAAAACAAAACATGACCTTTTTATGTGTCTATTAATATTCAATCAAGTTGATGTGTTTGCGTTTACATTCTTCTTTGCATGATGTATAAGATGAACGGGGTTTGAATCATTATTTTGGATCCCCTTTACTACCACATGTTTTTGCTAGATCCGGAACTAAGGGGTGTTTTGGGTAATAATCCATAATCTGGATTATTGGATTATTTGTTGTCTTTATTCAATTTTTTTTTGCATTTGTTAGTCTTGTGTCAAGATTTTGTGGTTTCTGGATTCCTCTCGATGAGACGAATCTAACAAGTACAAAATTATAGTCAAAACTCAAAAATTTTAGAATAAAGCCAAAATACTTGGATTATTGGCCAATAATCCAAGTATTTTGGCTTTATTCAAAAAAATATTTGGTTTGATTATAATTTTGTACTTGTTAGATTTGTCTCGTCGAGAGGAATCCAAAAACCACAAAATCTTGACGCAAAACTAACAAATGTAAAAAAAATTTGAATAAAGACAACAAATAATCCAATAATCTGATTATGAATTATTACCCAAAACACCCCTAAATGTATAGATCTTACGTGAATGTGTAGTTTTGGAAGGTGTTGATGTACTAAATAATTATTCCTCCCGCTGTTCTCAATTAAAAGACAATGTAAATTCGTATGGAATTTTTTATTATATATTCAAAACATCTCAATTGATTGGGACATATAAGTATGTATCCAAGCGAGACCCAACCTATGGAAAATCTTGGGCTCAATTGAGAATAAAATACGATGGGGGCAGCAATTGTAGTAGACTGTTAAAGGAAAATATATAAGTTGTTCGGACGACTAGGATTGATCCATCTCGCAAGATCCAAGGGTCAAAAAAGTTGCAAAATTAGAGAATTGTTTTTCGTCTCCCGCGCCTAACTTATTCTGCAATGCGCCACCGTCGACCAAACCCTAACCGCCGTTCGCCGCTGCTCTTGTCCATTTTCTCTCTCTAAAATCTCTCGGATCACCACTTCCATTCTTTGCCAAAGGTCATCTCTCTCTCTCTCTCTCTCTCTCTGTCTCTGTCTCTTCGAAGCTCGCACAAATCCGGATTTGGATTTTAACCTAATTCACTCTGGTTTTAGTTTAGTTTTGCAATTATTTTTAATACTTCTATTCCTCATGTAATGCTATGATTTTACTTGCAGTTGAATGACGAGCTTAGTGTGAGAAACTACTGTACGGGAAAGCGATGACTGATTTAGCAAGCACTTGATCAGGTCAGACGACCTATTATGTGCGTTACTTTTGCAACCTATTGAGTGTTGTTTATTAATGATTCTGGTTTTGGAGTAGTATTTATGAGTACGATTGACTTCCTGGATTCCCTACTATGTGATTGAGTTGATAAACACACGAAATGCAAAGAACAGTCAAGAATAAAATCATAAACACACGAAATGCAAAGAACAGTCAAGAAGAAAATCTAACAACGCAAGACAATGAGATTTTTACGTGGTTCTCCTACTATGTGATTGAGTTGATCAACGTTTCACACCAGTTTTCAGTATGTATCGAATGAAGAGAGTACATGAGTTACATTGGTTGCTGCATGTAAGAAATATTTACACCCTAGGGTTTATGTCATCAATTTCCGTAGTAACAAAGTCAGTGAAGTGAAAATTAGACCGAATCAAATTTCACAAACCCAACATGAACAGCATCAGTTAGCCGGGACGGATGCATGATTGTAAGCTTGGAGAGACAATCCGTATAGTGTGGTGGATTATACTGTATAGAATAAGTTTAGGGTAGCAGATATAATCCCCCCCAAAAAAAAAAATTGGGCCGGTGAAATTATGAAACTTATAAAATTGTAAGACTACTACTCTAATATAAGGTCTTTGAATAGGCTCAATCTTATTTCCTCATTATAGAAGCTCAGAAGTCAAGCCTTATTGGTGGCTTTCCACAACACTGAACAAGATTAAAATGTGCAGGACTTTTTGTTTTGGAATGTGGGCAGGGTTTTCCATGCTCCGTTTTCTTAGTCTCAAAGTCGGGGATTGTAGGCAAAAAGTAGCGGTAGCAGTGCAGTAAGGTTCCAGCGTGACCATGACCGTCTAGATCTCAAGTGTGTTATGTTTGTAAATTTCCTAAAGACTTGATTTATTGG
Organism: Vaccinium macrocarpon; assembly: GCA_022606695.1. Lineage (NCBI taxonomy): Eukaryota > Viridiplantae > Streptophyta > Magnoliopsida > Ericales > Ericaceae > Vaccinium > Vaccinium macrocarpon. Next base: position 28,391,353 of record CM040170.1, read on the forward strand.
TTTGTATGTATTTCTATCGCAGCATGTTGAGATATAGTTGTGCTGATGAGCGTAAGGTGGAAGCTGCTTTGAAGCTTTGTGATTTGATTTTCTCCTCTAACTAGGTGGATATTCTGGCATGCTGAGAGTTTTGGATTAACTGTTTTGAAGGTTTTGGGATACTTAAAATAATAATAACAGTTTATGTACAAAAGCTGCTGGCGATTTTTTCTCTTCTTTATCCATTTGAATTTGCATCGACCTTTCAAAAAGATGGCCGTTGATCAAACAAATTGATTGCAACTCCTAACAAGGAGGGCCCCCCTCTGGAGAAGGCGTTTTCAAGATAGAAGTAGTTATAGTCTATAGATTGATGCGGACAATATAGAATGATTGTCTTCTCTTATCATCTTGTTTGTTCGCAACAGTTGGGAAGGCAGTCATAGAAACGAAGCCTATCACCATGCCAACCATTAAATACGTGGTAGGACCTCTTCCCAAAGACTTGATGGAAAGGCCCAGCCCCAAAAAGGAAGGTTATAGTATGCGATGCGTTCGTTTGTATGAATCACAAACATACCATGCCTGACAAGACGTAGAGTCACTAAGAGCTTGCAGATCAGACCGGGCTACAATAGGGAACTTTTATAGGGAAGTGAGGCGGTATCCTGCTTCTATTGGACAGGAACCTGTTGTTGGTTCTGGATTCAGTTTGAGCAGTAGAAGAGCAAACAGTTAAACTAGAAGTAGTTTTCTTCACGTCTTGCCTCTGTTCATGTTGGCATCAACACCTGGTCATAACCAACGGTCAGTTGCTCTAGGTGCTTAATAATTGAAGTCATTTTCTATGGTACCATGAATATGCATTCTGAAGACTGACTATTGAATTTAGATGTTCATAATTTTGAGGGTTCTTGGTAGCTTTTTTTCTTTTCTTTTCTTTTCTTTTTTTCGAACGGAAAATCTTGGTAGCTTTGTAGCAACATAGCTGAATTAAAGGTCTAAAATGATAGTGTGTTCACACTCAGTGACTTGCATAGATACAGACTCATCCTAGCGTTCCTGCCACTGAAAAGCGTTTCTTGGCATGTTATGTAATTTCATTTTTTTGGTACCATTTGGGTGTATATCTTATTAGATCATGATACCAAGGCTGTAATTGAGACCTGGAGGGAATGCAATGAAACGCTTTCCTCTTTCCATATAGTTTATTAGGCTTCCAGGTTTGAACTTTTTGGTAATATAGGTTTCTTACTTTTTGTGTGGTTAGCACAAAAAGGATAGTAATTAGTTATTATTCGTCTGCCAGAATTGCTCATTGTTTGAGGCACTTCATTTTCTTTATTACTGCATTATGCCTTGAGTTTGTTCAACAACTAGAATGGTTTCACAGGTCAAGCTTCTTGAGAGACTCACGGTCCCTAATTCTTCTCTTTCTCCCTTTTCAACCTATGCCACCAGATTTTCTTATTACTCATGGATGGAGACTTGAAACGAACTGTAAGATGAGACTCCTTTTTACTCATTTTAGTGTGTAATATATAATTTCTCCGAATAAGTTTTTCCCATCCAATTGCCTTTCAATTGCCACTTTTTAATTCTGTTTGTAGATTCAATTTCTTCTAGAAAGAAAAGTAGCTGTCGTGGTCCATGATCAGCAAGATCTTAATCGCATCCGCAGTCGTGAGGTAAGATTAACAGGTCGTTTTCTGTTCATCAGTTTTCAATTTAATAATGTTTCCTTATATTTTTACTTTTTGTTGAAAGGAAAATGCAAAGGCAAGTCTTAAAGAAAAAGAAAAAGCAAGCTCTTCTAGCAAGGAAAAGGCAAAAGCTACGCGTCAAGTGGTAGGATTTTCCACCTATTTTTTTTTTTTTAATTTTTATAATTCCATTGTTTTTTGGCTTATTGAGCAAAGTATGCAAAGTAATCATGCTGTAAGTGTTAAGTGTGAGATTGGAATGTTTTTTGCTTCCTATCTAGCCATTGTGTATTGTATAGAGTTCTTACAAGCGTTCTGCTCCCTAAAACCAATGTGATTTATATGCTGTTTGAATTGCACGAACAAGAAAGAAGAGAATGAAGCAGGAGGAATCATAGTAGAGAAGATATTAAAACACGAAGTACCTTAAGAAGAGAGCTGAACGAACGAAAAATGAAAAGAAAAAGAATCAGAGAAGAAAGAGGAAAATTAAATGAATGCAGAAAAGAGAGGAGAAAGAAGAAGACAAAAACCAATATTTATATAGACAGGAAAAAGAACCATAATTAAAAAAAGAAATTGGGCCATAGCACCTAATGGATAATTTTGGAGAGAATTTATGGTATCCATTTCCACGTGTTTGGTCATTCATGTTCACATATTTGATGTTCGCATTTTAGGCATCCAATAATGATGTTATTTCAAAAGCTGCTTTGGCTCAACGTGCACGACGACAACGAGAAAGAGACGCAAAACGGCAACTGGCACAACGTACACGTCAGGAACGACAGACATCAGGAGAATGTGTGCAACCTACACAACCTAGATTCTTTCCTGCTTTGATACCAAGCCGCCGTCGCCGTGCAATCAAGGAACGGTTAAGAAAGAAATCAATAAAAGTGAATGCCATCCAATCAACGTCCCCATCAACGGAAAAAACTGACAACGCACCACAACAGACAGTGGTTACTAAGTCACTGGTGTCATCATCGACCACAGCTATACTTTCGCAACAACCAAATTCGGTGCATAATCCTATCAATGGAAGAAGTCTACCATTAGTGCAAAATATGCTTAGTACTCAACCTAAACAATCCAATCAGGTAGACTTGCAGTCTTTGCCGCCTCCACAAAATCTTGGATTAGAACCAGGAAGAAGAATAGTTCAGCAAGGCTTACATTTCAAGGCTCTTGGGGGGCCTTCTTCAAGCACTCCTTGTAATTTCTCAGTGAGCAATAATGGTGGAAACAAGCATCTCATTAACCTTGGTCAAGGATATAAGTTGGAATTAGGTAGGGGAAGATTGCAGGACAATATGGGAAAGTATGCTAATGGTCCTCAATTGGGACAGCGCCCTCTCAAGCCAGAAGTTTGTCTAAAACAAACGCCGATGCGGCCGAAGTATGTCCATTTTGTTCCTGTGGCTACAACAAATTACAGGGCTCCAGTGATGACATATCCACAAGGTGGACCATCAGTCCGCTATTCTCTTGGTAAACCTGGTACTGCCTTGCATACTGTTCAATCTGATTTCCTTAAGGCTACATCAAAGGCTCCTCATTCAGTTGGTTCAAAGGGGTCTGATGATAAGCAGAGGACACTTCTACACGGTGGACCTTCAGTCCCCAATTCTCTTGGCGAACCTGGTGTTATCTTGCCAGCTGTTCAATCTGATTGCCATAAGGCTACAGTGGAGGCTCCTCATTCAATTGGTTCCCAGGGGTCTGATGATAAGCAGAGGACAGTTCCACACGGTGAACCGTCAGTCCCTGATTCTCTTGGCGAACCTGGTAGTATCTTGCCTACTGTTCAATCTGATTGCCATAAGGCTACAGCGGAGGCTCCTCGTTCAATTGGTTCCCAGGGGTCTGATGATAAGCAGAGGACACTTCCACACAGTGGACCTTCAGTCAACAATTCTCTTGGCAAACTTGGTATTGCCTTGCATGCTGTTCAATCTGATTGCCATAAGGCTACAGTGGAGGCTCCTCATTCAATTGGTTCCAAGGGGTCTGATGATAAGCAAAGGACACTTCCAAGCGGTGGACCGTCAGTCCTCGATTCTCTTGGAAAACCTGATATTGCCTTGCATGCTTATCAATCTGATTGCCATAAGGCTACAGTGGAGGCTCCTCAGTCAGTTGGTTCCAAGGGGTCTGATGATAAGCAGAGGACACTTCAACAAGGTGGACTGTCAGTCTGTGATTCTCTTGCCAAACCCGGTATTTCCTTTCACACTGTTCAATCTGATTGCCATATGGCTACAGAGGAGGCTCCTCAGTCAATTGGTTCCAATTTGTCTGGTTATAAGCAGAGGACAGAACGGGTCTTTTGTCTACCGAACTTGTTGAAGCAACTTGATGAGTCTGATCAAAGGGATTACATAGAAAGTAAGTATTTCGAATGAGATAAACTGTAAGTTTACTTCCACACCATAACTTTTTCTGACATTCTTGCCTTGTCTTTTGTTCCATGTGATCTATTAGGGCTTCTGCATTTGCCACCAGCTGAACTTAGCCGGCATGCACTTGAGTTGGAGAAAAGAGCATTCCAATTAACAATAGAGGAAGGTAAGGGGGAGTGTGGATCTTTATGTCTTTGTTGTGCTTTTCGTTTTCCTTTCTTTAGGTGTGTTTTGGCCAAAAAAGTTGGCTGACTTATTTTTTCGTCTTTATTTGATTTTTTTTTTTCGCATTTTTTAGTTTTGCATCAACTTTTTGTGTATTATTGGTTCATCTTGGCGAGAGGAATCAAAAAAGTATAAAATTATGACCGAAGCTTAAATTTTTTTGAATAAAGACAAAAATAAGCAAAAAAGTCAGCTTTTTACACTTTTTTCGATCTTATTCAAAAAATTGAAAGTCCTAGTCATAATCTTTTACCTTTTTGGATTCGTCTCGCTGGGACGAACCAATAATACTCAAAAAATCGATGCAAAACTAACAAATGCAAAAAAAAATCAAATAAAGACAAAAAAGTTAAGTTGGCTTTTTTAGCTAAACTTAGCTTTAGGACAACTCTAAACTCTAAATCCAGTGTTTGATCTTGACTCACTGGCAGAATAACGAGGTTTTACAACATATTATGACTTGAAGGCTGAGCTATTACCTTGAACTATTCGGTGGATGTTGTAACCTATTATTGACTTCCTGATATTTTGTGAAAGATTTCTGATGCAAGGTTAGAATTTGTGCATCAGTGCTGGAGTATGACTCTTCATTGCTTAGAAGTGGATTGCCTAGTCTATTTGAAGAACTGTGTCCATTTTGGGTGCCTTACAATTCTATTCCATCCATCAACCTCTGATATGGGGAGATGTGTGTTTGACGCAACCATGATGGAGAATAGCAGAAATTAGCGGTTGATTGATTTGAACCACTTGATTTTGAAAAGAAAAACATGGTACATAACTTGAAACAATGTCTGTTAGTGATGCCTCAGTTTTTAATGTCATTATCCATCTTCCGTATATAGGAGATTTTGCATTTATATGATATTTCATGATAGGAGTGTCATAATCAAACGTCTAAGGGAAGGTTTGATTCTAGGATCAGAAGGTTGGGAGATTAAGGAGTGGGAATATAGAGGCCCACATGTTCATTTTTCATAATTCTGGTGTTTGTGGGGACTCAAGATTATGGACCAGATAGCACGAGTGCGAACTATTTTTCCATTTAGGGTGTTAGGGTGTGGTGTTAGCTAGTCTCCCTCTCCGGATTATCTCCCAACTCTTCTGGTAGTCAATCTTTATCTCACTCTAACCACAACAACAACACAACTCATTAAGTCTCCAATAATTGGGTTATGGGCGGAGGATGGATAGGAGACAGACCTAACCTTTGGCAATAAATACACAAAGTGGTTGCTCCCAGAATACTACTGAAACAGATGGATTGGAGACAGACCTAACCTTTGGCAATAAATGCACAAAGTGGTTGCTCACAGAATTCCACTGAAACAATGGTCCCCCTATACCGCCGCGTTTGCTGTGGAATCATGCCATCAAATCAAAGACAAAAGGCATCAGAGAGGGCAGACCCAAGAATCATTTTGATTTATGTGCACATTACCATGCTTCTTTCATTCAGCATCCAGAGCATTGACGTTGCACAAAGACTAAATAATTCAAGCATATGATCCCACCCACTCTCCCGTGCATTCCACATGTTCCCTCTGTTCCCATCCTAAATTCCATCGTTTCCAATCCTTGAGAATACTCCAAAGTTACACGTGTGCTCAAGTATTAATCAGTTTTGAGTTCACTAGAATGTTTCCTTCACCCCCTTGAATACTTCTTGTGAAATCACATGCATGCAGTGTCACCCAGAATTTGAATTAACGTTTCTAATGCCTTGGGGATGCAATATTTTCATTGATGAGGATAAACTGTACTGTATCTGTAAGTTATGCATTTCTTTATCTCTGTGACAGGAAAAGAAATGCAACGGGTGAAGGCTCTGAATATTTTGGGAAATCTGGCCTGACTATTTAACCATTGTAAATGACTCACATACTCCATCAGGTCCAAGAAGACTAATGAAGGTATTTTCGTTTTCCATTGAAGAAAACAAACAAAGGTAATTTCGTTGAGCTGAGTTGATGACAAGATGCCTGGAATTGAGTTCGTTAAGACGAGTTTGGGCTGGCAACTTTTTTGAGCATGGCTTGTTTCTTTAACATGTTTGGCAGTTGTGTCCTCTAATTTTTCAACTCTGTGAAAGGTTGTGCAGAGCTTGAATCACCCTTGGCCTTTGATACTCGTTGGGTACAGTCATTAGAGGTTTACTTTTGAATGTAAGCATCGCTGAAGGAGGTTTGAATGTAAGCATCTCTGAAGGAGGTTTTGAAAGTATTCAAACTCTCAGTGTTGAGTTATGAAAATGAGTTTGATGTTTGGATACAGTCATTTTGGTGTAATTTTCATGTGGGATCGGCAAAAAGAAAATGAAACCTTGATTTGTAGATAAAGGTCAAATGTCAAAAGTGAGGACTGAAGTTTCGTCTGTTGGGAAAGTTGAGGGACCATTTTAAATTGAAAGATAGAGAATGGAACATGGAAGGAATTTTGATTAGAAAGTTTTGAAGGAATTTTTTTTTTTTTTTGGGTTTGACAGTCAGGTCCTCTCCGGTCCAGTGAAGACAAGCCATCCAAGTCAAAACTAGAAGATTCACAAGAAATTAATCTGTTGCAACTTGACCCCAAGAATCAAATCTTAACCAAATTGTGCGAGGTGCAAATCTATCAACCAACCAGACTAACCGTGGTAATTTTATTTTACCTTTTTGTTTTTTTCAGTGAAGGCTATTTTACAATCTAGATCTCCGGTGGGTAAACTGTTCATCAGCAAGTTTTTCACCCAAATACCAGGGGACTAAGACTGTGCTTGGAATTTGTGGAAGGGAAGAGAGGAGAAAATAAAAGAGGAGAAATAAGAATGAAATGACAAAGAAACCCTCTTTATTTCTTTTGTTTGATTTGTGAAAAAGAACAAGTAAAATCCAACGAATCTTTGAATGAAAAGCAAGACTAAGAATGTCTTAGTACATAAATCAAAATGATTCTTTGGGTGCCTCTCGATGATTTTGACTTTGATTTGAGGCGTGATTTTTTCTTAAAGAAACACGACAGATGGTATAGGGGGCCATTTTGTTCACCAGATTACGTAGGAAGAACCTTTTTGTGAATTAATTCATTACCAAAGGTTAGGTCTGTCTCCAATCCATCTGTTTCAGTGGTATTTTGGAAGCAGCCACTTTGTCCATTTATTGCCCAAGGTTAGGTCTATCTCCTATTCATCTCCCGCCCATACTCTCAATTATTGGGGACTTAATGGGTTTTGTTATTATTGTTATTGTTTGATTTGTGAAAGAGGGCAAATTTGCACTCATGCGAGCGAAAAAGGGAGAGAAATGTACTAGGTAATTTTCACTCTCTCCTTTTTCCTTTCTCTTTCTATTTGGAAACCAAACAAAAATGAGAAGATTTTTTTTTAATTTTCTATTCTTTTCCACTTCTTTCCTCAACTCCCAAAAAACCATAGCCTAAGAAATGGAGTCTGTTAACCAAGACTAAGAAATGGAGATTGTTAACCAAGACTAAGAAATGGAAACTTGAAACACTAATTGGCCACGGAGCATCTACTAATTGCCACGATTCCAAGCACGTTGCCAAGAGAGGTCTCAAGGAATTCAGGGCATTCTTTGCAGCAGAACCAGAGCCCCGGCCTGCTCCCCCATTTGCAAGTGGAGTGATTGCTCGGTGATAGGCACCATATACTCCTATGCATTTGACCGAGGCTTAAACCTCACTAACCACAACAATATTGACTTTTGCCATGCGCGCGCAAAAAAAAAAAACAAAAAAAAAAAACCATCTTTAGGAACCATCACTGCAATACTCTATTACAGAGCACAAGAAATAAAGGAGCCTCAACCTGTCACATAAATCTCATTTCTCTTAGCTAAGATCCATCAACACCGTACAATAAGAAACAAAAAAGTGCAGTATCGTTATATAACAAAAAATCTCCTGGTGGCTTAGGCCTTAGTGGTTAGCCAGTATATTCCCCCTAATTATATTAAGTATGGTCTAAAAGCCACAATAATTGATGAGAGTAAAAATCCTCACAAATATCGACGAACGATGTGAAAAGCACCAAACCAAGATTGGCAAGAAGACCATGCCACCTGAAAATTTGGCTCGACTCGGCATCAATTTCCTCCGGTTGAACATGCGACAAATGCTTCCTACCTAATTTGTCGCATGGTTGTCCACCTAAAGAAAAACATGCTTCCCTCCCTTTATATTAATCTTCCTATACCTCGTTCATTTCAATCACAACTCGTCATGCGCCTCTGGTTCGGAATCAGCTTCCTCGGGGGTTGAGCTGTCTGATGTCTCTGATGTTTTGCCATCTTGTGATGATGATGTATTATTAGTCTCCTCCTCAGAAGATGAGCTGGAGGCAGTATCATTCTTTACCGGCTTCTCAATTTTTGGCTTTGGCTTGGGAATTCTGTTGATGCTAGCAACCTAGAAAATGTAGAACAGTAATAAAGATAATAGGATCGGAGGATTAATGAAAATTAGATATGATCAGTTCTTTACTCGAGGGGAGGATTGCTAGAATACCTCGTCTTGAAGATCGAGTACCTTCCCGTATACTTCTTCAGAAGTAAATGCTGGCTTGCTAGATGGCGAAATCCTGTCAAAAAAATTGCAAGATGTAAACCATGCTATTAAATGGTTTAATTCTCTATCGAAATTGGGACTAAAGATAAGCTTAAGGAGTGGAATTGGCTCTGCCACTAGTTCGCTCTATCAGCTCTGCGACAACTCAATAAATTCTTCAGTTGCATAATGCAAAAATCATTTAAAGGGATAGTTCTACCCTTTGTTGGATTTTCAAACGTCTCAGCATTCTTCAAAGCTGAGATTGCTTGGGTTACGGGCAAATTTAATGGGAAAGTATTTCACTTATGTATCACAAAGCAGTGACGGAAATACAAAACAAGAACTCAAAGAATCAAACACTGCAAATTCTAATACTCAGGCGGGCCGAGCACAAACAAGGATAAATGGATGCCATTTTGTGTAGGTGGAAATGATAAAATTTTGTGTTGTGACAGTAGATACAAATAATTCTTGTCACATAAAAAAGGATACCAAAAACCCAGATGTCAAGAAGAGGTATTTGCAGACAGATTGGAAGTTATTAGTATTTAGAGTTGCTTAAGTTAAGAAGACTTGGATAGAGATTGATATACATTAGCCATGACTACAGAACGACTGATGACTGTAGATCCATTATTCTTTTAATTTCAAACTCAGCCCCCACATTATTTTATTCACGCAAGCCTAGAGACCCAAGACAAGTCTCAAGATTACTCGACTGACAGGGGCACACGCCAAAGAATCCAGACTTGCAATCTTTGATGAACAAACAGTTACATTCTTAGACATGTCACAACACACAGAGTCACCCACCTACCCACACACTCACACACAGAGAGAGAGAGAGAGAGAGAGAGAGAGAGAGAGAGAGAGAGAGAGAGAGATTACTTCTTCTGCTCAGCCTCTTTCTCATCCAACCACTTTTTGAACTTTTCAGCTTCCCCCACAACCTAATGATCCAAGAAGCATTGCGGGTATCATATTTCAGTTTTTCCTAGTCAGAAACATGAAACATACACAAATGTTTTTTTCTACACAAGAACAGATCAAAGAAGGGTAAAGCACCTCATCTATTCTCTTTCTTGGAAGCCAAGCTTTTTTTGTCTCCCATCCATTCACAGTCTTCAGATGTTCCGCAGATATAACAGAAAGAAAACACAAAAGTTAATGCACTATAACGAAAGAAAAAAAACCTATAACAATCAGTAGCAGAACAAATTTTCAAAAACAAGAACGAAAATAAAGCCTTTTTTCTACAAATAAAAAGAACAAAAAAAAAAAAAGAAATGCCTTCTCTGGAAACCCATGAAAAAAAAAGGTGAACATGTGGAGCGTCAATGTTTTTTCAAAAGGCTTTGATTTGGCTCCTCAATCACAAGAGGTCAACAAGGATGAGACGATCACTCTCAAGATGCAGTTTCTCAGTTTAGATAGTTGCTAATCTCGTACCCCTGTAACTGAGGGCGGAACCAGGTATCTAATCTACCCTGCGCTAGTCCAAACTTGTAAATAAATACATAAATGTTCTGAAATAAACAAAAGAAATGTACAAAAACATTCACTATTTAAGTTGTACCCTATGATGGTTTTAGAGTAGAATTCATCTATTATCAAATCTGGGTCAATATATTCAGCAAGTTCTGAGTGAAGGTAATCATAGAATCCACAAGAGAATTGTCCCTCATTTTGTTACGAAGATCAGTTTTCACATGCTTCATTTTTTAAAATGCTCTTTCCGTTTTTCACATTGGACTGAAGAGAATTACTTTCTGATATATCCTCTCTTGGTTTGAAGAACGACAAAAGAGTTTTTCTCCCCTTTTTATTTATTTATTGTTGTTTCATTGTAATTCACCCTAAAAGAGTAGGATTGTAAGAATCCACAACTTATACCAATTCAAGCACACAAGCCAGTGCTCTGCATCAACTAAATCAGTAAAAATCTAAGCACACCAACCAGTGCTCTGCATTTAACAACATAAGTACAAATCTAAGCATCCAGCCAGTGCTCTGCATAATAAGTGAATAGAGGACGTCAATCTGTTTTTTTTTTTTTGCTCCAAAAGAAGATGTTAGGTTGGGCTATATTGAACCAAGGGTTGAAATGGATTGGGCTACACAAAAATGTGGTGAGCTAAAATTTGTTGTGTTAAAAATTTAAAATATAATTCTTTTTTTTTTCCCCACCTGGGCTATAGCCCACCATAGCCCCTTCTATGTTCCGCCCTTGCCTGTAACCCCACATGTCCCACCAGGCCATTGCTATACCAATGCATTCTGCATGCAGTGCTACAAGGCTTGCAAATGTTAATGGAGTAACCAGGCCATCCTTTCCCATCTTGAGATCCCATTTTCAAGGAAATCAACTTAAGACCACTTCTACAACTTCGTAGCTTGGTAGTGAATCTTGTTTTCGAATTCTTAATTTCTTAAGCTGTCTAAACCACTTGAACCAAACCGGGCTGGCCCACCACACGCTGCTTTTGACCGGGGACTTGGGAGTATAGTTGTTTGGTCAGGTAAGGTATAACAACACAAATCCAACAAGTCCGCTCGAGGGTTCAAAATATCGTAAAACCCCTAACCAAACCAATTCCATCCACACATTTGATACAAGTGAGGAGACAAGACATCCTTTCGATATTTGCGCTGTCTCATTCTGCCCTCCTTTAATCTCTTTGCGGGCGAAAATAGCTAACAATTCATGTGGGGAAGAAAAGATGAAGCCATTCACCCCTCCATTTTGCAAAGCATTTTCCGAGTACTGGTGCAGAAGGGGCAAGTTGATAAACAGTTAATGCAGACATAACCACCGAATTAGCCAACTAACCAAACTTAAAATAATCAAGGTTTCTAAATCAGAGCTTGCTTTACTATCTCTATCATTGTATGCAAGGATGGGATTCTAAAGTATCATCTATCATTGTAACACTAGCTACTTCTCAAATAAATCTAGTTCCATTTATCGGCACGCAGAGGGGCCCAAGTGGTACTTCCCAAATATCTATTAGATTCTTTTTTCATTCAGGATTTAAATTTGTTTACCATCTCAATCAGTGTACATCACCAGCAAGTAACTAGAATACTAAATCTTTATCCTCGATCTTTCATCACTTATGCCACCTAAATAGCATCTAAGCTGATAGAAGTTCAACTATCAGGTGTATAAGTGAATTTAAGCTGCCATTCAATAGGATTAACCATCTGATTTACCTGTTGCAGCTCACTAAGGTATCTCCGAGCATGTTCACTTGCTGCTGGTCGTGCAGTAAGCTCATTAAATCTGTGTCAACGTCAACACTATAAGCTTTACAAGTTGCAAAAATTAAAACTAACTCAGCACAAGAATAAGTTATTGCGAATCAGGACAGACCTGAAAAATATGGGATCACCAATAGCTTTTAACAAATCTAGTTTTTCTTGAAATTGGGTGGCAGATGCATCTTCACCGTCCGTGTACAACCATTCCTGCACCTGAAACAGTGCAAGATTGCCAATTCAAAAAATTAAGTTGGGGAAAATATGATGAAGCCAGGTGGTCGCACAAACAAAAAGCAAAGCGGGCCACAGACGAGACAGGGAGGGCCAACAGAAGAAACCTCATCAAGTTTTTCAATGAAGGACTGGCGTTCCTGATTGGAAGATATTTTCTCTAAATCCTCCAAAGTTTCAAGCTGGTTGAGCACACCAAACAAAATTGTCAGCAAATCACTTCAAATTGAAAAGTAATCAATTAAGAAAATGCAAAACAGTGGAATGGACAGACAAATGTGCAAATAGGAGGCCAAGATCAAGATATTAAACATAGGCTGGCTTTCACAATAGGCTAAACTTCAAACAAAGGAAAAATGTATTCACCCAAACAAATTCATATGGAAGGAAGAGAAAAATAAACAGAACCTTAACAGTCACCATATATTCCACATATTCAAAAGAAAGAAGTAGAAAATGAAAACAGAATCAATGATTTGGAAATTCATGTCAAACAAATACTAGCAAATTAGACAAAGCAATTCAAACCTTTTCTTTAGTGGCATAAATGTACCCTTCAAGACTATTTTTCAACTCAGCTGTTCTTTTTCGATCGGCATCCTTCTTATCCAGTGCTTCTAGTTTTTCTTTAGCTTCAAGAAAAGCTTCTTTCAACAGCATCCCTGGTCCCACTGCCTTCTCAACAATCTAGAAAAAGTGCCAAATGAATAACTAGAATCCAAAAAGGTAGTACGCCCATCCAATATGTTGATGTTAGATAGATTTGGAGGGGAGGAATGACTTAGCACCTTAAGTGGAACTCTAAAAGTCCTCTTCTTTAGCTTTTTTTCTGTACCAAGATCAGGGGTGCTTTGGTCATTTACACTTGTGTTGGATTCATTACTTAATCCACCATCAGTTTGCGGGCTGTTGATGCTTTCTTCTGAATTGTTCTTTGGCCCACCTTCAACAGAGTTGTTGGGTGTACCAGAAGTTGAGTTCTCCACAGTAAGATTCTTCTTGGGAACTTCAACCCATTCAGATATTTCAATAACAGCATCTGCCCGATCCAAAGAAAGTACCCCACTTCTACTGAGAGAAAACTGCATATTGGCCTTGATGGGGGAAGAAAGATTACGTGATGCATACCTAGAAAACAAAAGAACAGATGACAAAAATCAATTACCAAAAGAATAGACCTTCCATTTCTCAAAGTATAACACCAGAAGAAGCCATGTCAAACGACTAATCAAAATGTTACGAGCCTCACTTTTCACTAGCATCAGTCAGACCAGACACAGAATACTGAGCGAATAACGGCGAAGCAACACCAGGGGGTAACAGGTCACCCTCATAGGCAAGTGAAACTTCGAAGTCTTTATTATGGGAAAGGGGTTTGAACATCTGTCAGGCAGGCAAACATTTATTGATTAGCAAAACTAAAAGGCAAATTTTTTAAAGTTTCCAAGTGTTAATGTATCAAGTGGATTAGATTCAAACTACTAACAGATAATGTACCTTACTAGGTACTTTTTTCATTCTCCCCACAACAAACTTTGAGGTGTTTTCGTCTTTCAGAAGATCAGGACCATTAAACTCGATCACATATCCATACGAAGAACCATCAACCATCCCAAGTTTACGATTTAATTTAATTCCATCACTTAAGTTTGCTGCATGTAATGAAGCACCAAGAACAGTAGCTTCATCAGCATCCAAGTGTTTGTCCAGATCTTTCCTCCCGAGGAATTCTTGGAGTGTAGCCTATAAGAGACGAAATAGAGAATCTCATATTAAACCTTAGCCTATAAGCAATCACGTTAAGTACTTTTATTTATAACCACAAGTAATCAGATTGGAAGGAAGGATGCTTTACTACAAACAAAATTATGATATGTTTAAAGAGCAGATTGTCGGATGCAGTGCAGCAGCTTCACACTAGGATACACAATCCCACCAAATAAATCTTTAGAAGTTATCTAGTATTTTTTTGTTTTGTTATTGTCTTGATGGTGGGAATGCTTGCTTTCTTGTAGTTCCTATTCTTACTCGGCATTCACTATCTGTTCAGACCTACAGTTACAGGATGAAAATTTTACGCCCAGCAATTCTTACAAATAAACAGTCCTGTTTGCTTACTGAAAACTGCTAAAAACTGTATTCATTTGGTGTTTTGGCATTGTTTTGGATAAGGCCCAAATGACATCCCTTTTCTTTTCTTTTCTTTTTTGTTTGGTAATTTGGAAATATGCCCAAATGACATCTACTGATCAGAAGAAAATAAAATGTACACCTGACATTACTTAGTGCTTAGATTTCGCACATCTGAATATCCCATTGATAGTTCATTATTCAAATGTCTCCAAAGTGCACTAGTACAAAAGTCCAGTAACTGTCCTAAAGCAATAGTCTACTTATGCACTAAACTGCAGTGCTTCATTTTTAGCTTGATGATCAAGTAGACTTAGTTTCATCAAGACAAGGATAAGAACCAGATATATATACGACTCTTTGTAAATATATATACGTATACATATACTCTGTGTGTGTGTGTGTGTGGATTTTCTAATTTATAATACTTTTTATTATTTTAAAAAGCTTTCTCGATAAAACTAAGTGAGATTTATCAAAGAAAATCCATATTGCATTTGTTCAACATTGTAACTTAAAAAATATAGATGATTTTATGAGAGATGTGAATAGTAAATTTGGACATTCTGGACAGAGGGAGTATATTCCAAATATCTTTTAAAGTAGCACGTATGGAGTACTGTATATGGTAGCTCCAATGTGATCAACACTTGTGGGAGTTCTAAGATTTACCACCGAACTCAAACAAAAATGCGATAATGTAGCATCTAAATAAGTTTTGATTGCAAGCCAGCTCATGTAGTGAAGACCTGTAGTTTTGGAACTCGAGTGGCACCTCCAATTAATTCCACTGCATGTACATCTTCAACCTTCAAACCAGAATGCTTAAGTACTTCTCTAATAGGGATAAGAGATTTCTCCCAAAGATCTTCGCAAAGCTGTTCAAACTTTTCACGAGTTATCGTGCTCCTGGTAATGCACACAGTGAGAAATATTGTAAATCCAATTATTTAAACTCATCTAAGCAAACAATCAGATTCAAACCTAACTAGAACAACAAAGTATGGCTAAGTGATCCAAAGTAAGACATAAATCTATCAGCATGGAGACATTTTACGACCACTACAGAAGATTTGAACCAATTGCATGCAAAAAAATGGGTGAGTGCAGAATTATAAGCAGGATATAGCTAACTCAATTAGGTCATTTTATCCATCGTTGCATTTGTACTAGAGACTCTTGTATTTATGATCTTGTATTTCTGCGACATAAATACAAGATGTTGATAAGGCATGTGTCCAATCAAGCTCAGTGTCCTTAAACTAGAATCACTCTACTATGACCCTTGCTCGACAATCCTGTAGAAGTTTCCCCATCCATTCCAAATTCCTTAGACATATTTGCGGGAATATCATTTTTTCCTAACAGGACATAGGAACAAAAATAACTTAGAAAAGCCCATATCAGAGCAAGTAAATAAAGGAAAATGCCCTTTACACATACCTAAAGTCACGATCATCATAAAGAGATTCAACTGAAATTGGAGCCATTGTATTTGCACTAAGAATTTCTTTTGTACGCTTAACCTGTTTCTTCAACTTAGCCATCGCCTTAGGAGACTTCCTCACATCAAAGCCGCTTCCAAGTTGCTTGTTGAACTCATCAGCAAAGTGCTCCACCAACCTTGATTCCATAGTCTGACCCCCAAGTTGTGGGTCCCATCTCACATCCTTGACCTAACACAGCTTCAAAGTTTTACTAGCTGGCAAGCCAATGATAATAACAAAAATAGACTTCATTCTATATGGAACAATACATAACCCTTTGCACAAAATGCCGTGGCCAATGAGGATCAGGCTAATAAAAAGATGCTACAAAAGAGCACATATTAGTCGTGGGCCCACTGCCATCAAACAGTTTCACAATGGTGGAGAATATTTAAAAAGAAAAATTAGCAGACTGACTGATGATCTTACTGATTGACAAAAATTTCTATGAAATGAGCGCAACAAAAACTAAAATGCCCTTCCAGCAAAGAAAAATGGGAATTCTTCTTTTTCCTTCGCTCATATACAAAAAAACAATGATAACTGGTTGAGCCCATACCATGAGAGTTACACAAGTGCAAAGTTTCCCTAGTAACAGCACCATCAATGAAAGCAATAGCTAACATACTCAAATTCCAAATATGATCCAATCATCACAAATAGCAACTGTTTACATCCGAAAGAGTTGGCTACCAAAAGGCAATTTTGAAACAAATACAGGTACACAATGCAATTGGCAAATGATTGTAAACAAAATGTCATAACCAGCACTCCTAATGTCATAACTCATAAGCTACACACCTGTGCTGATCAGAGAGGGGAAAAAAAAAAATACATGTCTACACACCTGTCATTTCCCAATAAATCAGACTCTGAAAGAAAAGGTGGAGGTTAAAACACTGTCCATCATGAGTATGATCATAATTTATATCAACAGGAACCCATTTACTCAGAGCTCAGGCCCCGTTTGTTAGCATGAATGAGCTAACTTATGCAGCTTATTTGCATTAAAAAAAAACTAATAAAAAGTGTTTGCTAGAAATTGCTGATAACTACAAATTTACAACTAAATTAAGAGATAACAAACGGAGGCCCAGTTTGAGAAGTACCTGAAACTGGTTGACTGATACACTCTTCCCATACTCCTTCGCGTTATATGCTGAGAAATGTACAAGAGCAGCATAAGTACTACTAGCACCCATATCATAGAAAATCACGTTCCTCGACCCGTTTGAGAAATCCTTATCAATTCCATACTGCAACGCAGCACCCGAATGCTCATTAACCAGAGCCAACACATTAATACCGGCCAACTCAGCAGCCTGAATCAACCCCTTCCTCTCCGCCTGCCCAAAGTAAGCAGGCACCGTAATCACCACATCCTTTACCTTCCCCTTCGAATGAACCGAAGCCAATTCCACCGCAAACCCTAACACCATAGCGGCCAACTCCTCAGCCGAATAAGCCACACCTTCATCCTCAATTTTAACTCCCACACCTCCTCTCGAATCTTCCACTAAGTTAAATGGCAAGTACATTGACTCGAGATAACTTTTCACATAATTAAACGGTTTCCCAATCAAATCGCGGACATGGGAAATCACTTTATTGGGGTACCGAGCGGTTAACCCGGCCGCTTCTTCCCCGATTAAACGATTACCGCTTTGGAACGCAACTAGAACTGGTGATTTACGTTTCGACATTTCGTTAATTGCGATCGAGATTGGGGTTTGCCCTGGTTTTAGATTTACTACTGCTACTTTTAGCCATTCTGAACCTAGATCTATGCTTGAAACAGCTGATTCAATTGGCGTGGGAGCTAGAGTTAAAATGAAGAGGATCGAGAGGAGTGGTAACCCAAACCTGGAGAAGATCGACGACGCCATTGTTTCAGTAATTGGAGCTTGGTTTGAACAGCATTAATGCCCAATCTCGAACTGAAAAAAAGTACGTATAAGCAATGTATGTATAGGGTGGAGGTGAAAGAAAATTGTTAGAGGGTGATGTGAATCGAGGATTTTGATTTTCCGGGAAAATTCGTCTCGGAAAATTTTGGAGAAGAAGAACGGTGAGTGGTATTTATAGGGTGACTCGCGAGAGAGTCGACGTGGGAACTGAATGGGAGGCCTGGACCAATAGAAATAGGCCACGTAGGCAGAATTTACACGTGGTCGTTTGTGAAAGGCTCCAATGTGTTGTGTTTACTTGTCATAGGTCTTTTTGAACATGTTTTGACTTTGAAGGTTCTGGCCCTTCCTTTGGGTTGGGTCGAACTTAAGCCCCGTTTATTAGCACGGGTAAACCCGTTTTGGGTATAAATCTTTCTACAAACTTCATGTAGGGTCTTTGAGAAAATAAAAATTAAAACCCGGTGATTTTATTTATTTATTTATTTTCCATCCCAGGAAAGGAAACAAATGTATATTCATAAACCCAAAGTTCATCGGTTCCAAAAGGTCTGGAAAAAACAAAAACAACAAAATAAAGATTCGCAAAAAATTAAATCTTCAGCTCATTTGAAATTCTTATTTTTTAAATTAATTTTTTGGTAGTTTGTTTTAACAAAACTTGGTTTGAATGTTGTTCTTTTTTTCTTTTCAATTTTCTTATCAAGATTAAATAACTATAGGAAAAATGACCTAGAACTATAAAAATTCAATAGGGTTAGCAAAAAACAATTTCTCTCATTTTTTTTTGTCTTTACTGCACTTTTCTCCAAACTTGGTACAAATTTTGATTCTTTTAAATTTCATCACATGACGATTTAAAAAGTTTAATAGTGAAATGGAAATTTTTTTAAAAACAACATTATAGGTTAAAAAAGGACTAAAACTTCTTGGAAAAATTTAAAAGAAATAAAATTTTACCAAGTTTAGAGAAAAACAAAGTAAAGATAAAAATGATTTCTCCCCCTAATCCTATTGAATTTTTAATGTTAAGGTCCTTTTTTTCTATATTTATTTAATCTTGATAAGAAAAATATTAAAAACAAGAACAACATTTGAACCAAGTTTTTGATAAAAACAAACTTAAAAAAAATTATTAAAAAGAAAAACTAAGAATTTGATTTTATCGTGTTTAGATTACTCTTTTTTGATCTTCTGGAAAATTCAATTGTTTTTAGATTTGTATAGACGGGGGAAATTCAAAAAGTATAAATTTCAAAATATATTTAAAAAAGCATAAAAAGTCAAAAAATAAAAAATAAATTTTCTGGTGGTTATTTTATTTACATTTGAAAAATAAAGATATCGTTAACATTTCAAATATTAATGCTACAACAAAGTCGGTTAACTTAAAGTGGCCAGGCTTAATTGCAAATCAAACTACGTGTGAGAAAAGGTACAAGGGTTTTTTTGTTCTCCTAGTTGACGTCTTTAGCCTAATTTTTCCCGCAAAGGGGAGGTATTAGTTTGTAAAGCAAGAGAGTTTATATTGCAACTCAAACTACTTGTGAGATAGGTACAAGGGTCTTTTTGGTTCTCAAAGTTAATGTTGTTAGCCTAATTTTTACAGTAAGGTGGTAAGTATTAGTTTTTAAAGCATTGGAAGTGGCTATAATTGTTTTTTGGAAAGGTGATTGTAATTTTTAGAACTAGAGTAGAGGGGAGGTCTGTGTAATTTAACCTTTTCATTTTGGTTTTACTCTGTATCTTAGTACTATTTTTTTATTTTTTATTTTGGGGATAAACTATCCCCTTTTGAAGGAAAATTGTGAGGGGGGATATGTGAATTGAATTTCGACTTCCCCGAGAATTTTTGCTAATGAGAGGTGGTTTTTGGCGAAGAGGAAAGGTGCTCTAGCCATCCTTGGTTTCAAATCAAGGTTTTGAATAATCTTGTGACGGCCAGAGCATCGATTTTTCTATCGCAGATGCGATGCGGAATCAGATTACCTGCAGGTTAATACCGCGATATTGATCGGATTTGTCGCAACTATATATATATTGACAATGATAGAGGGGGTTCAAGAGAGACAAAATTTATTACAGAATATGACATTTTCAATCCCATTTTCTTAAAAACCAAGGTAGCCCCCTTAGACCCACTTAATCTATGTATATTTAGTACATACTTGTTGTATTTGATGTTTGTTAGTGATAAAAGTTGAACTCATGCATTACAAACCCATTTTAAAAAACATACACTTTGTTCAGATGGAAACTCCGAAAACATTTTTTGGGAGTTGAAAGAGAAGCTGTCAGGATTGCAGTAAAAAGTGGGCTCCACCCTCACCTTGAAAGTTAAATTATCCCAAACTTGCTCCTCTTTGTGGTCCCTCACCCCTTACCCAATGTGTAATAAAATTACCCAACGTGTAATCCCCCAATCCAGTACAATACAACAATTATTGCCAAATGTGGAGCCCACTTTTTACTACAATCAAACATTGCAATTTGAAAAAGCTACGTACGGATGGATGTGAGCATCTTATTGGAAAAACCTGGGAATTTTTTGCTTTTTAGAAAAATGCATTTGCATTCGGGGGCCAGTTTTTAGCATTGAGTCCCCTAATTGTTTATTATTCTAAAATTTTTTTCGAGAGAGGACCACCAAAAATTTCCCTTCAATCGGACGGTTAGAAATGTTTGAACCAAATTCTCACCGTTCTTTTAATTTGAAACGGTGAGAATTTGGTTCAAGCATTTCTAACCGTCCGATTGAGCTGATTTTTGGTGGGTCCCCTCGGAAAAATATTTTAAGAATAATGAACGGTTCGGATCACTCGTGTGCAACCCAAAAGCGGGTCCCCGAAGGCGTGGGGTGCATTTTCGGTGCAAAAAAGGGTTGTACCCCTAGCAGTACTCCATCGTATTGCACTGGGTCCAAACAAGGCCAAACGAAAAGTCAAGGTGAGGGTGGAGCCCACTTTTTATTGCAAACTTGACAGCTTCTCTTTCAACTCCCAAAAAATGTTTTCGGAGAATTGATCCGAACAAAGTGATACACTTTTTTTTTATAATCTCCCCGTTCAGAAATTATAGTTTTTGGGTCAAACCGATACCAAATTAGAAAAAGTGTGTAACTACAATGTTGTAGATCTTGAAATTCTCTTAAATTTTATATATAACTTGCCTTGATCAGAGTTTGGAGTAAAAAGTTATGGCCGGAATTTTCCGATATTTGCCTGGTATTTTCTATCCGATATTTGCCTAGTATTTTCCGGTACGAGTCGGTATTCCCAATATTTGCCGGTACGGCCGGTACCTCCCGGAATTGAACACGGTACGGTATCGAAGGTCCTTGGTACCGTTTTTATACAAAACCGGTACGTACCGGCCGGTACAGCACGGTATTCATAACTGTGTTTCAAATATGGAATGAATTATAGAATCAAGTCATTTTAGAATTTTACACTCCATCACTAAGCATTACATTCAATCACTAATCTCTTCCATGTATTACCAACTTTAAAGTCCATGACCAACCTCTATATTGCATCACACATTACTAGACTTTAAATCTTGTGTTCAACCTGTACACTCCATCACCAATCTTTACACTGCATCAACAAATGGTACACGGAATGACAAAATCACCAATCATTAACCTCCGAAGAAGGTCTCTACATTGAATCACTATACTTTGCATGGCATCAGGGACGGATCTAGGAATTCTCCGTAGAGGGGGCACCAATTTCTACTAAGCTTAAATACAAATTTAAAGCCAAGCAAAATAATATAAAACTAATTTTAACCTTATGCAATAAAACTTTTAATATATATGCTTCTGAAAGTTTCTAAACATAAGAACAAAAACATAACCATAACAAACAATATATCCATCACGAAGTACTTTCTATGCGTGCTTTCACAGTTGACCACGTTGAGTTCTCATTAGTTGAAAGTGTTCCATGATTGTCTCGTTAGTGAGTCCATCAAAAAGATCTCTCTCTATGTAAACCACCAGGCTATCATTCAACCATTGATCACTCATCTTGTTCCGCAATCGATTCTTCACAATATTCATGGCCGAAAATACCTGTTCAACTGAAGCAGTTGAAACCGGTAAGATTAATGCTAAAGTCAAGAGCAAGTAAACCAAAGGATACAATTTATCCCTTGCCGTCTCCACCATTTTTGTAGAAAGATTAGTAAGTCCATTCAACCTTAAGAACTCGTCACTATGGCACATGTAAAAAATATAGGTATCAAGTTGATCATAAAGCATCATAAGCTCAACTGGAGAAAATTCTTTTGGATAAAACTTGGCAAGATGAATCAACTTTTTCTTGTCAAAACTAGAAAACAAGTCATGTGGATTCAAACATGCCACACAAAGTAACAACTCGTTACTTGCCTCACTAAAACGAGAATTTAGTTCTTGAAGTTGCATGTCAATAACAGTGTAGAATACCTCAACTCGGTAATAATGCAAGTTGTCATTTGTTGAGCATTACGTCTTCATTGCCCTCGAGGTACAAGCATGTCATCCATGTTGGGAGTACCAATTTCCTGTTTCACACAAAACGAGACAACATCATCAAGCAAAGATTCCCACCCAGAGTCCCTCGTCAATTGGAGCCTTGTTTCGGACATTTGAACCAAAGCTATAGCATTCGCAATATTTTGATCTTTCCTTTGTAGAGCTAGTGATAACTCAGATGTAATAGCCAAAACTGCTCTCATCAAATGAAGATTGAGTATAAACTCAAAAGATTGCAAATTCTCCAACAATACATTTGACTTTGCCTTTTGTTCCGAGGTGGAACCATCCTTGGAGATAATTTCAAGAACATCAATCACAGATGCAAACATTCTCATCAAGCTAGCTAAAGTTTTATGGTGGGAGTCCCAATGTGTATCACCGGAACGTTGGAGATTGATTTTTTGATTTAACCCTTGCCCACTAGAAAGCTCTCCAATGCTAAGTGCCTCAATAACTTTTTTCTCTTGTTTCTCTCGAAGGACATCAAGACGTTTACATGATGCACCAACAATAGTCACCACTCTATTGACAAAATAAAGAAGCATGCCAATTTTCTCATGTTTTTTCGCCACGGCCACAAGAGCCAATGGCAATTGATGGGCAAAGCAATGAACATAATATGCATAAGGATTCTCCATTAGTATGAGTGCTTTAAGACCATTAAACTCACCTTGCATATTGCTAGCTCCATCGTACCCTTGTCCTCTCAATCTTGATGTGCTCAATCCAAGTCTACAAAACAAATTCTCCATAGCTTCCTTTAGTGATAAAGCATTAGTATTGGCAACATGTTCAATACCCAAAAAACACTCAATGACATTCCCTTTTTTGTCCACATATCGTATTGCAATCGCCATTTGCTCCTTGGTTGATATATCATGAGCTTCATCAACTAACACAGAAAAAAGAGCATCACCAAGATCTCTCACAATTGCTTTCATAGTTTCACATGCCGCCGCATTTACCATCTCTTTTTGAATAGCGGGAGCTAACATTTTATGATTTCCAGGAGCATTATGAAGTGAAACACCTCTTACCACTTCATTGTGGTTGGCGAGAAACTTTAGAAGTTCAAGGAAATTTCCTTGGTTACTTGAATCTTTAGACTCATCAGTACCACGAAATGAAAGTCCTTGTCTTAGTAGAAACCGTATACAATCAAGCATTGCATTCAAACAGTTTCGATAAATGGTTCGAGTTGTGTTTGATTGTTTGTCTAAAGCCTTTTCTATGTGTTGCTTTTGATTCATCAAGTCTTGACATTTACCCCAAGCTTGATTATGAGCACTGTTGGGTCCTCCCACATGTTCATGAATTCAGTCTATTTTTTTCCAATTTGAGAAGCCCTGGCCAATAAAAGACTCACCACCTGATTGATCCCCAATCTCCGGCTTGAACAGATAACAACATAAGCAATATGCAGCATCTTTATATATACTATACTCCAACCATGTAGGACATGTTGGTAGTTTGTTTCATTTGTCCTAGTCTTTAGGAAGGTTATTTTGCCGTTTCTATTTTGTTGCTGAATGTGGCCTACTTTGTCCTAGTCTTTAGGAGTAAGTTGAGTCTGTTACATTAGTTGTTTGTTAGTAGGTCAGTACTTTTCTAGGACTGACTGAGTAGTGTGTGCATGATCCTATTTTCATGCCTTGGTAGTTCCTATTTTTCAGCTTTCATCTGTTTGTTATTAGCCTATATATAGGCTGTTTGGATCATCAATAAAAGATATAGATCAGTTCCTTGCTTTCCTAATTTACATTGTGTGAGACTTCATCTATTTGTAACACTGGTATCAGAGCCAGTGGGAGTTAAAAAAATAGAATTTGTGCAATGGCTTCCGAAAGTTTTGTGTAGCCAGCAATTCCACACTTTGATGGTCACTATGACCATTGGAGCATGCTCATGGAGAATTTTTTGAGGTCCAAAGAATACTGGACGGTTGTTGTTTCTGGAGTAGCAGAACCAGCAAAGGATGTTGTGCTGACAGATCTGTAGAAGGCAGAGCTTGAAGCGGTGAAGTTGAAGGACCTCAAAGCAAAGAATTATCTCTTCCGAGCTATCGATCGTTCAATCTTGGAAACCATTCTTTGCAAGGAGACCGCCAAGCATATTTGGGATTCCATGAAGAAGAAGTACCAAGGAACGGCAAGGGCAAGGAGGCAGCAGCTTCAAGCATTTCGTTAGGAGTTCGAATTGCTTTGAATGAAATCAAGAGAGTCGGTTACAGATTATTTTTCAAGAACGATGGCAATTGTCAACAAAATGCGCTTCCATGGTGACAAGACAGAGGACGTCACCATTGTTGAGAAGATTCTTCGGTCCATGACACCAAAATTTAATTTTGTTGTCTGTTCTATAGAAGAAGCTAATAATATTGATGAACTTTCAATTGATGAATTGCAAAGTTCTTTGTTGGTTCATGAGCAAAAAATTAACCAACAAGAGAAAGAAGAACAAGCACTGAAGGCCTCATCAGAAAATTACTTTACACCAAGTGGAGCTGATAGAGGACGAGGCAAAGGTCATGGCATAGGTCGCGGTAGAGGAGGCAAAGACAACAATGATCGTGGAAACCAACAACAACACCATTAGCATTAAGAGAGTCAACTTCAAGGAAGAGGAAGAGGACGTAGAGGCCACCACTCAACAACTTATAGACCAAAGCCAGCAAACAAGTCCAATGTTGAATGCTACAGATGTCATAGGTATGGCCATTATCAGTCAGATTGTCGAACTAATTTGAATAGGCAAAGTGGAGAAAGAACTAACTTTGCAGAAAAGGAAGAAGAGGTGTCTCTTTTAATGGTGTGTCATGTGAAGGAAGAAACTCAACAGAACATGTGGTATTTAGACACTGGCTGCAGCAATCACATGTGTGGGGATAAGAAGTTGTTCTCTGACTTAGACGAATCGTTCCGCAACACTGTTAAGTTCGGTGATAATTCCACGGTTTCTGTTATGGGAAAAAGGAGTGTAAATATCCAGACCAAAGGAAATTCCACTCACACTATCTCTAATGTTCTTTTTGTGCCAGACTTAAAGACCAACTTGCTTAGTGTGGGTCAGTTGCAAGAAAAGGGATACGAGATTTCTATCAAAGGTGGAGTTTGTCAAATTCATGATGCAAGTTTGGGCTTAATTGCTCAAGTTAACATGACGGCGAATCGTATGTTCCCTCTTTATCTCCATAACACCACTCATTCATGTTTTGCTGCAACATTGAAAGATCCAGCATGGTTATGGAATTTTCGCTATGGTCATCTAAACTTTGGTGGATTGAAGACTCTGCAACATAAAAATATGGTGACTGGCCTTCCTCAAATCACTACTCCCTCTGAAGTTTGCGAAGAATGTGTTGTTAGCAAACAACATCGTAATCCATTCCCACAAGGGAAATCTTGGAGAGCGAAGACGGCATTGGAGCTGGTTCATTCCGACATTTGCGGGCCAATAACTCCATGTTCTAATGGAGGTAAGAGACACTTAATCACCTTCATTGATGATTATAGTCGCAAATGTTGGGTATATTTTTTGCCAGAAAAATCTGAAGCATTTCTAGCCTTTAAAAGTTATAAAGCTCTTGTAAAGAAAGAGGTTGGACAAGTCATAAAAGTTCTTCGCACGGATCGTGGTGGAGAATATAACTCACATGAATTTGCAAATTTTTGTGAGACCCATGGAATCAAGAGGCAACTTACAGCAGCTTATTCGCCCCAGCAAAATGGCGTTTGCGAAAGGAAGAATTGCACTATTATGAATATGGTGCGAAGCCTTTTGTCAAGAAGTGGAGTTCCAAAAACTTTTTGGCCTGAAGCGGTGAATTGGAGTGTTTATATTTTGAACAAAAGTCCCACTCTTGCTGTTCAAAATATGACACCGGAGGAAGCATGGAGTGGACGATTACCAAGAGTAGATCATTTCAGAAAATTTGGGTGTATAGCCTACGCCCATGTTCCAGACGAGAAGAGGAGAAAGCTAGACGATAAAGGAGAAAAATGCATCTTTCTTGGTGTTAGTGATCAATCAAAAGCTTATAAACTATATAATCCTAAGAAAATTATTATCAGTCGAGATGTTGTTTTTTGACGAAAGAAGTTCTGGCTGTGGAACAACGAAGGTGTTGGACAACAAATTCTGGCTAATTTTGATGGAGAGGATGAAGATGGAAGGCAGCAGCCGGTGGAGAATAAAGAAGAACTAGTTCGAGCAAGTACACAAGAAGAGGATCGACCTCAACGTGCTAGAAGAAGACCTGCATGGATGTCAGATTATGAGGTAACTGGGGTTGATCAATCTGAAGAAATAGTCACTCACTTTGCTCTATTTTCAGATTGTGATCCTACAGTTTTTGAAAGTGCTGTCAAAGAATCAAAATGGCGAAAGGCTATTGGATGCGAAATTGCAGCCATCGAAAAAAATGATACTTGGGAGCTATGCGATCTTCCAAAAGGGCACGAGACAATTGGTGTCAAGTGGGTTTACAAGACAAAGTTGAAGGAGAACGGTGAAGTTGACAAGCACAAGGCACGCTTGGTGGTCAAGGGCTATAAGCAAGAGTTTGGTATTGATTACAAAGAAGTTTTTGCTCCAGTTGCAAGGCATGACACAATCAGATTGGTGATTGCATTGGTAGCTCAGAACTCATGGCCTATCTTCCAGTTGGACGTGAAATCGGCATTCCTCCATGGAGACTTGAGAGAAGAGGTATTCATTGATCAACCTCCTAGTTATGTGGAACTCGACAATGAGCATAAAGTCTATAAGTTAAAAAAGGCTCTATATGGATTAAAACAAGACCCACGCGCTTGCTATAATCGTATAGAAACTTATTTTTTGGGGGAAGGATTTAAAAAATGTCCTTATGAGCATACACTTTTCATAAAAATTGATGATGGAGGGAAAATGCTCATTGTTTGTCTATATGTAGATGATGTAATCTACACTGGAAATAATACAGCTATGTTTGAAAGTTTTAAGAAATCCATGATGGCTGAATTTGAGATGTCTGATCTTGGCATGGAAGTGGTACAGTCCTTTAGTGGAATTTTTATTTCTCAAAAAAAATATGTAGGAGATATCTTGGACAGGTTTCAGATGGCAGATTATAATCCTGTTAATACACCATCTGAGTTTGGCTTCAAGCTAAACAAAGATGATGGAGGAAAAAGGGTTGACAACACTCTCTACAAGCAGATAGTGGGGAGCTTAATGTATTTGACTGCAACAAGGCCTGATATAATGCATGCTGTGAGTATCATTAGTAGGTACATGGAGTGTCCTACAGAGATTCATCTATTGGCAGTAAAAAGAATTTTCCGATACTTGCAAGGTACCAAGGAGTTTGGGCTCTTCTACAAGAAAGGAGAAAAATCAGATTTGCTTGGCTTCACGGATAGTGATTATGCAGGAGATTCAGATGATCGGAAAAGCACATCTGGGTATGTTTTCATGATGGGGACAGGAGCTATTTCATGGTCATCAAAGAAGCAACCAATCGTCACATTGTCAACAACTGAAGCTGAATTTGTTGCTGCAACAGCTTGTGCGTGTCAAGCTATTTGGCTAAAGAAAATTCTCAAAGAATTGCAGTTCGAGGAAGACGGGCCTACTCTCATTTATTGTGACAGCAATTCAGGAATAAAGCTCTCAAAAAATCCTGTTCTACACGGTCGAAGCAAACATATAGATGTGAAGTATCATTTTTTGAGGGATCTCACGAATGATGGAGTCATTGATCTAATTTACTGCAGGAGTGAAGACCAGGTTGCTGATTTATTTACAAAATCCCTCAAGTTGGCATCTTTTGTAAAGCTTAGAAAGTTGCTTGGTATCTGCACTTTGGAAGATCAAGTTTGAAGAGTTTGTCTCATAGCTAGCATATTAAACTGAATGTTTGAAAACTTTCAATTTAAGGGAGGGAATGTTGGTAGTTTGTTTCATTTGTCCTAGTCTTTAGGAAGGTTATTTTGCCGTTTCTATTTTGTTGCTGAATGTGGCCTACTTTGTCCTAGTCTTTAGGAGTAAGTTGAGTCTGTTACATTAGTTGGTCTGTTACATTAGTTGTTTGTTAGTAGCTTCAGAACTTTTCTAGGCTGACTGAGTAGTGTATGCATGATCCTATTTTCATGCCTTGGTAGTTCCTATTTTTCAGCTTTCATCCGTTTGTTATTAGCCTATATATAGGCTGTTTGGATCATCAATAAAAGATATAGATCAGTTCCTTGCTTTCCTAATTTACATTGTGTGAGACTTCATCTATTTGTAACAGGACATTTGTCAAACCACTTCCCAGTAAATTTTCGTAGTTTTTTTCTGAATTGTGTTTGAAGGAATTGGTGGTCACGAGGTTGACAAGGACCTTTTTGCAAATATACTCTACGAATTTGATCTCGCTCATTAGGGTTATAATCCCTAATTGGACGTTGTAAACCAGGATCTAAAGGAAGTTCCGAGAAGTTAATTTCCACATGACTAGGGTCTAAAGGAAGGTCTGTCACGTTAATTTGAACGGGAATAGAGTTTGAAGGGAGGACTGACACATTAATTTCCTTAGGACTAGAGTTTGAAGGGAGGTCTGCCACATTAATTTTCACACGACTTTGTTTCGATGGTTGAGAGTTTTCTGATCCTTTTTCATAAGGAGATATTTGTAATGGTGATTTTTCGTTTGAAGTGTCTCTCCATACTGTTACAAAAATAAAGAGAACATCTATATTAGCATATTGCATATCATCATGTGCATCCAAAAAGCCCTAAGCTCTCAATCAAAAAACCGTAATTAAAACCCCTAAAAAAGCCCTAATAAAAAAACCCAACCTACCATTCAAATAAACAATTTTGACTACCCATAGACATTGGAATTTGAAAGACTATGTAAAGAAATTTTGATATAAACAAACAATTACAGACAAAACCCAAGTGCCCAACTACCAATTCAATTTTAAGTAAAAGCTTGGACCACGAATCCACATATGAAGTAAACTAAGTAAAGGTCACAATTACTAGTTGTGCAGCAGTGGTCCACACTGATCTGGTCCAGGATCCTGGAAAATGAGTAAAATTCGGGAGTTCAATCGGGGCCGTTGGATGTGATCCAACGGCTGGGGAAAAAAGGGCTAACTCGCGGGTCATATCCGGGTAAAAATAGAACCGGGTCATATTACCAACACTCACGGGTTACCCAAATCCTCATTTCACGCTGGTTTCAAAATACAGATAGAGAGAGAGAGAGAGAGAGAGGGAGAAGAGACAGGCGACGCACCACGAACAAGGGAACAAATCGATCATGATCGAAGCAAGAATATCCCTCCATCGATCGAACCAAGGTAGTTTCTCTTCCTCCCTCCCTCTCTTTCTGTACACCGTACGAAATCATACGAAAACCCTAACTTTTGAAAACCGTAACTCATCTCGCTTGTTTCTTTTTCAAACCAAACGGAGGTCAATCGAACGACTACTCTCTCTCTCTCTCTCTCTCTCTCTCTCTCTCTCTCTCTGGTCGATTTCAAAAGGATTCTGGAACAGTAGCATCACAAAAATGGATGTGTTCAGATTTTAGAGTTTTGAGGTTTAGCCGTTTACGGTCATTGAGTTTGACTACGGAAAATTCAT
The DNA here is from genome assembly GCA_022606695.1 of Vaccinium macrocarpon. Taxonomy (NCBI): domain Eukaryota; kingdom Viridiplantae; phylum Streptophyta; class Magnoliopsida; order Ericales; family Ericaceae; genus Vaccinium; species Vaccinium macrocarpon. The sequence goes on from CM040170.1 coordinate 28,421,362, forward strand.
TTTTAAAATGGATGGATGATGGTAGTCATAGTATTCATTGGGGGATGGGTATTGTTTTAATTGTTAAGGTCGTTATTTGATTACTATATTCAGATTTTTTCTCCTGTTACATTGTTTTTCTTCTAGTTGTGATCCTCTGTGGTAATGGTTTGGGTTGTATTGAGGTAAGTCTTTTCAATGGCACTTAAAAATTGCTCACTTAATAGCTGATTATTTCACGTTTTAAGCATAGCCTTCTGCAGTTGATTGCATATTGTGGTCCAACTTGAAATTGAGTGCTTTGGATGCTCCAAATATTAATACAGCAGCTGCTGCCTTTGGTGGAGTGCTTGAAGATTACAGAGGATTATGGATTTTAAGATTTTTTGGGAAGCTAGATGTTGAACTCCCGCAAGTCAGCACATCCTGGGACAAGATCAAGTAGAGACAGAGATGGGTTAGATAGAGGTGGTGAATCTGATCAAATAAAATCCAGGAGGTCTGATTGAGGATTGTTTAGTTTGTTCACCTACAAGCTATTTTGGAAAAGTGGGAAGACTCAAATTTGCTGAAACTCTTTCCACAATAAGTTTTGTGCATTCCATTTTGTTTGTACAGTTTTAGATAGTTTGTTCCTGAATTTGTCATTTTTTATTTTCTTTTCAAAGCAAGATGACAGTAGCATTGGATCAAACTGGTAGATATAGAATTTTTATCAAGTCAATAGCATTTTGCTATTTTCTTTACCTTTTAAGCCTTGCACCATCACAAGTGCATCTATAGATCTACTGATGGATTGTTTAGTGTGTTCAATTGGACATCAATGAGTGATAAGAACGTGGAAACATGGGGTGTTGAATGGGAAACGTTGTTTGATCCAAATTTAAAAAATGGGAAAGGTTGAGTATGTCACCTATAATGCCAACCTTTTTAGCCTTTAAACATGGTTTCCTATTTTTTAACTGGAAAGGAATCCTTTACTGGAGCAACAAGAAATGTCTTCACCTGGGTTTCTCCTTATGCTGTAAATTGGCTTTTTTTTTAAGCATCCTTAGATACATCAAACACAATCCAACCCATCTAATTCGGTACTGGCGGAGTGGTGGCACACCAAGTTTGACATTGAACAAGTAAACAACTATTTTTTCCAAACAACTCTGGAAATTCACTTTGTTCACTTCAGAACCAAGAATGAGCCAGAGTATAGCAACCATCCTTGTTTCAATTGCTCTGGAAATTCATAAAAATCAACAAGTAAACAACGCAGTTTTCCAAACAGTTCTGGAAATTCAAAAACCTCAAAACCAGTAATCATAAACATCTCTGGAAATTCAATTGCTCAAAACCAGTAATCATCAACCAGAGCAATCAGTAACAAGGCCATTCCAAACCATAAGTTACACTTCCTAATGTTTTAGTTACACAATTTTTCCAAACCATACATAGTTTCAAAATAACTTTAGCAAGCTACTCAAAAATAAATGCAGACACTCCAGGTTGTTCATCTCCATCTTCATCCCCGCATGTCTCCATCTTCGGTACTGGTAGTCGTCCCATCCTAAAACACGAAAATGTCATAATATGAACAAAAAACAAAAAAGAACATACTTATAAGATCTACGAACACTCATTGTTCGAATCATCATGCAAGCTAACATCTTGAGAACAACTAAGAAAAAAAGACAACAATAAACCTTTAAACAATAAATCATCTCATAAATGGCAGAACATATAATAAAATGGCATATACGTACCTGTTGAGAAGTTTTGGACAATTCCTTTTGTCGTGGGATTGCCCGATTAATCCACAACCATTACAACGCCTCCCCTTCTTCAACGACTTCTCTTTTCCTCCCTTCGATCGCTTACCACAACCCTTGTATCTAACCGGAAACGGTTCTTTAAAATTATGTTCGCTGCCAAGCGAAATAGGCACTTCATGGCTGCTGCCAATTTCATCTTCCCTTGCACGCTTCTTGCCTGTGAACTTCTTTTGAGCCGATAACAAAGATTCTTCTAGAAGTTTGTTGTCATCTTCGTCAACCACGGCTTCGTCAATTACATTGCAAGCAAGTTGTAAGAGCCTTTGCCGCCTCCCTAACAAAGGAGTGTCACATATTTCTTTCACGCGCCCACCCAAGTCATCCACAACCCTACTAGTTTTTGCCGACTTTGTCCACCTCCGCAAGATGTACTCACTTGGAACCTCCACAATTTGCTTTTTCATGAAATATGCCAACATGTGACGACAAGGAATTCCTTCACATTCAAACATCTTGCAGCTACAACTAACATAGTTTGATGACTTCTCCACCAAAACCTCGCGACCCTTTGATCCACTCTCCTTTTCCCTCTTGACATTGTACAAACCGCGATGTTCATCTTTAAATGTCCTTGTTACCACATATGCACCACCTTGAAAGAGTTCCTCTTGGAACTTGTAAAAAATAGATTGTGTGTACAATTCACTCGCTTTCGACTCCATTAACTTTGATGTTCTGAATAGTGGCCTCTCATTTACATCTTTGTGATCCATGTCCAATTCATTATGTCGTACGCGTGCAAGTGCTCTTCCAAACCTCGTCACAAAATCCATCATAGAATTATGTGGATTGACATACTTTTTGTAGAATGAATGAGAAATCTCCGCTCTTTGACTACTACTCATTCCGGCAGAAAAAATGTGTCTCACATATGCCGGAATCCATCTATCGCAAATTTTGTACATGTCATTTAACCATTCGTTGGTGGACAAGTTAGCTTTTTTGACAACCTCTACCCATCTTTCTTCGAAATCCTCACGGCTCTCGGATTTCCAAATGCATTTTGAGAACTCATCATAATGCTCTTTATAGGATAATGCACCTATTTTTTCTGAAAATTTATTGATAATATGCCAAATGCAAAACCTATGAAGGGTATTTGGAAGAAAAGTGGCAATTGCTTTTGCCATAGCCGGATCTTGGTCGGTTATGATCATTTTGGGTGGGCCGCCTGGCATCGAATTCAACCATACTTTGAAAAACCAATTAAAGGCATCACTCTTCTCGCCACTTAAGAATGCACAACCAAGAAGAGTAGTCTGAAAATGGTGATTAACCCCAAATATAGGTGCGAAGATCAAACCATATCGATTTGTGTTGTACGTTGTATCAAATACCACCACATCCCCAAAATACTCGTATGATTTTCTAGAGGTCGCATCGGCCCAAAAACAATGAATCATCCTCCCGTCATCATTTGGCTCCCATGAAAACATAAAAGATGGATTCATTTGTTTTTCATTCTCAAAATACTCGTATAACATATTGGCATCATGTCCCTCTAAAATTTTCCGCCTATCCCTTTCGGCATTCCTAAGATCCCGTTCCAAAAATCCAATATTTTCCAAACCTCCGGATTGCACATCAAGAACACTCATTTGTTGGTTCATTGCCACATTTGCGGCAGCTAATTGTTGGGTTAAAGCTTTTTTGGCAGCAGACACGTCGCGATGAGATCGCAACAAATGCACCTTCCCCGGTGTCGTAAGAGGGTGGTTGTGACCCTCGAAAAATTGGATGACTTCATACCCCTCACCACCCGATTTATCTCTCACAACCGACATTTTTGCACAACAACCCTCTCTCGTTAGCCCCCGTTTCCGTACAGTCTTTTCAGAAATGAGTTGCGTATTCTTTTCGGACCTCACCCCTTCTTTATAACACACGTACTCTTTTCTAATGATTTGACCTTCCTTACCTAACTTGCTGGAATTTATTCGGATACTAAATCCAGATTCTTTTGCATAATTGTTGTAAAACTTGTGCGCATCATCTAAACTGGCAAACTTTTGTTTCAGTTTTGGTACCAAGTCGTTTTTCACCTGAGGATTGTAAAGTGTCGTGGAAGAATTAGCAGATGATCCTCCCGGTTGAGATGGTGACGGCGATACCACTTCCACTCCCGTATCTTACGAACCTTTGCATTGCGAAAATCAAAAACCAATATAAGTGAGTCAGGTAGTGAACTGAATACATCCATTAATGTACCATAAAAATAGAGAAATAAACAGGAAAGTAAACAGTTACAACACCAACACAAATCAAGGAAAACAACTAATCAGGGTTATCTCCAAACCTCTGCGAAATGAGATAAGATCTTGCAACCACACAGTTAAATGGCTCTTTTGAAACCTGCACCAACAAACAAAAGAAGTGAAAAAACAAAAAAATCAGAACTTCAAACTTGTGCCCCTCAATGGAAGCATTACATTTTAGCATCCGAACAATTGACAAATAAATTTTCTGTAGTCAAACTCAATGACCCTAAACGGCTAATATTTGGATTAATATTTGGAGCATCCGAACAATTAACATTTTAGCAGCTGCTGGATTAATATTTGGAGCATCCAAAGCACTCAATTTCAAGTTGGACCACAGTATGCAATCAACTGCAGAAGGCTATGCTTAAAACGTGAAATAATCAGCTATTAAGTGAGCAATTTTTAAGTGCCATTGAAAAGACTTACCTCAATACAACCCAAACCATTACCACAGAGGATCACAACTAGAAGAAAAACAATGTAACAGGAGAAAAAATCTGAATATAGTAATCAAATAACGACCTTAACAATTAAAACAATACCCATCCCCCAATGAATACTATGACTACCATCATCATCCATCCATTTTAAAAATGAATTTTCCGTAGTCAAACTCAACGACCGTAAACGGCTAAACCTCAAAACTCTAAAATCTGAACACATCCATTTTGTGATGCCTCTTGTTCAGAATCCTTTTGAAATCGATTGAGAGAGAGAGAGAGTAGTCGATTCGATTGACCTCCGTTTGGTTTGAAAAGAAACAAAGCGAGATGAGTTACGGTTTTCAAAAGTTAGGGTTTTCAGATGATTTAAATGCGATTATTATGAAAAAAGAGAGGGAGGGAGGAAGAGAAACTACCTTGGTTCGATCGATGGAGGGATATTCTTGCTTCGATCGCGATTGATTTGTTCCCTTGTTCGTGGTGCGTCGCCTGTCTCTTCTCCCTCTCTCTCTCTCTCTCTATCTGTATTTTGAAACCAGCGTGAAATGAGGATTTGGGTAACCCGTGAGTGTTGGTAATATGACCCGGTTCTATTTTTACCCGGATATGACCCGAGTTAGCCCTTTTTTCCCCAGCCGTTGGATCACATCCAACGGCCCCGATTGAACTCCCGGATTTTACTCATTTTCCAGGATCCTGGACCAGATCAGGAGTGTATATATATATATATATATATATATATATATATATATATATATATGTAATACGGAGTATGATAATATCATGTATTAGAGAGAGATGTTGGCAAAACAATGAGAAGAGTTTGACGAAGTGATACCTCACTGGCTCACCGCTCACTGACGAAGTGATGGGGTTGGTCTGGTCGGCAAACGGGCAATCGGCGACGGCAAACGGTGACTGCAGCCTGCATAGGATGATCGCTCAGTCACTCACGGCTTCTCTAGTTCTCCTCGTCACTCACGGCTTCTCCAGATCTGAAATTAGAATTTGAGGTTATTTTGTTTTTTGTTTTGAAATATGTGTGTTGTAAGAATATTAATTTTGTGGTTTTATTTTTATTTCTACATATGTTTTCCTTAATTTGTAAAAAAAAAATTCCAAAATTGAGGGGGGGCACGTGACCCTATGCCCCTGCCTATATCCGTCCCTGTACGGCATCATCAAACGTTAGATTTCACCACGAAGGTCATAACAACACCATACACCCAATCATCAATCTTGGAATTGTGACTCAAGACCTCTTGGTGAAGTCAAAAGTTTGGTGATATCGTGAAAATATTGGCGATGGCATATAGAAGTTGGTTATGAAACGTAATGAGTAGTTGATGTGTAGAATTGTTTGGTTCAAAAATAGAACCAATGACTTCAACGCCAAATTTGACAAAAGAAAAAAGGCTTTCAGATTTCAAATTATGGCAATGGCTGCAGAGCCATTTTACATTTAGAGTTGACTTGCTCTAAATATTTCACGGGCAATATTCATGTGCCAAATTAAAAAGTATTTTGGGCTGATGTGGTGTATTACATGGTATTCACATAAAGTCTTCGCTATGTCAGGTACTTGGACAGATTCTGATGTGTTTGGAAGTTATGTCTTTCATGTCTTCTGTTTTGTTTTGCTCTTTCAATGACATGCTTTGCAAGAACAAATCCCATATTCTGGCTAGAACTGAACATGACTCATGTTCTAATACAACGTTTTGAATCAAAATTTATTAATGAATTGGGATTGTAACTGAGTCGCATGTGCTTATAGATAGAAACTAGGCAAATCTGAAAAAAAAGAGAAAGGGATTGATAATCGCACTCCAAAAATTGATGGAGGGGCTCCAAGCTACAATGGTTTTTCAAAACTACCATTTTGCAAGTTTTATAATTTACTTCAGGCACTCTAAAAAAAATTACTCTTTTCCTTTTCCTCATTTATTAACGAGGGGTTTTTCAGTGCTGAGCGGACACCATCCTACGTGGTGCCCAAGCGCATATCGACCATCCAAAACACTTTTTGGACGGTCTGGATTAAGAGAGAGAGAGAGAGAGAGAGAGAGAGAGAGAGATCTTGGCCGTATTTTACATTGTTAGCTTGTTGAGCAACTTTACAATATCTTTCGGATAAAAAAATAAAGTACTTTCGTGGGAAATTTTTTCTTTCTTTTTCACTAAATTAAACTACTAATAGAGATCTTTAATTTGGTGCAAAAAATTTTTGAAAAAATGTATACGAAAGTATTTTACATTGTTAGCTTGTTGAGTTGGCTTTGCAATATCTTTCGGATAAAAAAATAAAGTAATTGCGCACATAATTTTTTGTTTATTTTTCATTGCTAAAAAAATTGAAAATTTTTGTACGAAATAATTTAAACCCAACAAGCCAGCAATGTAAAGTACTTTTGTATAAATTTTTTTAAATTTTTTCGAATTGAATTAAAAATCTCTTTTGTAGTTTACTTTGCTGCAAAAGAAAATAAAAAATTATGCACAGATTTACTTTATTTTTTTATCCGAAAGATAGTACAAAGCCAACTCAATAAACCAACAATGTAAAATTCTAGTCCACTCCTCCCGGAAACAAGAAAAAGTGTGTTTTTTTTGTTTTGCAAATTGTTTTTGGAAAATCCGAGCCGTCCAATGTTTTCAAAAGGTGTTTTCAAGGGTCCACGCGAGAAATCTTCAAAAAAAAATACCGGGAAGGACTTGATCCAAGCAGTTTTTGCAAAAACTGCTTATATAAAAATTTTGCGAAAACTGCTTGGATCAAGCCCTTCCCAGTATTTTTTTTGGAAGATTTCTCACGAGTACCCTTGAAAACACCTTCTGAACACATTGGACGGATCGGATCGTCAAAAAAATATTTGGATCGTGAGGTCCGGAAACGGGAAGACCGGACTAGAAGTGTTCCCTTACTTTGCTGTAAAAGAAAATAAAAAATTATGAACAGATTTACTTTATTTTTTTATCCGAAAGATAGTACAAAGCCAACTCAATAAACCAACAATGTAAAATACTTTCGTATATAATTTTCTAAATTTTTGCGCATCAAAAGAAAGATCTCTACTAGAATTTTAATTTGGTGCAAACAAAAATAAAAAATTGTATGTGGAAATACTTTATTTTTTTGATCCAAAGATATTGCAAAACCAAAAAAAAAAAAAAGTAACAATTGCGTTGAGTACTTAACAATGCCGCCAACAAAGTTGGTGGGTTTAATGGAGGGCAGATATGGGTGACATTAGGGGTGTAACCGGTTCGGTTCGGTTCGGTTCAGAGGGGTTTTTGATTGAACCGAATAAAACCGGTTCAGGGACAAGTGAGAACCGAAACCGAGTTTTGAAGGTCGGTTCGGTTCTCGGTTCGGTTCGGTTCTACCGGTTCTGTCGGTTCGGGGAGAGAGAGAGAGAGAGGGGACCAGAGTAACAAAATCACAAAGAACCAGAGGAACAAAATCACAAAAGATCTATAGGTTACACGAATCAGACTTATCAAAAAGATATCACAAATCTAAGTTATAAATGCACAAGGATTTCTGGGTTACAAGTACATCATCATCAACAAAAATCAACCAAAAAACCTATTCAATATACAGTATATTGTCTACAGATCTACAGAAAAGCAAACACTCATGTTCTACAGGGGTACGAGTTAAATCTATGTACGTATATACAAATACATGTATAGATCGAGTGTACATACATCCATCAATGACATCGGCGACGACAAGGAGATGACGACGAAGGACAGTCGACAACGGCGAAGCTCTGTGAAAGAGTCGATGACGAGATGAGATGGCGATGACGATGAGATGAGTTGACGATGAGAGTGAGAGGTGAGATCTGCGTTCTCCCCATCATTCACGGCGATGGGGATGAGATGATATCGCTAGAGAGAGAGAGAGAGAAGAGAGGCGTTGTAATCTGTTGGTTTTGGTGTGATTTGGGATAAGAGTGTATATATATAGTATAGATCTCTAAAATTTAATATATATTTTGTTTCTTCCTGTAAACAATGAAAACCGTGCCAGCCCAGTGGTTTGGGTATTGTCTCCCCAGGAAAGAGGTTGGGGGTTTGATTCCCATAGCTAACTTTTTTTAACATATATATGAGTATTACCGGTTCGGTTCGGTTCGGTTCACTTCAAAAATCGTAAGAACCGGAACCGAACCGGATTTCAAAAAAATTCATTCCTGCGTACCGAACCAAATTGGGAAATGAAAAGAACCGAAAAAACAAACCGGTTCGGTCCGGTTCTCGTACTCGGTCCGGTTCTCGTACTCGTTTCGGTCGGTTTTTTGTTCACCCCTAGGTGACATGACAACACTAAGAGCATGAGATAGAGGTCCCTAGCAACCGGATAGCCTCATTGGTTGAGTTCCGCTGACAAAGTGTGAGACCCACAGCCTCACGTCTTAACACCACCATGGGTTTCGACGTAAGAACAGACCAAAATTGGGAAAGCACCTCATCAATTCTCTCTCTTGGAAGCCAAGCATTTTTCTTCTCCCATCCATTCACAATCTTCAGACGTTCATCAGATATAACAGAAAGAAAAATAAAAACAATAAAAATGCAATAACAATCAGTAGCAGACCTAGAAAAACAAAAACATTGCCTTTCTAAAAAGAGAAAAGCCTTTTTCTGGGATGAAAAGACAGTAAAAAAAAGGAGCATTAATGTTTCTTCTTCAAGAGGACTGACTTGGATTTGCCTCCTTGATCACAAGAGCTCAAAAAAGGACGAGACTATCAATATCAACGTGCAGATTCCTCGGTTTAGATAGTTGCTAATCTTGTGCCCCAGTAACCCCGCGTGTCCCACCAGGCCATTTCTATAGCAATGCATTCTGAAAGAGTTACAAGGCTAGCAATTGTTGATGTCCATCCTTTCCCACCCTGAGATCCCATTTTCAAGGAAATCAACTTGAGACTCAGCTCCACAACTTTGTAACCGAGTAGCATATCATGTTTTTTACTCCTTAATTTCTTAAATTGTCTAAACCGGGTGAACCCACACAACCAGCCTACCACAAACTACTCTTGGTCGGAGTTTTAGGGGTCCAGTCAGTTACAGACTTTACGGTATATACACCACATAAAAGCAGCAAGTCAGGTTGTGGGTGGAAAATTTCCTAAAACCCCCGATTAAACCGTTCACTAGTATGGAGACATCCTTCGATATTTTTACTGTTTCAATCTGTCCTCCTTTACCAATACACAGGTTAATCTCTTAGCAGGGGAGAAGTGCCTAACAATAAAAATTCGTGTTGGGAAAAAAAAAAGATGAAGCCATTCACCCTCCCATGTTGCAAAAAGTTATGCTTCAAGCTAAAACGGTAATGTGCCTTAGTTACTGCGCTAAAGCACCACCGCTGCTTCCTAATCCCATCTTTTTCCCCAGAAATGCAAGCTGCTCAACAAATTCGCTGCCATTGAGAATTTCAGTTGTTCCATATATCACATGCTTGGCTGGTTGCTGAGACTGAGCAAGCTCTTGCAAGCTCCCATACTCGACGTAGTTACCACCACCTATCATAAACACAATAGCCTCTTTAAATGGTCCTTTCAGATGGCTACTACTAGCCCCAGAGCTAGACTTGGGAGCACGAGGATCATACACAAGATAAGAATCGATTTCTGGATTTGGTTTGCCCTCCATCAAGGCTTCAACAGTCCTCGTCAACGCCAGTTGATGATCGCTAGCCAAAAGATTCTTCACACCAGCAGTGACAGCGCTAATTGACTGCCCATAGAGCTTCTCAGCCCAATCCACAATGTTACTTTTACTAGCAGAATTTGCAGAAGCCAATGAAACATTCAATGACTTGATCTTTTTAACATACTGAAACGCACTAGTATCAAGTTCAGACTCCCTGAGTGAAGCTTCAACCATTTCCACTTCTGACTGCAGTATGGTTTCAGAAGAAATAATATACATAATTGCGAAACGGAGTTTATCCAACTTAGATCCTTTCCCTTTAAGCACACCAAGAAGCTCATTTCTATCAATGCTACCTCTAACCATCATCTCACTCTCTTTCTTGGCAAAAGAATCAAGTGACCGCTCCTTGATCTCACCCAATAAAACAGTAGCAATATTAGTATGCTTATCAATCACCTGCTTCCGCTCAGTCAACTCAGGAAGTGAATTAACAGCATTCATCAGATGTTTCGTATTGCCAATTAAGTCTGTCCCATCAAATTCAGCACCCTCATTTCCACCAGTCCTCCTGTTCACCTCGTCGACATCCTTCTTATACTTATTCAATTGGGTCTCAATCTCCACAGCTACTTCTGGAAATTCCAATGACCCATTAGCCACCCAAAACGGATCCAACCTATCCAACTCATAAGATTTCATCCCACCCTTCTCCCCTTGCACGCTCAATCTATTCAGCCTCAATCCCAGCACATCATGAACAAGCGGCCTATACCTGAAATCATGCTGTATCGCAACCGACAACTCAAAATTCCTATCAAATAAGCACAGGATCGGCCTCTGAAACGAGCCAGCAAAACTCCCACCTTCCGAAAACAAGTTGTTCTTGACCAACAAATGGTCGCGCAATCTTTGATCCAGCAAAGACGCAACCATTTCCGCAGGTCCACCACGGGGACACCTAATTATAGGAACCACAGCAAGTGTAGCCAAAACACAAAACAACCCACTTACAATTTTCTCCACAATTTCCTCGATTTCCCTATCCCCAGCAGACGGATCATTCAATTGAGCAAAACAAGACTTATACGCAAGTGAAAACAGATTATCCTCTAGGGTAACAAACTCCAAGTATTGATCATGTACCTTGGAAACCCTATCAATCGAGCCCGAATTGAGAGTGCCCGATGCGAGATCTTCGAGCAGTTGGCGAGGAATCGAGAACGAGAAGTTGAGGTGGAAGGAGTCGTAGAGGGATCGGGAGGCGTCGGCAACGATGCGGTGGACGTTGGAGCTAGTGGGTTGGACGAAGTAGACGGCGGGGACGTCGTGGACGGGCTTGCGGTCCTTGTCGATGAGGAAGTAGAGGGTCACGCCGTGCTTGCGGAGGTCCTTGACATGGATCAGAGGAGAGAGAATGTCTTGGCAGAACTTGTCGAAGATCAAAATCTTGTACACCTCCTCGTTCGCCGTTCCGGTGGAATTCACCGGTTGGTTCAGATTCAACATTCGTGTTATGCATTCTGAAACACATCAACAAATCCACCAACTGGGTGTATCTCACATACTATATATATCAAAGCATATAGGTAATATATACCAGGAAAACTATTCCCGGTTTGCCCACTAAAAAGAAAAGGAAAACTAATAGATCTAGTTAGTGCAATGGAGAGAGAGAGAGAGAGAGAGAGAGAGAGAGAGAGAGAGAGAGAGAGAGAGAGAGATTAACCAGTCTGCTTTAGCCGGAGGTTGAGTGCCATTGTTGCTGGTTGCGATTTTGGTGAAGAAGGAACAATGGCCAGCGTTGTTCTTCTGGACCTGCTTTCAGGGATCGATCCGTTTCTTCTTTATCCTTCTTACTTCTTTCAGATAAATTGCAGTTAACCCCTTAAGTGTAATAATTTAGCGATGATTCTAGGGGACAGTTAGCCACATTATTTTTTTCCCCTTATTTAAATTATTTTCACATTTTTTAATTTGTGCCATTTTTTTTTTGAATTATTAACCAAGCTAAAAATTTTGTGAATAAAGAAAAAAATAATTCAAAAAATCTGTCTGTTTTGAATTATTTTTGGCTTTAGTGCACTTTTTAATGATTTTGATTTTAAAATTTTATCTTTTAGATTTCCCTCGTCGAGGCAAATAATCTACACAAAATCGAAGGAAACTAACAACTTGAAAACAAATTTGAATCAGGAAAAAAAAATTTTGGCTCAAGTATTTAGCCAAAACACGTTAACTCTCTTAAAAGATTTCAGTCTAAACTCAGATTCTGAATAATGTATTAGCGCATACACTAAATCCCCTCAATGTTCTCAGCCAAAACTAGTACTAATGGTGTAACCAGAAGACGGACCACAATTTATGCGGTTAAATGCCTAACTGTTTACTCATAGTTTTACTCAAATTTGAGTAAAGTTTCGTTTGATATGAAACACTTGAATGCATAAACACAACCTTCATATTCATCCTTCTAATTTGGTTCTCACATACACGAGATGCCTCATTGGCTTGCCCAACCGTATCAACCGTATTCACTTCGAGAGGTGCTTTGCACCCCCCCTACACCCTTTTGTCCCTTGGGTCCACCCCACCCAATCCCCAAATTACCCCCACCCCCCCAAATTTTCCTTTTCCTTTTTTTTTTTCTTTTTTCGTTTTTTATTTCCGGCCACTCTTGTTTTTTTTTTCAACTTTATTTATTTAATTACTCTAATTTTAATAATTTCATTTTCTCATTTCATTTATTTAATTAATTACTCATTTAATTTGGTTTATTCAAATTACATTTGCAAGTAAATTATTTTCTTAAATTTGCATTTAAATTTCACTTTGTATTTAGAAACTTTATAATTATTAAAAAACTTCTATTATTATTAACTAATTATTGTAATATTATTATTAACTAATTATTTTAATTAGTTAATTGAGTTGTCTTAACAATGAATAATAAATAAATAAAACTTCTAAAAGTGAAATAATAATATTACAATCACGATTTAAAATGAATAAATATTACAATCAGCGTTGATGAGTGGTCACGTACTAATCAATATTGCCTCCAAAATTGTGCGTCGTACGATTGGCGGTCTGCACTGGAACCACAAATCAAGGCGTGTGTCATAACTTGCAAAAAGCCCATCCTTTAACTTCATCCGATGCATTCTCTCCCACCACCATTGGGATGTGTAGTGCAGGGGGTGATTAGGCATAAAAAAGTTGTACAAAGTGACTGTCTATAAAAAAAAAATGAAAATGTATAAGTAAAACCGACGAATATGCATAAGAACAACGAAAATAACTAACACAGTGGGTGGTAAATTAGATTGTATAGTCGCGGCTACTATAGTTGATCTTTCTCACGACTTGGCATCATTCTACCAAATGACCAACCATACATATTGTAGTAGCCATCCGTAATGTTCTTGATGAATTACGAAAAAAAAAAAAAAAAAATATTGGGAGATGTTACGTGATTGTATGTATGAAGTAGTGGGAGAATTAAGAAGACAATGTGTGAAGTAGTAGAAGAATGAGTAATATAAATAGATACTTAGCGTTGGGGGTAGGGATCAAAAAGAAATGTCGTCGATAACGTAACACGCGTGGGAAGGCATTGGGGGCAAGATCAAAGAAATGTCGATAACGAACACGCATTAGGGGAAGGCATTGGGGGCGAGGATCAAAAGAAATGTCAAAAAGCGAACACGCGTGGCAAGGCATTGAAGTAGGGATCGAAAAAAATGTCTGATAACAAACACGTGGCAAGCCATTGGGGCGAGGATCAATGTAATCAAGTAAAACAAAAAAAAAAAGTAATTAAAAAATAAAATAATTAAAAAATGAAGTAAATAAACAATATTTAATAAATAAAAGAGAAAAAAAAGATATTAGACCATATTATAAAAATATATATAAAGAACGAGAAGATTTATTACATATTAGAAAAATAAGATATTAAATAATTCAAAAAGAGAAATAACATATTAGAGAATTCTAAAAAGATAGAAGAGAAAAAATATATTAATAAAAGATATAAATAAATATTTAAATAAAAAACTATATAAAACAAAATACATGAATTAAATAATTAAATGAATTAATATAAAGAAAGGACTTAACTAAATAAAAGAAATAAAGAAATAAATTAATATTAATAATAAAAAATATATATTAATAAAAGATATAAATAAATATTTAAATACTAAAAGAAATGAATTAAATAAAAAAAACTAAATAAAAGAAATAAATAAATAAAGTTAATGTAATTAAAGGAAGGAAGAGGGGTAAAATGGTAAATAGTGGTGGGCCGGGTGGGGGGGGGCGTCAGAGGGCGGGTGGGGGGGACGCTAAACAATTTGCAAAACTTAATAATGAGTGAATCGAGAAACACATTAAAAGGCAGGAAGGGTGTATTCTCAATCAAATTGTATCGAGAATCCTATTCAGAAGGCCATTGTTGGTGTAGGTTTTCAAGACCCGATTTTTTCAACTATTATCTAATCATTAAATTCTATTTTCAAACCCTTATTTCTATATTTTCAAATATTATTCTCATTTTTTTTTCTCTCTCTCTCTATAATCATTAAACCCTATTTTTAATTCTTACTCCTATTTCTCCCTTTAATTATTACCAAAATCCAAAAATATAAGAGCAATAAACAAAACCTAACAAATACGGTAAACAAAACAAAAAAGATGGGATGAACAGAAGAGTAAACATTGATTACGACAGATGAGTACTAAAAGCTACAGTACTTAATTAAAAAGACTTTACTTTCTTCGGAATCATCACAGTCTTTTTAGACGGAGTTGTCGATGTCGACATCACTTTCTTGGGAATCATCTTTTTGGATGGAGTTGTCAATGTCACAATCGCTTTCTTGGAGAATTGGGAGTTTTCCGTCCGAGAGGTGCTTTGCACCCCTGACACCCTTGTCCCCTGGGCCCACCCCACCCAATCCCCAAATTACCCCCAGCCCCCCTTTTTTTTTTTTTTTTTTTTTCTTTTTTCTTTTTTCGTTTTTTATTTCCGGCCACTCTTGTTTTTTTTTTTTTTCAACTTTATTTATTTAATTACTCTAATTTTAATAATTTCGTTTTCTCATTTCATTTATTTAATTAATTACTCATTTAATTTGGTTTATTCAAATTACAATTGCAAGTAAATTATTTTCTTAAATTTGCATTTAAATTTCACTTTGTATTTAGAAACTTTATAATAAATAAAAAACTTCTATTATTATCAACTTATTATTGTAATATTATTATTAACTAATTATTTTAATTAGTTAATTAAGTTGTCTTAACAATGAATAATAAATAAATAAAACTTCTAAAAGTGAAATAATAATATTACAATTACGATTTAAAATGAATAAATATTACAATCACATTGACAAAGTGGTCAGCCTAATCAATATTGCCTCTCCAAATTGTGCGTCCAAGGCGCATACACCCAAGATGCTGGAACCACAAATCAAGGCGTGTGTCATAACCTAAAACCCATCCTTTAACTTCATCCAGATGCATTCTCCCACCACCACGTTGGGATGGGTAGTGGGGTGATTAGGTATGAAAAAAAGTTGTACAAAGTATTTGTCTATAAAAAAGCGAAAATATATAAGTAAAACCGGCGAATATGCATAAGAACAAGCGAAAATAACTAACCAGTGGATTGGTAAATTGGTGTATAATCACGGCTTTGTAGTTGATGCTCTCACGACTTGGCACATCGTTCTCAAATGACCAACCATACGTATCGTAGTAGCCATCCATAATGTTAGCCGATGAATTCTGAAAAAAAAGAAAGAAAAATATTGGGAGATGTTCTGTGATTGTATGTATGAAGTAGTGAGAGAATTAAGAAGACAATGTGTGAAGTAGTAGAGGAATGAGTAATTTAAATAGATAACGCATTGGGGGTCGGGATTAAAAATGTCGATATGAGAACACGTGTGGCAAGGCGTTGGGGGCAAGATCAAAAGAAATGTCTAATGGCGAACAAAGTGGCAAGGCATTGGGGGGGCCAGGATCAAAGAAATGTCTGAAAACGAACACGTGGCAAGGCATTGGGGAGCCAGGATCAAAGAAATGTCTGATAGCGAACAAGTGGCAAGGCATTGGGGGGGCCAGGATCAAAGAAATGTTTGATAACGAACATGTGGCAAGCCATTGGGTGGGGGGCGGGATTAATGTAATCAAGTAAACCAAAAAAAAGTAATTAAAAAATGAAGTAAATAAGCAATATTTAATAAATAAAAGAGAAAAAAAAGATATTAGACCATATTATAAAAATATATACTCCTATAAAGAACAAGAAGATTTATTACATATTAGAAAAACATGATACTCCGTATTAAATAATTCAAAAAGAGAAATAACATATTAGAAAATTCTAAAAAGATAGAAGAGAAAAAATATATTAATAAAAGATATAAATAAATATTTAAATAAAAAACTATATAAAACAAAATAAATGAATTAAATAATTAAATGAATTAATATAAAGAAAGGAGTTAACTAAATAAAAGAAATAAAGAAATAAATTAATATTAATAATAAAAATATATATTAATAAAAGATATAAATAAATATTTAATTACTAAAAGAAATGAATTAAATAAAAAAACTAAATAAAATAAATAAATAAGTATTAATAATAAAGTTAATGTAATTAAAGGAAGGAATATGAGTAAAGGTGGGTGGGGGGGACGCAAAGCAATTTGCATTCACTCCCATGACCATTAATTGCAAGAACTGATGCTCCCATAAAAATCATCGTTAGAACTGGAAATTGATATAGCCGATTATCCGGTGCAGCATTTGTAGTAATCTTACCGTTAATACATGTTATGGATGTTACACAAAGTTTAATACATTCATACTTGCCTAACATTATTATGGGCACGTTCTCCAAAAAAAAAGGGAAGAAAAACTTCATTATGGAGTTGCAAATGAACACCTATTTTAAATGTATTTCCCTTTGTTTTCGGATGTAATAATATGTCTCTACAGAATGAAGGCACACTTTGTGGGTTGTTTTGAATGAGAGATGGTGGTTCTTCGTTCTTTTTTGGAGTAATAATATGCTACACCTACACAAAATTGTCCGCATTATTTTACTAGTACCAATGAAGGGCACATCATTGACCAAGAGAACTATATGTTATGGACATAATAAAACTAGTAGTATTTACCCTGGTAGCAGTAGTCGATGGGATTTGGGGTCAGTGGCGGAGCCAAGAATCAAAGTCGGAGGGGGCCGAATTATGAAAGAAATCTTGATCCGTAATTGTCAAAACAAAATCTAACTAGTCATTCGAGTTTTATGGGTTAGTTTTGGTAAATTAAAAAATTAATTTTGACTATTGTTGTTATTATATCATTCGACAGCTGCAATATTATTATCGCACCATAATTTAGTGTTTTTGAAATGAAAATTGTTCTTACTTGTTAATTATTTTTTAATTTTTATATATATATTTAAAAATTCTATAAAAAATATGAAAAATATGCACCAAAATAGGAAATTGCGGGGGGCGGGGCCACCCCCGGCCCCTACATGGCCTTTCCGGATCAAATTTTGACGATCCGAACCGCTCAATGTTTTCAAAATGCATTTTCCAAGGTCCATGCGGAAAATCTTCAAAAAAAAATACCCGGAAGGGCTTGATCTAAACAGTTTTCGATAAAACTATACATATGTACAGTTTTATCGAAAACTGTTTAGATCAAGCCCTTCCGGGTATTTGTTTTGAAGATTTTCCGCGTGGACCTTGGAAAATGCATTTTGAAAACATTGAGCGGTTCGGATCGTCAAAATTTGATCCGTAAAGTTGAAAAATGCCTTGGTCCGCACCAAATTTTTGGTGCGGGATCCCTTAGGAGAACGGGACTCTATATATATATATATGGATTTTTTAGTCCACACCTCCCGGAAATAAAAAAAGCATGGTTTTTTTTGTGTTGCAAATTATTTTTGGAAAATCTGATCCGTCCAATGTGTTCAGATGGTGTTTTCAAGGGTCCATGCCAGAAATCTTCAAAAAAAAATACCGGGAAGGGCTTGATCGAAACAATTTTCGCAAAAAATGTAAATATATATTTTTTGCGAAAACTCTTTGGATCAAGCCCTTCCCGATATTTCTTTTTGAAGATTTCTCACAATAAACCCTTGAAAACACCTTCTGAACACATTGGTCCGATCGGATCATCAAAAAAATGTTTGGATCATGAGGTTTAGAAATTAAAAGTCCAGATTAGAAGCAAACCCCATATATATATACACGAAAAATTTCTAATAAGGGACCCTTATCTAAGTTATAATGTAGACCTCTACTTTTTGGACCAAATTTCGACGTTCCGAACCTCCCAATATTTTTAAAAAGTGTTTTTAAGGGCCTACGCAAGAAATCTCCCAAAAAAAAAATACCAAGAGCTATATATATAGTCAATTTGATCATCCTTTGATATGTGTCGACCTACCTAATTCTTGTGATCTTGTATTTGTTTCTTTGCTCACCTTAATTACTTCCTTTCATCTTTACCGTTCATGTGACAGATCGATTGAGTTGAGCATTCCGCGCGCATAAGCATATACCATGATGTTGTCCACACTAACCCCATGGCCATGGTTTTAAAAATTGGCCAATACTGAATGATTATTTGGCCACTTGATATCGTTAAACTCCTAATGTTTTCAATGAGAGAAAAAATTACATATTTATCAGCTGGTCCCCATTACGTATCAGCATTTTTCCGATTCACCGACTGTTTATTGGCCATTACAGGTAATTTAACCACTTTAAAAAAAAAACTGTCGAAGATAATTTTTTAAAATCCAACGCTACAATGATTTCGGTTACCTATCGTTCGATAATTCCATACCATTAAACCACGACTGTTACACATGTTCTGATACCCTTATTTAAAGCCTTGTCCCATGGCTTAAAGATAGATTACTAGAGAATATTATTCAAGTTTAAATTCGATAGCCTTATTAATACTCCTTGCATGATGATTCACTATCTTGATAATAAAATCTTCACCAATCACCATGTATATTCTTTAGAATTGTGAGATGGCAAAAAGTACATTATATAGGATATACTGCGACGGATAAACTATTGTATTTTCGTTAAAGATTTTTCTTGAATAAACTATTACGTTTTGCTAGTGGACTGCAGTTTAATTATTTTTTCTTCTTTTTCCTCAAATAGAAATCAACATGTATCCAACCTTGAAAATCTAAGTTTTGTCCCGGGACTAGTAATCCCATACGCTTTTGCGGGAACCAAACAAGGGATTAAGTGGGATTTGACACATTTAATCCTATCTCAGGTACCCAATACCCGAATCAAACGAGGCATTGATATTTCTTGAGTTTGACTCATAAGGTCTTATCCATAATACAATTGCCCATTCAATTAACAAATAGTTTCTCTTGGGAAAAAAAAAATTACAGGGAACGATCACTCCCTCAAGCAGGGACGGAGGTACCCTTTGGCTATTAGGGGCCAAGGCCCCTGCCCAATCCAAAATTGCCACTGCAATTTTTTTATTTTATTTTTATAGTGTAAAACTTTGATTGGCCCCCTGCCAGAACTGAAATTAAAACAATCTTCACATGTTTGAACAAAAACACTTAAATATTGTGTTTTGCATTTGGTACTATCGAGACATTTGTTAAGAGCACTTAGATATTGTGTTTCAAAAATTTTGTTGTTTATGTTGTGGCCCCCTCGGATATGAAATCCTGGCTCCGTCCCTGCCCTCAAGGGAATGATAAGTGTTTGGAAGTAGACTTGCCAAGATCGTAATGCTATCCAAATGTGAATAAGACCTTAGAACCTGATTTGTGACTTTGAACCAAGGGATTGTGTTACAACCCTTGAAAAGACGGTAAAAATGCATGGCTCCTTGTACGATAAAGACTTATAGTTTAGTTAATAGCAAATGAAAACGAGAATAGATAAAAGCAAAAGTCAATGTATTTTCACGAATAAAGTGACAACGTCGTAGTAATTAAATGAAAAAGAGAAATAAGAAAAAACTTTCACTTTATGATTAGAAGCTTGAACGAGAAAAGTAATTTAAAGAATCATGCTACATGTACAACCATTTCGGCTCCAACCATTTACAATTCACTCACATACAAGTGGAGCCTATACACAATTATGGGTGTAGTCCCCACGTATATGTGAGGAGTTTGTAAATGGTTGGAGCCGAAATAGTTGTACAAGTAGCATTTTTGTAAATTAAACAAGTTTAGGAGCTTGAATGTCACAAATAGTGGAAAGGTAAAGGTAAACAACTAAAATTTGAATTGTGAGATGCAGAGCCTTTGGCCTACCCTGTTTTCCTCCTTTTATAGCGGTGAGTTCCCTGAAAAACAGTGAAGTGTGCACTGAAATTAGGTCACAATCCACCTCAAGCTTGAACCACTCCCACTTATTTAGGTACTTAATACGTGTACACTGTTGATTCTGAATGAAAGCTCCCGGATTGCAGCCACGTGTCCCCTTTAACTTGGTCAACTAGGCATAAGACACCATTGGTTCAAGAAGCAAGTATATAGAAGATTGGAAACAGAGAGTTGTCTCCAAGAAGATCTCTCTTTCTATGTATAATTGACTGTTCTTCTCACTTGGGCCAAACACAAATGAGGGTGAGTTTCTGCTGCCATATTTTTGGTAGTTTTGAACAAGTTGTCAAATCAGATAATGTATGATGTGGGTATCTTATCGGTGCATCTGTCATCTAGTTGAACTAACCTAGAGGATTTGCCAGGATCCATCAAATTGGGAGAGCATTTTCGTGTAACTCATGCATGCAATATTCCCTTCATGGTAAAAACAGGTGCAGTGTGGGATGTGAACTAGAAAAGATTTCACCAAGATACAAAGAGAGATGAAAATTATCCAGCCGGAATCTTCTCTTATTTTGATCGAAACTTTGTACAATGAACCAGACAAACTCAGGGCTTCTAGCTCAGTTGATTGTGTACCAGTACTTAGGGACTGGTTGGTTCTGGGTTCAAGCTAATGGAACAACATCGATATCCTTGTAGTAATCATACTCAACTGGAGTAACATACTAACACATCTCATCGTCTAGAAAAAAAAGAAAGAAAATGGGGGAAAACTACTAAAAGTGGCTAATCTTCCATGCATATGAAATTTATTGCTCATCTTGAGACTTAATCATTTTTTTCCGAGAAAATGCTATCCTCAGCTCTACGGGCAGACAATAATATGTAAAAGGTACTATCGGTATCTGAGAAAATTATATCTATATTTATAAAAATGTATTAAGATTCATGAAATTTATATTGAAATCCAAACCTATTTGGCATTATTTGCATATTATCCTTTGTCAACTAGGCGTAGGTTAGCAGGAAGGAAGAAAAAAAGAAAGAAGGATAAATATGTAAGTAGCCATCAAAGATGCCTAGATTAAGATTGCTTATCCATATACAAAACTCAGGGGTGTTCCACTAACCCAGTTTTTTGAAAAAAAATTGGCTTTTCATGGTTTTTTATGTAATGTGTTGTAAGAGAAATGACATGTCTCGGTGCTCGGAAAAAATAGTTTTTTGTTAGTGGAACACCCCCTAAATCTTTTTTGAGGCAATTCCCACAAAGACATTTTCATAGCATTCTAGGAGTAATTAAAAATGGAGCCAAAAAGAAATTACCTTCAGGAAGTAAATAATTGAAAGGTAATAGTGCTGAACTGCTGATGTTTAATTAATATCGATCACCAAAACTTATTCATATCAAATTGACTTGCAAAGTGGACTCCAAGGTAAATTTGAGGGAATTTAACCTCACTGTCCGAGATTCCTGAATCAAAAAGCACAAATGCAATTACGTAAAAAAAAAAACAAAAAAAACCCTTGCACATTGAAACATAACCACGTTAAAAATGACCATGTTGAAGTTAATTTACCTCTTTTATTTAGGTACTTCTAAAATTCGAAGTACCTATGCCGTTACAAGAATTAATTAGAGAAAAAAAAAACCCTAGTCTTTGGCCCGAGCTGTATGAGGTTGAAACTCGTCTCACATATGGTCGGAGGCTATTAGACAATTCTCAATTTCATGACTTCTCTAGGTCATCAACAAACGTTGTGAGATTAGACAATTCTCAATTTCATGACTTCTCTAGGTCATCAACAAACGTTGTGAGATTAGACAATTCTCAATTTCATGACTTCTCTAGGTCATCAATGAAGGTTGTGAGATTAGCAGTGGAAATGCTAGACTCCTTTCCCATAATCCTCTCATTCAATCTCAACAAATTCTCTTTCATCTTTCCATCCTCTATAACTTTCTTAAAAGCCTCCTCCACATCTTTCGCTCCAAGCCCTCCAATCTTCACCCCAATTCTCCACTTCTCCACAATATATGCACAATTCACAAACTGGTCCCCAGCAACTGGATAACACACAAGGGGCTTCATGCATTGTATTGCCTCATTGGTTGAGTTCCACCCACAATGTGTAAGATAACACCCCACAGCCTTATGTCTCAACACCTCCATTTGTGGTGCCCATGAAACTACTTTCCCTCGTTTTGAGACTCTCTCCAAATACCCTTTTGGTAGACCTTCACGCCATGAAAGCCCTAGAACCCAAATAAACGGGCGTCTTGATGTCTCGAGTGCCAACGCTAAACTTCTAATCTTGCCTTCGCCAATAGGACTAACCCAACTCCCAAATGAGACGTACACCACCGAGCTAACGCTTTGCTTGTCTAGCCAATCTAAACAAGTCATGTCCTCTTCCCAAAACGTTGTGTTTTTGCACGCTAACAAATGCTTGCTTAGAGGTCCGACTGGAAAGATAAAAGGGGAATGCTCTTCGTGATCATAGGCATTGGTTAATCGGATCTTTTGTTTGTGATCATTGTATTCCTGTTCTTCTTCTTTTGGGGAGGAATTCCCAAGGAGCCATCGAAGATTTCGTGACCTATCTAGGGTTCGGATCCAAAATTTGAATCTTGAAACTCTAGCACCAGAAGTTCCAATCAACCATGGAAGATCGTCGGGGCCTAGTTTGGGTTGACCTGGTACGATGGATATTGGTCCTTTGAATTGCGGATTACCTGGAAAAAAAAAATATCAAATTTGTCACATTATGTGAGTATACTCTTCTTCTACAAGATCATGTACCCTTTACTAGAAGTACAAGTTAAATTAAACCTTTTGTTGAAGTGGTTGAAGATTGAGAAAAATATTTGCTAAAATTCCTCCATTTATACATTTAATTTTGTACGCAAGAAAAATGAAGGGATATTATATATTAGAGATCGTCTTTAATTCTTGGGTCAAACTTCTGGCCTAGTGCCCTTGGTTGCTGTTTTCAATGGCCAGGGAGGTTTTGGTTGTGTTAGGTTAGATAGTTTAGTTTAGTTTTGATAATGTCATAAGATATAATGAGTGGAGAGAGATAGAGAGATAAATGAGGGAAATGATGATATCATTAAAACTAAAACTAAACTGAGAAACGAACATGGCCTTTGTCTCCCTCAAGTTCTTTCGGTGTCTCTTTGGCTTTTGTTGGAAAAATAAGTTTATGAAGTATGGAAAGTGTGTTGGAATTTTTATTCCCAAAATATTATTTTATCACATAAATTACTGTTAATTAATATAGAAAACAACGAGTATGAGAGAAATAGAGAAAATAGTAAAAATAGGAAAGATGTTGTCTGTGAGATTGCGAGTAGTGTAGTCACTATCTTAAAGTTAATATCCCTCCCCTCGTGAAGGTTCTACTGGAGTATACTAGCCTCAAGATTAAACCCAAAAGCTCACAAGCAGTCCTCATCCGATGTTCACGACCACCGGGAGGTTTGAATAAGTCACAAACCGAGTTGCCAAAAGTACAAATCATAGTATATGGAAACACTTTTAAAATCTCTTGCACTATATCATCTATATCTCCCATATGTCTATATCTCTTTTTCTTCTTCAAAACTTGTAGCTATATATATATAATTATAATAGGAGAATAACTCATTATCGCATTAGTGTATAAACACAATGATCAATATAAATTATTATTTGTTTGTAACCGATAATGATTTATCAATCACTAAATTTTGTAACAGAAATACAATGAAGGTGATAATTGAGGGATTAATGTCTAATATTTATTTTTATTCACTACTACAATAATGGTTAAAGATGACACACCAAAAATTGAAACAATGCCAGTTTTTGTAAAACTGTCATCGAAAATATGAGGGTAGAGTTTTGATGTCAGTCTATCATAAAAATTGTCATATTTGAGATATAAGATGACAGTTTATAATAAAAGTGACATTATTATCTATTTCTTTAATGTCAGTTTTTGCTTAGAACTGACATTAAAATAAGGTGCTTCCAGAAGCCTATATGAATAACCTTTGAATGTCAGTTTTCTTTAAAAGTGACATTGAAACAAAGCCCTTTTAATGTCAGTTTTAATTAGAACCGACATTGAAGTTGATCATAAAAGATGATTGTA
This sequence comes from Vaccinium macrocarpon, assembly GCA_022606695.1. NCBI lineage: Eukaryota > Viridiplantae > Streptophyta > Magnoliopsida > Ericales > Ericaceae > Vaccinium > Vaccinium macrocarpon. The sequence continues at coordinate 28,446,050 of CM040170.1, forward strand.
AAAACGTGTCATTAAACGTATTAGATGATAATTTAAAAATGTCATCTTATATTAAATCTAAAACTGACATAAAAAGTACTCGACTTAAATTTTTCGAAAATACAGTATAAATATTTTTGTTGGTCTTTTGTAAACAACAAGTGAGCTAGCTCAGTTGGTAACATGCGCGTGTGCAAGGAAGTCAAGGTCTTGATTTCTTGTCCTAGGGCAAACAAGTATTGGCTAACCACACAAGTGCTACGTAGGCGCCACACAAGCGCCACGAGGGTGCCATGTGAACTCCACTAGGCGGTCATGCGAGGGCGGCCTCACAAGAGCCACATGGTCGAAGAAGAATCAAAATTTTTTATTTTTTTTAGAATGGAGGATAGATAAGATGACAGTTTAAAACAGTCATCGTTGATTGTTTTAAACCGTCATCTTATATGTTTTAATGACCTTTTTTTACTGTCATAACAAATCTAGACTTTTAATGTCACCTCTAAAGATGACAGTTTTAAAATTATCATCTTTTGTGATTTATGGCACATTTTAACCGTCATAGTTTAAGGTTTTTTTTAGAAGTGATTAAAAATACTCTAACAAAGTGTTGCTTACTTATATGCCGTCAATTATTGTGCTGAGCCGATTCATACAAAATTTTGCCAGACTTTGATCAGATCTTCTGTTTGTGGACGATGGAATTTGTAAGTACTCCAGATTATTGATTTGACTAATTTTTTTTCTGGTACTATTTCTAAAACTTGTTTAATATCTTTTGCGATTATGTTTTTTTTTTATCCCTCTTATTAAATCAGAACAGTATCAAATTTGATAACAAAAAAAACTGAAAAAAGAATTTCTAAAAAGAACAAAAAATAATAATTTTGTTTTAGCAGATACATATTCAAACCTTTTTTTAAGCCAACAAAGGAAAATAGACTCGTAGTTGCAGTGGACTCAAAGCCTAAAAAAACGTACCGGTTATAGAAACAAGACCGGTGCGCATCATGTAAGGTATAGCAGCAATCAAGTGATAAGCAGCCAACATAACTGGCCAAAACCCGGCCACCGGAACACCACACCTTTCGGCTACTTTAATAGCATAAGAAGATAACAAATCAACCACCACACACACAACATTCCCACCATCACCGCCGCCGTCTTCATCTTCCTCCTCCTTCCTCAGCTTCCGAATGAGGCGCTCTAAATGGGGCGCCATGTTGTTCTCCATAGCCTTCTCAACGGCAAAAAAATCATGCGGCGCGTCCTCCTCCAACCCATCTGGAATAGACAAGAAAGAGATACCGTTGGTTTGGTCTTGAGGATGACTGATTTTGCGGTGGATGAATTCCGGGGTGACCACCACCGGTTGGAACCCACGGTGGGCGAAGGCGGTGGCTAACTGGAGCATGGGGGTCACGTGCCCCTGAGCTGGGTAAGGAACCATGATTATCATCTTCTTCTTTGGCAAACTCTTCTTTGGACATTTCATTGTTTCAGAAATTTCGAAACACAACCTCAGTTTTTGTGATACGTTGATACTACAAGGGACCTGAATACCTTATTTATCTGTGCAGTCAAGTGTTTTTTTAATTCTAATTAGCATGTGTTTTAGAAGATATATCGTAAGATGATTATGATAATTAGTGGTTGTTGGCCAAACTTGTTAAATGTATTTCTCATGGTGAATTATTTTCCGACCAGGTTATTTATTCTAAAGCAAACGATATTTATGGTGACTGTATATATTGGGATTCCATCCCGTGTGGGTCATTGGGCTTAGGCCCAGAAGGTAGGGGGCTAAGATTTTAATGTGTACTCTATAAATACTTCTCATGTCTTGTATTATTTAGTGTGATAGCACAATGTAAAGAGAGACAGAGAGCGTGAGAGGGGGGGCGGTTGTGGCTCTCTAGAGAGAGATATACACGAGAGAACTGGTGAGGATTTCATTATTGTGAGATTGAGTGTGAGTGTATAACACAAGAATACGGATTTTCTCCGGATTATAGTGAAACCCCCCTCCCATGGATGTAGGTCCGATTTGACCGAACCACGTATATTGTGTGTCGTGTTTATCTCTTGATTTTACTGTTTCTGTTCGAGAGGTGCGCGTTTGGGCACAACAAACTGGCATCAGAGCTTAGGTTAAAGCACCGGAGAGCGCAGAACAATTAGAAAATCACTCGGAGACCATTTGAGCACTGTTCGAAGCTTTGACCGGACAAAACAGGTGACGAAACTTGTTTTTGATCAGAGGAATAGGTGCAACTCTCATAGGCGAGTCCAACAGAATGCTCGAGGTATTTTTTCGTCACCGGAAGAGGGCATACAGGCAGTTTGAATGGCGATAGACGAAGCTGAACTAGTCTGGTTCAGATCGGTCTCGAAAAACATGATCGATTTTTTTTTTTTGAAGCATAGGGTTTTGTTCCTCGTTTCAAGACGATCGCGGGGATATAAAATTTGTCGCCGGATGACGTCGGCGTAGTCCACATGCACCAGTCAAAGTTTGGTCAAAGTTGGGCATGGATCTGACGCGCCTACTGTAATTGTCACGCGTTGGCTGATGTTGAAGATGACGATGATGTCATGATGACATCAGCATGAGGAGAATAGTCAACAGTTAATGCCACGGAGGATGCCACGTGTAATCGGTCAATTGCCACATCATCCGGTCAATGCTGACGTGGTGACATAAGGGTCAAAGGGGTCAGGATGCCGCAGGTCAAAGGGGTCTAAGGCTGGTCAAAGGGTTCAAGAGGCTGGTCAAAGGGTCCAGTTTGACTTTTAGAGATGGTTTATTGTTTTTTCACATTTTCAGAGGCTATACAACTCCGTTTTTCGCATTTGAGTAGTTGATTTGGACTGTCTCAACGTTTTGAATCCAACCATGCACTCCGTTTTTCAATTGAAGGCTCAAGAGTAGGTTTTATTGCTGGATTGAGCCAAATCTGGGTATTTGGAAGCGTTTTAGGTTATGAGGAGACTTGTTCCTAGCTTATTGGATGGTTTCGGATTCAATGGTGGGCTTGGTTTTGGGTGATTCGAGCCAGATTTCATAGTCCTAGACATATCCAGAGAGATCGAGGAGGATCCGACGTGGTCTAGCCAATTGGATGGTATGTTGTTGAGTTGGAGGCAAGCCATGGGAGATCCAATGGGAGTCCAGGGGGTTCTGGGAGAGCTGAGAATGGGACATGGATGAACTAGGAGGCAGGATGAGACCCGGGAGAGCTGACGGAGAGTGGCGAGAGACCAGGATGGTGGCAGGAGTGGCGGATAGGTGGCAAACTGGTGATGAAAAAAAAAGCGAGCGAAGTTGGAAGAGCTACACACCAGGAGTATTGGGCAGACTTTGTAGAGATCGGAGGTCGACCAGAGCAATCAAGTGATTACTGTTTAAGCCGTGGTGATCATTCGAAGAAGTTAGTGAGCAAGGATACATTCTTTTGAGTGTTGCATCTCTGTTTGGTGGGTGCAGATACACTTGATTGGTTAATAGCACAGACGCTTACTAGAGTGACAAGTCGGAGTTGGTCAACAGTGATTAGAGGCAGTCTGGTTCAATCAGATTTGAAGACCTATCATCAGGATTTGCAGTTGTGATTCAAGCTGCATTGGATTGGATAGTGGGCCACCATACAGGCTTGTGGGAGTGCAGTGGTAGATGGAGCTGATGTCAGGCATGGTCAGACAGTATGAGTGTTTTGTGATGCGAGCAGGGCTAACGACAGTTGCCGATGCACAAAGGATAGACACGAGATTGTACCAAGGAGTCATGACCGGATGGTACTAGATGCATTGGGAGTCGAATCATGAGTGTGTAAGATGCTAGCCAGCAACAATGATGCAACTAGTTGTTCAGGATATGTTCACGGGAGCTCCGGACAGAAGGATTGAGATGGAGATCACATGATGCATCATGGTATTCTCTTTCTTTTGTCTTTTTGTGGCGGATTATCTTTTCAGTTATGAGCTCATGTTGGTGTGGAGAGATGGAGTCAAGGATTATGTCTTGTGATTGCGCATGAGCATTTGGGGTTTAGATGCCCGAATGCGGGCACTCCGATTAGGGGGTGCATGATTGTGATCAACCGCGGAAGATATGGCTTGCAAGGATATATTCATTCGAGTGGTGTGCCTACTTGGGGTGCGGAGATGCTTGTTTGGGAATGACACAGGCGTTTGTCAAAGCAGTAAATCAGTTTGAGTCACGGAGATCTAGCAGGATTTGTTCACATCCTGGATTCATGAGAGGTGCATCCCGATTTTGGGGATGCGGAGGTGCTCGGTGGGGGATGCAGTGTTAAAGAAGGAATCATTCTCATCGCAGATGGTGTGTGAGATATTTGGAGGAATGAGCCTCTGGTGTACACAGAGGGTAGCTGCATTCTCTTGACAGGACATGATGCCAGCGATGAAGCTGCGGGCACCCTAGTTGAGGGGGTGCAGGCACTTCTGTTGGTGAGCACATAGATGGATGCTTCTATTGGAGAGCGCGGGCTCTTCTGTTGGTGAGCGCATACACTTCAAGTTTGAGGTGTGCGAGTGGAGTCATTCTTTTTTGACGGGGTGTGGTACTCAAATTTTTTTGATTGGCTGCGGAGTCTGGTTTTGCAAGGATACACTCTTTCGGGATTTGAGTACTCTGTTTGGTGGTGAATGGATGCTCGACTGATTAGTAACACAGACGCTTGTCAGAATTAGCTGATTGGAGGAGGCGACATGGGGGTGTTGCAGACGACTTTGCCCACTCGGTGTGGAGGGGGTGATTGTTGGAATTCCACCTCGTATGGGCCATTAGGCTTAGGCCCAGAAGGGATGGGGCTAATGTTTTAATGTGTACTCTATAAATACTTCTCATGTCTTGTATTATTTAGTGTGGTAGCACAATGTAGGGAGAGAGGCAGAGAGTGTGAGAAGGGGGCTGGTTGTGGCTCCCCGGAGAGAGAGATACACAAGAGAACTGGTGAGGATTTCAGTATTGTGAGATTGAATGTGTAACACAAGAATACGGATTTTCTCCGGATTATAGTGAAACCTCCCTCCCCGTGGATGTAGGTCCGATTTGGCCGAACCACGTATATTGTGTGTCGTGTTTATCTCTTGATTTTACTATTTCTGTACGAGAAGTTCCCGTTTGGGCACAACAGTATACGTAGTATTTTACGATTGTTGTACAATACAGTACGCTTGTTGAAAAGTGACATACCATATGCCTCATTATGTATATATATTTTTTATTCTTGTTACATGTGGTTCCGGTCAAATTAAAAACTGTTATGATTTTTAAAAATCCATTGTTCACGGTAACCTTATTACTACGTACGGTTTTTGTATTTGTTACGACCGTTTAAAAAAAAATCGTATTCATGTTACTATTCACGATAATCTATGAAAAATATGTAACAATCACAAAAAAAAAAAAAATAGTACATAGGAATCACCAAAATCATACCTAACAAAAACAAAAAATCGTACGTAATGGCATGTACAGTACATGGTCCACCCCTTTTCAAGAGGGTGTATCCAGATTGTTTCTTTCTTTGTACATGTACTCGTGCAATTCACACCAGGTGTCTATTTGTCTCGGTATAAAGCAGTATTGATCATGGAGTTATAGTATGGAGAGTATCGAGTAACATCTAACGATTCTAACGGGATTTGGCTATAGTAGTCGTGAATTTTTAAAATCATTCTTGTCGGAAACATACCGTTAAAGACTTAAAGTGCCCAACTCACGTTCGAGTAACGGACTAATGGCCACAAGAACGAACTGATACTTTGGTCTCGTTTGTTTGGCCGAAAATAAATGGATGGGATATAAGTGGAATACGAAATCCTTGGGATATTGCTCAGGATATCAATTGATGGAAAAAATTCATATCCGGTGTTTGTGTTCGACGGGATATTGCTCGGGATATCTGGTTTTTTGCACTAAAATGGAGAAATCTCATCCAATCTGCTTTTTCGGGGCGGGGGGATCTATATACCGTACAGATGGGGAGAAAAACATGGATGGGATTTCATATCCCATGCCGAAAAAAACTAACAAACATTGAAAAATGAGGCCTCCTCCAACCCACCCACAAATCCCACCCCCCAATCCCCCAAACAAACAAGGCCTTTACCTATTCATTCATGGGAAGCTTAGACTTGACGGCAGGGTGCAGACATTCCAGTTGAAGTATTTTAGTTTTCTAATATGTTGCGCACGATAGTGTTTATTGTAAAAGGTTGGAAATTTATAATTTGGAATTTTAAAATCTTACCATAAAAGCATTTCAAATTCAGTATTTTTTTTAAGGTTATGACAAATAATATCCACTGCTTTTTAAAAGCTAAAATCTAAAATTAAATTTTCTTACACTTTTTTTTTTTGCAAGCACGCATTTTTTTTTGTCATTCGTCACTCCTAATCTATTACATTGGAGAGGGAGAAATGAGACTCGATCCTGGAATGTAATGTGGAGCATCGAAGAGCTCTATCACATAAGCTAAATTTGGGGAGAGACTTAGAGAGAGAGAGAGAGAGGGGGAGAGAGAGATGGGAAGGAGGAGAGAGAAAGAGGAGAGAGATAATAACTTTAAAGAGAGAGAGAGAGAGGAGAGAAAGAAAAGACTTAAAAGTTGTAATAAATATACAATTCAAATCAAACAAAATCGAGCATACCTAAAAAATAACCCGTCAACAAGCAGCAACGTCGTAATTTATTGGTACAGTTGTATAACGTATAAAATGAAATCACGTTGTTATGGACTTTAGCTGGATTGTGATCTAGTTGCAAAAGGCACGATCAATCTAGATGTTTTTTATGACTGGAGAAACAGTTTTACAATCAAGTCATTTGGACCAGACTGCGACCTAGGCAACTAGCACAACAACCCACTTGACAAAGCCCCCACTTAATTTAGACTACTCATCCAGTAAGGAATCGAACCGCAGATCTTGAAAAGTACTCCAAAGGCCTAACATCCGTCCGAACACTGGGGCAACCCAGGCCTTTTATGCTGTGTTAGATGCGTACCCTCCACCCGTATTTCTTACAAACAGATTCAAGTTGTGAGCGGTCACCACCTCCAAAATAACTTTAAAAAATTGTGATACCTAGCTATCACGGTAAAGTAAATTTAAAAGGTATAATTAATTTAATTACCACTCCATGTACATTATTCGTGCTCGCCAAATCAAGCCCTTTAAGCCGAGCTCATAACTTTAAACTTTGACTTTGTTCGTTAAGGGTTTGACTTATTTAGAAATAAGTCAAGTTCAAACACTACAAAACTCGGCTCGACTTAGCTTGTTTGCGCCCTTAATCGAGTCCGCAAGTTCCACTCCATTTGTGTGGGCAGCAATTTCAAATAAAATTAGTCCTTAGAGCATCTCCAATTGTCTCTCTACTTCACCAATCTGGGCAAATTGCCAAGTGAAACCACCCCAATCCAGTCCCAGCAGCGTCGGCATCCACCTTGGCATTTCCTACTCACCTACAGTACCTCGCCAAGATTGGCGAGATGATCTACACTCACCAGCTACCTTCTCTCTCTCTCTCTCTCTCTCTCTCTCACACACACACACACACACACAGATGGAAGACGAACAGAGTATCACTAATCTGAATCATCGTCTTCATCGGCTTGATAAAGCTCTGGCGATGGTCCAGGGACTTTGTCGGAAAAAATCAATAGAAACTTGATCCTAAAATCTTTTTGATGCCAGATTCTAGTAGCTCTCGTCAAGACAATCTCATCGATACTAGTGTTGTCCACTGATTCCCCAAGGGCAGGAGAAACGAGAGTGGCCAACACCGAGTGGTGTAGAAGATGCGAGGGCGTGCCAGGAGAAGTGTATCTCCAACAGAAATGTAGAAAAGCGCCTGAATATACTGACTAACTCCTTTCAAGCAATTGAGAAACTCGAGCTAAAGTTACAGGGGTTCGTGGGGCCTTGAACAAGGACTTCCACACTTAAAAGAAAATTACATAGAAGAAAAAAAGATTTGAGAGTAAGGAGAAGAAAGGATGGGGAAGAGGTAGGAGATAGACATTGGTATAAGAGATCGATCGACTAACTGCGAGGAGTTAGGAGATAAAAACTAAATTACTTTGCTGCTGTGAGCGTTGTTGGTGTTGGAACCCCTTTTATGTTGCATGGAGGCCACTATTTATAGCCTCTGACTTCAAACATAACTTCCAAAAAACGTAACTGCCCACGATCTTCAACCATAATGCCATGTCTTCCATAAATTTCGGCATCTTCTTGAAAATGCGTGAAAATGTGACAAGTGTCCCTTAACCGGCCGAAAATAACTAACCATGAACTTAATGCATTTTAGCACATGTTAATTTCGGCCATAACCACTTATTTTAGATAAACACTAACTCCTAAATTTTAGGTAACAAAACTTATCACCTAAATTTTCGATAATTCAGCTATTAATTAAAAATCCGAATTCAAATCAAAATGAATGTTAACCGAATCCTTTGCCACGTGTGAATTTTAAAATTTATGGTACAAACAACTAGACATGTCACCGATGGAGTGGTATGGAGCTCTCACACGCCGGCCAAAAGCCGCGTGTGAGTGAGAGTGGATCTCACTCTATGCGTGTGTTTCATGCGTTGGCTAGGGTAGAAGATGATCCATGTTTTTTTTTTTTTTTGAGCCAAGTGACTAGTATGTTGGTAGAGTGCAATTTCGTTCACCCTCCTTTTAAGAGGATAAACAAAACTCCCTCTCCTATATATTAGTTGAATTTGTGTGGATCTTACTACAAAGTGATGACATGCTTACCTCTACAATACACTTTTTGATAAGCACAACATCATTTTGTGGTGGGACTCACACGTTTCAACCAATAAAGGGTGAATAAAATTGCTCATTGGGTAGAGGTGAAATTTTTTTACTTAAACTATATCAGTGTATTACACATTTTCTAGGAAAATTTATCGAAGATGCTCTTAGACTACTGAGGATGCTCTTATCCAAAAGTATTTCCAATAAAATGTTAGCACGAGGAAAATGAAATGGTCAAAAAATGATGAGCCAGAAGCACATAGTTGCGGCAACAAGAATATGAAGACAGCCACTACATTTTTTCAATTGAAATCTTTTAGGTATTTTTTGTATTGATTACTATTTTTGTAATCCAATCGAATTATTTATAGCTCAGTCGTACAGTTGGGAACTTTTAGGAACATGGTCAAGTGAACACTATAAATCGAGACATTTGAAAACACGTGAAATTGTGAGGTGTATTTACCAAAAACAAAAAGAGTTGTTAGGTTGTGTGGTTATGAAAGACAGATACTAGTAAGTTATCGATATTGACTTCCATGTTAGATCTAACACGTTTCAAACCTCATTAATAAATGTGTTCGGCTCGTGGAAGATGCTACATGTACAGACCGAGAGGCACAGAGCATGCTCATGGACCCACTTTTGGATCCCGCATGAGTGATCTGAACCATTCATTATTCTTAGAATATTTTTTCGAGGGGTCCCACAAAAATTTACCTCCATCGGACAGTTAAAAGTGGTCGAACCAAAGTCCCACAGTTTCAAGCAATTTTCCCTAGGAAAAATGCTCTAAGAATTATGAACGATTCAGATCACTTATATGAGACTCAAGAATGGGTTTCCGAGCATGCTCTGTGCATTTTATGTACCTATGGGTTGGTACCCATAGGTTTTCCGGCTCAGAAATAAGTCCAACCTTGGGTTTCAAAAAAATCTTCGTTAAATAATCTATGCTTGGAAAGCTAACATCCATTTGTAACGTGAAGTCTTGAATTTGAGGTTTGATGAATCCTATTTGCAAAGTTATCAACGTACTAACATTCTATGGTTAAAAAGGTAATTCAAACCCTTCAAATTGATGTACACATCTTCTTTTTTTGTTTTTAGTGAAGTTTCTAATCCACTAAAAGACAAAAAAAAAGTGTGGATATAAAATCAATTCCCCTAAAAAAAAAAAAAAAGAGGAAAAACTACTCCCTCTATCCCAATTAATTTGTCTTTTTTTGAAGTTTGTATAATTTTCAATTGATTATATCTAGTAATTTACAACATTTTATATGATTTTAAAAACTTTGTCTTATAAATTTACTGAGATCTATCAAGTAGGATTCATATTGAATATAAAATTCATTACAAATTTAAAATCATTAACTAATTTCTTATCTAGTTAGAAGAGAGTGAGGGACCAAAAATTGGAGAGAGAGTAATATTGAATAAAGGATAACAAACTCTGCTTTAAACCAAAGCTACTCGAGCATGGCTTGCTGTGGTAAAATTGAAGCGACAAAATTTGAAACTTGACAAGTTTTCAAATACTAAATTGATCATGCGCTAGTTAGGGTACAAACATATAGATCTGGGTCATTGATTTCACTTTCCTAGACCGTTTCGGGAGAAGTTTTCATGCATTGTATCATTTTCCTGCCTAGTACTCGTGCCCATGTCAGAATTTGCATGGGATTCCTAACCATGTTGTTCATCAGTTTAAACGTCGTCTAAAAAAATGTTTTTGAGGATGCCAATCAGGATTTGTCACATGAGATCATAGTACTGTACAGTTAAACCCTAATTAACCTTAACCACGAATAGAGGAGATGATGCGAGAAGAAATTTCCTAGGAGGCCTTGAAGTTGACCTTAACCAGGAATTAATCTTCTCTGCATATGCTTCTCGTATGTAAGGGACGGTAGGAGTGCATAAGTGTATTGTAGCCTTTCCCTTCATTCATATTTCAAGGCTGAAGTAGTACCTTTGACGAATGAAATGAGTAATATGGATCCTCGTGCTATTCGAATAGCCTCTCCAGACTAGGAGAATTTTTTTAGTGCCGAGTAGATATCACATGTCAGTAGCCATTGTGCATTTTGGTCTTCCAAAACACTTTTAGACGGTCCGAATAATAAATGCACTCTTAGACTGTCTGGACTTAAATGCAAACCCCAAAATACTTTAATTTGGGCATTGCAAGTACCACGTAAGGCGCCACGTAGCACTCGCCGGGACTGACAAATTTCTCCCAGACTAGGCAAATGTAGCTAGCGAAGTTGGGTTGTGACAAAATGCCTAGTCATATAAAGAGCCAATTGGGGTCAAGAAAAATGGGTAGAGTTGGTCATTTTTCTAGAAGGCTCATTTGATTAGTGGGTTGGAAATACTCTTATTTTCTAATCCAGTACTCTGCCCTCCTTCGGGAAAATTAAACAAACTTTTTTTTTGTTTGTTTGTTTTTTTGGTTTGGCAATCTAGACCAGCTTGTCTAGCCTCAACTAAGTTCCTCTATAATTATATCAAAGGCAGATAATCCATGTCAGGATTGAGATATTAACTACAGAAATTATTGCGGCATAACCCTAAAAAGATGCCAAGTTTGGAACTCGGGATGTCTTGATTTAACATTAGCGACCTTATGAACTGTGATTAATAAAAAAAAAAAAAAAAAACCTAACTTTTGCGTTTGAATGTGGGAAGTTAGGGTGAATTTAATTGGAGGCTTGGAGCAATTTTTTTGCATGGTGTTCCCTTAAAATAAAGAACACTTTAGACTATTCAAATAAGGTGGGCTAGTAGTGCTTGTACATACACATTATAGACCTGATTAATTATTTCGTTGTTGGAAAAGAAAACTGGACACGCCCATGGTTTAATAGTGGTATATTTTAACACGTGATGATGATATATATACATGTCTACTCCAAAAATAAAGGCCAGAACTTTTTGGAACTTTTTCGGAATCTTCTCCAAAAAATATAGTATGAGGTTGTGATTCACTCAGTTTAGAAAATGAAGTGTGTGTTTATTGAGTGAATCACAATCACATACACGCACTTCATTTTCTACATTTAGTGAATCACAATCACACACTTCGTTTTCAGGGAAGATTTCGAGAAAACTTTTCATGTTCCCTACCAATCCTCCTTATCGGATACTCTCTCCATCCCAATTTTATAGTCCCTCGTTCTATTTTAACCGAATAAAAAAACGATTATATCTTTCAATCGGTAATACATTTTATATGCAATATGGATATTGTTTTATAGATCTTGATTTAATCTAAAAAACAAGTGTTCAAAATTACCTAAAACATTGTAGATTATAAGATATAACACTTTGAAAAGTAGCACAAACTCTCAAAATAGACTATAAAATTGAGACGGTGGGAGTAGAATAAAAGAATGTGTTAATTGTATTAGAGCCAAGTAGGGCTACTAAACAAACCAAACAACTTGAGTTCGACTCGATTTTTGGCTTTTTCAAACTCATCTGAAAAAATATAAGTCAAGCTCAATCATATATTTTTTGTTCGTTAATAAATTCAAGTCAAGATTGAGCATGTATGTGTTTAGCTCCATAGACTCGTGAACAAAGAGATCATTCGGTAAATATTACAAAGATTGGGGTAGATTAGTAAATATTTCAAATATGAGATATGAGTCGCCTGTTTCATATAGTTATTTTCTGTTGCATCCAAATAAGGAACCTCCTAAATGAGAAAAGGAAATTTTGGGCTACATTAGATCCTATATAAATCTTCACTGGAGGAATTCAAAAAATCTTCACTGAAGGAATTCAAAGGATTTAGGAGAGAGCGTAGAGCTGCTCTCACCTTCTTCATGCTAGGTTTTTGGGGCCAAGATTAGACAGGTAACACTTCCCTTCTTTCTGTATAATTTTTTTTTTTTTTTGTGCTTAAGATGGTTTGAGAACAAGTTTGAGGGCTTTTAATTTAATGAATGACAACTAATAAATACGATTTTAGGTTTGTAAGTTTTTTTTGGCTTAGATATTTTTTGGGGGTAAATATTTTTGGCTTAGATTAATGCTGCTGGTTCTTCTTTATGGCTTTTCATTTTAGAACTTCATTAGCTTAATTTGCTTAAGCTCGGGCTTGAAAACTCTAAATTTCATGAGCTTAAACTAAAGTTTTGAAAGCTCGAGATTAACTAGCATACTTCACAAGTCAAGCCAAGCTTATCATGAACACAAAATTTCAAGCTCGAGCTAAACTTGAACAATTAGTCTCCAAAAATTGTCAAGCTTGAGCCAAGCTTGAACACATGTAACAAGAAGCAAGCCAAGCCTTAGCAATATTGTTCTTACCATGTTTGGCTCGATTGACACCCCTAAGACCAAGTTTTGGATTAGGAATAGGGTATATGGACTAGATGGTCCAGTTTTAATTGTTTTTCGAGTTCTTCTCAGTAAAATGATTCAAAACGTTCACATTTTAGAGCTCACACGTAAAAAATCATTGACCATGCAAAAAATCACAATGATCGAATAAATGGGTTAAACTAGTTTTGATTTAGTGTTGTAATTCGTTTTATTCCAAACAAATGCATCCTGAAATCTTATCAACTAGTATCCGAACATCACAGTTTTTGAATGGTCAATGTTTTCGAAGAGCTATAAAATATAAGTGGTTTGATCACCAAAATAGTCCAGGCAAGAACCAAGAGTGATCAAAATTGGATTGTCTAGTACTAGGGCTGTAAATGAAGTAAGCCGTTTGTGAACTATTTGAGATTTGACTTAGTAAAGACTCGTTCGAGTTCAATTCGGATACTAAACGAAATGAATCTGAACTTTAATTTTAAGCTCGTTTAATAAACGAGCCGAACTTGAACTTGACAATATTCGGCTCGATTAAGCTCGTAAACTTGGAATATATAGTATATCGCATAAGAATTTCATAAATAACCTTGAATATGCATAAACTTTCATTTATAGATAATGACAATTTTATGACTACTACATATATTTAACTTATAGAAGTAGTATCATAAACTTAAATTTTAATATGTTTTTATAATTTTACGTATGCATGGACTTATGTTTGTACAAAATAAAATAAAAAATATTTGAAGTTCTAGACTTGTATAAAAGCATAAATATTTAACATTTTTTGACTCGTTAAGGCTCATGAACAAATTCGAGTTTGACTCAAACCCAGGCGAGCTTGACTCGTCAAATTTTCATTGAGTTTGAGCTCGGCTAGAGTTCGTTTAAAAACTCAATGAACGAACTTGAATATTCTATAGCTTGGCACAGCTCGATCTCAGCTCGTCAAATTCATGTACTAGCTTTTTATCTACTGCTCGAGTCAGTTATTCAAAATTAGATGAATTTGAGTACAAGCGAAGCTCAAATATTTTAAGCCCAAGTTCGATAGTGTATATGAAAGTACTGAATATGATAGGAATAAATTGAATAATCATCAACTGTCATCTATCTCGTGGAGGGTCCAATATAAGTATGGCGGGCCGAACTCACTAGGACAGGCCCAAAGCTCATCAAAGAGATGTTTTCTTGATCGTTCAAAGTTAAGATTGAGCCTCCGTAGCGACGGGGTCAGTGGTGTAGCCCAAATCGTGGACTAGCGAGAGGATGGCCCATGCTCGTCGGTCGTTGGGCTGGAATGCAAGCCGCGGTATTGGTCTTATGTATTCGGAGAGCCCAGCCCATGCCAGCTTAGTGCTACAGGGGGGATGCAGAAATCTAAAGTCGTTAGGCAAACAATAGAAAAAGATGTAAGATACTTACTTGGAAATGGCTACAATACACACTTCTTATTTGGGTGTACGATATGTACCTATTGTATGGTCTAGATTGTGCCACCTCATCAACAATCGTAACATTTTTTAGGTTTTTCGTAACTTTTCAGCAATATGATTCGTAACATTTTCTATGATTCATAACATTTTGGTGTGTCTTGTAACTTTTACAAAAAAAATTCGTAACTTTTCCAAAAAATTCATAACGTTTCGCAAAAAATCGTAACTTTTTCAGGGGTGTGTATCATACACACCCAAACCCAAATAAGGGGTGTGTATTGTAACTTTTTCCTTTGTATATTGTACTTGTGCTCTCATATTTTATTTATATTCTTCAGAGCAAATCAACTTCATCGTGCTAAAATGAAATTGTCGAAATTATTTTTTGGCTGGCTACAGTGTTACTTTATCGAATAGGATGGCTCCACCATTACAATGTTATTTTGACATAACCACGGTTGTTTTTGTTTGGTTTTGAGTTTTGGTTTTTATAATAATTAGAGGGAGAAATATGGGTAATAATTAAAAAATAGGTATTAATGATTAGAGAGAAAAATAAGAATAATATTTAAAAATAGAGATAATAATTGAATAATAATTTAGAGAACCGGTTCTTAAGAACCCAAACCAAACAAGGCCCACATTTCTTCCAATTCGCAACTACGTTGCTCTTAGTTTGAAGACGACGTGACAAGTTTGGCAACCAGTAATAGGATTAGGAATATTAGGAATATTCGGTATTGAATTTGGCAATACTTAAATTTTTCATTTTTGAATGTCAAATTTTGATCTTAGATTGACATTTTACACAACAGTGTAGTAGGATACGCAAGCATAATTTAATAGTAAAATATTTGACATCAAACCAAAGAAAATCAACTAATCTGTGTTGCGATTCAATGAATGTCCGAGTAATGACTGCCCCTTAAGACCTCAGCAGATGATGGGATTGGTCTGCAGTTTAACCAGATACTTAGGGTTGGTTTGGGTGAATTGAAAAAACTAATTTTTTGGTATTACCTTTATTAAAAAAAATTGAATTATTTTTCGTCTTTATTCACAAAACTTTAAATTTGGCTAATAATTTTATACTTTTTAGATTCCTCTAGTCGAGACAAGCCAAGAAACCAAAAAAAAATTGAATAAGGACAAAACTAAAAAAACCAAAAAACTAGTTTTTTCAATTTACTCAAACCACCCCTTAATTATAAAAAAAATTATTGCTATCCAAATTGGGATCCGAGGTGGATGTTGTGCGGTAAAACAACGTAATTTTTGGCACATCTCTGAAGCTTCCAAAGACCTTGTTCGGAAGAAGGAAAAAAAATCACTTCAAAGTGTCTAAAACCACTATATTCTACCCCAAATAACCTAAATCCCCTAAAATTGAAAATCAAAATTAACTCTTCAAACAGGATCTATTGAAGTGTACTAAGAAAATGAACAAAATTATGTCGTTTTATCGCACAACACCTCCTCCGAATTTCCTAAACTGCTCTTACTATTTCTCAAAAGAAAATGAGGGTGGAAAGTAAATTTTGGCCACAGAGTTGGCCAATTTTTTTGTACTACTCAATAATTGAAAGGGACCGGGGAGTACCAAATAAACGACTTCTTCTCAAGTTTTCAACTATTTGTTGCGAGCTAGAGGCTCACAATAGCCTAAAACTGGACTCCACAGAAACTCTCTCTCTCTCTCTCTCTCTCTACTCTCTCTCCTCCAACAGTAGCAGACACTTTTCAGGAGGGCCCCTATCCATCTTTCCAAGTCCTCTCTGCACAAACCTCTCTCTCTCCTCCCCTTGTCTCTTCTCCAAAAGTATCACACACTTTCCTCCTTGTCTATTCCCCCAAGAATTGTCAATTCTCGCTCCAAAAAAGCCCTCCACCTTTCCATTCCCTTTCTCAGAAAAAAAAAACCCATCATGCTCCACAGCCCAACCCCTCCTCAATCTCCCATCAACTCAAACCCTAACTCTAATTCCTCCACCTCCCCCATGAAACCCAGTAAACGCGCCACCGTCAACCAAACCGACGACTCTTCCAAACGCCGGCGAAATTACTCCGGCGAAGCCTCAATTTCCGGCGAGAAAACCGCCGCCGAGGAATTGACGGCGATCGAAGGCGAGAACGCATCGTTACGACTGTTGGGGCTGTTGCTGCAGTGCGCCGAGTTCGTGGCGATGGATAATTTGGACGAGGCGGCCGGCCTCCTGCCCGAGATTTCCGAGCTATCGTCGCCGTTCGGATCGTCGGCGGAGCGAGTGGCGGCTTACTTCGCTGAGGGGTTACAGGTGAGGTCGAAGCTAGAACCTCGAGTTTGTTGCAATTGCATATGCTACTCCTGATAGTGTTGGAGATTCTTATACTGTAAATTAAATGCTGTCTTGGATTTTCTAGAATTTTTGTTCATACCGAGAGCAATTTTGTTCACCCTCGCTTAGGGCGGACATATCTTATCTGCATTCGGTGAGCTAGATTTGATGATCGAAACCGTTCAGTTTGTATAGAGCGGAATTCGATCGGCTCAATTGAATGAGTCCAAAAATCTAATTCTTGGGTCTAGAACTTGATAGGGTAGAACTTGGATTTTTATAAGCATTCACTAATATTGATTGAATTGAATTTTTGCTCAGTTAAAGAAAAAAAAAAATTCAAATGTAGAATTTTTGTTGCTACGGAAAGCAATTTTGTTCACCCTCTCTCATTGGGTGGAGTGTGGAGATATCTTATCCGCATTTGGTGAGCTGGATTTGATGATCGAAACCGTTTAGTTTGTATAGAGCAAAATTTGATCAGCTCAATCGAACGACAATAAGTACTTCATCAAAAAAATCTAATTCATCGGTCTAGAACGTGACAGAGTAAACTTGGATTTTTTTTTTTATAAGCATTTATTAATATCCGATTGAATTGAATTTTTGCATAAAAAATGCTAGACATATAACAAAAATATACAACAAAGTGGACAACACACTCACATGCGATGTGGGCTCCACAAACAGTTGAGTGTGAAGTGTGTGTGGAGCCCAAACTCAATGTGAATGTGTTGTCTATTTTGTTGTACATTTTTATTGTGTATGTAGCATTGCTCTTTTTTTGCATTGTGTACTACCAAATTAATTCACATAAAATGAGCGGTTTTGGATACCGACAATGTCTGCCGTCATACTGTAACATCTCTCACTAGATGTGGATAAAATTCGCCGAATGTGGAAAAAGTTACCCTCAGCCAAGGTGACGGTCAACAAAATTGCTCTCGTTTTCATCAATTTTACATTAAAAATATGGTGTGACTTCATTTGTATGCTTTTCTATTTTTTTGATTGTGCCCTATTTAAATTGGCCACCTAACGCCCAATTCCTAACTTGGTCCTCTGACTGCAGGCTCGGATAATCAGCTCCTGCCTCGGCACCTACTCCCCAATCAACATCAAAACCCTAACCCTAACTCACAGCCACAAAATCTTCAACGCTCTGCAATCCTACAACTCCATCAGTCCATTAGTCAAATTCTCTCACTTCACTGCTAATCAAGCCATCTTCCAAGCTGTCGACGGCGAGGATCGCATCCATGTCATTGATCTCGATATAATGCAAGGCCTTCAATGGCCGGGATTGTTCCACATTCTAGCCTCCCGACCGAAAAAAATCCGATCAATTCGAATCACTGGTGTTGGTTCGTCGATCGAGCTCCTCGAGTCCACCGGGCGTCGACTCGCCGAGTTTGCGAGGTCGCTCGGTCTGCCATTCGAGTTTCACCCGGTGGAAGGGAAAATTGGGAACATAATGGACCTAAGTCAACTCGTGGTGAGAACGGGTGATACTATTGTGGTGCATTGGATGCACCATTGTTTGTATGATATAACGGGGAGTGATTTCGGGACGTTGAGATTGTTGACTTTGTTAAGGCCCAAATTGATCACGACCGTTGAACAAGACCTGAGTCATAATGGGACTTTTTTAGGGAGGTTTGTTGAGGCGTTGCATTATTACTCGGCCTTGTTTGATGCTTTGGGGGACGGATTGGGTGTGGACAGTGCAGAAAGGCATCAGGTGGAGCATCAGTTGTTGGGGTGTGAGATTAGGAACATTTTGGCCGTTGGTGGGCCCAAGAGGACGGGTGAGGTGAAGGTGGAGAGGTGGGGGGATGAGTTGGGCCGGGTCGGGTTTAGACCTGTTTCGTTAGCAGGTAACCCAGCGACCCAGGCTAGTTTGTTGCTTGGCATGTTTCCTTGGAAAGGGTATACTTTGGTGGAAGAGAATGGGTGTTTGAAACTGGGATGGAAGGATTTGTCCTTGTTGACTGCTTCTGCTTGGCAGCCGTCCGATTAGATTATGGGATTGGGGGATTGGGACTGGGACTTGTGAGGTGAAGGTGGAGAGGTAGGGAAATGGGTCGGGTCGTGCCTTGACCCGTTTTTTCTGGCGACCCAGGCCACTTTGTTGCTTGGGATGGTTCCTTGGAAAGGGTAACTTTGGTAGAAGAGAATGGGTTAGTGAAAATGGGATGGAAGGATCTGTCTTTCTTGACTGCTTCTGATCGGCAGCCGTCCGATTAGATTTCTTGTATGATTGGGATTGGGACTTGGGAGGTGAAGGCGGACAGTTGGGTTGGGTTGGGTTGGGTTGGGTTTGGTTTTGACCCGTTTCGTCCGGTGACCGAGGCCAGCTTGTCGCTTGGGATGTTTTCCTTGGAAAGGGTATACTTTGGTAGAAGAGAATGGGTTTTGTGAAATTGGAATGGAAGGATCTGTCTGTGTTGACTGCTTTTGCGTGGTAGCCCTCCGATTAGATTACTTTTCCGGATTAGGGTACTGAGAGGATGGTGGTGCAATGACATAAGCGGCAAGTGCTTTCATCAAATCATAATTCTTTAAGATGGCCGTCCGATTAGATTACTATACTGGATTGGGTACATGTTATTTAAGATAGCCGTCCGATTAGATATATTGGTTTGGGATGAGGACTTGTTTGGTGGGAGAGAATGGGTGGTTGAAGAGAAAGGGTTTATTTATTTGATTATTTTTTGTTCATAGGTTTAAGCATATTGGAGTATTGTCTGGTGAAGGCAGTCTTGCTGTAATTCTTTAATGAAAGGAAAAGATGTAGTAATTGTTCATATTGATTTTTTTTTTTTTTGCGCGCGCGCCCGTCAGATAACACTTCGCACTACTATCTAACCCCGCCGCACCTACGTCAAGAAACTATCTGTTGTTGTTGTGACAAACCAAAGAAGAAAAAAAAGAAAGCTTAAAAGCCTGAACTTCCGTTGTACCAAAAAAAAAAAACCCGGGGAAGCAATTGCATAGATTTCTGAATCTGATTGATTTTAGCATTGTTAAACTTGTCTATAAACTAATCTACTCCACGAAAATCTTTAGGGGTGAAAAAAAGATTGCAGTAATTTTGGAATTCCTTCTGGTAGGATGTTCTTGGTAATTATAGAGCCCATTTTATTGACGGAACTAAAAGTGAAGAGATTTATATATACACCAAATGTATATATTTCTTATTATTGTACCTTCACATATCTTTCAATGGACAATCATTCACAAAACTTCGGTCAATCAATTCTGCGGGCCAAATGCACGAAAGGTTATTTGGTCGTCTTAGCCACCGCTGCCATATCAATACCATTATCTACTGTACACTTTTATGAAACTTATTAAGCTAAGTGTATGGACTCACGAAAATGTACGGTAAATAAGAATACATTAACCTCTCACGGGATTCCCAACTAATACAATCATCTCCCCTCTAGTTTATGGAATTTCTCATTTTACCACAAGAGAAACAAGGCTAATAATCTCCACATACCCGTTTCACTTTCCCTATTCCATTAGTTGTCCGTTAATGAGTCTCACAATATGTGTTTTTTACTTCAATACCACTGGTATCCATTTAAAAGAAAAAAATCTGCCCAATCCCTTCCCGATTAATCATTAGGTGCTAAGACTTTTAGTCACCACACAATTATGTGAGGTCCATACAATTCAGAAACAACTCATTTAGAATAAGTAGATTGATGGATGTCATAGACGATAACTCGAGCCGTGATTTTGGTATAATATAAGAACAAAGCAAACAAAGAAAAATAAAAAAACCTAACCCCACAATTCTATTATTCATAGAGGGCTTGGCCTCTCATTGACTCGACAATGTTACATAAACAGAAAAGTTTTACAATGTTTTTGTTTAGGATGCGATTGAAAGGGATTATCACTTGCAAATCAAATATCCAATGAAGTTGGTTTATTCCTGCAAAAATTTACTGAAGTTGGTTTATTCCTGCAAAAATTTTACTCAACTAATTTTGGTGGCGAAAATGACAAAAAAAATCCGAAAGATAAGGTTTCATGTTGACCCTAACCTTGAGAAATTTTTCAATGCCTAGCGGATACTAAGTGGCGGTACCCAATGTGCATCTTGACCATTCAAAAATGTATTGAATGGTCCAGACTTTAAATAAAGAGTTGAATTTATTTAGAATCTAGACTATTGATTGCGGAGATGGAAAGCCGTAATGAGGCGCTACGGGTACCACATCAAACACCATGTGGTACCCGCTCGACACTAAAAAATTTCTCCTAAACTTGTGACCCCAAGGCTGATAAATACCCTAAACTCAGAGAGTTAGTTAAAAGGGAACTGATCAAATAAAATCAAAGAAATAGACTTAGAAAGTTACCAAAGCGAAAAGATAACTGAATGAAGCTATAGCAAAAAACCTCAACCAAAACAAACTTGAATGATACATTAACCAACTGTTCTTCTCGTTTTGTTTTTGCATACCGGTAAGGGATAGAAATAAAAAAACCAATACCCTAACCAACTTCAAACCATTAAATAAAAAATGCATACCCATAAAAGTTCCCAATCTGCACTGATTGTAACTATCAATAACCAACCCAAACCACCCCACCCCCAGGAAAAAAAAAAAAACCGAAAAATAAAAATGAAAAAATAGAGAATAAATAATGGCAAAACCGAAATCAAGAAAGCAATCACTAATACCTTTTCCCAAGAATAATGCCAATAACAATAGACACCAGTGCCACGCCAAAAACGATCTTAAAATTCGCGAGAGGAGAAACCGCAGCCTTAGCAGTTTTAGTATGGACTCCCTCGGCTGGCGGTGCTTGTGCAGAACTTGTTGCAGCTTCTAGCTTTTTCTTACTCTTCCGTTTCGATGGAGAAGATATCGTCGATCCAATGTCTCTCGATTTCACCTCCATTCCGTCATCCTGCCAACACAAATATGTGTTCCAGCTAATTAGATTTGATTGAAGAACTAATCTCAAACATGTAAATGAGTCAGAATCGTTGCACGTACTATACTAGATCATCGCGTGTCTTATTCCGTAGTGCAGTGAAAATCATTGAAATCTTTTTCCCGTTACATGTATATTCAAGTGTGTATATACTTGTGAACGTGTATGAAAAAGTGTCCCCATGGTTACAGAATTGAGGATAAAACATACCTTTTGTTGGGATTTAGAATCAGCTATCTGCAATTTCTGCTCAAGCTCTTTCACTTGCTTTTCTAGAACTGCAACCACTTCGTTCTTAGCTTCAAGCTCTTCAAAGGAACGCTTCGGAGCAGCTTCTCGTTCCAATTCCTTTTGAGAATCTGCTTCTTTCTGTTCAATTAAAAAAAACCCAAATCCACAACATCTCTTCAACAACTATCCAAATCCCGTTTCTTTAAAACAAACAAAGAATATTAACGCTAACAGGACCGGCCCTGATATTTGGGTTGCCCACTTAGTAGTAAGTTATAAAAATAAAAGAGACATACAACTCATAAAAAAAATGTTACGTTGTGCTTTTAGCTTGAATTAGATAAAAAAAAATATAAAAATCAAAATGTAATCCTAGTTATAGTGCCTTATGCTTAAGCAAATTCTTCTTGATTTTTACTATATCTGAGAAGGATTCGCTTTCCCTTCTCTCAATAATAAGTTCTTTTCAAGTATGTTGGGAAAATGGCCAATTTCACATTCTTGGACTAAAAAATAAAGGTCGGGACCTAAGAGTATGAGGAATCAAGAAAATTACATTTCTCTCTCTCAAAGAAAAAATGACCAAATACGGGGTCAAACCTAATATTTTGAAGGCTTAAAGTGAATTTAAAAAATGCACCCTTAGTTTTTGAAACCAAATCCAAATAGGTGGCTAGTATAAGGTAAACAAATTAACAACAAAGTACTACTCTAGTGTTTTCTCTAACTAATCATTTTATCAACTTATTCCTATAAGAAAAGTTATCAAAAAACTCTTGTAAGAATACTATCTTAACAATAAAGATTATATATTTTATCTCTTTACATGTAAGTAAATTCGATTTGAAAAGTTAGGAGTTGAATAAAAATAAACTAAGAGACAATAAAAAAATATTTATAAAAACATTTAAATGACATTTAAAATATTTGAAACTTGGATGCTACAACCACGAAAGCCTAATAATATTTTTCTATTAGTTGTGTAAAAGGTATATTTTATCTACAATATAAATCCAACTAAAAATAAGGTCAAAAATCAAATGTCCAAAAATGTAACTATTGAGACTTAAACTCTGACCACTAGGGAAGTGAAAACATGCACAAACCACCGAAGCCAACTTTCACCTTGCGATAAAAGCTGGAGTAATTTCTATATGATATATATCTCTTCACTAATTTTTTTGTTTTTTTTTGAGTTCCCCCTCCCGGGGCTTATGGAGCTTTCCCCGGGGCCCGGCCGGAGTTACGCTAAAGGCAGTAATACTGCCAACAAGGCACATACCTGAGACTGTAGCTTCTGCCCTTCGAGTGTAAGCTGCTCTGTCAATTCTTCGATTAACTTCTTTGAAGAGGAAAGCTGTTCCAGTGCTTCATCCTTCTCAGTTACAGTTGCGGAAAATTTTGCTTCGATTTCATTTAGTTTGGACTGGTGTGTCGCTAATTCCTGAGTGAGCTTCGAATTCGACTCACCAAACCCTTCTCTCTCTTTTTCAAACTCACCTGACTTGTTCTGCATCTTCTCAATAATGTCTTCCAAACCCTTCAATTTCAACAGGGTCTGTACCAACTCAATCTTTTGACTCTCTATGACACTGGTTGCTTCATGAACCTGTTCTTCGTACTTCTGTATCTGGCTTTCGAGTGCACCTAGCTTTTCAGTCAAATCTGTAGCTTCCAAATCTCTGTGACTAAATTTCTGAATGGCTTCTTCCAACTCTCTTTCGGCCTCTGAAATCCGGGCTTCAGCTGCTAAGTGAAGTTCAGATGCTTTCGAGTGCTTATCTGCTAACTCAGCAATAGTATTCATGTGAGACGCCAGTTGGTTATCAGCAGCTTCCTTTTCACCATAAGCAGAATTCAATGATTCTTGAAGCTCATTAACCTTCGTTTTGAGCTGTGCATTTGTCTCGGCTAACATTTCACTCTCCGAGGAAAACTGTGCAGCCTTTGCTTCCACCTCTGAAATCTTGCTTTTGAGTTCTTCATTGAACTTCTCTGAAGAAGCCAATTTTTCAGCTGCTTCTTCTAACTGCTCTTCGTAAACCTTCACTTGATTTTCAAGAATCGCTAGGTTCTCGTAAAGCGATTTTGCCTCTAAATCTCGGGTGCTGTAGTTTGCAAATGCTTCTTGGAGTTTCAGCTCTGATTCCCTACTTAAAGACTCATGTAAAGTTTCAAGCTCCGACCTTTTCGCAGTTGCTTCATCCAACACTTTACCATGGTGCTCCAGTTGCTCCTCAGCAGACTTCAGTTTCTCCATAACTTCAATTTCTCTCATCCCAGCAGCTTTCAGATCGTTCTCAATGCTTTCAAATTTCTGCTGAGTCAGATTCAACTCGTTACGCAACACTTCAATAAGTGTTTCGGCTTCAGAAAGCTTCTCACCGGAATTCTTGAACCCATCCTCCAAATTTTTCTTCTCTTCTGTCGTTACACTCAAAATATCGGTCAACTCCTTTTCCTTTTCAGTCGCCGTTTGAAGTGCAACCTCAAGGCTTGATGCTTTTGATTGGAATGCTTCGAGTTCCATTTCAAGTTCAGATATCTTATCTAACTTTGTCTTCGATTCAGCTTCAGTATCCGAACATTTCTTTTCCAACGCGCTTATTTGTTCTTCAAGCTCCTGGATTCTGTACTTCTCTGCTTCTAGCAACAGCTCCAACTCGCTCACCTTTTTGCCAGCATCATCTGCTTTTGAATGAGACATCTGGATTAGATCTTCTAGTTCAAGGCTGCGTTGATGTGTTGTAGTAGCTCTTCCCTCGTGTTCAGCACACTTCTCTTCAGCATTCTTCAAGGCAGACTCCATCTGAGTTACCTTATCCTCATATTCTTGTATTTTGCCACTCAACTGTTTCTTTTCTTCCTCGACCTCTTCTACTTTCACACCAAGTTCAGAGTTTTTCTCATAAATCTCTCTAAGTTCCCTTTCAGCATCGTTGCTTTTCAGCTCAAGCAGATTGATCAGTTGCTCTAGCTCGACATTTTTCTGCTCTGCGGCTATGATACGTGGCTCGAGCTCTCTCAGTTGCAATTTAGCTTCTTCAGCTGCAGCATTCGAAGCTTGCACAATATCTTCAAGCTCAACATTCTTTTGTTGGGCGGTCGTGGCTGCATATCCGGATTCATGGTGGAGCTCTTCAAGAGATTTTAGCTTCTGTTCCAGCTCAGCATTATTTGCCAAAGCTTGAGACAGAAGAGCATCAGCTTTACAAAAGTTGTCATCCGATAACTGCAACTTCTCCTCGAGATCATCGCATGCCTCTTTCATCTGAGCCACATTACTGGTTAAATCGCCCACAGCAGCTTCTAGAGCTTCTTTATCTTTCATTACTTTGGAAAGCTCTTCTTGTATCGTCGAAAGACTCGAAACATGTGCTTCCTTTGATTGAACTTCCTCGTTTAGCTTTGATTTGGCTTCTTCTAACTCGGACTCCTTAAGTTGAAGATTTTCTTTTGTAGACAATAGCAAATTCTCAAGTGCAGAGAAATCTTCCTTCAACTGCGATTCTGAAGCCTTTCTCAAATCAACTTCTTGAGTCAATTCAACTAAAAGGGCTTCCTTAGAAGCAAGCCTCTGCTCAATTTCCCCCACTTGTGATTTTGAAACCTCCAATTCTCCTTGTACCGCGGAAAGCTCAGCCGCAGTGCTCTTGAGTGCATCTTCAACCTTCTGGTTTTCGGCAATCTTCTCGTAAAGGCCCTTGACCTCTTCTTGTAAGGAAGACATCTGATCCTCCACTTCTTTCGTGCTCAACTTAGCCATTTCGAGCAGCTTTTCAAACTCCAAGGCTCTTTTTGTCTCCAACTCAGCATGTGAGCCGCTTTCCTTGTGTAACTCCTCAAACTTACGTGCCTCACCCGCAGAAGACTGCAGCTCTTGCTCTAGCTCCTCCATCTTCTTTCTTGAGCTCTCAAGGTCAAGGTTGAGGCTTTCAAATGATTCCTTCACGTCGACCAGCTCCTTGTGCTTTTTATCTTGGGCTTCCAACGCCTCTTGCAAGGCCTGAAGTTGAGTATTGTATCTCTCCTCGGATTCCACAACCTGCTCTTCTAGTTTCTTGTGACTAAGCTCCAGTTCTTCGTATTTCTTTCCACTTTCCTCCAGCTTCGCCTTTGTAATAGATACTTCATCCTTCAACTGAGAATTTTCAGATTCTGAATGCTTTAGAGATCCGGCTAGTGTTTCCAGTTCGAGCTCGAGTTCTTTGACCTTTTCCTGGGTCTCGAGAAGTTCTCTGCTTGCAGTGGAATTGCTTGAGCTTCGTTCAATAACCGATGACTTCTCCTTCTCAGCATAATGTGGTTCTTCCTTTCCATCCAAGGGCTCCTTCTCTACTTTTATAAATTCACCTTCCAAGGCTGTTTCATCGTCTTCTTTTTTTTTCCTTCCATCGATTTGGCTCAAGTCTCCATCGCTGATCTGCAATAGGATTTTGAAAACAACAGAACTTAAAAAACCAATATAGCAAAATTCGTGAGAACTTTCTCATAAAACTGGTTCCTTTGAAACACCAAACACCCCCAGTGCCCTTTTTCCATAGAAAAAGGACATTGGAATTTTTTCCGCCAATTCCAAGTCCGGTGATGTAATGACCGATGCACATGCTGACGATCATTTGTGTGAGCAACATGTTGTGCAGCCTTTGGATGATGACCAACTGGAAGATGCAACAATTCTAAAGCGTTGCATCAAATTTTTCGTTTCTCTTATAGTTTAAACAAGTTTTTTTTATTGTTCAGTATATAAAATGGCCAGTATTGAATCTTTTTACAGTCATCATTGTAGGATTTCATTCTTTACACAGCTCAAGTCTCAGCAGAAAAATATTTTTCTTGTAAATGCTACCGGATATAAAATGAAAATCAAAACAAGGGAAAAAAACAGGAGCTTATAGCTAGCTACCTTAGTTGAATCTGTATTGCTGTCTGCCTTTACGAGTACCTTCCCCGCGGGGATCTCTGAACTTACTTGCAATTCTTCTTCCATACCTCAATGAATTGCACCTTACTGAAGATTCCTTCTGGGAAAACATGAAAGAATGATTAGATCACAAGCTGAACAGTTAAAAAGAGAGGGTCACACACTTTCAACATTTCAATTCCATAAACCGGGGAGAAGACCATCGTACTTCCTCATATCAATTTAGATATAATCCTATACCCAATTGAAATTAACGCAACCAGACGTATTGAAATCAATTAACTACAAACATATTTGGACCTTTTGCTGAATACAATAACTTGTAATGGATCAAGTCAGGTCGAGTAAACAGTTGACTAAAAATAAAGAATTTGCTTTGGTTTTCAAAAACTGACAAGGGAAGAGGAATGCTCAAATGTCAGTATGGACACACAATGGGAAACTGCTTATTTTTGTAAACAATATTGATCCATTTTTTGGATTCTTCAAGAGTAGTTCACACAAGATAAAAGACTTAAAGGGATACTGTTTTCCAACTTTTCACTGTTTTGTTTCTGCAAACACAAAACTAATTCTACAGTGGTACCGATTAGTGAGGCACGCGTATATCTGTTTCATTTCTTCATTAAGCCTAATCGTCTCCTCCTTCTACAATGAAATATATCTCAACTTGAATCTATCAAGGTATTTTTGTGGAGGGCTAATCTCATTACTGATCACTTGGGTACAGCAAGGTGATTTCAAACAACACCGTAAAGAAGTCAAGTTAAAAGACCAAAAGATAAGGGAGATTCAGCTGCAGATCCATAGCCCATAAAATTTGCAATAATGTGTGCATCCAGGCGGGAAATCCATTCCGTTTAAAATAAGAAAGACTCGAAAGACCTCTACAATTCTGTGTTAACACACCCATTACTGATATACTCTCCCCGCTACGTCACCTCTGGCCACCATCAACCACCTCTTGTCCGCCAGTGAGCAGGACATCGTTGTGGTAATGGCGGGAAGGGGTGTGGTGGGTAGTAAGGACAAGTTTCTCCACAAACTTACCCCCCAAAATTAGAGGAAATTCAAGACATTAGCAATTTTTGGAACAGAGAGAGTAAAAACAATCTTACAAACAGACGGAATATTGCACATTCCAATTGTATAGCCTATGCGCTTTGACTAGATTACAGAAGATGAAATGGGCATTTCTCATTATTGGAAGCAAACCAGGGAAAATAGGTTTTCTTGCTTACTTATTCAATGTTTTCCCTATTGTAAATGAAGCTTTATTTCCTTTTCTCATCTGATGATTGTAGCAACGGGAATTATCCACAACCTAGAGGCGAATTATCAGTTGACAAGCGAACAAAGTTTTTAGAGTTCAACTCATGTTCGGCTTGTTAAAATCTTCTTGTAGATCAGTTCAAGCTTTGAACTATTCTGTACTTCTCAAGTATCAAACCTAGCTTGAACATACTAATACTCGACTCGTTCATGTGTATAAAATTTTCAAACTCTCAGGATCGGGTCGAGACATGGGGTTGCTACTGTGCATCATCCGAGCCGTCTATCGCTCGGATGGACGGCTCAGATTTTACCTTAGCACATTTGCATCCGAACCATTCGTTCTCGTGCATTCAAGATGAAATCTAAGCCGTCCATTCGAGCAACGAACGGCTCGGATGATGCACAACACCTGTTGTGCATCCCGCACACAGCAGCAACCCCAAATCCGATCAAATAGTGGTCCGATCGGATTAAAACTAATTTAAGATTTGATAAACACACTAAGTTCGAACATATTTATGAATCTCGATAAATTTTGAAACCGACCACCAAAAATTCTCATCGTTTAGCTCTTTTTGTCACTTCTAATCTTAAATGTGTGGTTCAAAAGTGAACAAAACGTTGTGGTTGGAATTAACTCCAATTAGCTGGATTGCAACCAAAAAAGATGAAAAGTATCTCCCCTTCATTCCCATGATTTTTCAACATAAGTAAACACAAACACTGATGTTTTTTGCAACCTTAATCAATGGCATAAACTATGGTCGCACCGTCCTAATAAAGTAAGCACTCATTTTCTAATGGACTAATCAATGGAATAATATTGTGACAGGCTGTTTGTCTTTTGCAAAAAACAGTGCATAGAAATGTACACCAACCCACCCACCTCACAGGTAAGCAAGAAATGCTGAATTGATTCGTGTAAAGATCCAAAGCTTTACAAATCATGCCTTCACGTACTTCGACGTGGGACCAACCCTATCTCTTCAGCCTCTCACATGGTTTCAGACTGTTTTGGCCAAAAAAAAAATTGACTGGACTTTTTATTTTGTCTTTATTTAATTTTTTTTTTCCGTATTTTTTAGTTTTACATTAATTTTTTGTGTATTATTGGTTTGTCTCGGTGAGACGAATCAAAAAAATATAAAATTATGACCGAAACTTAAATTTTTTTGAATAAAGACAAAACTAAGTCAAAAAGTCAAATTTTTACACTTTTTTCGATCTTATTCAAAAAATTGAAAGTCCTAGTCATAATCTTTTACGTTTTTTGATTCATCTCGCCGAGACAAACCAATAATACTCAAAAAATTGATACAAAACTAACAAACGCAAAAAAAAAAATAAAAAAAAAAACAAAACAAAAAATTAAGTTGATTTTTTTAGCTAAACTTAGCCTAAGTTTGTCTGTTGGCACACAGAAATACTCAACCGAAGTTTTTACAGATTATTTTATGCCGAGGGGTTTTGCCCAAGTGGCCTATTTAAATGAACCATTCTATTGGTATTCGGTACCGATCAGAGGTATACGTATCGACTGGCGTCGGGAATCTCGTTGTGGGTCTCAAATAATCGATCCGAATTGTTCATCCATAAGCACCCCATTCAGGATCCAAAATCACTTCATTTCAAAATAGGGTGATTTTGGATAGAGCTCATATGACTGTTCGATTGAATTGATTCCTGTGTAGGCTCACTCAGAATTTGATTTTAAAAAGGATGAACAGTTCGGATTGATCATTTAGGATCCACAACGGGGTCGCCGACGCTGTTTTTACATGGTACAGTGGTGGTCGGTACCCCTTGTATTTCCATATTTAAATTGGGAATTGATATTATATTTTTTTGTCTTTATTGACACTCTTTTTTTTTTTGCTCCTTTTCATGAAGTGCAAGAGTAATTTTATCTAATACAGACAAAAAAAAGAGTGTCAATAGAAAAAATGGTAGTGCCAATATCACTTTCTTTTTAAATCACATATCGTCTCTTCATCTCTTTGCAATTCCTTTTATTCTTGACTAATAAAAAATAAAGAAGTGCTAATGTCAAAACCGTTTTTGTTTGTGCCAAAATTGTAGTGCTTAAAAATCTGGTACAATGTGTAATGTACAAACCTTTTTATGCACTACAATTTTGGCACAAACAAAAATGATTTTGACATTATAATTTCCCTAAAAAATAAATGGCAGATCGAAAAATAGCATACGGAGGCAGAGAATCTAAATTTTTGGCAGGTACTTGACATGAAATGTCTACCCAAAAACTATAAATAAAATGAAATCGTGCAGGAGATTTTATTTAATAAAAAAATCGTAGTAAATAAGAATACTCGTAAAGATAAGTCCAAGAAAATGATAGAGAAAGGAGGAATAATAATAATGGTGGAAGAGATCCCATCATATGTCATTAGATTAGTCATACTAAATCATTAGATTAGGCCACGGGACTTCCCTCAAGTGCGGGGTGGGGTTTTAATTTCATAACTTGCATGCATAATTATATTAAAAAACTGCGAAATGGTAATGTCTGTAATTATGATTGTGAGAGGCAAATGCCAACAATTTCTTCCCAAAATCATGACAAGGGTGGGGTTTTAATTTCATAACTTACAAGGGTGGGGTTTTAATGTCATAACTTTTCATACATGTATTTAAAAAAAAACTGCGAAATGGTATGTAATTATGCATGTGAGCGTGCAAATGCCAACAATTCCTTCACAGAATCGTCAAAAAGACCCGGAATTTTGATCACGCAATCCGATGCCTTTATGGCTTTATCCTAACCTTCCCAGGCTACCCATGTGACCGATTATGAACGCACCAGATGGAGAGAAGTCAGAACCATTAACTTGTGGGTGACACGGGTCCCTGTAGTGACCCGGGTAATCCTCCATCTGACCGTCTATTTTAAAAATGAAAATAGACTGTTCGAATTTATTCAAGTAATGGATTGTTCAAATTTATTAAAAACACCATTAACAAAATGCACATTTGTATTGTTAAAACTCATGGGCTAGTCTGAACCTGTGGTATAGGCCCTTGGGCCAGGTGTTATTTTGTCGACGGAAACTACGGTGAGGCTCTTGGGCCTATGCTAACTGGGCTGGCTCCCACATCGGGAGTTTGAGTTGTGTGTGTTGTGTGTAAAAGGGTCCATATCTCTCTAGTTAGCAAAAACTTGGTTTTTTATGTACACAATGAAATAGACCATTTGAAACACTTTTTTGGATCCAAAATGGGCCCAATTGAAACACCGCACCCAGGCCACCCAATTGCGCAAGAAGGATACAATTGCTAATTAAGAATTGAGGATTAAAAAAAAGCTAATTAGATAAATTCCACGAGACAAACGGCGTCAATATGACCAACCCCATTTAAAAAGTAAAAAAAACAAACGCCGTCAATAAAGAAAACGGCAAAGAATTGAACTTTAGAGAAAGGAAAGTAATTATTGACCAAAAATTAAATTAGTTAAAAAAGAAAACTAATTTAAGCAAAAAAGGCCAGACTCTAGTCTTTTGACCATCAGCTTTTTCCACAGCCAAATAAAGCGGCGAAAGCTATACGACAGTAAGGTTGTAACAGAAAAAAGATGTGTTACAGCTAAATACGCGCATGAAATTTAATTGACGAAATCCGGAAATCAATTCAAAAGGTTTCCTTCTTGTTTTACATGAATTTCCAATCAGGCAAACAAAATAAGATAAAGTGCTTTGTGACTATTGAGATCGAACTTGCTGCAAACAAGTCGAACCGTGTCAGGCTTAAAATATTTGAGTTTGGCTCGTTTATAATAACTATCCTAGCTCGAGCCAGACCTAAATAACCGAGCTTGAACTATCCTTGCTCGACCTTGATTCGTTTACTAAAGAACCTCTACAAACGGGTAAACGAATCTCTACAAATGACTGAGCTTTTATAAACGAGCCGAGTTACAACTAACTCAAACTCGAATCATTCGCTACCGAGCCAAGCCTCTAGCTGCTCGGGAACAGTTCGCTCAATTGCGCTGATCAAAGGATTGCGCTTCTGATCAAAGGCTTATAAGGAAAATTAAGAAGTCGAAGGAAAATATGTTTCAAGAAAATTGACCGATCAGATTCAGGTACTTGATCAGAGTCATCAGTTAATAGAGAAGGAAAATCACAGAGCCATTTCTCGCTTCCTTCTAAGATCTTCAAAAACAATTAAGGAATCAATTGGAAACACCAAATCGATCACCGAAAGGTAGATCACCACAACAACCAATATGCTGAAGTAAGTCTCTGTTTTTCTCATCATTTCGACGATTCGAATTTGTTAGCACCAAATTAAACAAGCACAAGAGATCGAAATCGAAACGGTAATCGAAGTTTAGTAGATTCTGATCCCTTGCATCATCAATCAGTTTGTATAATTCTCGTCATTAGAAGTAGCACGATCCGAATATCTCATCTCCAAATTAAACAAAAACACAAGTGATCGATATTTGATACGGAAAAGTTATTTGATTCTATTCGATGATGTACGTGACAATCTCACACATCATCGATCAGAATCGAATCGATTACGCAAGAATCAAAGCGATCAAAAAAATCAGAGAGTAAGAACAGTTGTGGAGATTACGATTGCAACGATACGGATTGAAACTGGAAATCATGAACAGTGTTAACAGAAAAAGGAGAAATTCCTTACTTGTTGCTTGGCTAAGAGATTGACGATGGATTGCTTTTGCTTTTCGGAAACGGTTTTTCTTCTGTGTGTTGATTACTGTTGATTTTACTGTTCCTTCTTTCCTCAAAATGAAAACCAGAGAGAGAAACAGAGGGCGATCAAGTGAAGAGAATAATGGAAGAGTTATGTATATGTATGTATGTATACGCGTCTCTCTCTCTCTTTCTCTCTCTCTCTCTCTCTCTCTAGGTTCGTCTGTCACTGAGTGCTGTGGGACAATGAGCGGGGCCCTCTCGCAATGTGGCCGCTGCCTGTTCTTCAACTCTTCTGATTCGCTGGAATTTATACGATTAGGGGTCCCGGTTCCATTTTTTGGTAGTGTTCCATTAACAAAATATGGAGTAGTTTTTTAAAAAAAAATCAAGATAGTTTATTTTCTCATAATACATCACATAAGAAATTACTCACTCCGTTTCAATTGTATAGTTTCTTTTGGGAGTTCGTGCCACTTTTTAAAGTGTTATATTTTATAATATTAATATTTTAGGTGATTTTGAACACTTTGTTTATTATATTAAATCAAAATCTATCAAACAAGATCCATATTGCATATAAAATTGATTACCAATTGAAAGATATAATCGTTTTTTTATCCGGTTAGGATAGAACGAGAGACTATAAAATTGGGACGGAGGGAGTAATTTATTTTAAAAACACTCTTAGGCCTTAGCAGAACACTTCCTAAGGCTTTTTGTGAAAAGTTAAATATATTTTTTAGTTTTCTTGACTTATTAGGGGAAAAAGTAAAAAGCTTTTTGACTTATTTTGATCTAAAATATTGTAGAAGTTACTGTACTTGTTAGCCCAAAACAAATAATTGTTTAAAACTCAAAAAAGAAAAAAGCATGTTATTAGCCTAAGCTACAATTTTTTTGGTTTTACTTTTTTTTTTTTTGGTAGGACTAATGGTACAAATCAAATTGCTCGGGTCAAAGTTAAATTTACCAATTATAAAAGCTCATCCGAAATTATTTTTCAAAATCGTAACTTTTGAGGGTGTTCTACAAACTGAATTATTAGCAATAAGTAAGTGGAAGAGGCTTTATTTTTTGAGGTGGTACATTGTGAGAAAATTATCTATCTCGTAAAGCGCAATAGTAAATTAGTTTACTAGAACAAACACATTTGAAGAAGTTAATCCTTTGTTCATTTGATTTATGATGTTTGAAAGAAAAAAAAATTATATGAAATCTACTCTTGATCAGCTCGATTAAAGCTTCTTTTTTTTTTGGATCATCTCGCATCATAAACAAGTCAAGTTTGAATGTAATTTTAAAAATTGTAAAAGCGTTTTATGGTATCCATTCCTTATTATTCTTTTAACCTTCAAATTTTGTGAATATCTTTGGTTGAGGGGAAAAAATAAAATAAAAAACAAATGGTTGAAAACTTTTTATGTTAACCATTTTCTCATTTTTGTCATATATCTTCAGATTTTCTGAATTTTTGGTCGCTGTGAAAATGAAAGGTATTTAAACCACTTTATGTAATTTCCAGTCTAGTGTCTTTTTATTTTCAAATCCCTATACAAATTGAAGATTCTATAAGTATAGAATCATAAAATGGATTACGGCAACTCTTAATCACATAATCTCATGTAAAACGTCCAAAATCTCACACGCAATTCATGCATTGCGCTCGCTCTCCCAATTTTCACTTACGCCAGTTTTAATGATTTGAGATATAATTTAAAGACGCGCGCTATCACATTCACACTTTTACTTATAGTATATGCAAAAGTATAGGTTCATTATGAATCTTATCTAGATAGTTTGTGCCATTACGAGTCTTCTAATCTCATTCACATTGAGGGTTTTTTTTTTTTCCAAAGATTGACCTTGAGACTTGGCAGGTAACTATTTACCAAGGTTCCATTTGATCAATTTTTTATTCTTTTAAAATATTATTTTGATAGTACTAACTTGTACATCTCATTTTCTTTTAGAGAAACAATGCTCAAGCCAAGATACATAAACAGTGATACCTTAACAATTACTAGGGGTGTTTCGCTAAGGGTGTTTGTTTTAAAACTGCCTTAATTTTTGTGTTCACATCTTTTTATGTCATGTATTGTTAGAGAATAACCTATCTTGATTTTTGAAAAAAACTAATTAATGTGGAACACCCTGTTTACATGTAAAATTAACCAATCCAATGATTAATTGACGCGTAATCAAAAGTGCCAAACGTTGGCAATTACTCGTCAACGAAGACACACTAGATTAATAAGATAAAATTGACTAAATACAATGTCGTATTACTTCTCAACTTAGAAAGGCAGTTATTGGCAGTTACGAGCCATTTACTAAAATAAAGATTGGCCTCGAAGCCATGATATCAACTGCTAAACGCACAAGCTCCACGTGTAAACTTAAGAAACAAGGCGATTGGCAGTTAGAACACGTGGAATACTTCCGGGAAGCAGTTATTTCCCTAAACACGTTATCATTTGAGTTTGTTAAGCCAACGTGCAGATTTAAAACTTCTGAGAGAAGAGAGAATTCAAGATCAGACGTGGAGGAAGAGTAACTACCAACTATCAGAGTGGAAGTTAGAGTTCGAAGCAAGCTAGATTCAAATTCATGGAGCGGAAAGTTCAAACTACAAGCAACATCTATAAATAGAAGAAATTGAAGAGTGAAAAGCCCCCGGACAAATCTTCAACAAACAGCTATCAAAAACTGATGCTTGGTTTGTTCATTGGCAAAGTAGTTTAGGATTTCAAACTCAGTTCGAAGTAGTTTAGGATTTCGAACGTAGTTCGAAGTAGATTAGGAATTAGGTTAGGATTTCTCTCGATTGTTCTTGTAACAATCACCCCTATCTCGGTTGTTCTTGCAACAATCACCTGTTCGAAGTTCTGTTACTCTGTATTTGAAGTTGGAGACAATTTCGAAGTAAGTTTGTCTTTGATTCATTAATCGAAGTGTCTTGTTTCTTTATTGTTCTTTGATTTCCTAAGTTTATTGGTTTGCATTTCTTCATTTATTAAGAAAAATCCTCTTAATTGAGGTAATTGAACCAACAAAACACAATTGTCTGATTAGGTTTGGTTTTCCAAAGTTAATCTGAGGGAGGAGATTAAAACTCTCTCTGGCACGCTAGCACACAATTATTTTTCATTGCAAAGAAGTAAAAAGAACCAAACACACACCCCCTGACTACTACCTATTCACTATTTCAAACAAACCATCCAACAATGTGAAGTCCCACTATATATTGTAACAATTCGAGTCACTCATTTTTGTATCTCTAACGTCCAATTCATTCATGCAAAAAATCAGATTGTTTGCATAATGATAATTGTTTGTTTTAAATCAATTGAATAATAGGAAGAATTTTAATAATCCATTTAAATTTTAAGAATTCTACCTGATTACTGGCATGGATATTGTTTGCGGTAAGACATACAAAATAAATGATTTCGATTATCTCATGTGTAAGTAGAACTCCCCTTGCTTACAAAATCTAGCTGAAATGGTAATCCAATAATTTCCATATAGATATATGACACAATTAATAACATAGAATGTGAATACCAAGAGAACATTGGATTCTACGAATGGATTACCTTAATCCGTGTCGACTATTGATAATTCCTTAGCGATCACTGTAATCCTTTTTTGTTTCATCGTGAAGATTTTGTATATATTATATATAGTAACTTTTATGATATTGACTTTCATTTTGGCTCAAAATTGATTTTTGAAAAATTTCCGGAATTTACTTTTTTTAGATTAATTATTACAGACATTTTATTTGTAAAGTAAATGTGACAGATCAATTCCCCTTTCCAATAAAACCTCAATTTTTTCCCCTAAAGAGATAGAATTTCATTTCAACGGAAATGCAACTACCAGATAGAAAGATAACAGAAAAATAACAGCATATATATATATGTGAATAACAAAAAAATAACCAAAACAAGTGAAGGATGTATATCCAGTGAGAGCTTGCTTCGGCTGTCAAATGTCTATGATCAATATACGTTGTCGATTCATTGCTACCCGGTAGCTCCACGAATGACGAAACTTCCATGCAATGCTGTACAATAAAACCTCAAGTTGAATCTATTCATTTTGCAAACTAAAAGCATCTCCAATCGTGGAGTTGCTATTTGGATACCTACTGCTATAATTTCCCAATGAATAGTGTCAAATTGTTATTCTATAACAATGTTGTTCTATTGGTGCAAATGCTATTTCTTCGCAACATATAATTGAATTGTCATTTGTGGATTCCATGATGAGAAAAGTAAAAACGAACGAACATATTAATAGAAATTTTTTATATCGAGTTATATTTGGCACAACATTTAGCTATATGTAAATATAGCATGTATTTTACCTCAATTTGGAGCTTCATGTTATAACATAGCTATAGCAACTTATATAGCATAGAGAAGCTCTAATGTGATAGGTAGTTGCTCGTTTCTAATAAAACCTTCAACTTTATTCTATTTGATCACGTCCTTAGTTTTAATGGCAATAATTATTATAAAAATGACAAAGAACAAGTATATATTCACGAAGAATTTACCAAAAAAAAAAAGTATACACGAGGGCTTGGATTCATTGATATGACCTTGGAGTTGTCTTTTCTGCTATTTACATTTTCATTGTTATTTTTAAATAATAAAAAAAGCGGAGCTGATAAACTAGTTGAACGCTGAATTACTCACATTTCGAAACTTAATGAGCTTCAAAAAAAAATTTAGGGAATGCAAAACGTTTTGTTGTCTAAGGTTAATTTGTTTTTTTATTTGATGAGTTTATCTCAAATTGAGCTTCAATCATGCTTATCAAAAGCCGATCGAGTAGCTTAAAATTCTTCTGGAAAGTCTAAATTGACCACACTTTAAACAAGCATATACAAGAGCTAAAATTACGCTCGAAATTAATAATTTTATTGGTTTATTACTCCAAAAGCACAACCAATTAAGAAACGAGCATCCTACAAAGAATTTCATAAAACAAAACTCATATTGTGTTTGAGGGCCCTTTTAGTCATTGCGCAATTAGAATGAGAAAGTCTCACTTTCTGGTCTGAGATGGGACGGCCCATTGGCGACCGACCAAACCGCCCCTACATGCTTTACACCGCCGATGGATGCTGTCTCAACTCTCAACGATAAAGACATTCACCTTTTCCTCCCTTTTTTTTTAAAAATCCCTTGGCAGTCGGGATGTCCAGATCAGTTCGTGCGTATCTCTTAGGTGTGTTTTGGCCTAAAAAGTAACATTGACTTACGTTTTCAACCTTATTTTGATTTCCTTCCGTGTTAGTTTTAGTTTTGCATCAAGTTTTTTGTATTATTAGTTTCTTTCAACGAGAGGAATGAAAAAAGTAAAAAAATATGAATAGAACTCTTAATTTTTTGAATAAAACTTAAAATAAGTATAAAAATTTGTCTTTTTGAATATTTTTGTCTTTATTAAAAAATGTGTCTAGATCGTAATTTTTTATACTTTTTTATTCTTATTGTCGAGACAAACCAATAATATACAACAAGTCGATGAAAGTTTTAAGAAAGCGAAAAAAAAATCAAATTAAGACGAAAAAAATAAGTCATTTGATTTATTAGGCCAAAACACACCTTATTAATTATCCATGACTAGGAAGTTCACAAGAAAAGCTCTTGCAGCCTGGTCCAAGAGAGAATCAAATTTCAAACTTAAAATATTTAGATTTCCAGTTCATTATTATTGCCACTTCAAATTTCTTTCCGTTACATTCACCTTTTTCCTCTTTCGTGTCAACTTGAATTTGCCCATTTCCTTGTTTACAAAAATAGGACCATATGTCCTCTCATTTACTCGTATGTCCGCTGATACAAGATTCTTTGCACAGGACACCCTATGTTTACGATAGTGTGACTTTCCAACTTCAACCCGAGAGTGACATTTGAACTGCGAGTCCACGCACGCTCTGAATATTTAAGGGACTTGTAGGAAAAAAGAAATGAAAAATAATTTTTACGTACTTTCCATTTTCTTATAAAATGTAAATACGCTCCGAAATATTTTATTTAATGCTTAAGTTATACACAGTGCATGCACAGACCAGTTCCCTTAGTGCGCCAATGCACTAAAGGGGTGTAGGACGCATTGGTATGCTCAATTGCAATTTTGTAATCGTAAACTGAACTATTGAATTTTTAGAGCAGACTGGGTAGATCATCCATGAAAAAAGTTAAATCGTTGGAATATCAATAGTTAAACAAAAATGGATGATCGGTATAATATCAAAAATGTACTATGAGACAAATCTATTGATTGGGTAGTATCAATGTCAAGTTAACTTGATTTTTGGTATATATGTGGTGACCAACAACCTTTACAAATTGAACGATTCAGTTTACAATGACAAATTTTCAATGGAACACACTAAAACACCTTACACTCCTTATGCATTAGCACACAATAAGAACCCCTTATCCATGCAAGCACTACAAATAAATTTTGGAGTGCATTTGTAGAAAAGAGGAGTGTAAAAATTTATTTTCCAGAGGCAAAGATAACAAAATACTAATAGGAGGACGAATTGAAGAAATTTAGTGTTATTTTTGCGCTTCTGTTTTCTTCTTTTACTCGAAAATCAAATCCACAATCCACTTCACTCAGAGGCTTCGTTTGGATCTGAATTAATTAGTGTGTAACTACAACATTCTACTTCATGATCTTTGTTTTGAAATAATCATGTCTTTTCTATTTCCTAAGGGCGGATTTAAGGGCAGGTTAGTTTGGACCACCACCCTATTTAATTTCAAATTATTCTTATAAATACAGTACTCCAATAATCTTTGAAAGAAAAATTACCACTCTATAGGTTCGCCCACCCAACCAAGCATCCCAAACCTTAGGGTCACTCGAGATTATGTCCAATCGTTGCCTTCATGACCCCAGAATTAGTCGACTTGTACACAAACTGGTCCGGACATTTAATTATCAAAAACAAAAAACTAAATGTTGTTGTAGTGTTTCCACACTCGAATCCTGCGTCTGTCCTACTCTACGAAGTCCTATACAAAGCCAAAGAACAATGCAACCTAAAACAAACAATAAGGAAGAAAATTTTGTTTTCTCTATATGACGCTTTAAGAAAAGTAGCTGGTCCTTCCATTTTCCAAGCCATGAAGTGGAAGTGTGTTTTCTCTCTAGAAGATAGTTATATAAAATAGTAGTAACATTGAAAATAGTAGTAACATTTAGACTTACTTTGAAAAAGTTTGATAAAAACAATGGAGAAAAATTATCACATCTCCTATATACAATTTTAAATGAAAAGATGGAGGAATAAGTAAAATGATGGGAAAACCTGATAACTTATTAAATGCTCTTGGAGGCATCCGGCTTCTCGTCAATCATACGTTTTAATAAGCTCACAAATAAGTGTATGGACTCCGCAAAAATGTGTGGTGGAGAAAGGTCTGAATTACCGCCATGGGTTCTTAATAACGTCTCGGAAAACCTAGATAAAAACCATTGAATGCTAGCTCCTGGGGGCATCCAAGCTTCTCGTCAATCATACATTTCTATAAGCTCACAAATAAAGTGTATGAATTCCACAGAAACGCATGATGGAGAAAGGCCTAAATCACCGCCATGGGTGGTGAATAACGTCTCGGAAAACCTAGATACTTGTTGGGAAATTAGGCTTTGGGACCTTAAAATGTGGTAGGTGGAATCTTCAAAAAGATTTTCACTTTCGGCCTGAATACTGGAGATTCACTAAGGCAGAGTATAAGACTAGTTCAATTCTTTCTATCATGGCTGGCGGAAATGGATTTTAGTCATTTTGACTAGTAGGTGCTCCCTCGTCCGTGGTTTGAGGCGTTCAATTCCTCGGCTCAGTGGTCAACTAACCGACGCTAACCTGAAAGTCAAAATTAACGCCAATTCGTTTCATATGGCTTGCGGAGTCCAAATCTTCGAGAGACGAACTCTTTTTCTTCTTTTTTTTCTTTTCTTTTTTTTTTTTATAACATTTCGGACCTTTCATTGTTCTCCAAAAAGGTAAAAAAAAAAAAAGGATTAAGATGTTACGCCAAT
Source organism: Vaccinium macrocarpon (assembly GCA_022606695.1). NCBI lineage: Eukaryota > Viridiplantae > Streptophyta > Magnoliopsida > Ericales > Ericaceae > Vaccinium > Vaccinium macrocarpon. Next base: position 28,487,074 of record CM040170.1, read on the forward strand.
TGATGAGATTTTTTTATCCGTTTATACGTAAAATGTTACGGCACGAAGTGTCACCATAGGAATGGCTAACTTCCCGAATCATTAGTCTATATAATCCAGAAAAGACTATATTAATTGCACTTACGCTGGATTTTCAATAAAAATATCATTCTACCACTATATTAAAAAGTTTATGTAGTTTTCGCTAGTATGTGAGGAGTAGACTTGTCGTCACGCTTTTTACAACTGGGCAAAAATATTGAAAATACCCATAATGGAAATCCAGCCTTAACCTAATTTGATGGCATGTTCTTATTAGCTTCGAGCATCTCCTATGACAGGATTTAAATCTGATGCACGCGGAGACAAAATTGACAGTATAAGCCTCTCTAATCTAGAAAGTCAAACTCTGCATGGATTCGACAACAATGAATTTTTTGCTTCAAAATTGGTCTTTTTAAGTGTCAAATGCAAAAATGGCTTGATGTGTTACCAAAAATTAGCCGGTTTCTTTTAGATCCTTGGACCAAAGTTTGATACCGTACGATTACGGTGGTGTCAGATTTAAACGTGTCAAATTGCCACATCAACATTCAAAAAAATTTATATACCCTCTTTGACTCTCGCTTGGAGAATCTCCTCATCATCTTCTCTTACTATGCAACTACGCCTGGAATGTTTGGTCTGCAATACTCAGATGGTGGAAAATGGCTTGGGTTTGTCCCCCAAATTTGTTATCCCTCTCCCAATATTGGTTCTCTACCCCCTTCAAAAATTTGGAAAAGAAATGTTGGAGCTGCTGCTTCTACTCGGTTATTTGGTCAATTTGGAAAGTAAGAAATGACCTCATCTTCAATAACAAGACCTCTCCATGGGAAGATTGTGCAGAATTGGTGAAAATTAGGGTTGCTCTCTGGGTTAAAGGTTTGAACAATCTGAGCTTCTACACTGTTGAGGATTTTATTGGCAATCTTGACGCCATTAGACGTGTAAAGACCCGGAATTTCTATGAAATTCTTTATATATTTTACTCATTTTTCAATAATTTGAATGAGTGGATTAACGTTCTAAATTGTGTTAGAAATGATTGGAGTCTAGATTGGTAAATGTGGTTTAAAAAAAAAAAAATTCCTGGATACCGGTATGGCCTTTTTTTGATACTGGTATCCAGCGGGTCAGAAAGTCTACATACCGGTATGGCTATTTCTTGATACTGGTATCTAGCTTCATTTGGGTCGTCAGAAATCCTAGATACCGGTATGAGTTTTTCTTAATACCGGTATACAGCCTCATTTTCTTCTATAAATAGGGTCCTATACCCATTTCTTCACTCCATAGCCACGAAATAAGCCCTAAAATCACCCCTCTACCTTCTCTCTTCATCTCTACCTCAAACCTTATGCTTTTAACCTAAATCCACCTCAAAACTTCAAGATCTTCACCTTGGAAACATCAAGCTCACTTGAATTTCGGGATTTGAAGGTTTCTCAACCTAGGGTTCCATTTTTCCACAATTTTCAGCAAAACCTTGAGGTAGGGAACAAATTTCTACTCTCTCTAGTTGTATATTGTTGATTTGTTGCATATACTCTTGTCTTGCTCACCAATTTCAAGTAAATCATGTTTTTCCCCAATTATGTGGGTTTTCCCAACTTCAATTCTTTGATCTATGAATGTGCTTATTGTTTGATGATATGGTGAGTGAAATTGACTTCCCTTCTTGTTTAATTGTTACATAACATCTCTATTTTGAGCCTAAACTATCTAATTTGTGATTGAGTTGAAATTCCACACCTTAGAGGTGAAAATCTGCGACAAGATTCGCTCATTTTCGCTGTCTCGAAAATTTCCAGCAGCCACCCTTGCCTTTGGGGTGGTTTTCAACCATTCCTTGATGTCCATTTGATTCCCGATCGTCCACATCTTCTTATGATTGACCAGCGGCACTACGATAACACTCAAATCCACTTTGAAACCCTTAAACTAAGGATTTGACACGTGATTTTATTGAACACTAAGTTATGCTTATTGGACGTGCACTATTTTGAGTTGGTGAACATTTTTGGTAAAAAAATTGAGGCGTTTATAAAGAAATGTGATGTTTGTAACGGTTTTTGAGAATAATGACTATGAATCCTAGGGCCACCTTTCGGTGCGTCCCTGGCCATGGGTGTTCGGAGCCCGCAAAATCCGGCAGGGGTGTTCGGAGCCCGCAAAATCCGGCAAAGGGATTTATTCCCTATTGAAAACAAAATGATGTATATATATATATATATATATATATATATATATATATATATATTTTATTTATTTATTTATTTTGCTATGAAAGACTGGAAACGAGGCATTTTATAATCACTTTGGTGTTTTGATGAAACTTGGACACATATTTGGACACATGAGTCCATTGTGGTCATTTAGTACTCGTATCAACTTCCCGTGTTATACATTGCGTATCTCATTCATATCATTTCATATCCCGGTGTGATCATCATCATTATACACCTAGCGTTAGTAGAATGGTTTTCCTACTGGACTAGTGAGCTCAACCTATAAATTTTCAGGTACTCAGCAAGGATCATGAGATGGATGCATGGAGTGTGGATGCATAGCTTTGGACTCATCGAGCATGAAGTTATTTTCCCATCTTTGCTACATATTTTTTTTTTTGAAAGATGGTTTTGTAACTTCAATTTATTAATCTTTTGACGGTTTGGTTAATGTAATAACTCTTAAACTTGATACTTGTGCTTTTGGATTATAGGTACCCGTACTTAGAACTCGTTGACTATTTAGGGTGGGATGTATCTATTATGACTTTGACTATTCAAAAGGATAAATTATGACTTTTGACTTATTTTATGTGAATTTTATTTGTATTTGTTTTATCAAAGTTGAGGGCGTGACAAGACATCTCAAGATCTAATTCATCTTTGATCTCTGTTTTTTGTTTTTGTATCCATTTAATTTCTTTGTTGCAATTTTTTTCTTTTTTTTTCTGGGTTTCAACTATTTGTTGATCCCTTTCTCCCTCGATGTACCCTTATCGAGTATTTATATACATCTTCTTTGCCGATCAAAAAAAAAAAAATTACATGTGGTATCAGAGCAAGTCTAAGAATTATCATGTTTGTCCGACTACGTGTGACTAAATTACTTTTGGCGTACAAATTTTATTTCACATGGGTTTACGACTTACCAGTAATTTGTTCGGTTTGATTTCCATTGATACCTGTCTTGGCATATTCTATTGTGATGCCATTAACGGCAGCAGAGTAACCAGCCATCAATATAAGTGCATTCATTGGTGTTTACGTGCATGTCATTGTGCAGTAAAATATTTTCCATTAAGTTACTTTGATGGAGATGGCCAAGCATGATGTATGTATATATGTATGTATGTTTTCTAAAAATATATCAATTCACTCTAGCACCGCGCTTGCGCTGTTTAATTTATATCTGGACAACACTGACTTTGGAGGTTCGGAGTGGTTCTGTCCCTGTACTACATGATGTGCATATTACTTTTCGCGTAGATACATTATAATAATGAATGTTAAGTATACCCCTCATATTGATGCTAGTATTTCTAATTTTTTATTAAAATTATTTCGTGAAATCTAGACAATAGATTTATGACATCTTATGTTTTGCGAAGGCTTTATGATGGATCATGTTTATTATCGTGGGTAATTGTGAATATCTTTCTATTCACCTAATTGTCATTTGAAACTTATTATTTTGACTAGTAATCTACATTATGATAGATTTGGTAATCACCAAAGTGACCCAATCATAACAGTTGGTAGATATGACACTAGGGCTCCGTTTGTTTCGATGTAAAATGTTTTACGATGTAAAATATTTTCTTGTAAAATATTTTTGTTGAAATCAAACTTTTTAAATTTTATTTTCCGGTGTTCGGTTGTTACATAACAAAAATATTTGAATTATTTTCGATCATTGACCATCTGCAACAAGATAAAAATTAGAGCACACTTACTGACGAAAATCAAGAAATGAACCAATTAATCCACAACCAAATTACAAGAAAATCGAAGAAATTGGGCTATGGGGGCCACTGGGCACTGTACAGAACATAAGATGAGATATCTGTTTGAAACAAGTGAAATTCTCTCCATATCCATTATGAAATGACCAAATCACACCTATGAACATCAAACTAATTCAAATACTCAACTGATGCTTCTGCATCCCAACTAATTCAAATGAACTGATAACCTGAGAAGTCGTCTCCGTTAGCGAATGCCTCACTCCACCAGTCCCTCGATTATGTAAGGGTTTAATTGCAAAACTAGCAAATCAAACGCAAGCTTCAGATCCTAAATGAGACAATTCATCGTTCCTCATTCGAATTGGCAAAAACACTAACTAATGCCCCGACTTCCAAATCGAGATCTTCAATTGCATTTGTCGGATATCAGAGAGAGGATTTTGAGAACAAAGGAACCTTTTGACGGAGGTAATCGCTGCAGAGAACGCCGGTGATCGGTCGCCGGAGAGAATCGTAGTGGATCTGATATGATTCGAGAGAATCTGATATGAATGGGGAAGAGTACTAGTGAACTGGTGGGATATTGTGTTCTGGGAAATGTCGGAGAGGGGATTGTTAAAAAAGGCAAAAACGACTTACAGGCCAAATCAAAGTAAAACATTTTCATCCCATTGGGGTAAAATGTTTTACTTGGAAAAAAATTTTACTGCATTTTTTTGCAACCAAACACCGGAAAATGGGTAAAATATTTTATCGGAAAATATTTTACATCCAAACAAACAGAGCCTAATTTGCTAGTTGTAGACACCCCAATTTTAATCTACGAAAAATATTGAAATTCCCCAACGATGAAAACGTGATTGAAACTGAAAACATTGAACGCACGAGCTTTCAAAGCAAAGAAAAATCAAAGGTGACAAGAGAGAGCATGGCATGGCATTAGCCTATAACACACAACCGTGTGACATTTCAACACTACACTGCCGTGCAGCAGTATTGTACCACCACACCACAGTATTAAAACTGTCGTGTCTTCCCCCTACACTGTCATGCAGCAGTATTGTACCACCGTGCCACAGTATTGCAAATGCCGTGCCTTCCCCCTACACTGCCGTGCAGCAGTATAGTACCACTATACTGCAGTGAACCACCACCGCACAGCACTCCGGGACTTGTACGCAACCTTTCGGCCGTTAAACAGCCGCAATATTTGACGGAATCTGAATCTTTGCAAATTTCTGGTACCCCAGAGCATGCTTGGAGCCTTGGTCGTCAAGTAATTGAGAAACTAGGATCGTAGCCCACCATAGCCCGTAGCTCATCGTCACCTCGCATGATCGCCAGGAAAAACCATCGGTCGCAGCTCCTCTATAAATACCCATTGTGTTTAGAGTTGAAGACGAGAAAAACCTCCAGAACAATACTCCGGAAATTGGCTCAAAAACCTTCCTTGTCCATTACTACAAACTTCCCTTGTCCAAGATACCCACCCAAAACTTTCCCAGAAGTGCCAACGGTTCGAAATTCACCTTTAAACCCAGAAATACAAACCTCCATCTTTGTTTTGATCCTATGCCAAAAGTTTAGAGTTTCATTCCCCAGCCAGTCGAAGGGTTCAAGAAGGGGGAGTTCGTGGGTCCCAATATTTTCTCGGAAATTTTCTTGTTCCAAAGGTAAAATTCACGGTTTCAAAATCATGGCCTTGCCAACGTGAGGGGAGGCTTTCTTGGCACCTAGAATAATCTTCCACATTGTTTTGGGGCCTGATATGCTGACATGTTTTTTTTACAAAATTAAAACAAATTTTTTTCGCATTGCCACACCGTGATATATCACTGCCGTGCGGCAGTCCTTTGCAAACAACAACAAAAAAATTCCCACGATCCAAATTTCTTGGTTAATCAATAATCAGGGGGTGATTAGAATGGGTACAAATGCATTACCAATGGCACTTCATGAATATATTTGAATTCAAGCACAAGTTTGATACAAAAATTTCATCCATCAAACAAAGGAATGGGGTGTGGAAGTATATAACTGCCGTACGGCAGTCATTTATTTTTTTAAAAAAAAACGTTTTTGCATGCGAATGTTTGAAGGTGATGGTGACTGCCTCACGGCATTGTTTACCCAATGCATGGCATTGTTTGGAGATGAGTATTTGATTTTTCAGTTTCCACGTTTTCTAATTAAATCATGATTATTTTGAAAGAAGAAATACATCCACTAAATACATTCCTATTCAAGAAAGTTTTTCTAAAAAGTTTTCTTAGCTTTAAGGATATCAGAGTTTTCAAAGAGTTTTCTTTACTTTATGGCTTGTTTACACTAGACCCACAATTTGCATGCATAATAAAAAAAAATCAAAGTTTTATTTAAACCCCTCACAGTACGTTCATATAATATTTAAATGATCATTCAAGTCATAATTTTCCTTTATTAACTGTTATTATTTATTAAGCAACAAAATATTTTCCAAAAAAAATCCCACAAGCATTGAGTAAAGACCATTTTTAAAATTTGGGCAGAGTGGGGCCTTGAAAACCTTCCCTATTCATAACCTGGCTCCCGGACCCAAAATTTCTTATTTTTTGCAGACCAAATTATTTTCCAAATTAGCAGCATTAGAGTCATTATTTTCTAAAACATTTTTAATGGTTTCTCGGGTAATAAATCCATTTTCAAAAAATAAAACCCAAGTGGCGACTTTGAAATCATTTTTCTAAAGTTTATTTCCAAGACTTTAAAAGAAAAATATTTTTCATCTTATTGCACTGTCCACACTAGTACAGAGGAAAGAGAGAGAAACTTGTATTCCACCTAAGGCATAATAATCTTGGTAAATTATGGTTGCTTGAATGAAGTATTGTATCACTCAAGTTCCGCATGAATGGATCCGATTACGCCGTTTTTAATTATTTATTTCGTTTATGATCACATTGTAATTATCATGATAGTTCTAGATCATGATAGTTCTAGATCCTGCAATAATAGTAGCTTGTTAATTATCTAACACCATTGGAGAAAATTTTACATCTCTCTCTCTCTCATCTTGTTTTGTAATTTTTCAAAAATCATAACTACTTTTAAACTTTTAAATCGAGTCATTCTTCTCTTTTTCTCTCTCAATATCAATTACTTAACTTTTTCTTTTAGATTTGTTTAGGCATTTAGTTCTCGCCCATGACCCCGTTCATATTCACTTTGAATGATTTAGGAGTCCTCATCGATTTTCAACCAAAGAGAATGTGGATGTTGCTTGATTTTGCCGCTATGAGATCTTGCTCATCCATCTCGACGATATCCAATGATGAACAAAGACGTGGACAAGGATCAATCAACTTTTCTGTGACAAAAATAGGACCTAGCCTACACAAATGGCGGGACATCTGTCACCACCTATACACTTAGCAAGGATATCACATCAATATTAGATAAATATCAATTTACAACTTGCAACGGAAACAGACAAAAGGTATTATTACACCAAACCCCATAGTCTTATACATGCTACGTGTTCATAACTTCTTCAGAACTTTACAAGTCAAAAGTACTTGTCTTTTACTCAACCACACCAACCTCGCAAACCGATATTTACATAGTTCTAGCAATGGTATGCTTGCTTTGCACATGGAGTTAAGTCATAAATTTTCTACGAAATATCCATTGGAAATGACTTTAAGTGAACAATACAAAAACAATGACGCATTTCTAGAATTTGAATCTACTTGTTATATGTCTCCCCATAGCTTTAGAGCTGTCAAACTATTTGGAAAAAAACCCACCCATTTAAGATAGGTATAGTATAGATATAAATGCAGATATGAAGCAAATGGTTTTTCTACTGTTCACATACTCAGTTTTGCTTTTCACCTGTAATTTGAGGGGTTATGTAGTAATTTTTTTCTTGTGGCAAGTTGTAAGGACCCGTGTTTTTATAAAAAAATAATAATAATAATAATAATTTTTCCGGAAATATCATTGGGAAAATGTGAGAAAATGAAAATAGTGTGATATGGGGTCAATATGAGTTGGTGATTGCATTTGGGGTGTCTTTGAAACACATTGGAATGTTGGGGGTGCTAATGCAAATTGTAGTGTGTACATATAAGTGTGTAGGGCTGATTTTTTGAGCCAAATATCACTCTCTTCTTCTCCCAAAAATCAGCCCCTTCTCCTCTCTCCTCCATTATCACCACTCCAAGCTCACAAATCTCCCTCTCCATCAAACCTCTTCACAAATTGACCAAAGAATCATCATCTATGCGTGTTTGAGAGCCCGGAGTACCATCTTTTCACACTGGGAGGACCAAAAACGGGATTGCTCAAATTGGGGATCTACAAATTCGTTTTTGGGTTGACTTGGAGCAAATTCTTGAGGTAGGGAACAATTTTCTACCTCCTCTAAGTGTATATTTGTTGAATGATTGCATTGTTGATAATCTTGTTCTCAATTTCTTGTTTAACTTGATAATCTCCATGGAATTTAGTTTGGATCATGAATGAGTTTGGGTTTTGTGTATTGGGTTGATAAATTCATGAATTGGTTGTTGATATACCTCTATTCTATGGTTATTTGTTGTTTAAAACCTCATTTTTGGCTTGGGTTGAAACCCCCTCCATTTTGGTAAAATCTGCAAAAAAAAAATTCGCTCATAATGATTTAGTATCGATACCCCTCTCATGGGTATCGATACCCATCGCTCTGTTCAGCCTCTAGTGATTTAGTATCGATACCCCTCTCATGGGTATCGATACCCAGCGCTTACAAGGCAGATTTTTATCCAACTTCGCGGGCACGCCCCGGCTTCGTCCGAACTCCGATTGAGGTGATTCTTGAACCGTTGAAAAGCTCTATGAGTCTACTTTCAAACCCAATTGGTCTCATATTCATAGCCCTTGTACTTTGAGAGAAATTTGCTTTTTCCTATCAAGGTGTTAGATTTTCTCGAGAGTCGTAACTCCATTCTTATGTTCCTATGCTCCGGGCCTTTATTGGTCACTTCTAAGCGTCTCAAATTGACTTCTAAGCTTTGGTAGTCTATCATGGTATGAATTAGGTTTGTCTTGATCTCTCACTTTCATGGACACAAGTTAACTTTGCCATAACCGACACACTACGAGCTTTCAAACTAAATGAATTACATGGATGTTTTTGGACACTTGATTGTTTGATAAATTTTGAAAAGGATAATTTGCTTATTCTAGGGCCACCATTTGGTGCGTCCCTAACCATGGGTGTTCGGAGCCCACGAAATCCGGCAGGGGTGTACGGAGCCCACTGAAATCCCAAGAGAGGATTCATTCCCTTTTTAAATAAATGGTTATTTGTGAAGATGTGAAAAATGAAATGTTTTACAAAAATGACGGTGTTTTGAAAGGATTGAACCTACGACATGATATGTGACGTTTTTGAGAAAATTTGTGGACACTTGGGTTTGATTCAACCTTTGGGACACCCATTGGGTACTTTATCATCAAGTCAATTCTTTTGGTCTATGTTAGCCTATTCATTCATGTGTATCACATCTTCATGTGCATGTTTCATCTTTTATACCCTTAGCGATGGTAGAAAAGTTTTCCTACTGGGCTAGTGAGCTCAACCTATCATTTTTCAGGTACTCGGCAAGGCACGTGATTGGAGTGCTTGGTGTGTGGATGCATCTCATGAAGCTTATTTGACCTGAAGTTATTTTATCCTCTCTATCGTAAATATATTTTGGGGAGATGATCTTGTAACTTTAAATCTTTCAATGTTTTGACTAAACATGGTTATGTAATAACTCTTAACTCTTGGATACTTCTCATGGGTATGAGTACCCCAACTAGGGACTCATTGTACTTTGACTTGACTTTTCTATGGGAAGATGTCTGACTTTGGTTGATCCTAAGTGAATTTTATTTGTATTTTGGTTTATTAAATTTGAGGGCGTGACACAAGTGTTGACAATTTAAGCTAAAAGCTTGTTTACAACCAAATGAAGGAGAAATCTCAATGGTCATCAAATATCATCGCCTATTCTATGCAACATAGCATCATGCAGACTCTCTATGCTTTAAGTAGCGAAGGAGTGTATCCCTGTAGCCGAGTAGGGTCATAACCCAAGCAAAAAATACGAAACTCCTCAAAATCTTGAACCAATAAGAATTGGAGTATTAGTCTAGCACAAAGCAAAAGTGGATTCCAATCCACTGCTATAACGTACTTCAACCATGAGATACATAAAATTGTTGTCATTTATTCCCACTGTCCCATTTCTAAAAAATTGCAACTTGTTTCATCACTAAAAAATAAGTGAGGCATTAGCACGAAAACTAAATATCTATTTCTATTAGATGTACAGGACCAAAGAAAAACACACGTGACACCAATTGTCCCAACTTTCTAAAACATCACAATCTTAGGTAGTTTCAGGGGTCCGAGGACCGAGAGTTATTGTAGGATTCAAGAGTCATCCATCCTTCAATCAATAACATAGTTAGGATTGATTTGAAATGTCTTCCAATGAACCTTTGCATCATACAACATTTCCAATGAAGTCATAATTGCTTTTGGAGGAAATGTTGTATGTTGCAAAAGTTCATTGAAGGTATTTCAAATCAATCCTTACTATGTTATTGATTAAAGGATGGATGACTCTTGAATCCTACGACAACTCCTGGACCCTTGAAACTACCAAAGATTGTGATGTTTTAGAAAGTTTGGACAATTGGTGTGTCATGTGTGTTTTCCTCTAGTCTTGTATATCTAATAGAAATAGATATTTAATTTCCGTGCTACTGCCTCACTTATCTTTATTTTTGGTGTTGAAACTAGTTGCAATTCTTTAGAAATGGGACAGTGGGAATAAATTACAACAATTTTATGTATCTAATGGTTGAAGTGCATGATAGCAGTGGATTGGAATCCACTTTTGGCTTTGTGTTTGGACTAATAATTCTTAGTGGTTCATGATTTTGAGTTTTATGTTTTTTGCTTAGGTTATGACCCAACTCGGCTATAGAGAGTCTACATGATGCTATCTTGCATAGAATGGGCGATGATATTTAGCATTGAGATTTCTCCTTCATTTGGTTGTAAATAAGCTTTTAGCTTAAACTGTCAACACTTTCCGTAAGGAAAAAAGTAACACATAACCCCTCAAATTACAGGTGGAAAGCAAAACTGAGTATGTGAACAATAGAAAAACCATTAGCTCTGTCTCTGCATTTATATCTATACTATACATGTCATAAATAGGTGAGTATTTTCCAAAAAATTTGACAGCTCTAAAGCTACAGAGAGACATGTAACAGTTAGATTCAAATTCTAGAAATACATCGTTGTTTTTGTATTGTTCACTTAAAGTCATTTCCAATGGATATTTCGTAGAAAATTTATGACTTAACTCCACATGCAAAGCACGTGTACCATTGCTAGTACTATGTAAATATCGGTTTGCGAGGTTGGTGTGGTTGAGTAAAAGACAAGTACTTTTTGACTTGTAAAGTTCTGAAGAAGTTGTGAACACCTAGCATGTATAAGACTATGGGGTTTGGTGTAATCATACCTTTTGTCTATTTCTGTTGCATTTTGGACAGAAGGTGCAATAGGAGCAAGCAAATGAGCCTGACCCAAATGCTAGAATTTTTTTTTTTTTTTCCGATCAACTAAATGCTAAAATGTTAAAGGTTATAACAAGATTGGCATAATAAAATGTTTAGTTGATTGAGCTACAGGCAAGAACACCCAATACATCATTGGCGAAGCTGAGAGAGAGAGAGAGTCAAACACAAAGGCTGCTCCACCATGCTTTAGATTCAAAAAAATGCACTAAAATTTTGCATTTTTTACTTGTAATTTTATTCTTTTAAGGAGATTTTAATTAGGTATCATGTACAAATATTACCATTAGGATTCCATCCTTTGATATTTGAATCTTTATAATTCCATCCTGTAAATTAATTATCGGACCATTGTGCCCCTATTAATTGATTGATTCAGTATATGTATATAAAATAATTATATATTTCTTAATTACACTTACAAGCAATTACAATTCCTATTTCAATGGGATTTGGTTTCTATTTCAATGGGATTACTTAATTATCAGATCATCACTTCCTATTTTAATGAGATGTGATTTTTATAGTAACCCATAAGGCCATAACCCATTTTTGGCGTTAATTCTCTCTCTCTCTCTCTCTCTCTCTCTCTCTCTCTCTCTCTCTCTCTCTCTCTCTCTCTCTCTCTCTCTCTCTCTCTCTCTCTCTCTCTCTCTCTCTCTCCACCATGAGAGCTTGCAAATCCTCCGGCCACCATGAAACTCACCCAAGCACGCTCTCTCTCTCTCTCTCTCTCATGACGGCTTGCAAATCCTTCGGCCGCCATGAAACTCACCCAAGCACAGCAAAATGTTTCCTCTCGGTTTGGCGTTACATAGCACAAAAACCATGCTCCATCCAAAATGACCTAGTAGTAGAAGATGGCCCTCAACGAAACGACAACTCTTGTTACCGGCGACACTTGTAAGATCAGCTCCACACTCCCTTTCTCTCTTTTTACGTATATATAGATCTTAATTAATTAATTGATCTAGATATATACATTTTGTTTGGAAACCTAAATTTTGAACTTGGAACTGGGTTTTACATTGTGCAGGTGTGCAATTGTGGAGGAATTGGCTCGATCAGTGTTGACGATAGATACATATTCTTGGAATGAAAATAAAACTGCATATGTCTTTTGGTGATTGGGAAGACAAGGAGGTTTGGTGTTGTTGAAAGATTTTACTACCGTACAATAATAGATCATGTGTTTTTATTGTATATTTGGACATGTTGACTGATTGAATGTCATGTAGATGTGAGGAAATATTCCACGAAATAGAATTTGTGGAATTTTTGTAAGAATCTAGCATTTTGTTAGTAGTTTAACATGATTTTTTTTTCATATAATGATCATGGTTTTTTTAATTTACCATATTCAGTTATTAGATAAAGTAAAGTAAAATTAATAAACCTTGTTCCATACAATAAATATGATTTAGTGATTCACCATCTTCAAATGATTTATTAAAAGATGGTTATATCATACAGTGAATATGGTTTATTCATTTACCATTTTGGGTGATTTGATACAATAAAAGATGATTTATTGGTTTACCACTTTAGAATGATTCGGCATAGTAAACATAATAAATTAACACGCGATTCAACCATGTTTTTTCATGGTTTTGGTTTGGGTTTGGGTTGTGGTTTTACGTTGCATTAATCTACCATATGTTTCATGGTGGATTACTACAAAAATGCATAAAATCAATATCTCATGACTCGTGTTTTTCAAGAGAGATTTTTCAAAATTGGAGAGTGAGAGATAGAGGTAAATTAGGAAAGATTAGGAGAGAGAAATGTTAGGGAATTATGAGAAAATTATTAGGAAAATCCAGAGAGAAATATTAGGAAAATTAGGAGAGAGAAAGGGTGTTTTGAGGTTTATTTGAATTTCATGATGGAATCATAAGTATTCAAATTGCATAGGATGACATCATAATGATCTTTTTTGTACATGATACCTAATTAACACTCCATTTTTTTTTAATATTGTGGGGCATCAAATAATTCATCTGCAGTCAAAGCAAATGAAAATTCACCACTCCAGTATTTTTGGACTACAAGTTATTAAATCAATTGATGTATGTGAGGGGAATGACGTGTTGATTTGACAACTTATAGTCCAAAAATACCGTAGTGGAAAACTCACTCCTACAATATTATGTAGCTTGACAAAATAAAATAAAATACACCCAATAAATTTTTTACCAGAATAAATGTGTTTATTCCATATAGAGCTTTGTATAGAAAAACTTTCTTAAAGTTTTTGACATCACTAAACTAAAATCCTAGAGCCGCCCCTCTCGAACAATTGGGCAAGACAAAAGGAAAAGAGAGTATTGGGAGGAAATGAGACTGCTTCGGCCCAAACTGACAAGTACATTGACTTGACTAGTGGACCTTAAAGGGCCAGCAATGGCAACTTTAGCCCACCCCAAGCTCCAAGATTTTCCAGTGGGACAGTGTCACCCAACATGGTGCTTTTCAAATTTTGTTTTGTAGTAGTACTTGAAAAATGAACCTTATCCTTTTGGCCGACCAACACCCATCTTATCCCTTGTGTATTGTTCAATGTTACTGGCGGAAAAGAACCGAAAGTATCTGAAGAATTCTGTTCAGAATTCCTCCCAACAAAGAAGGTGAAAGAAATGGACCCAATGCAAGTAGCCGTTCCCGTACTGGGAATTGTAGCTGTTGCTGCTGCTACCTTCTATGCTGTCAGCTTCGCTGAGCTCAGAGAGGTAATAATACTTGGTTGCTCATCTCTCTCTCTCTCTCTCTCTCTCTCTCTCTCAGTATAACGCAAAAACAGACGTCTGGACACAAATTTGAAGTCATTTAATGTTGTGGATTTCATGTGCATCGAATGATTCCGCACACCAATGAACGGCTATAGACAATGTGTCTGGCTATGTGTTTAGTGCCCCAGATCCCTTCTCACCACACATTGATGTGAATCCCAAGTGCACCTTGCAAGTTTTAGGTGCATTGAATGAACGGCTCCAGACACTTATGTGTTTGACTTTATCGGAAATAAGTATAATACAAAAAATTATTCAGTGCCCGAAGTCCAATCTTCACCACAGATTAATGCGGAGTGGTGAAGAAAGGGTTCTAGGACACTAAGTAACCTCTCGTATGATACAGCTCTCATTTATATTTATTAATGTGAATACACAGACGAGGACATGTATTTAACGGCAGGACAAAAAATTGTGCAGAAATCATTGAGAAACTTGGAGGATTCGGAAGGAGATGAAAATGGAGGATACAGATACGAGAGCTCAAGGGAAAGGCGTGCAAGAAGAAAGGCTGATAAAGAGTCAAAGCTTTGACTACTAAATATAATACTACTTCTAAAAATGTCTTCTACCAACTTCTATCCTTCACATCCAGGCCGTCCAAAACACGATCAGATGACCGAAAGATGCCTAACACCCGGGTGCACAGCATCCTTTCCACCCCGGATTCCACATTTTCATGCAAAAAGAAAATAAATTGTATTTGTATTATTGTTGGATCTTTTGAAGTACAATGTAACTTGGATATTATTGTTGGATCTTTTGGAGTACAATGTAACTTTGATATAGAGGCTATTGGCAAGAACTTATTGAATTCATCCTTTGGGCTCATAACGAGAACCAAAGCAACCGGGACCTATCGTATCTATAGAACATGCACTTTGAATTTGAAAGAGGGAGTTTAATTTTGTAGATTCTCTGTAACGGTGCAATGATGTTCTAGACTCGTAAGACTTGTTGAAAATTAGATATTCTACTGATCAACCAGGCAAGGTGCCTAAGTTTTATAACGCATGCGTGCAAGCATATAATGGGAGGGAGGAGTGATGAAAATGGTCAAAAAGGAAACATGCAAGATACCGGAGAACTGAAAAAAAACACAAACAGAAAACGAAATTACAAAAAGTTTCTTTGAAGCTATATATGAAGCTTGTTGATGTTGAGTAGAAAGAATTCCGGCGGAACCCTTCAGGCAACACCACGGGGGTGTAAATTGTCGGGAGAATCTCATTTACAGAGTCAAGTATCACCCCAACACCGTGTTATTCAGAAAATTCTGCAAGAAGAGACCACTGGAACCTGGCAAATTCAGTGAGATTGTTGCTCTTTTATGGTTACAAGGTTCAGAGGGCGTTAAAGCAGAGCTCCCACCAGAGGTTTCTAAACAGAATACCCACAAGCATTTGTTTCATCATATGGTTTCAGTCACAAACGAACAAAACGCTTCTATTTGATTTCCCCAGGAACGAAAATGGGGAGCTGATTAGATGCCGAATCTCTCTTGAATCTGGATTCCCGAGGCAAGTTAAGTCCGGCCTTATCTTGGCCATGTCTCAAAGCTGAATTCCCATCCCTAGATGGGACACTCAGTAGCGGCCCCCCAAAGAAAATAGACTCGCTTGTGTAAAGCAGCTTCTCCGACTGCTCCAATGGAGAAGGAACCATCGCAGAAGAAGAGGGTGGTGGCTCTCGAGGTAAAACAACAGGCCTTATATCACTACGTGTTACTATTTCGGAATGAATTGGGTTTGATGAAACTACTACTCCCGTCGGAAAGGATGATCTGTTTCGTGTTTCTGAAGCAGATACAGGAACCGACACATACCTTCCAGCCTCTTGGTCCCACACAACCGATGTCCTTCTAACCTCTCTCATAAGATTACTAGTAGCTGTAGCTACTGCCGGGAGGAGTGACCATGGATCATCACTAGCGTTACTACCCCTTTGCACGATCTTCTCGTCAAATGCAGAAGTAGAATGGGACATTGCAGGGTTGATCCGAGGGAAACCGGCCCTTGAAGTCAGACCACGATCTTGGACAAAACCAGGTTTCGAAGTAGAAGCAGTGAAAAGATGGTTCAAATTCTGAGCCCGCCTGAGGGAGGGACTCAGTGTGACCGATTCGTGAACATGACTTGGACTACTGAAGCTACTCGCACTTTGAGTGCCGGTTTCGTATTCATCTCGACTGCCTTGACTCAGACCAAAAGAGTCTCTAATTTCCATCTTGGCCCCTTTAATTCCTCCCGTGTCAGTGCTCACACTGCTTCTGACACTCTGGTTACAGCTAGAGCTCAATTCGGGATCCGGCACATGATGGTTATCGACAGGACGGAGTACAGAGGAAGATGCCCTGGCTTTTGCTGCTGCTCTAACGGCCTCGTGTGAATCTAGCTTTGCGAGCTTCCAGGCACTTATGCGAACAGGGCGTTTAGGTATCTTGTTTCCAGCTGCATCTGGATCCACTGTTGATGGGACCATACCGGGTTGCAACTGAGGAGCAACTTCTTCCTGATACAACCACAGCAAAAAAATAAGATTTGTTCATTTCTCAATCAAGCATGATTTGAAATTGTAAACTATTTCTAAGTTAGTTTGCTATATCAACAGCGAAAGAAGATGACAGCAAGGTGCAGGTGGCTCTTTTAACCCTGGTTCATATTTGCTCTCTAATACAGCATCAAGACACCAGTTCAGGTATGACAGGAAATGTGTAGCAGTAGCAGAAAACACACCTAGAATTTCAGAACAAGTGAGGGAAATAAAACCATTTGACAAGAATAACACCTAGGTAGAAAATTCGTGAATGTCAACATGTGATTGCATCTGATTTGTTATTTGTTTGCAATTAAGTATTTGGCAGCTGAAATTCTTTAGAGTATCAACTTGAAAATTCAGGGACCTTTAGTCATATATAGCAAATGGAATAAAGGAAAAAAAAAACAGCAAATGAGAAGTTTCGTGTTTATTGAGAGTGTGACAAAATAATGTTGGGGTATTTGGTCCATCTCTAGGACCTTCGTTAATCTACAGGTATCAAAAACCATGTTTCAAGTCCTACCACATGGCTTTGTTGTTCCAAGATAGCTTAATATATTACTGGCCCATTTTTCCTAACTCAAGCTTCCGATTCAAATGGAGGTCTAACTATAGTAATATGAAATAATTAGGGTGCAGCAAAATGATAAAAAGAAAGTAAAAACTAGGATAATTACAGGTTGAACACATGGAAAGGAATAATTGTTTGATAACCCAAAAAACAGAGAGCATGTTTTGAAGCAAGGTATTAGGATTCATACATGGGGTTGAACTTATCAGATCTGTAGGTTTGACAGTAATATTTAATCTGCTTATTAAGGCAGTCAGTTGTATCCCTCTTCTCAACCTCAGTTGTATGATTCAAATGTACAAACTCGATCCTCAGAGATATACGTGGTATCTAGGTACCATATGGTTTTGCATCTTATAAAATATATACATAACTAGGTATAAACTATAAAGGAAAACCATAAAAAAGTAGTACTTGATAATCAACAAAAACCCTAGGAGGAGTGCACCAAGCCCCCTTGTACTGCAGACCCAAAGAACTTCCACCACTGAAGCCAGTTGTTGCGGACCCAGAGGGAGAATACAACAAAGTTGGCTGTTCTTCATCCACGGATCCTCCTGCGGGTGCCTCACTCATTGTTCTCATTGCAACAACATATTCATATGTCGTAATACCCTGAGGCAAACAAAGAAAGAATGAGAAAAGAAACAATCAAGGATTCAAATAACTACTCAATTTGCATGTTTTTCCCTGCTAAATTTCTCTAATCGTGTCATTTTTTTGCCATGCTCCATTTGGTATAAGAAATCTGACTTCAAAACCAGCAAATCCAATCCTAAAAATAATAAACTTCCAGTGTTCTTCCAAGTCCAACATTTCTCAGAACGAACGGTACATTGTGTTAAGGAAAGGAAAGCATAGCAAATACTCAAAACTGACCTTCCGAATGAGTATGATATGGAAAAAGAGAAGTTCACCCAGTGGCACGCATGCCAGCAATGAAACAACGGTGCAAACAGCCTGCATCAAATTGATTTCACCACAAGAATATTTAGTTAAGGTTTTTTCAGACACTAATTAGCAAGTTTTTCAGCATTGATATGAAGCATTGCTTATATTGAGATATACCACAACAGTTGCAAATGGAGCACGAGAGAAGCCATTCCCTAGTCTATCCACTATATCAGCCTCCATGCTTCTCTTATTGACAAAGCATCGCACAAATACAGCAATCCCAACTCCAGCTTCAGTAACAAGCTGAGAGAGGCAGAGAAAGATCACTATAACAGCTTAAAAAAAAATTATTCCACAAAGTCAATTCAGCTTCTCAAAACATACCCAAATGACACTGATGGCCATAAGAGAAATGAAAGTAACATAGTTTTTCCTCCCTACACAATTGTTAAGCCACTGCAATAAGAGAAACACGATGCATTTAATTTACCCTGCAATATTTCGAACACTGTTGCCACCAAACCCCTCAGGTAGCACTATGAACAATAAAAAGAACATACCCGGCAATGGTGGTCAAATCCATCAACACATTTGTCACAACTTCTACAGTGCTTGCTGAATTTGCGCACCTGCGGAACAAAAAAAGCATCCAGAGCATTATCAAAGGGTAAAACACATATATTAAAAAGGCCAGGGATCAGCAAAATCTTAGTGCATCATTGTGATCAGCAACAATTTTGTACACCTTTCCAAGGGCAGAATGGAATAATCTCTCAACGTGTAACTCTCTCAATTTACTCCTCCCACTACCATGGATATGCAGCAAGAAGAGACAGACAAGGAGCTTAAACATGGTAAAAAGTCTTTTGGTTAGTCATGAAAGAAATCTCCTTAAACATATTCTTATCGGCAATTCACTCGGTCAAAAATTGCACCAATAGAAAAAATGCATAAATCCATGTGGGGTGAAGAGGTAGTCTAGTAAACTAAAGTTGTACAACCATAGAGTGGATGGATCTACAAAAGAATGATGGTGGATAAGATGGTGCTGATTAGCGGCCATTTCTAAAACACCTCCAAGACATGATAAGGCAAATACAGCAATATAGCTTCAGACACTTCATGACTTCAAATTTATTGGGATTCAACTGATGTTTCAATCCGATCTCCTGAAACAGAAACGTTTTGGCTGGTCTAACATTCAATGCATCAACTCAAGCTACATTAAACAAAAAATTACCTCAGCCTCGCACAATGTGCAGTACAATGCATCTTCACCAGTGCCTTGGGGATCAGCCAACCCATCTTCTTTGCGGCAATCTTCATGTACAAACACTCCACAGCAAATTCCTCCAATGCAATCACAAAAGGATGCCCTACTACGGGTTTCCACCTGCATTTCAGTTCTTCTTTCTTCTCCTACAGAATCTTTCCTACTAGAGTTTACATGTGACAAGGAACTTCTACAAGCTGATGAAGGAGAAGAATGAGTCACACTGCCGAGTTCATCAAATTTTCTGGACTTGGTTGATAATTCAGGCTTTGAATTGCGTGCTTCCAATACCTCACCACCAAATTTAGACATAATGCCAGGATCTGCAGGATTGATTGCTGTGGACCGCACGTAAAGAATGAAAACAAGTAGTGCCTGTGTTACCATAAGAAAAAGTGCAACATCACATATAGTATTCACCCCCCAAGACTTTGATCCAGAATATGCTTCTATCCACTGGTTAGGTACACTACCAGGACATAAGTAATTTTTTACTACTCGTGACACATGTAATTTTTTTACTACAGTTTCAGTCTTCCTTTCATAATGAAGCAATAAATCAATAGAAAGCCATGAATTAACTAAAAGAATTTCTGTGACAAAAGCCCAAATAAAGGCTGAAAGCAAAACCCACAATTTACTTCTACCTACCACTGGTGAGTAAAAGGCAACCAAAGCGTACTCCCAAATGCGGCCTCCAAGGAAAGGTGCAAAGAAAGCATAGAACGCAACCACCAACAAGCAAAACACTGTTATCGCAACAACCTATCATTTCCAAATATGAAGACACAAATATTCGTTAGGCCCAAACCCAATAAAATGACCAAATCTATGTATGTATATACTAGGTTTGGACATGCACATTGCCAGCATTCTTTTGACAAAGGCAGTGACCATATTACATGAAATGTTGAAGGGACTAGGAGAAAAAAGCAAGCAAAAAATAAGCAACAAATAAGAACAAAGTAAGAACAAACTAAGAAAATAAGGTCACAATTGCACCTCCAACTGCAGACCTTCTCACAAACAACCTCATGCTTTATAACAAGTTAAATTCATCTTTCTAGGGCATATATGGTGATTGGAGCGATGATCAAGAGACATTGGAGGAAAGGGAAAGATAAATTAATGGAGCCCTTGGAGTGTATTAAAGAATAGCAGAAGTGTTCTCACAGTAGTATACGGAAAGAAGAAATTTTTACCAAAAAGTTCATGATAGAGCCCAGTCCAGCACATTCTAATTTTGGCCTAGCAGCTGTGTCTAGTGCTCAGAACCTGAAAATTAATTTCAAATAGATTTCTAGATGATTACAAGTATAGTAAGCTAAGACGACTCCTCTTTCAAATAAAAAAAGGTTTTACCAGTTATTTTATCTAACTAAATGTAAAAAGTACCTCCAAAAAGAAAGGGTAAGATGAGAAAAGCTACTTTGTGTCTTATACTCGAATCTAACTAGGGATAAGTGATCCAAATACCAAATAGTTTCTAGTTATGAGGAGCTTTTTGGAATCGTCAACTACCATGATAGGAGGGTCTAAGAAGGTGATATTAAAAATTATGCTTTAGTGGAGCTAACAAAGACAATACCAATGCACCCATGTTTCCTCTTGGTGGAAGAAAGTTGAGGTGAATCCCATTGACTTGTGTCCTGAGTCTGCTGACCATTGGTTACAGTGACTCAGTGAGGCATAAAGGAGTGGACTAGTAAGTAAACGACAAACTCAGATCTTAATACAAGGACCTTCCTATGAACCACATCTGTTTCTCAAAACTGACAAGATTCAATCATGTACCCCCATGGTTTGTTCTTCTCATGGTTTTGTTACCAGTTTCAACATTGTAATCTGCCAACCCCCTTTTCAAACAGAAAATCGGGCAAAAGGTAAGTGTAAAACCAAAGAACAAGAAAACTAAATAAATAACATTTGATAGCATACATGAGACACCTAAGAAGACAACCATGGTTAGACATTTGACTTGAGAAAAGTGAGATGCCAAAACAAAGCAATGTGTGCAATAAATGGCGATGAATTCTAACTCAACAAGAAAATTAAAAGGCAAGACCTAACAAAGAAGCAAACAACAACAAAGTTATGGTCTTTCTCAGCGCTTGCTGAACTAAGGAAAAATCAGAAACAATTTCACGGATTCGGAACTTAATTGAATCATATTCATAAACTATATGACAAAGTAGGCAAAAAAGAAGAAACTCAAACCATGAATTTTGTTCAACTTCCACTCATTCCGAATTCCAAGGACCAAGAAACGCGGTCAACTTCAGAGATGAAAAGTTGGAGCGATAATCTACAGCATAATACTTCGAAGAGCTTAAGACATACAATAATTCCAACAAACTTTGAGCATAATTTAACATGGAAGGCCCATAAAATGTTGTCAATACAAACAAATATCAAATTGTACGTTCATATGATACCCATGAAGCAACGAGTGACATAGGAGAAAAGAACTACTAAATTCAGCAAATTACTAATTGAAGCAAACCCAGATAAATAATTTCTAAACAACAGCCAAAGGACAGTAAGATCAAGGATCAGATAGAAAAAGATTGAATCGAACCTGAAAGGTGTGAGCTGGCAACTGCCATCCGTGTTTCCTCACCATAACTGCCTAATATCACAAAAAGAAAAAAGGGAAAGCTCTATTCCCACCCAATTCAGGCCTAAAGTACACCCAGCAGATAAAATCAACCCTAACCCACTCCCTCTCGCGGAGAGAGAGAGAGAGAGAGAGAGAGAGAGAGAGAGAGAGTAATCTGTAACCTTCTTCAGTGAAAACCCACAATGCAAAACTTACAAAAATCAAAGAACAAAAAAAGAGGCAAATTCTGATCAAATTACCCCTTAACCCACTCCCTCCCACTCGCGCGCGCGCTCGCACACACAGAGACCTGTGACTTCCTTCACTGAAAACCCAGAATGCAAAACTTACAAATCAAAGAAAAAACAGAATTCAACCAAAAAAAGGCAAAATTTGTTTTGGATGATGCACAGGGCGACTGTAGAAGAGAAAGGAAGACGAAGAAAAAGAATTTAAAAAGAATTTCGACGAGTATGAGGTCGTGAGAAAGCAAGTCAAAGGGGAAAGAGACAAATACTAGGGATGGGAGAGTCTGGAGGAAGTTTGCGAAAGGAACGGACAAAGCTTGCAATAAAGAAACAAAAGCCGGCAAATAGGGTTCAGTCTTGGAGAGAGAGAGAGAGAGAGAGAGAGAGAGAGAGAGGGCGTGCGCCGGGCCAGTTTGAAGTGGTATTAGACTGTCCGATTAGTTGATGAGTTTATTATTCGTGTAATCAAGAGCATTCGATTCTTGGGAGCAATCAGAAAAGTATTTTCTTGTGAATTTCTAGTCTCGGAGTGAATTGTCAGTCCTTAACTAAATAGGAGAGAAAACATTTTGAAGTACGTGTAAATTGACTCGGATATTTTTAAGCGTCGGAAAAAAAAAAGAGAGAGTTTACTAGCCCACTAAAGCTAGAGGAAGTAGGGGAACAATATTAATTGGGTGAGTTAATTTAAGGAGCCTGCTTGTGTATATTCTCCTTCCTACCCTATCGCCAATTACTCTCTTTCTGTTGTCTTTTCCTTGATTCCTTCATATGGGTTTAAGCTTAACCCTTTGATTATCTGTAGATCTTTTTTTTATGATCCAGATTATCTGTAGATCTGACTCCTATATTTTAAACTTGTTCACCAATAAGTTTTTCCAACGGTTGAATATAGTACTCCCTCCATCTCAATTTGTTGTGTCTATTTCCTTTTTTGGACGTCTCAAAAAATCGTTTATATCTTTTAATTTATAATATTTTTTATAGTCAATATGGATCTTATTTGATGGATCTCAATTAAATTTTTAAAATAAAGATTTCAAAATCGTAAAAAATATTATAGATTATGAAATATAGACAATTTTTTAAAAATTCCCAAAAGGAAACATGCGAAACAAATTGGTACGGACTTGTGTTGGCTGTTATGTTCTTGTAAAAGTGTCAGAATTTTATAGTAGAAGTATGAAAAGTTTTACAATAAAAAGTGTGTAAGAATTTGATGATGAAAGTGCGTGAACTGATACTTTTGCTTGAAAGAGAGGAACTCGTTGATAAATGATTAAATTGACACAAGCAGAACGGTTTAATCAAAAAATGATGCAGTATTAAAAAAAAATATGTTCATTTCGCTTGACATGATGTTCTAAAGATTATAGGAGTAATTTTTAGCACGATTTTAGCAGATTTGCGTCGAGGAGTCAAAGATTATAGGAGTAATTTTTAATTCTCATTCTTAAATACATTATTGGCATTATCTAGTGGAGGCTGCACACCCTTAAATCGAACCAAACCAAACCAAGTTTTATGTCTCAATTAATTAGAGTCGGCTACATGAATTATTTTTCTTCATTGAGTTCTGTCAAGTGTTGCTACATTGCCCATTTTTCGAAGCACTCGAAGGCAGGCACAATGCGTACTTAAAGGGAACGCCCTAGCATGTCTCGTTGTATGATTAAAGTTCATGTCATAAGGTTCTGATGGATCTTTTTATGTGCTGGTTGTCAACTATCTAATACACAACCCTCCTTCTTTATCCGGGCTTGGGACCGACTGAGATCTAAAAATAAGGTTTTAAGAACATCACAATCAGAGCTGCACACCCTTGAACACCATAAAAAAAAAAAAAAAATTTACATTTTTTAGTAGTAATTTTTCATTTGAACAGTCAACACAGTATATTGTGAACACCCATCACCTCAAGTAGTTTCGTAGTTGAATGAATAAAATTAGCCCAGACATAGTTAACACATAATGGCAAAAATAAAAAAAATAAGGTCATCTGTAGTGGTGGTATTAAGTTCACAAAATAGTCAGTAGCTAACTCAGTTAGCTACCTTTTTTTTCTTTTTTTGCTTGCAATAGTGTAGTTAAATGGTGGTCAACTTGTGTCAGGAGGGAAGTGAATTGGTGTTGAACTAGTGCAGATATGGACTATAGTTTTAGCACTAGCACCAACCGAGAGAGGAGAGAGAGTGAGAGAAAAGGCAAAAAAAGGGGACAGAAGGGAGGAGACAGAGCACATGTATATACACACACACACACATATATATATACACACACATATATATATATATATATAGGATAAACTTCTAATAAGGGTCCCTTATTGAAGTTACCATGCGGACCTATATAGCGTTTTTAACCAAAACTGATCGGATGAAGCCCTTACGGGTATTTTTTTTGGACGAATCCTCGTGGAGGCCCTTAAAAATGTATTTTAAAAACATTGAACGGTTCGGATCATCAAAATTTGGCTCGAAAAGGTGAGGTCCTCATGGTAACTTCAATAAGGGACCCTTATTAGAAATTTATCCTATATATATATATATATATATATATATATATATTGTATTTTTTAACATTTTAACTACACTTTAACAATAACACTACAACACTTTTTAGGGTGAGTTTCCGAATGAATTTTATCAAAATCTGATAAAATCAAGACTTGATTTTATCAAATCTTGATAAAATCCATTCGAAAACTCACCCTTAACTTAACAACATATTTTATCATAACAACACATAATTGGGTCCCACTTTTTACATTTTTGTGTCATTTAACTACACAAATTTAATTCTACCCCTACAGATGGCCTAAGGAATTTGGCTTGGTTTTCCAAAAGACAAAATAGACATTTGCTAAAATCACACCCTTGATTTTAGCAAATGAAATGGGAAGGTGATAAAATCTCCAATGAATCTGGACATATATATGTCCAGATTCATTGGAGATTCTATCACCTAAAATGGACATTTGTTAAAATCACCCCCTTGATTTTAGCAAATTTCCATTTTATCTTTTGGAAAACTAAGCCAAAGTAAATGTTCTATTGGTGTCACTGTATCAGTACCGTGCTTTGTCTTCACCCAACATCGGTCAACTCCATATCTCCAAAAGATCACGGCTATGTTCGTTTACAAGTTTTGGGTCAGTTTTAGTTTTGATGACATCATCATTTTTTTTCATTTCTCTCTCTATCTCTCTTCACTTATTACACTTGCTTACATCATCAAAACTAAACTAAAACTCTAAACCAAACACAGCCACTATCTCCAAAAAAAATCCGAGTCAACCTAATTGCTCTAATTTCTCTCAACATAAAGTTAGTGAATTAATGCTTCGGTTAAATCCTTCTTGGCTCAAAATAAGAAAACTTGTCGAGAACCATTGTAAAATCTTGGGTTATTATCAATAACCTCCCATGAGGTTTCTGACACAAACAGATACTTCTCCTGAGGTTTCTGAAATGATACTGACCTCCCCTACTTTTGCTGACAATATCAAGTTTCCTCCCTGAACCTTTTTTCCGTTAGTATTCCGTTAAAACACTAACGGAAATCGATGATGTCACCTAAAAATGGAATTTTAAGCCAAAAATTGCTCTCATTTAATACTCCTACTACCAAACTATATTATCTTTACCAAAATTTTTGTCTCCCTTTTTAGTCTTTATCATTTTACATAATTTTCTCCCTATTTCATTTTATATAAACAATATACTTATATACTTATATACTTACAATTAAATATGTATGCATGTGTTTAAAAGACTCTCTTTTGCATAACTTTTTTTCCTTTCAATGTCTATGGTTTTTTTTTTTTTTTGGTACACTTTCATTATCTACTTATACACGGAGTATTTGGTTGAGACAAACCTTAAAATAAAAAAAAATTACTATTACAGTATAATAGAAAATTGAGAAATAATGAATTTTTTCGCTATAATCGTTGAAAAAGTTATAAAGCCCAACAAGCCAAGTAATCGATTTTTTTTTTTTTTGGCATAGTTTTGACTTGATAAGAATTTTATTGACACGAGTCTATTTATTTTAATTTCATTGATCATTTTGTTAGCAAAACGAAAAATAAAAAACATTATAATAAAAATTGAAAAATAATAATTTTTTATTATAATCGTTCAAAAATTTATAAACTCAAACCAACAAAGTAATGGTTTTTTTTTTTTTTTTGCATAGTTTTGTCTTAACATAAATTTTATTGACACGAGCCTATTTATTTTAATTTCATTGATTATGTTGTTTGAGACGAACCAAAACATAAAATACATTTGGCCAAAACAAAAAATTTAACCTAATTCATTTCCCACTAACCTCCATGATCTAGTAAAGTTAATTTCACTTAACCAAAAAATATTCACAAAATTAAAAGAGATGAGTTTTTTTTTGAAAAATTAAGTTGGTAGAATGTATTTATTTTGTAATAAGGGTATTTTAGTAATTTTTTGTAAAACTTAACGCCATCAATGGAAAAGTAATGCCAGGAGGAATCTTGATATTGTCAGTAAAAGCAGGGGAGGTCAGTGTCATTTTAGAAACCTCAGGGAAAGTATATGTTTGTGTCAGAAACCTCAGGGGAGGTTACTGATAATTACCCTAAAATCTTATGTGTTGCTATATCTTTTGATTGTATTATTTATACTAATATATAATCAAATTTTGTGTTTATATTATTGGAGTTAATAGAACCAATATGGTTACGGCAAATTTTCAACCTCTCCTAAATATCTTTGAACCCATGACTGACCTTGTCCCACCTATCTAAGCCAACTATTAAAATCGAAGTCGTCTATCCTTCCACACATCTAGTCATGCCTACTTCACTTGTTCTCCACCTCTGCAAGTCTATTTGGCTGACAACTTTTCTCATTTTCAAGTTCTCCTTTTTAAGTTTTGGCTATTTGGTCGACAAAATCCAAAACATATTAAGGAAAAATGAATTCTCAAAATTTGACAATTGGAGCAAGAACTCAAAATATGCTACAGAGGAGCTTTTCTCATTATATTTCTAATTTCTTCTTCTACTCCCGTCACAAAATGTATTCTACACATTTCCATCAAACACACCTACTAGATTCAAAATACATTATATGACCATAATCAAAAAGTCAAAAGCCAAAAAAATTGAAAAATGAAATGCTGAAAAATGAAGCTTCGAAATCCAAACACCCTTGTTTCACTTCAACGTACGGCACTGCCATCATCACATAACTTGAACATAAACCTCTAAAACATACTCCATTTAGTTCTAATGAAGGGTTCAACTGAGGGGGGAAAAGGTTATTCCTTGTTTTACAGATATCGCAAGGAAAAGCTGTGAAATTATAAGAAATTGATTGCAAAGATGTCTAGTAAAAACTCAAGTCTTTAAGAACTGTCTTTCGAGCAACTCAAAAGGACTTGCTGATTGATGATGAATAAACCTCTTGAAGATGTTAGATTTAGACGAAAGATCCATAGACCTTTTCTTCAAGATGCACTAACACGTTACACTCTCCAAGTTTTGTATCTGAAAACAAGAGTTCTCTCAAATGATTACAGCGCTTGCCGCTCAGTAGGTGTCTTGACCTAATATCGACATACAATTCGAGCAAAAATAAACTCGCTCGAGCGAAACAGCCGACGACTTTAGATCAGTAGCACTCACTAGAGACGCTTGACAGTAGCTTGGGCAACTCCAGGACGCTGCAGCAGGAATAAAAAAGCCTTCATAGCTATTGACTAACCACCATCACACTCTCTCTATCATTACGTATCAAATAATTTCTTTTCACACTCTAAAACAGATGCCCTAAAAACTGAATCAAGAGAGAAATGCAATTCGATAAATAGAGGATACAAACAAATGTGAGTTTTATTAATGGAATTGCAAAACAAGACGGAGGGACAACTTTTTAGAGCTTACACATTCATACATATAAGAATTGCTTTATAAGCAACACATCGATGTAATAACCAAAGCATCTACCAAATGGTTGGGAATGGATTTCAATCCCCTCTCAAATCCTTGCATGAGTGATTTGGCAAAATAAACCAAATGGTTTACTTTTTTTTCTTTATTAAAAAAAATTGCATTTGTAATTTTAAATCAATTTTTTTTGAGAATTATTGGTTTGTCTCGATGAGAGAAATCTAAGAAGTAAAAAAATATTAAGTAAATTAAAAATTGAGGTGATTAAATAACCATCCATTTTTTGGATACCACATAGATTTTCATCCTCCTTACTTTACGAGGTTATATTTTCATCCTCTTATAATGTGATCCTCTCTCTCTCTCTCTCTCTCTCTCTCTCTCTCTCTCTCTCTCTCTCTCTCTCTCTCTCTCTCATATATATATATATATATATAAAACGAAAAATAGGGACTTTCAAAATTGTAGTTACTTCTTTTTAGGGAATAAGGAATTTTTGAAAAGAATGTTAGTTACCTCTTTTTCGGGACTACCAAATTTTTCCTTCATCCTCTTGCTTATCATTAAGGAAATTTTGAAATTGTGAAAAAGATATATCTTAAATGAATGTCAGTTACCTCTGTTTTAGGGACTTCTAGGGACTGCCAAATTTTTGCTTTATCCTATTGCCTAACACTAAGAAAATTTGAAATTGTGAATGATTCTCTTTCACAATTTCAAGGAATGTATGAAACTGTGGAGATTCAAAATTAGGGATGATATTGTTTCCTAACATTAAGGAAATTTTGAATGTTTGAATGATTCTCTTTCCTCAAAGAATTTTTAAAATTGTGAAGATTCAAAATTAGGGATAATATTGTTTCCAAATTTTAGTAAAACCCTCAACCCTGAAGCCAATATATCCATTCAAAATTAGGGATGATTATGGTAAAAAAAAAAAACACACACTGACAAGCCCGCGAAAGTGTTAATAATGGGGCTTATCTCGCTTCTTTTAGATCACACGCACGCATATTACATTCCTTGTTACGGTTGGTTTTTGCGCGAGGGTGTTTTTGTAAGTTTCAGGTAAAAGGCGAGAATGAGTCGAATCTTAAGGCTACGGTTGAACCACGGGATATTCGAGCACCCTAGGCCACGTTTCATGACGCCACCATATCCCGAGAGTCAAGGAATGAAGCATTGAACAAGACTCAGGATGCCGAGAGGTCACGATTACAAGCCAGGCAGTCACAGGATCAAGGCACAAAAATCTCAGATTTTTGCCCTTTCAACCGGTTGACACTTTTTGCTCGACCGGTTGAAGCAGAACAGAAAGATTTTCGACCGGTCGAAGCATTTTGCTCGACCGGTTGAAGCTTCAATTTTCTGCAAATTTTTGCCCGATCATGAAATATCTTGTGGCACTTTTGTAATATTTTGGACAACTTTTTGGGGCCTTTAAAAGGCTCTCAACCCCAGAACTTTAGGGTTAGCTTGGTTTTTTTTTCTCTCTCTCTACCTCCATTAATGTTCTACTAGCCAAAGCTCCACCTTCTCTCTAGCTTTTCATGCTTTACACTTTGATTCAAGGTATTTGCTCTTCTTTAATGTTGTAGTGCTTGTCGAGACCTTCATATAAATCAAGTTTATTTTCGGTTTCATCGGTTAATTTATTTCCTTGTGTTTCAAGCTTATTCCTTCTAAAATACTCCCTCCATCCCTTTTTAAGTGAGTACTTTGGGAAACATGTATTTTTGTGGACATTATAAAATGTACTTTCGTATAATATTTTTAAAATTTTTTGGCACTAAGTTAAAGTACTCAATGAGCACTTTAATTTGGTGTAAAGAAAATTAAAAAATTATATAGGGAAATATGTTTTTAAGGGATTTGAAATTGCACATATTCCCAAGGTACGCACTTAAAAGGGGACGGAGGGAGTACTTGGTTTTTGGAGTTGTTGGTTAAATCTTCAAAGTTTAATGTTGTAGGTAGACCTAAAATCTTCCATAAAAATCAGTTTTTAATGTTATATGTTATGTTCTTTATGTTCTTCATAGAAATAGTCATGGTTTACGTAGTTATGATTGAGTAGTCGTTATAGGCTCGGTCATGGGGTGATTAGCACCCCGTGACTTAGGTAAATTCACTCTCCTCGCCAATATTGCAAACATTTCTTGTTAATCAAAGAGTTAGAATTAATTTTATGTATCAAAATTTGGGTTAGTTAACCCCGTTGATCATGCGTAGCTAGGGGCGTGACGTCTTGGCACGTGTGATGCTTCAGGCTATGGTGATCAAAATGTTTGTATAAATGGCACAAGAATCCTAGTCTTTGAGAAACACCATTTCTAGTTAAATGAGTTTTAAGTACCAAATCTTCCATTCGGGGTCGTTTAACGACGCCCCGAGCCGGTTATTTTAGAGGGGTATGAATTGGCCTAAGGCATGGGTGTTTTGAACCCCTTGACTTGGCCTTGTTTTTAATTAGTCTTTTTAATCACGCGTCTTTCACGAAGTTAAGTAAAATCCATCCCCCAAACTATAAAAGCCAAGTTTGCTGCTTTAAGGCTAAAACCCTCACTCGCGAGTCAACTTTCACGCTCAGCACCTTAGGTCTCTGTGGACTCGACCCGGACTTCCGGTTAATATGCTATCGCCGGCCTAACCCTACGCTTGGGGAATCAATATTGGGAAACAATTCAAGGGCGCAAGCACACACACACAAATATGGTAATAAAACAAACAAAAACAATTAGGGATGATTATGGTAAAAAAGACACACAAAAATATGATTAAAAAAAACACCCCAAAAAAATAGGGATGATTATGGTAAAAAAACACAGACACAAAATATGGGAAATATGAACAAGTCATGATTTAATGAAATAGGTTGTACATGAGTCTTGATTCAATGTAACAAGTATTAATTTACCATGTTACTGAATTTTTTTTACCATGATAATTGGTAGTGGTTGAGGTGTGTATTTTCACCATGATCGGAGTTGATTTCACACATGTATTTGACTATGTTTCAATTTTGGTAGTCTTTTAATTTTACCATGTTTATTGTATTGGGTATAATTTTACTATAATTTTTGTTCTTCGCACATTTTTTATCATAATGATTGAATATTGTGTTGATATAATTTTACCATGACTATTTTTAATTTACCATGAGAACTGTTATTGTACCTTTTCACCATAATAAATTGTGCAATATATCTTTAATTGAACATATTTGTCATGTTTTAGGATGCTAATGTTCATATAACATTTAAGATCAGTCCGCCTTCCCATTCCCATCCGAAATATGGGATAGCATTATATCTCACCACTTTGCATTCCTCCAATTTTTCAAAAATACTAAATTTCAGTGCTCAACAAGATAATATTTGAAAACAATAATATCATCCTACCATTTAAAATCTTCCTTGATTTTAGACAATAGAATCATTTACCGTTTAAAAAATTCCTTAATTTTAGGCAATACAATCATCTAAAATTTTAAAATTTATTGATTTTAGGCAACACAATCATTCACCATTTCAAAAATTCCTTAATTATAGGCAAGAGAATCTTGGTAAAATACTTGTGCTCAACATATTTCAATGACCAGTTAAAAAGAAACATATTTCAAAAATTATGGTAAAATCATTAGGCAAGAACAAAAATAATGATAAAATTTTCCCATGAAGCACCTAATAACTATGACACCCAACAGTCATGGTAAAGATTGGTACTAAAACACAATGACCGTGGTAAATATTATAACAGTTCAGGACTAAGATAGATGTTCATTTTTTTTTTATTGTGCCATGATAAGATATTTGGAGGATGAAAACTTAAATGATTGCTAGTTCGTAGAATAAGTTTGGCCAAATAGGAGCTACGAGGCCAAAAAAATAAAGAAACTGAGTTGGTAAGAATTAATGCCTAAAACCCTAAGGTATGAAGGTGCCAAAGTACTAAAACCCTATAATAGGAAAGTGCACCATAAACTTACTCTTAATAAAGAATGACTTATCTTAATGGTAATTAATAAGAGTGACTTACCATAATGATAATTAGATGCCTCTTATTTAGATTTAGAGGTAAAAATCTGAACAAATAATCCCAAAAAAATCGATACAAAACTAACAAATGCGAAGTTTTTTTAAACAAGGATAAAAAAAATAGAGGCTCAATTATTTATCCAAAACACTAAAAAAATCTCTCTCCACTTGTTTAGTTTAGAGGCAAGTGGAGTGGAGTGCAATTGGTGCCTCCCTTATACTCTCATGCACATGGGTAAGGTTCGATTCCCGTAAACACTCATTTCCTCTCCAAGTCTACCATGATAGAGTAGATTAAGATTAACGAATGACAAAAAAAAAAAAATTGTTTAGTTTAGAGGAAAGAGGAGGAAAAATAACAAAGTCAAATTTTATACCACCTAGTAAAAATTTTCTTGCATTTCCGGATTTCCCTTCTATTTTCGTCTCATTTTCTTTTCTTTTTTCTCATTTTTTTTCTCCATAAATTCCAAGCAAGCGACTTTGTTACAACTTACGGTTAACACCGACCCAGCCAAATCAAATTCCCAATTCCAAAACCCATTTCGCATGCATTTGTACTTTACCCTGAACGATGACTGGTGAACGGATTTGCTGATTTCGTCCGAATTCGCCATTACATAGATTAGGGCAATGCTTTTCCCCCCTCGCTCTTTCCAAATCTCTCCTCTGTTGACAAGTAATTTCAGAAACTGGGTTTTAAGATATACTAATCTTTTTTCGCCCATTAATTTCCTCTCGATTCAAAGTCACCCAAAGCAAATGAGCTGATGCTACGGAAAGACAAGGTCAGTCCTCTCTCTCTCTCTCTCTCGTTCTTGGATTCTTACTGTTTTACGTACTCTCTCTCTTTCTATATATGTGTGTGTGTGTGTGGCCGCCACGACCGTAATCACCCACCACAACCTCAGCAATACGTTCCCATTTGGGGGAACTTGAAATTCAGGATAGCAAAAGAATGAATTTTGACGGATTAAATGGGTGAAAAATGAAACGCTTACGAAGTGGGTAACTTTTATTTTTTATTTTTTTTCTGAACTTAACGCGTAATTAAATGTTTGTTGAAAACCCTAGCTGTATAGTACATTGGAGATTAACTGGTTGGTGGATTGGAGTCCAGAAGTGATGAATCTAAAGAGAACAAACAGTTTTTGATTTTCCCTCTCTCACCCTAGACCTATACATTTTAGATGTTTCAGAGAAGAACTTGCCTCGAGTTTCGAAGTTTTTAGATGTTTTACAAGCTTTAAGCTCCTATCAAGGTTAAATGAATGTAGTTTTCTCTCTCTGTCTCTTGTTGAGAATTTGGTCTAACCAATAAACACCTAATGCGAGAAGAACAATCAAGAAAAAAAAAAACACAAGACATCGATATTTTTACTTGGTTCCCCAACTGTTTGTGTAGTTGAATACATCCACGGCTCACACCAATTTCCATTTTCCACTATGTATCGAATGAAGAATGGAGAGTACAAGTTACATTGGCTGCATATGGCAAGTATTTATAAACCCAACGTATCTCTCTCTCTCTCTCTTAGAATGTCCATTACTTTTCCCTTTTTTTTTTCACCACTTGATTCCTTGATCATTAACTTGGATCTTATTTTCCTTTTAGTTTAGCTTAGTTTAGTTTAGTGTGTGCTCATTAATAAGATGCTTTGGACCATGAATGAAGGAAGCGTGAGCACAAAAATTGATTTGGGTCTCCAGGCCTGCCCTCCCTGATGTTTTTCGACTTTGATTTAGGGGCATGGTTTTGCATCAAAATGTCCTTGTAGCTCCTCGGTTTTTGGAGTTTTAGAGGGGCCACTTTTTCAGTGGTATTCTGAGAGGAGCCACTTTGTGCATAATGCCAAAGGTAGGTTTGTCTCGAATTATCCCCCGCCCATACCCCCAATGATTGAGAACTAGATGAGTTCTGGTATTGTTATTGTTATTATTGTTGTTTAGTTTAGTTTAGTTTAAGTGGAAGATGATTGGACGTGATGTTAGTGCTTTTACATTAACAATTTATCATGGTGGGATAGTGCACTGAGTTTATGTTTACTGCCCTAATACTAATGTGAATATTTGAATTGTGTTTATTGTGTTTGAGTTTATGTTTTCTCTATACTCAGGAGTAGTTTATAATCTTTACCATTGCCTTTATTTACAGGGATTGTTGTGTCTAACGGGAGAGTTTATAGTTACGTCGATACAGATCTTTAACTATCATTATCTCTGGGGGAATGTGGCTGGCAAATTGTGGAATGTGGAGTTGAGAACAGTGGCTATTAAATTAGTAGAGACATGGTTGATGTTGCAGAAGAATGTGATAGAGATGAAGCTATTGTTGATACCCTGAAAAGGGATAGCATTGTTATCGAAGGGGATACAGATTTTGAGCCGCGTAATGGCATCGAATTCGAATCACATGAGTATGCATATTCATTTTATCAGGAATACGCCAAGTCCATGGGATTTACGACTTCAATAAAAAACAGCCGACGGTCAAAAAAATCGAAAGAGTTTATAGATGCCAAATTTGCATGTTCCAGGTATGGAGTTACACCAGAATCAGATAGTGGTAGTGGTAGGCGTCCAGGTGTAAAAAAGACAGACTGCAAAGCCAGCATGCATGTGAAGAGACGTAAAGATGGAAAATGGTATATTCACGAATTCATCAAGGAGCATAATCATGAGCTTTTGCCAGCCCTAGCATATCATTTTCGGATTCATAGGAATGTCAAATTAGCTGAAAAGAATAATATTGACATATTGCATGCTGTTAGTGAACGAACAAGAAAGATGTATGTGGAGATGTCTAGACAATCTGCCGGGTATCAAAATCTTGACATTCTTAGGGATGACATAAATTCTCAATTTGATAAAGGAAGGTACTTGGCTCTAGAGGATGGAGATGCGAAAGTTATGCTTGACTATTTCACGCATGTCCAGAAGGAGAATCCCCATTTTTTCTATGCAATAGATCTAAATGAAGACCAACGTCTAAGAAATTTGTTCTGGGTTGATGCTAAAAGTAGGAGCGACTACGCCAGCTTTAATGATGTCATTTTCTTTGACACTAGTTATATTAAAAGCATTGACAAAATGCCTTTTGCTCCTTTTGTTGGGGTGAACAATCACTACCAGTCCATGTTACTGGGGTGTGCATTGATCGCAGATGAGACTAAATCAACATTTTCTTGGGTAATGAAGACATGGCTTCGAGCCATGGGTGGACAAGGTCCCAAGGTAATAATAACCGATCAAGACAATGCCTTAAAGGAAGCCATCGGAGACGTTTTCCCAAATGCACGTCATTGCTTCTCTCTTTGGCATGTACTGGAAAAGATCCCTGAAGCTCTTTCTCATGTAAGCGGATGCCATGAGAATTTTGCTGGAAAGTTCAACAAGTGCATTTTTAAGTCGTGGACGGATGAACAGTTTGACATGAGATGGTGGAAGATGGTGGGTAGATTTGAACTTCAGGAAGATGATTGGATTCATTCCTTGTATGAGGATCGGAAAAAATGGGTGCCTACCTACATGAGGGAGACATTTTTGGCTGGAATGTCAACAGCTCAGCGTGCTGAAAGTGTGAATGCTTTCTTTGACAAATACATTCACAAGAAAATTACTCTGAAAGAGTTTGTAAAGCAATATGGGACAATTCTCCAGAATAGGTACGAAGAGGAAGCCATAGCTGACTTTGATACATGGAATAAACAACCTGCTTTAAAATCTCCTTCACCTTGGGAGAAGCAAATGTCAACAGAATACACACATGCTATATTCAAGAAATTCCAAGTTGAGGTTTTGGGTGTAGTTGGTTGCCATCCTAGGAAAGAGAGTGAAGATGGAGCAAATGTAACATTCACAGTTGATGACTGTGAAAAGGGTGAAAACTATATGGTGAAATGGAATGAGGCGAAGTCAAATGTTTCTTGTTCGTGTCTTCTGTTCGAATACAGAGGTTATCTTTGCAGACATGCAATGATTGTGCTCCAAATTTGTGGTCTTTCAAGCATACCGTCTCAGTATATTTTGAAGAGGTGGACTAAAGATGCAAAGAGCAGGCCATCAATTGATGAAGGAACAGAACGTATACAAACTAGAGTTCAGCGGTACAATGATTTGTGCAAATGGGCCATTGCACTGGGTGAGGAAGGATCATTATCTGAAGAGGGTTACAATATTGCATTTCGTGCAATAGTGGAAGCTCTAAAGAACTGTGTGAATGTCAATAATAGAAGTGCTGCAGAATCTAGCAATACTGCACTTAGTATCCGTGATATTGAAGAAGAGAATCAAGGAAGCCTTGCAGTTAAAACAAGTAAGAAGAGAACTCCAAACAAGAGAAGAAAGGTTAGTTTTGTGTGTTTGATCCTTGGTCTTCACATATCGCTCTGATTTTTCAATTACGGGTAATGTGTGTGCAAGAGAGAGTTTGCTAAAGAAGGCCTGTTTACATTTCAGGTACAAAAGGAGCCAGAAGGTATTCTTGTTGAGCCCCAGGACAGCTTGCAGCACATGGTTTGTACTATTGCCTATTCCATGATAAGATTATTTGTTTATCAATGTGGTTTGGATGAAACTAAGGATTAAGGTACTCTATCCAACTAAACAGTGGCGGAATGCAATTACCAGGGTTATAGATGGGCCATGACCCATATAGGCTATGTTGTGTGTTATGGACCTTATGGCCCCTGGGCAAAAACTTTGCAAATTTTGAATCCTACTGATAACTCGGAGACTCCAATAATACATCTTAGTATCTTACCTACTTACCTATATTGGACTCATTACTCGAAAAAGATATACTAGTTTTGCCATACTTCAATTGTTTTTTTCTTGCAAGTTATAGAGGTATATCCGTATATGTTCTACGATTGCAAACAAGACCCAAAAATGTAGGGTTTTGAATTCAGAAACATCGAGTTCCTTAACTGACAATCACCCCACCTCTCCCCATCATCCATTAAGTACCAATGGCGTCGATTCTCAATTTACTTGGAGTATTTTTAGCTTTCCTTACCTTCCATTAAAAGAGCAAGTAAGTTTGAAGTTTGTACTCCCATCTTTTTCCATTGAATCCCAATCTTGAGTTCTCAGTATTCAGTAAACAGTGGATCACTCTAAGGTGACATAACTGTATTGTTTATAATATTATAATGCTTATAAAATGTTACAGATAGTATGTTTATGTGTTAATTTATAGATGCATATCTATGTATTCAAAAGCTGAATAGATGATATTATACTTTCTGATCTGTTTGAATGAGTCATTATTTGTAGTTCCTTTTTCTTTACTATATTTACTATATTTTCCTTTGATATATGTCATTGAAGTGCAAAGATACATCTTCTCAATTGACTCAACAGTCATCCAAATTTTGGAAAGATAGTAACTACATCATAAGGCGGATATCTATTGTTGCTTGCATTAAGTAGAAAAGGTAGCATATAGTATCAAGAGAATGCCCTTATTTATTTTTCCCATTGTTATCTTTGCACAATATTGTTTCACTATATTTCTATTTTAACTACTGAGTACTTTTCATGCATAGAGAGTTCACTACTTACTAAATGGCGTGGTAGTCAACACAAAATTCCATGCATTTAGTATGGCCTACCATACAGTAATTTGTGGTTCTGAACCTGATATTGAATGAAATCCATATTATGTCTCACGGGGCTCACTCCACCAGTACTCTTTCTTTTTTGTATTTCGTTCAAATTAAAAACGAGTTTGACTGGAAGTCATTTATGTTAATACAGACAATCTTTGCTTGTAGGAAAACCTAAGCTCGGAAGGAATAAGCCTGAATGGCTATTATGGTACTCAGCCGAATGTGCAAGGACTGGTACTATCTTTAATGTGTACAATCATGAACAGTTGTGTTATTAGACAAGATTTCAGTTATATTGCATGAATGCAACTTAAATCGTCATGATTTGTATCTTGTGCCCATTGTAGCTACAATTGAACTTAATGGAACCACCGCATGATGCTTATTGTGTAAATCAAGAGACAATGCAGGGGCTGGTAAGTGCTGATGCAGATGAAACAATCTGAAAGTATTCAAACTGGAACTTTATGCATTTGTGAAATCCTTAAAATGGTTTTGTAGGGACAATTAAACTCAATGGCATCCAGCCATGGTGGTTTTTTTGGGACTCAGCAAAGCATGCATGGACTGGTATGCTATCTTTCTTCCTCACAGGCCTTAGCTGAATTCAATTCCTAACATGATTTTTTAATATTTTGATATCATCGTGTCGTTTTGTGTGACTTGTTGGATTTGTGCGCATTGTTTTTCCTTCATGCAGGGGCATTTGGATTTTAGGCCACAAACTAGCTTCAGTTACAGCTTGCAGGTGAGTATTGGATATGCAACAATTTCATGCTACTAATGCTAGATATTTAGTAATGGTTCTACTTGCAATGGACATATGAGTTTACTTTTGACCCTAATGACAGGATGATCCCAGTTTGAGATCAAGTCAGTTGCATGGCAATTCCTCAAGACATGCGTAAAGAGGACAGAAATAGTAATAGCAGGAGTTGTAGCAGTCCATATATGAAGCTTCAAGCTTCATGGGGTAATCCGAGAACTTGATCCATTGAAGGGTTCCCTGATTCACCTGCTGTTTACTTAACGTAAAAGATCGGTACTTATTCTCTTTATCAAAGTGGGAAAAACGAAATACTAGACCTTTCTCATCATTGAGAAACTTTTTCGAGAAGAGTGGCTATGCATTCAATATGTAACACATGCTCCAGTACTGAAGGGTTGCAGCAGGAAAATTCTGGCTCCACTTAGTGAATGTAGACACATTAATCTGATAACAATAGACATGGAGTTGCTGAGAAGAACTTTAGTTCCTTACGCTGGTGCTGATGGGAGCTGAAATTGATTAGAAGAGTGAGTACTCTTTCTCTGCGAATTACAAACGGTAGATTATGAACAATGACAAATTATTTCTGTGAATTCTCCTATCCACATCGCCATGAGCAAAGACAGTGGATTGGCATTTTGTACTAATCGATTTCCTTGTTTTTGTGGGGGAATGCCTATATAGTAGGTAAGCATATGCTTTTTTTGCCATGTAAGAGTCAGGAATTTCTGTGAATGATTTGCTTGTAATTCCTTGTATTTGCTGTACAGCGTCCGAATTAGCTTTTTCGTATTTTAATCACGGAGTGATTTTTTATAGTATCGTCTTAAATTGTTTTATTACTTCTCCTTTTAAATTTAACGGGTGCCGACAAGAAAAGTGTTCTGGATTTTCTGAGGAGTTTCGTAGTGATCTTGTTCCTTTTAGCAATGTGGGTATGTGGTTTTCTGTTCTGCTTCAGTTTGTACCCATAAATGTGGTTTTCTCTTTGCTGTTTTTGTTCTATGATTGGGTATTCTCGTAGCCGTAGGTAGTCATTTCTTCTGTTTTGTTTGGAAAACTCTTACTACGAAGATATCCAACTTTTTTCTTTTGATCTCTCTTAAACTGGAGTTTTAAAAAAAAAATACAGAAAAAGCACAAAAAGACAGTAAAAATATCTTTTTAGTTATAATTTTTTATATTCTTATTTTTTTAGTTTTATTTTATATATATTAAAAATGATTTGTTCAAAAAATTTAGCATGAATTAACAAAAATATAGAAAAAAAGACAGCATTGTTGCTTAAATTAAACTAAACTCAATTCAGATCATAAATAAATAAATAAATAAGCGCTAAACTGCTGGAAATTGTATTCATAACCCCCTCTTTTCTCAGTATTTACATCCGAAAACCTTAGCAATGTGCATAGGGCCCGCATTGAAATTGTATTCAAACCGTTTGCGTCGTATAAATTAATGTGTAAATTATTCACGTCAAAAATTATATTATTTTGTCTTGATTCAATTTTTTTTTTTCATTTGTTAGTTTTGTGTCAAGATTTTGTGGTTTCAAATTCCTTTCGACGGGATGAATCTAACAAGTATAAAATTATGGTCAAAACTCAAATTTTTTTTTAACAAAACCAAAAATAATCCAAGTATTTCTGTTTTATTTAAAAAAAATATTTGGTTTGATCATAAATTTATACTTATTAGATTCATCTCGTAGAGAGGAATCCAGAAATCACAAAATCTTGACAAAAAATAAAAAATGCAAAAAAAAATTTGAGTAGAGACAACATGAAAAAAATCAAAAAACCAGATTAAGTTTTTTTTGACAAAGGAGTTGTGTATGTATTTAAAACAATGGATAATTAAAAGGGAAAAATTCACTTTGACCCCTCGTGGTTTGGGTCGGGTGCGGTTACACCCCCTCACTTTCAAATATCTGCACATAACCACTATGTGGTTTATGGACCAATGTGCACACCTGACTCTGCTAATAGAACCAGTAAAATGACTTTAATGCCCTTGTCTTCTTCCTCTCACCCTTCTTCCTCTCCATCTCTGGTAATAGCTCTCTCTCTCTCTCTCTCTCTCTCTCTAACAGTTATAAGTTACAAACCAAACCCAAACTCAAATCCCCCAGAGGTAAAGACCCAATTGATCAAATCATCAAATCCTGTATAAAAACCCATCATTTTATCTCTCATTATATAACCTTAAATCCAAG
Organism: Vaccinium macrocarpon; assembly: GCA_022606695.1. Classification (NCBI taxonomy): domain Eukaryota; kingdom Viridiplantae; phylum Streptophyta; class Magnoliopsida; order Ericales; family Ericaceae; genus Vaccinium; species Vaccinium macrocarpon. The sequence continues at coordinate 28,528,150 of CM040170.1, forward strand.
CCTTTTGTTTGCATGTCCCTCATCCATTTCACATGTTCCAGCCAATCTCGTTGCACATATTTACAACACATATACATGTGTTGTACCCTGATTACAAAGGTGAAAAGTATTGGGTGAAATTTAGACTCTGTAATTAGGTTCCAAAGTGGGTTTTTAATGGCGTGAATTAAACATGAATTTTTGCTTAGAAATGCTTGAATTCAACAATTGGGTTAATTCAAATCCAATTAAACCTTCTACCAGTTAAAAATTGAGAGAGAGAAGCACAATCGACTTCCACACAGTTGATTTTGGGAACAAATATAGTGGGTTCTAATTTGACCCATTAGATTTCAAGTCTTGGGCGCTTGTTTCGCCTTCTTTTGGACTTGTTTTGACACTGGATAAGCCCTAAATTGAATCTGGGATTCTCTCCCTCTTCCTGACACACATGTAGATATAGGTGTCTGCATGCTTGTATATGTGTGTGTGTGTGCACGTATTTGAATGGCAGGGATCATGCATAACAGGTCTCGAAATGAGCAGGATGAGGATTGAATCACTATTAGTTTTGTGTTGCTTTTCAAGGTGAGATTGGAATGAAGCAACTAAGGGAGAAAGAATGGTGGAGGTGGTCACTAGTGTTGAATAAGGGATAGGGCATGTGTGTGTTTTATGTTAACGGAAGAAGAATGAGATAAATGGTAAAATGTATGGTTATCCCCGAGTTACTCTTCCACACTCTCAAAATTGGAGAGTGTGGTTCAAACTCTGTCAATTCAGATGGAAATTGTAACTGTGCACATTGATCCACAAACCACATGGTGGTTATGTGTAGATATTTGAAAGTGAGGGGGTGTAACCACTCCCGACCCAAACCATAGGGGGTCAAAGTGAATTTTTCCATAATTAAAAAATTCAACCATTTCATTTTTTATCAACAGAAATGAGAATTTTACCAATATCCGATCAATTTGATTTTTTTGCAAATAAGGTCTATATTACTATTGTTTACAAAATAGACAGATTAGATGATTAAGGTGGGCCCCATTTGCCTACTTATTTTTTTGGGTGCGGGTGACGAGAAACAAAAATGTTAAGTGTCAAGAATTTGGTATTCAAAAATTACCCAACCACACACTTGTGTTTCTACGAATAAAACTCACCTGTTTGTGGAGCCCACATACTTGTGTGGTTGGGCAATTTTTGGGTACCAAATTCTGGGTACATAAGGGTGGTTTGAGTAAATTGAAAAAATTAGTTTTTTGGTTTTGTCTTTATTCAAGTTTTTTTGGTATTCGTTAGTTTTCGGTTGATTTTTTGTGATTTTTTTGGCTTGTTTCAATGAGAGAATCTAAAAAGTATAAAATTATTAACCAAACTTAAAGTTTTGTGAATAAATACGAAAAATAATCCAAAAAAACTATTAGCAAAATTTAAAGTTTTGTGAATAAAGACGAAAAATAATCCAAAAAAAAAATCTAAAAAGTATAAAATTATTAACCAAACTTAAAGTTTTGTGAATAAATACGAAAAATAATCCAAAAAATCACAAAAAATCGACCGAAAACTAACAAATAAAAAAAAATTGAATAAGGTGAAAATAAAAAAACTAGTTTTTTCAATGGACCCAAACCAACCCCCACTGTTCCTGCAACCCTGCGAATAAAACTCACTTCCCCTCCTCTCCGTTACTCTAGTTCCCGCCGTCGACTTTTGCCGCGCTTTATACGTCCGGTGCTTGTCAACCGTCGTCCGAAGCTGATACAGTATATTCTTTTCTCATCTCTTTCTCTTTGCAGTTGAGTTTCTTTCTCTCTCTAGTACAATTATCATAGCTAATCAGTCCAATTACGAGGAACAAGACCCAGTTTGCAATTGGAAAAGAAAACACAACTGAATTCCCATTTTCCTTTGTATTTCTGTTTTTTCCACTGGCAATCGAAATGGGTAGGTTTGGTTTCTCCATTTCGTACAGTTTTCTGATGTTATGTCTGAATTGGATATAGTGGGAAAAAAAGGGGGTAGGGTGAAGTTGAGAATTTAAACCCTTCTGAATCGAGTATTTTTGGTGATTTAGCATTTTCATAAAGTTCTTTACTTGTGTATTCATGTTGTATTGTGTGCTGCTCTTCTTTGTTTATTTAGCTAGTCTTCTCAGCGCTAAAAAAACCATGAGCAAAACCAAGGGGTTGGCCTGGTGGCCAAGATCTGAGACTTAGGATTTCTGATTGTTCTTAAGGTCTCAGGTTCAGTACCTCCCACATGTTATCACCTCCTTTGCAGCCAATCCGTATGGGCTTTGCCCCGTCTTTAATAGGGCCTCCTGTTAGGGACAGTGGGATTGGTCCCTAGGATTAGTTGAGATTAGCCGAGGCAGGCATAAGCTGGCCTGGGCACTTGAGTTATCGAAAAGAGAAAGAGCATGGGCAGGTTTTTACTAGTATGATTAAAGTGTCATGGTAATTGGTAGTACAATGACAGCAACGTGCTCTGAGAACAAGTTTCACCATTGTTTCTAGTCAACTATTGTTGCCTTGATCCAGAACTCCCATCCTATGGCGCATATGTAGTGGCACAGAGGGATCCCATACTTTTAAATACTTCATGGTTAAACCTTAAGTTGTAATACCAAATTGATATAGGACCCACTCTGCATAGAATTGCTTGCTAGTAGTGAGTAGTGACTTCTAACCTAGCACAAAGAGAGCGTACACAAGCGTGAATGGGAGTTTAAGCGTTAAAGCGTCTTTTGAAAACATTCTAAATTACTAAGATTCACAAGTGTGAGGATTGAGAGAGGTGGGAGCAGAGGGTCCTATTGGAGGATTATGTGACCTAGCCACTAACTCATTTTAATTGCAGCAGCAAAAGTGGGATTGGCAGTTGATTTTATTTACTTTTTTGTAGCCAAAATGTATACAGTAGTGTCTTAAGGGGTAACTAAAGGTAGGGGTTCATGAAGGAAGGCTTTCAGTCTACTTAAACTAGAACATGATGGGTATTTGGAAGTTTTTTGGGCTTTGAATTATATATAGTACTTCAAGAATTCTAATAGAGGCTATTTGAATTCTTTTCTTGTGAGAGTAGAGATAGAGAGTGATTGTTGAAGGGCTGGTAAAGTTGAGTTTATCAAAGTTATTTCACATTTCGTTTTATACTTGAAATACACATTGCACCTAGATTTCGTAGGCATCACTGGTTGCACTTGGGATTAGAATTGCCTTGCATGATCCAAAAGAGTTTGGAGCTTCACAAATGCTCTAAACATCTAAAGGTTTGGAGTCTGTTAAACAGAAACATTCCATGGTTAGGGAATACCTTTTCCAACTAGCAATTTAACTTCCTACACCTACTGTTAGATTATCATAACTCGAAGCCAATAGACTTTGGAAAACTTCACAAGTGTAACACATAGTCCTCATTGAACTAGGAACATAACATGGCTTTATATTGATTTAAGAGAACTTCTTTTCCTAATAGGAATTTAACTGCTAATTTGGGGGCTCAGATTTCTGACCACTAAAACCAATCTGCAACAACATAATGGTGATGATTAACAATCTAGTCAGACCACTTGACCCATAAAACAAATCTGTGTCCTTTATGGCCATATTGAAGACTGTTCTAAATTACCGACAGATACTTAATAAAAGTACCTGGTAGGCTAGTAATTTTTTTGCTCGGCAAATGTCAGTAATGTTAGTCGTGCTAGTAAGGTTTGAACCCTAGTCAAATACATGGGAGTACATGGTGCCTATCACAGGGCTACCACTCCACTTGCAAGTACCTAGTAACTTTAACACATAACATACACAAGTAACAAATTGTATTCTACAACGACTAGTGACCTGACTATGCATGTTTTGTCTCCAAGTGGACCAAGTCATGTGAATCTGGAAGTCATGACGCTTCCTTGGATGTACTTTTTCTTAACATTGACATCCTCCTCAATATTTCCTGACATCTGATCTGAAATAAATTATAAGCAGGATCTTGTTATACTGAAGCTAGACCTTAAGTTTATGGTGCTTCTGGAAGTTTCTTTTAGATATTTGGGCATTGTTATAGTATCGTCCATTTCTTTAACATTCAGGTATCTTGGTTGAATGAAGCTTCTGTGAAAAAAATATCTTCACTATGGAGATTGATCTTGAGCTGCCTTCTGTCCAGGAGGACAAATTAGAGACTGGGTCGGATACAAATATTGGTGATGGTACAGATGTACTTTGTGTTGGAGAAGAGGTGGTAAATTCTCCAAGAACTACAAATGATGTCGAGGGAGAGGGACTAAACGCGGGTGGAAACTTTGGTAGTGTTGTGGAGGGAGTGGGTGAAGATGCTCTTGGATTGGACACTTTTGGCAAGGAGAGCAAGAGGTGTGAGCCGCAAAAGGATATGGAGTTTGAATCAAAAGAGGAAGCATATTCTTTTTACAGGGAATATGCTAGGTCTGTGGGATTTGGCATTACAATAAAAGCAAGTCGCCGGTCCAAAAAGTCAGGAAAGTTCATTGATGTAAAAATAGCTTGTTCTAGGTTTGGTAGTAAACCTGATTCAAGTAAAGCTGTTAATTCACGATCATGTCCTAAGACAGATTGTAAGGCAAGTATGCATATGAAGAGAAGGCAGGATGGAAAATGGTTTATATTTAGTTTTGTGAAGGAGCATAACCATGAAATTTGTCCTTCTGACTTTTATTATTCTCTCAGCGGAAGGGGCAAGCAGTCTGGTATTGTTGCTTGTCAGAAGAAAGGACTGCAGTTGGCTTTGGATGAGGTAGATTTACAAGTGATGTTAGAGTTTTTTATGCTTATGCAAGATGAGAATCCTAATTTTTTCTATGCAATAGATTTGGACCACGAAAAGCGTATGAGAAATATGTTTTGGGTTGATGCCAAAAGCAGACATGATTACAGCAAGTTTTGCGACGTAGTCTTCTTTAATTGCTATTATGTTACCAATAAATATCGAGTACCATTTGTGCCTTTCATCGGGGTGAATCATCACTTTCAGTTAATGTTGCTTGGATGTGCATTGGTAGGGGAGGAAACAACATCAACTTTTGTATGGTTGATGCGCACGTGGCTTAGAGCTGTGGGTGGTCAGGCTCCTAATGTTCTTATTACTGATGAAGGCAAGTCACTGGAAGAAGCTGTTGCAGAGGTGTTCCCTGATACACGGCATTGTTTTTGTTTATGGAATGTGTTGAGAAAGATTCCAGAAAATCTAGGTCATGTATTGAACCAGCCAGGAATATTTTTGAAGAAGTTCAACAAATGCATTTATCGATCTTGGACACAAGAAGAGTTTGAAAAGAAATGGTGGAAACTGATGGATAAATTTGAGCTCAGGGAAGATGAATGGATTCAATCACTTTACGGAAATCGTAAAAAGTGGGTACCTGCTTACATGCTTGGTACTTTCTTGGCTGGATTGTGTACAAGTGAACGATCTGAATGCACATCCTCCTTGTTTGACAAGTACTTGCACAGGGAGACTTCGTGTAAGGAGTTTATGGATCAATACAAAGTATTTTTGCATGATAGGTCTGAAGAAGAAGCCAGAGCTGATTTTGAAACATGTCACAACTCACCCGTGATTAGATATGTCTCTCCTTTTGAAAAGCAAATGTCAACTGTTTATACACGTTCCATATTCAAGAAATGTCAGGTTGAGCTTTTGGGAACCAATGCTTGTAGGGCACAAAAAACATTTGGAGATGATGCAGTTGTAATATATCAAGTCGACGATTTTGAAGAGCAGCAGACTTTCGTTGTAGAATGGAACGAATCAGACTTGCACATATCTTGTTTGTGTCGTTCATTTGAGTACAGAGGTTTTCTATGTAGACATGCATTGATTGTTCTACAAATGTCTGGTGTTTCTAACATCCCTTCTCACTTTATACTCCGACGATGGACAAACGATGTAAATATCAGGCTCTCCAGTAGTGAAATATCAAGTAGGTTTAGTTATAGGGTAAAACGTTTTAATGATCTTTGTAAACGAGCAATTAAATTGGGTGAAGAGGGGTCTCTGTCTCAGGAAACCTACAATATTGTCATTGATGCTCTACAAGAAGCCATGGAACAATGTGTGGGTGTTAACACTTCTGTTAGGTGTGTTTTGGAGCCTACAATGTCGGCTGCTCAAGGTTTCCTCAGCATTGAAGAGGAGAATCAAAGCTATAGTTTGGCCAAAGCATCTAAGAAGAAGAAAATACATAAGAAGCGAAAGGTAAGTTGCCATTGCTATAAACATGTTGAATGCTCTGTGAAGGAATAAAATGCTCAAATTGATCAAGTCTATAAATTGTAGGTACAATGTGAGACTGAAGTAGTAACTAATCTGGTGCAAGACTGCAACTTGCAGATGGTTTGTTGCATCTTAATGCTGTTGACTCAAATTATTCTTCTCCAATTACCATTATTTGTTTTGGCATCCTTGTGTGTAGGGGCAGTTGGGCTCTGGAGCACACATTGTTGACAACACTTACGCTCCTCAACAGGACATGCCAGGGATGGTATGACTGACAACCTAAAACTAACCTCAACGTATTGCAAATGGGTATATTGATGTATTTGACTGAGGGGTGAGTCAGTGATCTATGGTTTAGAGTCAACGACTCAACAACTCAATGTACTCATCTTTTGGGTTAGAGTATGAAACAATCCCTTTGTGCATTTAATTTCGAAGTCTAGGTTTTTACCCAATCTATCCCTCCCAGAAACCCACTGATGGGTACTAACAGGGTGCAGGAAATAGGCTCTAGAACACCAACCATTGATGGCTATTCTGGTACTCAACAGAGTATACATCCATTTGTATCTCATCTTTTACGCTTCATTGGACCGTATGATTTTGTAAGTTTCTTTGTGGATCTTTGAATTTCATACCATTTGTCACAGGGACAATTACATTCGTTATCTTTGATTCGCAAAGGCTATTGTAGCAACCAGCAGGGAATGCAGGGGATGGTACGGCACATAGTATTGTATAATTGGCGAGCTAAAGAGTTGAACATTGATATGAACATTTATGGTTCTGACTCTTGTATGTCATTTTCCCCCTCCTTGCAAGGGAGAATCGAACTCTATTGGAATGCGTATTGGTCACTATGGCCCTCAACAAAGCCTACAAGGACTGGTATTTGATAAATGTACATCGGATTGGTAATGAAGCTACTTTGTTTTCGTTCGAGAACTTTGTGCCTAACTTGAATTGTGTTATTGCAATTGCAGGGACCACTTGGTTATAGAGGACCCACCATCGACGGGCGTTTTGACATTCAAGACAGCTTACATGATGTGGTACGTGTTTGAGTAGTTGCTTGAATCATTTTACTTGTACTTCATGCATATTCTTCTTAACTGACTTTTGTATTTTTACTCTAGGAGCAGTCTGCGGGTCCCAGACAGTTCCACGATATTGTGTCCAAACATTTGCATGATAAACATCACCCACGGTAGCTGTGTTGGGTTGACCGCTTTTCTTTTCATGTAAAGTGAGGAAAGATAGGAGTAGCATTCAACAAATCATTTGTAAGAAATTATTGCTTTAGTAGAGTTATTTTTATTCGGTAAGCAATTCCTCTCCCTCTCTCTTCTTTTCTGTATGGAGATTTTTGTCCTATGTTAGGCAGCAAAAGGGGACAAAGGATTCATGTAGCAAACCTAAACCAATTAGGAAACAAATGTAGGGCTTGGTTTGGTTTGCTACCCTTTTGTTCTTTTCGTATGAATATCGTCGAAACTGCATTCGATTCACCGTAGGACACAGTAAATCTTTGATTATTCTTTTTGTAGTAAGTAGCACCTGAGGGGAGATAAAAGAAAAAAGAAAAAAGAAAAGAAATGTAATACGAGTTGCGATACATTTGTTTGGTTGAAAGTCTGCGTGAGTTTCCATCATCATTGTATTGTCAGCATGGTCCATATAATATCTTTTACTCGCTGAAAGGGGTTAAAAAATAGAAAACGTGCAAGGCTATCTCGGGTTCATTAGTTGTGTGTGGGCTAGGATTTCCCTCGAAATATTTTGAAGCTCTGGCATTCCAGTCAAACCATGCCCATTTATCCCCTCAATTCTGCAACTCTAATTCCGTCATTGTGTCTCAATTCATACATCTTTTTGGCTCGTCGAATAATGCAGAGGAGGCTTGTGTCTTTTCCGAAAAAAGAATGACACAAACATAAGACACTTGACAGTACTGTTTTCTATGCAACGTGACCATCTTTTCCTGGTCCTGTTTCAATGAAAATCTGATCTCTTCTTCACTTTGCACCAGTCCATTCTTTGTATGGATAGTTGCCCCGGTAACTTGCTGCACGGATTCAGGAGGTCCTTTTGGCTTGACATCAAGCTTCTGTAACATTGCCAATGCTACTGTTGATTCCATCACTGCAAACTGGTCCCCGACGCACTTTCTTGGCCCTCCACCATCATCTTACACTTGGTCAATGTACATCTCAACAGAGGAGGGAAAAGATCAAAAGTGGTGGTAAAGAGGCGTTTTTGGCACAATATAGGACTTTGCAAAGACTTCACAAGATCAGCTAGTCTATTCGTATACTGGGCAGAATGGGATGACATCAAAATGCTGCAAGCTCATCCAGTAAAATTAGTTCCAATAACTACCAAGGTATCTGCTAATGATACTCACAGATCCTGGCAATTGACGAGCTATGATACAAAACTTATTGGAGTACTAAATAAACTAAAACTAGCTTCTACCCTGCATAATGCACCTATAGCAATTGCGAACCACCACAAACTATCACGTCAATTTGAGCAACATCAATCCATGAGCCCGACGATCACTCATACTCTTTATCTTCACACAGGCGAGCGGCCGCAAGGCACAAGTAGGAAGAGAAAAATCATCAAATTTTTTTTTAAAGAAGGTAATACCTACCTCCAATAACTACCATTTTCAGGGCTTTGGGGTTATCTTATGTCAGTTAGTTGTACCTTTCACACACATGATTGCAAGCACGACCATAGTCTGGACTTGGTCGGCCCCTTGTGATGTACTGGACTCTGTGAGTGCCATGAGGACTACCACCACGCCTACCATAACCTCCAGTCCTCCCCTCTCTTGCCCTTTCCTCTCATGCTCATCATCCATTACAGCATATGCAACATAAAACACTCTGTCCAATAGGTTATTTTTCAAAGTCCAAATCAATGTCCAATTCAGTCCTTAAGCAATTCTCTCTGTTGCAACAGCTTAGTCGCTGATCCGTACCATGCTCTCATGAAACCAGCAACTTTTCTCAAGAACTTGCAATTAGATGTCATGAATTGATCCTTCAGCCTTATAAATATGTAACCAACCTGACATTAGGCACCTAAACCAATAGGTTCCTCAGAAACTCCCCTTCAGGTTGAGTGAATATGTCACAGCTTCCCAAGGTCAAAATCCGAAATGAAGCAGAAATGAAAGTTCTATGATCTTTGACGTTCTTGTGCTTGAAGGGCCACAAATGTGAGTTCGACCAATACAGTGATCTCTAAGTGGCAGCCTGTGAGAGTATTTTATCAAGAATGCTTCCCTTGCTATCCAGATTGCCACAAACCTTGTTTAGAGAAGCATCCCAAGCATCAATATCAATGTCGCCACTTGAGGCGGCCATGGAAAGCACCTTGGTAATATCAGCTTTTGTTCCAGAGTCACAGATGCCCTTAATCAGGATCGAGTAGGTCAATTTGTTTGGTGAACACGATTTATCTAACATCTCCTCTAAAACTCTAATTCCTTCGCTTGGATTACCAACTTTACAAAATCCCTTAATCAACATGTTGTATGTAAAAGCATTTGGAACACATCCCTTCTCGATCATGTCATCCCACAACTTCCCTGCCTCTTGTAACTCTCCTGCCTCACACATTCCTGCAATAAGCATGTTATATGTCAATACACTAGGAATTGAACCACTCCCAAACTCACCAAATAACTTCCTCGCTTCCCAGATTTTCCCCTTCTTACAAAGCCAATGTATAAGAGTGCTAGATATGGCATTATCAGGCGTGCAGTTATTCTTCAAGAGCTTCTTCCACAAATCACCCGCCTCCTCAACTTTGCCTTCCTTGCACAGAACATCAATCACCCTACAACAAAGCGCTGAATTCGGTACATATTTCTTTTTCAGCATATCGCCAAGTAAATTAAGTGCTTCCCCGGTCTTCTTTTCTTTACAATAAGCTTCAATCATAACTCCATAAGTCACGTCATTCGGCTCAACACCATTCTCCTCCATTTCATCCATCACCTTAACCGCATCAATAAAAAGCCCTCCCTTACAAAACCCGTCCATCAAAATCGTATACGTAGTGGCATCAGGGAGCCATCCTCTATCACGAATTTCATCGAACACCTTCTTGGCACCAACCATGTCACCTCTTGACACGTACCCACCTAACACAGTAGTGTAAGTCACCACATTGGGTATCATTCCCATTCCAGGCATATCATCCAAAACCCTAATCGCACTCTCAACATCATTCTTCTTACACAAAGCCTTAACCAGAATATTAACAGTAACCACATTCGGAATGATATCAAACTTTTTTCGACAGTTTTTAAACAGAGCGTGGACTAGCTCGAACTGGTTGTTTTGAACCAAGGCATTCAAGAGAGTATTGAGGGACCTTACAGATGGTTGGAGGCCGAATTCCTTAATGCGCAAGAAGGTGCGGAGGGCTTGAGTGGGGCGGCTTGAAATGCCGTAGTTTCGAATGACCGTGATGAAAATGTTTTCGCCGCACTTGACCTTGGAGTCTTGGCGCAATTGGACGAGGAGGGTCTCCATGGGGTCGAATGCGCGAGCACGGGCGAGCTTGTGGATAATGGTGAGGTAGGTGTCGTAGGTGTGGTGGAAGTTAGGATGATAGTTGGCGGCGTGGTGGAAGATTCGGAGGGCGAGGTCGAGGTTTTGTTGGCGGGTGATGATGGAGACGAGGCGTTTTGGGTAGAGGCGTTGGGGCCAGGGTTCAATTGGTGGTGTGACAGTGTAGGATTTGAGGAGCTGGTGCTTGGAGTCAACGGAGGAGATGTGGTCGTGGAATGGGTGGGCGAGGGTGGAGTCGGCGGTAGAAGGGGTGGTGGAAAGAGAACGGGCGACGGTGGATGCGATGTTGAGGTGGCGGCGGCGGGATCGCATGTGAGCTGCCATGTTTTCCAGTTTTGAGGTTTGTTTGGAATTGATGTTGAAGAAGAAAGGAAAGTTTACAGCCAACAAATCTGGAATTGACACGTCGTTAGAATTTGAGGTTTTTTTAGAACAAGCACGTGCAACGTCTTTATCTGATCACATCCTTACCCTTCCCTATCTGGTTCGTCTTCCTCACAGCAAACCCGCTCCCCCTCTCTCTCAACTCCACGAAAGACCACAGAAAACCGACCGCCGACCGGTCGTCATATCCTTGTCTTTTGTTTTACTTCACTTGCCACCCAGTATTGGTCTTTGCTTCGGGGAGACGAAAGTGCCCAAGTTTTTTTGTGGGGGGTTTGGCCGCCGGCTTACCAGGTTTTCACATTTTCGTTTTCAACTTTTAGGTGTTTGGACGATCGTACCCAAAACCCATTTTCGTTTTCAACTTTTAGGTGTTTGGACGATCGTACCCAAAACCCATTTCCTTAAAACAGATTCTTCAAATTTCACTGTCTAAGCCAAAATGCAAAAACAGCTCTGGACGAGCTTTTCATTCCTCATTCTGGTTTCCTCTAAACAAAAACTCTTTCATTTTACCCGTCTTCCCCTTTCTAGATTAACATACCTTCTTCCCATTTGTTGTTTTGTGGGCCAAAATTATTGAATTACTTGAGCCATGAGAGGTAAAAACCGAGTTTGGGTGAAGGTTTAAACTCGGATTTGAGGAGTTTAGGGTTTGAAATCAAGGTTTCTGGGTGAAATGTGAGGGGAATACGAGGTTGGGGTGTTGGTAAGGTTTTTTGGATTTAGAGGTGGAGGGGGTAGATTAGGACTTGAAATGGAGTTTTTCATGTGATTTGGGTTTAGATCGGTTAAGGAATTCAAAGTTTTTGGAGTTCAAATGAGAGAGAGACATAGCGAGGTGGGTTTTTGTAGACCGATACAGAAGAACGGAGAGGATGGCTTTTGGGTTATGAATGGTGAGGGGAAAGAGGGGGCAGTTTAAATACTACCACTGATCTCTTTTTTTTTTTTTGAAAATTGCTAGGATATGAAAACCTCAAATAGATTAGTAACCCGGGAAAAAAATGGATAAGTTAAAAAAAATCAATACGACTTTAAAAAGAATTGCTAAAAATGATATTCATACATATTTTTAATAATAAAGAAGCAAGGGCAAAATAGTAAATAATCAATCCATAATTCATTTTCAACATCATTCTCCCAAACACTACTCTTTTTGCAAAATTCATTATGTACATTTTTTCTAAACACTCATTCCACAATCAAAATACATTCTAAATGTATAATCCAAAAACCCAAAAAGTTGAAAATGAAAAATTAAAAACGAGATTCCCAAACACCCACATTGAACAGTTGCGGAGGCAATTGCTCCCAAAATTGCATTTTAAGGACAACAATTTTTTTTAAACCAATGGCACTGGAATCAACAAACCCTAAGCACCTCCAGGGAAGATAATGGAGAAACGAAACGAAACAAAAAGAAAAGATAAGAAATACAAGTTGTGATACATTGGTTTGGTTGAAAGTTTGCGTGCACTTGTTTCCATCAACAGTATAAATCCCACATACTACATCTCACTCACCGAAAGAGAGCAAAGATTTGCAATGGGAGAAGAGGCATCTTCACCATAATTCTGCAACTCTAATTTGTCATTGCGACTTTATTTATACATCTCTTGGCTCATCGAAAACTACATTGTATGCAAGTGTCGTTTCCAAGAAACGAATGACACAAACGCAAGACACTAGATACAATTATTTTCTGTGCAATGCGACCTTGTTTCCCTGTCCTGTTTCAGTGAACGTCAGATCTCTTCTTCACTTTGCACCACAGTCCATTCTTCGTATGGATCGTTGCCCCGGTAACTTGCTCCACCGATTCTGGAGGTCCTTTCAGCTCGACATCAAACTTCTGTAACAACATTGCCAATGCTACTGTCGATTCCATCAGTGCAAACTGGTCCCCGACGACTTTCTTGGGCCCTCCACCAAAAGGCAAGAAGGCAAAATCTGATATAATCTGATAACAGCAGAAGCAATACACCACTAAATTGGATTAGTTATAGGAGAAACACGATTGGGGTTAAAGCAGTAGCAGTGGTATTTAGACCTCGTTTGGATATAATGCTCCAGGGCTCCGAGATGGATCAAAGCCAGCCCAGCCTTCAATGCCTTCACTCTGTCTTTGAACAAGAAACCTCTCCGGTTCAAATTCATGGGGCTTGTTCCAGAAATATGGAGATCTATGGAGATTATAAACCTGGATGATACATAGAAGAACCTCAAATGACAATCACATTGATAGGGAGAAAAGAGTTAAAGCCAAGAAACCAATTTCCTATTTGAAGTTACTTAGAAAATCAAGTTCTGACTATTTCACTTTCCACGTACAAGATTTAAGGACTGTATTTGGATCTTAGACATATGCCGAGGAATAAAAAGGTTAGAGTTTCTTGTTCATTAAATTGGCAACAAATAGAATCCCTTAATTTTTTTTTTCACTCACCGAATCTCTCCACAAATTCAAGCTGCAAGAACATCATGATGGGAAAAAATTTAACAGACTTTCGGAATCAAAGTACAAAACAAGCAGCGTAAGATGCAAGAAAAGGAAACACTCACCGAAATGAAGATATCAGTTCCAGCAGGAATTGCATACCCATCTTTGTTACCCTTATGTCCTCCTGCACAATAGAACAGAAGTTCAAGGCTTCACCCAGTAACTCTGGGGATGAATTCCTCGTATGGTCAATATTCGTTTTCCTTCCTCTTCTTTTATAATCCACCAAAATCACACAGGCCATGTTCGGTTAACAGTTTTGGGCCTGTTTTGGTTTTGCTTACATCATCATTTCCCTCATTTCTCTCTCTCTCTCTCTCTCTCTCTCTCTCTCTCTCCACTTATTACACCTACTTACATCATCAAAAATAAACAGTACAAAACTAAACTTGTTAACCGAACAAGCCCACAGAAACTGCATAACTACGTTGAGAGTAGAAATAAAATTCCTAGAGCCCGAACGACAAATCTTGTCTCCACAAGCATTATGACTTTACTTAGACTCAAATCATCTCAAGAATTGTAGGGTAGTTTATATCCTGGATAACATTTGGACAGCTACCCTATAGAAAATTCTGTTCAAGTGGGATTAATAAAAGAAGAAGAAATTAGTTCTAGTTGCAAAGTCTCATAGGTTTGATTTGTTCAAAATAAGACAGGTTTGAGGGATACAAAGATCCCCTGTAATTTCAGCATTTCATTTCTAATTTCCAAAGTTCCTACTCTTTTGCTTTCATCCTAAACCTAAGTCATGCCACTAATTCTTTAGTATTAAAGTATAAATAACGCAAAACTAGATGCACCTTTCAAGCATGAGAAAAAAATACAGGGTTAAGCTAGTGGTGCTAGATATTCAAAAAATAGTTCATCCCAAGATGACCTTTCCATATTTTTGCAACTATAGAGATAACAGATAATAAGATATGAGAGATTGATTCGTTCTCCGCTCTAGCAGATTGCCCCTCTATCTTCTATGTTAGACTGTTAGTACTGCATATGGGATATAATAACCGACATTATCCACAATTTTTCCCTCGAAGGAGAATAACAGTTCCTGTTACAAATGTTTATACTCATCAGCGGTGTTGTTTAGGATCTATACCTGGCAATGAATCTGACTTTAGAGTGCGTCTGATGAGCAATGGAGGCTGTGGAAATAACCGTAGAGTCTCCACAACAATTAGTCTGACGTACCTGAAACACAGTGTGTTTATGATGGTCACACTTTAACATGGAACAGCAATATAAATAATAGGCTTAGTTACAATCAGAGAAAACTTCCAATTTTGTGCATAAGATCTGGACTCCCAAGCAAAGCATCAGAATAGTATGGTGTCCCAAGATGAAAAGTAGAAACAAAAATCCCATCTACCATTACCTGGCCATATTATGGATAGCATAAAAGAAAGAAAAGAAAATGATTTAATAACAGTGAGACAGCTGATAAGGTACGTGCACTAAATAAAATTGAATTTCCTACCACATACAAGCATAGCGAGCTCAACATCGAAACCAAACCCTTATATTACCCTACGTGAAAGATCCAATTAACTTTGAGGATACCGACCTCAATAGCAACTAGCAAGAACATGACTACAATATGAAGACATTTTTTTCATAAGCCACAATTAACATGAACATGCTTCAATGTTGCAACTGATGGAGATGGGAAATAAAAGAGTGGGACCTGGATAATAAACTATCAACCGTTAATAGAAAAAGGTTCATACAAGAAGATTCTCTAACTCACTCTAGCTTCTTAAGTGAATCAAAAGTAGGTCTCCCCTGACCAAGCACCGAGTCAATCTCAGCTTGAGCTTTCTTCATTTTAGAAGGACTCTGCATGAAAGTTATTTTATTAGCATGGCTACACACCTCGGGATAACTTGTTGACACAAGTGAACAGACTAACTGATTAATTCACTCCTCTGCTCTGATTTGCGATAACGGAAAAACTGCTCCGATTAGAGAGAATCATACTTGTGAAAGAAGGAAAACAGCCCAAGTAAGCACTGCAGCTGTTGTTTCATGCCCAGCTATAAGCATTGTCATCAAGTCATCCCTTAGCTGTTACAATCAAGATCACAAAACAAAACAGTTGGTAAGAGCGAACTTCATGTGAAACATTGGTCAAAAGCAGTTTTCCAATGAATAATTGGCCAAGGGCAAATTCCATTTTTTGTATAGGCTCTGGCACAGCTTCATAAATGGAAGCTCCAATTTAGCAATTACCATAAGAGGTATTCATAAAAAGTACAACCAGGAGAGATTTTCATCAGAATGTATTGCAAATTCCAGTTTGCATGATGGATAAATATATACCATTCATGTAGTCCCATCAGTTCGGTGTTCACTTAACACCTCAACTGTTAGGGAAAATATCATTCTCAAGCAGCCAAAGAAAATTTTCCATTACTAACTAACCTGACGATCGTCAACATCAGCTCCTCTCATATCCACTAAAAATCGCAAAAGACTTCCATCCTGCAAACATTCGATGCTAACTTTCATTGCTGGTTTCAAGATTACAACATTTTTTCAATTTTTTTACCATTCAAGATATAAGAAAAAATGAAATTGGGAAATCAGTATAGTTTTCTTTGGAGATAGAAAATCTACCTTAAGATTCGAGTAGTCCCTTTGTTGCAGTTTCTCAACATCTGTTTCCTGCCATGAGGCATAATCAAAATATCAAATCAAGTTTAAGACTGGATGGTGGTTGAATACCTTTGTTTGCCAACATGCCAGAAGTAGTAATTATTAGCATGCAACCCAAAAAGATGAGTCGTGCAAAACATTCATCACGTACTTATCAATGCTTCATGAGATTACTTATTACTAACAGGCTCTTATTTAATATAATGCAAAAGATATTTCCATCGCCCTCCAGCCTCAAGGTGCCGATAAGCAATTGGATTTCACTTGGGGCATTCCAGAACCCTACTTAGAAACAAAAACTAAATAGGTGATTTGAACTGTGTTATTTGGTGGGGCTAATGCTTGTTGAAAAAGTGGAAGCTTGAGCTGTCACGGTTTGCACGTTCAATTGGCACATTGGGACACTACTTTACTTCAAGGATAGCCAGTTCAAGAACGTAAATGCCAAATGTGAAGCAAAGTCCCACATCGCTTGGTTACCAAAGTGATATGAAATATATAAGCATGAAGGCACCCTCACTTCATGAACTAGCTTTTGTTACACAGTCTTGGGTAGAACTCAACCCCAAAAGCTGGCTCATGAAGCGAGGGTGCCCTCACGCCCATGTATTTCATCTTATTGGTACCCAGGCGATGTGGGCCTTCGGTTCACACCCTCCCTCACGCGCAATGTGCTCACTTGGCAACACTTGCCTCGTGCAGACAAGAGACACGCACCCTACCCATCTCTGATACCATGTTACACGGTCTTGGGTAGAACTCAACCCCAAAAGCTAGCTCATGAAGTGAGGGTGCCCTTACGCTTATATATTTCATATTACTTGGTACTTAGGCGATGTGGGAATTCGCTTCACAGCGTTTGGGTTTGAGTTCTACTCAAGACCATGTATCTGGGTGTCAGAGCAGGTTTGATCCTATATCAGTCCCACCTCTATTTCTCCATCAGCCAGCATCCTGTCTCTCTTTCTCTTTGAGCAATAGCAAGCAAAAGTAGCAATCAGCAGCAGTAGCAATCAGAAGCAGCAGCATCCAGCAGCAAGCAGCAGCAGCAACAACAACATCCAGCAGCAACACAGTAGCAGCAGCATCATGCCAGACCTTCACCTGCCTTCGGCGACCTTGCCAGAGCTTCACCCGACTCCGTCGACCCTTGCCGGATCACCGTCAGTCTCTGGCGACCCTCGCTGGAGCTTTGTCAACCTCCAAAGACCTCTGTTTTTCTTATCTCTTCCTTTAATCTGATCTGTGATCACTTTTTTGGCACTCTTCTGTAGTCCGGCACCCTTACCAGAGCTCCTCCAGTCTCCGGTGACCCTCGCCGGAACTCCATCAACATCTCTCCCTCTCTGTTCTGCATCAGTCCTCTCTCTCTCTCTCTCTCTCTCTCTCTCTCAATTACACTTTGTTTGAACTCTGTACCTCTGAACTTTTTTTTACCTCAATTCACCTTCTGAACCTTCTACATCTCCTCTGAACCTTCTGCACTTCCTCTGAACCTCTGGTAATCTAAACCTTCTGAGCCCTCCGAAATTATTGACCATCTGGCTCTGACTCTCCGTACCTCTCTATTTTTGCAATCGGGTATGGTTAGTCTGAATCTGTTTTTCGGTCTCCCTCGGTAAATCTGAAATCAGCATCTCCCTCCTCTCCCGTATGTCTCTGAAATCTCCAAAATTTGCAGTCATTCAGCATTGGTATTGGCAAAGGTTCAGCGAAAATTGGTATTGGCATTGGTTCGGCGCCTATTGCACGGTTACTTTCTCGGCAAACTCACATGTTTCTCCGGGTTTGCATCATGAGTTTGAGTGGGGGAGTGAAAGTAGGTTAGGGTTTTCAAATTTTAGGGTCTTCAGTTTATTGTTATTTATTTTTATGTTTAGGGTAGTTTAGTCCTTTTATGTTATTAGGGTTTTGCCAAGGTTATTGTTATTTATCTTTTATGCTTAGGGTAGTTTAGCCTTTTGTATTATGGTTTCTTAGGTTTTGTCTATTTAAGCTTTGCTCTGTCATTGTAAATGATACATCCGATATATGCAATGCCTTGGTGCCTTGGTTTGTTTCTCTCCCCTTTGGCTTGTATCACCAAAAAGTTAGGCGACTAAGGCCAACGCCCAACTCAACCCTCCAGCAGCTTGGACATCCAAAAGGAACAGCATTAGAAAAGCTATTGCGAGTTTTTTAGTTTCACTGTCAACATAATTGTACAGAATGGGGAAATATGTCTGGAGTTCCAAATATGATCTAAAAATTTAAAAATGCCTATTTGATCGTGAACTGAAAAATGGACTTCAAAATGACCACTGGATTCCTAGTGCTTTTTTTAAGAATCCTGGGGACCTAAAAGGTCAACAAAAATTATCATAGAATATAGCTATGATAGACCACAACATGGAGTAAGAGAGTCGAGGGGGGTGACTCGATGCTCTTACAATCTTATTGTTCGACTTTGATTACCACTTCTATGTTATCTGCACTTCCCTGGTTGAGATCTGAGATTAATCCGATCTAAAGTAATTAATCAAGCTTTTCTTGGGTACATAATCAGTAATGAAAATATCTGGAAATGACAACAACAGAAAAGACAGAAACAGGAAATCGATTCCCATATTTTGTGCTAAAGCTAAACAAACAACTCTCATGTCCAGGTTTTGACTAAATGCTTCGTGTAGTCTCCTAGCTGGATATCTGATAATTTGCTCAAGCTCTTAAACAGAAAAATAGAGCATCTAAGAGAAGCGAATTTTGTGCGGTTTTAGTGTTTTTTTTTTTTTTTGATAACTGGCTTTAGTGTTTTCTTTTCAGAATATGGTTAAATGCTAATTTTTTTTGTCTGATTCCTCATTTCGTAACGCCCTGCCTTATTCAGCTTTCTATCTATTTACCTGTCTGGTCTCTTTCGCATTTCTAATGAGACCATCAAGACAGTCATTGATGTCCTTAAGGTCCTTTTGGAACTTTCGCTGCCTCGGGACCAACCATCTTGCCAAAGGAAATTTCCAATAAGGTACGTAGAAAGTCGAACGATGCTCAGCTTCAAAAAGTGTACCATATACCGCCTGTAACATAATAGAAGAGCTGAACACAATTTTCTATATAACAGACAAAGAAATAAATAACTAGACATAGCAAGGAAAACCTTATTTAAGTCAAGTCAACAAGAGGAACATGAATTATCAAGTTTTAGGTAAAAAAAAATGTGGACCTAACCTCTCTTAACCAGCTTAAGCCTATAAAGTAGTGTGTTGTTGAGATGGTTGCAGAGCAAGTAATTGGCCTTTTCAAGTCTCATGAGCCTAAGCGTAGCCACACATGAGGGTTGCAATAATCTATGCTAGCTTTAGCTTCTAGCTATCAGTAACAAAACGTTCAAGACAAGGTCTGCTAGACATGATTGATCTTATTTTCAGACACCGTGCACACCATAGTTTACTTTATTGACCAAGAACATCTTACACTACCTCAAAACAAACAAAATTTGCAATAATATAAAAGGCTACACTTTGCACACCATTTTTCGTCTTCATGGCAAATCAACAATAACAAGCAAGCCAAACAGGAGAGGCTCTTAAGAAGTGTTAAAGAGTAATGCATAAATGGCAGATTGTCAAATCGAGAATTGGATTGACCCTTTTCCAAATCGTGAATCATACCGATTTGGTCCAAATTCAAAAATACATTAACAAATGTATCTATGCACCTACATAAAAAAGGATACATTGTAAAATTGTAACAATTTAAGCTTAAAGGTGAGATGATAAGGGCTCAAGCTCCTCTGATCCTCCTGGATACGAGATGATCCTAATGACCGTATTTTTCTTGGTGATCCGAGAGATTGCAGTATCAAAATACATTGAAACATTCGGGGCAAGCCTTGTTGCAATGTCGATATACATTTCTGTTGTGACGCTTGAAGGCGTAAAGGTTCATGAAGTGATTATCGCATCCATAATAAAAGCGGAAGAAGATTTGATGGGCCTTGAGGACTGCGGCGGCTGTGGCGGCCTGTATTCTGGGCAACTGCACAAGCCTCGAGGCCTTCAAGCGTCACAACAGACACGTACATCAACATTGCAACAAGGCTTGCCCTGAATGTTTCAATGTATTTCGATACACAACTCTTGGGTCACTAGGAAAAATACGGTCATTAGCAGCATCATCTATCCAAGAGCATCAAAGGAGCGTGAGCCCTTATTGTCTTAGTCTCACCATGAGACGGTGGCTGTACTTGGCTTCAGGGCTCTGGTTGCGAGAGTCTTGGGTTCAAGTCTCTTTTGTTGCATTTGTTTCCCATTTGCATTCTGCGTCTTCCCTTTGTATTATGTTTCTCTCTATCCATAAAAATTTGCATCTCCATGTGCAAGACGTGGTTGCAAGTGAGGGAGGGTGTTAGATAGCTTAATATACATTGTTGAGCCCTTTCCTAACAGCTTAAGCTTTGGGGGCAATTGGAACAGCAAAAAAAGGACAAAAGGGCATGCAAAAACAATCCATATGGCAAGCAACAAAAACAATGGAAGATCTTATTTGGAAGGAACATTAACAAAGTGTAGCACTTAATCACATATGCAGAATTGTTGAAATTAAATTTTGCTTAAATGGGAGGCTTTGTTGCAATCAAGCTTACAACACAACAATAACGAGACCCTTATTCAAAGGACACTCATAGGTGATGGAAATGGAATTCATGTGATGCAGACACACACATCATATGAGCAAGCAGAGCAATTATAATCACCAAGATATTTCAATGCGCAACAAGGAATTTGACTAAGAATGCATAGTGTATAAACCTTAATTATTGGAGACTCTTTCGTGACAGAGCCAAAGTCATAGTTGAAAACACCAAGCCCGATAATATCAAGTGCCAAACTCGAAAATTCTGCTTCCAGATTTAATTCAATAGCCTCCCCTCCTTGCAAGCCTTCCCCTTCCAGAAGCTCCTCAAACTTTGATATAGTTCTTCCAGAACAATTAGTAAATACTTTTACCATTGATTCCAAGTACAAGGCATGGAATCCAGGAGAAATAACTGAAAATGGCATTTATAACAGTTTTAAATCATCACTATAGAGAAAGAAAGCTCCAAAGGTTACAAAAAAACAACAAAGCATGTGCACTCAGGAGCCTAAATAAAAAAGAAGTGATAACTAAAAAAGCTTTATTCAAGACCTGCAGGAACCACATAATACACTTATAGTTTGTTTTTTAATCAGGTAATGCCACAATAATTATCTACTAACTTAGAAAGCAACTCGGATAGGAACTAGAGAAGATCGAACAATGAGCACACATTACCCCAAAGTTCAAACTCTACTGATGTTTTGTTTCACTCTGTGATCTCTTTTAAGGGGCTTCACGCCTTTCTTTATGATCTTTCTCTTCTTTCTTCTCTCTATTTTCTCATTCTGACATATTTAAGAACTTGGGGGAGAATGGCAATCAGATCCTTAATTGTCCACTCAAGGAGCACCAAATTGTAAAAGAGTACAGGTAGCACCATCTAAACATCCAATACATATAGGTGATATAATAAGCTGTGAGTACCATGGATAGCTATGCATCTAAAACATAACCATCAAACGTGATGCGTGTAAACATAATGATGTTAACAAGTGGATTTGGCCTGAAAAGATGGGAGATGCTCACCTCGTCTCCTTGGTTTCCAGGTGTCTAGATTAGCAGGTATAAGTCCTTTCCCCATTATTGGTTCTAGAATATCGGCAAGAACTCCCTGGTTAAGGCAAAAAGAAACCAAATATAAAATACCACCTAACATCACACCAGATATTGTTGGTTACGCTGGAGTACATAAGTTGGAATTTTCTTATACTTTACATTTCAATGTAAAATTATATTTCATGAAATTAGGAAAAAACGTCCTTGACAAACTAAATATGTAAGTAAACTTAAACGATCTTATCAAAGAATTTGTTAATTGAAGTTAGATAAGGGTCCCGCGGATATTATCTCTCAACAGTTAACATGATTTATTGAGCTTTTCTCTGATCATTTTTCCTTTAAACTTCAGTGATCTTATCAAAGAATTTGTTAATATAAGGGTCCCACAGATATTATCGTCAACAGTTAACATGATTTATTGAACTTTTCTCTGATCATTTTTCCTTTAAATTTCGCTTATTCAGCTATTCTTAAATCCTATTTTCAGTTATTATATCTGTCGGGCGCTCTTCTCACTGACCTTACATGGACACTGCTGTTCATACAGCTCCCGATAAGCAAGCAGTTATCCTTTTCTAGGAATAATGGAAGTGTTGTTGCATTGGCATCAAATTACAGAAACTCTTTTCCAGCAATGACATGATAACAGCATCCCTTACCCAAAAACTGAAGAACCCCACCATCCTAACTCTTGCCCGTAAAGCCCTGTTCTCAACTATTTTCAACTACAAAAAGCACAAGCAGAACGTATAAGTCCTCCATCCTTGGAGGCCAAGTTTGTGATCTAGAAAAGCTCCCATGCCCATAGGTCAATCGGCCATAAATTAACTCCATATGCTGATGCAATAGTAGGTGAGATCAGACCCGATTACGCACTCTTGACATCTTCTATTGTCGTCACTTGGATACCTAGACCTATAATCTAGACACCTGGTCATGTGTCTTATTTGTGAAAATTACTAAAACTAAATCTTATATCACACCAAAAACCTTTTTGATCTTATTAAACTACCAGTGAGTCCTTTGCTCCTGATAAAACAATTAACCTCAAATCACGTCAATTAAGACTTGAAGAGAGTTGATGCTTGCATAACATCCTGTATCTTTATCCCACGTTCCACAAGGGAAAGTTCCATGTGTCGCCTTAATCACCTTAGTACAAGGAAGTGGAAAAGCATAAAATGAGGCAAAAGAGACTAGACACATGAAAACTAAAGGAACAGAACTGGATCATAAGAAAATGTACAATAATATGCTTTATAAGATCAAACATCAATCTGAAAACAGAAGAGACATCGCGCGCGCGCACACACTCACACACAGAACAAATAAGTGTAGGATCCTACCTTGTCATAGGAAAATGCATTTTCACGAAGAATATGTCTTGCAACAATAGGATCTGATACAACAACGAATGCTTTTGGTCCAAAAGCAAGTTTATACACCGAGCCATGCTGACAAATGAAACAACTTTCCAGTAAGAACACCAAATCACCTCCAAAATAGAGAAGATGTAAGTAAGAACTTAAGGGGCCAAAAACTATGAAGACAAGACCAAAATTCATGTTGCAAGCTAAAGGCATGCTACAATGGCATAGTAATTAACTGATAAAATTAACCGATTAGACAATTATAAATCCTGCCTAAGCAATGCACACGCACAAGCAAACCATTACTGCACCATGTAATAGTAGTTATGTGAATAGGAGGAATGGAGTACCTCTAAAAACCAATCATATAGTGCCAAGAAAAGAGGTCGACCAAAGAGATCAGAAACCGCACCTTCAGCAACTGGCATAGATCCTAAGTTTCCCCCACTTAAAAAATTAGTAAGGAGATTGCTTGCATTGTCAAGAAGATTCCTTGTTTTTGGTCCATCAGTACTAGTTGATTGGCATCTGCAACATGGTCAAGTAACTCTAAATTCAATGAAAGGTCATGGGCTTCAAAGGTCTGTAAAAAAATTGAACAGTAGTAAAGAAACAAAACAAAATTAAAGGCAAAAAAGAGAAATAAACATTAATAAAAATTTATAGAGTCAAAACCAATATAACCATATTCCATGCTAACAGACAAGACAACTATTGGCTTTGTTCAATGACGAAAACTTTTATCTACCATGTATTCTGGAGTTACTCCCCAACAGATCAGGCCTTGTGCACGCAAAAGTGGATCAATGCATGCATCACACAAACTCTCAACGCATACCTAAAGCAATTTGACTACTTGTTCAATAATCAGACAATAATTTACATTTTGGGCTGGTAAAAGACTAAAAGTAGGATGTAGATGTATCAATAAAAGATCAAGAGGGCATTCCCTGGCAATGCAAAAGAAGCAAGAGATGTCCCAAAAATTGACCACTATTCCATGTAATGTGTTAACATCCCAGAACAGCAAGACCATAAATCGCTATGCAATTAACACTCACTATTGCACAGTGAAAAACACTATCATCCAGGATCGTGATACCATTTCGACCGAAATAAGCAGTTGCAACCTAACCAAGTGGATTGAAATCTAAGTTTAGAGGGCCAACTTAGCTCACTAACACCCCATCTGAAATATTAATAGGCTTAAAAGAGACATGACAAATTTGCTGAAAGCCTGAAACTATAGTGATGATTTTTGTACGATCCGGAACGCAATACCATTTTGACCGAAATAAGCAGTTGCAAGCTTGCCAGGTGGATGGAAAACAAAGTTTAGAGGGTCAACTGAGCTGATTAACACCCCATCTAAGCATATCTCAAGAGCCTTAAAAACGACATGACAAATTTGCTGAAACTACAGGTGGTAATCTTCGTGCAACCTGGATTGCCATACCATTTCGATCAAACTAAGCAGTTGCAAGCTTGCCAAGTGGATGGAAAACAGAGTTTAGAGGGCCAACTTAGCTCATTAAAACCCTGACTAAACATATCGTAATAGGCTTATAAGCAAGATGACAATTTCTGAAACTTACAGGTTATAATCTTTGTGCGACTATCACAATTTCACTGATCCAACTAGCTTCTTTTCCATTCCAAAGGGACAATAGAAGTCCTCAATAACTTCTTTCGCATTTTCTTTTGGGTAAATTAATTCATTGAAAACAAACCCAAGTCAAAAGTATGTTCAATCAGGGAAAATAAAAAAACTGTAACTTTTGAAAGATTTTCCTCTTTCCATCTTTTGCAGAACACCATAACACGTGCATAGCGTGTGCCTGGGCGTCTAGTACATACATGTACATACATAAAGAGAGAGAGAAGAAAATGGAGAACACACAAAATACACACACAGACACATGACACATGACACATAGGAGTATATTACTATTACAGAGGAAATACCCCTTTTGGTTTTGGTGTGAACTTGAGTCTTGAGGTTAGCTCACATTTTAGTTACATAGAAACTACCCCTTTTAACTGTCTTTTTTGTTTTAAAATTTAACCCGGGCCCTTTTAAGTTTAACTATCTAAAGAAACCGCCATGAAAGGAAAAAACAATAATCTGCCGCCCGAATTCTTTTCTCCAGTCTCTTCCACTTTCACATCCCAGATTTCATTACAGATAAATCTTAATTCAAGATCTTCCTCTTCATTCGGATTAATCCTAATTCAAGGTCTGGCACCAACATATACGTACATACACAGAACGAGAAAAAAAATGGAGAACAGTGAGTGGATACCTGATAGCACCAGGAGACCCATTGGGCCTAAAATTGAGAGGAAGGGTGGAAGTAGAAGAGGGGAAACTATGAAATTTTGGTGGAAAGTTGGAGATACTGCTAACACAATTGGTAGGAAACCCGCCGCCGCTGTTGACATGCACTGCCGTCGGCGTCAGGAGGTGGCCAATTTGATGATGACATGCGGCCATGGCCGAACAATAAGTAAAACTGCTGCCACCACCCAATCGTCAACGGAAAATCCAAATCCCCACTATAATAAAGTCGCCATCTTTCCCATGGATTATAGAAGTAATCGTAATATTTTACCACTTATCCACATTCCACACGCACACTGCCAAACTGGCAGAGTGGCATAGTTCATGTTTGTGTGTAGGTGTGACTGATACAAATTGAAGAATACAAATCGAAGAATTTAGCATAAATTGTACTAGTATAATTATTTATACAAAACCAAATGCAAAATGGTTTCGGTGTGACCGGTATTTCAGCCAAAAATAAATAAATAAAACATACCGAATTTGCGCAAAAGTAATACGTATCAGCCGGTACCATATGACACGGGATTCAAATCCCTAATTTCCATTTACTTATCTATAAGCATTACTCTTAGCACTGCATATGTAAGAATTCATCACATCTAATACATTGATGCTGCATTATTACTCCAAACACCAAAAGATAACTTTAATTTCACTAAATCGTTCGAGAGAATGACTATAAACATTGAGTAAGAAAATTCAAGTAAAAGTATTTATTTATTGAACCAACTATTTGGTGGCATGATAGGTACATACCTTTCATCCCAAATCACATAAAGTGCCAAAGGGTTGTGTGCCACATCCAAAAAACTAGTTTGGGTACTCTTGAATAAGGGTGGAATTGGAATAGTAATTATTATATGTCAAGGGGGTGCCAACCTAACATTAGTATCCAACTTTTTTCCACCCTCAATCCAAGCCCCTCGGGGCTCCATAGCCTTAATTAGTGGGACATCCTCATTTTTTTTTATTTATCTCTAACGGTCCTATTGGATGCAGGATAAGATTTGGGCGGATTAAGATAATACGGGTATTATTTATGGAGGGTGATCCATATTGACTTGACATTTTTGAATGTGAATAAATTAATATTTGGTTTGAATGATTTTGTATTAACGGGGATTAAATAGTACTTAGTTTATTTTGTTATTGAAATGGTATAGAAGGTGGATCGGGGAGGTGTTGCTCACCATGCTGTGTGGCCGTTACCGGCGTCGCGCCGGCAATCATTCCAACGACTGGAGAGGTTCACCGCGTAGAGCTCATTGAGTACTACAAGTGTACCAAAAATCAACTCGATCGGATATTGTTAAGTGCCTTGTCGAAACACATATAACTTGAAACACTGGATGAAAACCATTGAACCCTTTTTTTCTTCTTCAAGTTATTAGTGTTCCGATGAGACACTTAATGATATCTGATCGAGTTAATTTTTAGTACACTTGTAGTACTTGACGAGTTCTACGCGATGGATGTCTCCAATTGTCATAATGATGTCGGTGCAACGCTGGCCATTCAATGTTTCAATTTATATGTGTTCCAATGAGACACTTAACGATATTCGATCAAGATAATTTTTGGTACACTTGTAATACTCGATGAGCTCTACGTGGTGGACGTCCCCGATTGTTGAAACAAGGCCGGATAGGTGCCAATAGTGGCTGCACAAGACAGGGCTACGCAACACCTCCCTCGGTTCCATATAAGGTGGGGTAGATGTTGTGCCCAAAGAATCAACAATCTCTAACTTGGCGATGATCCTCGAATCAATGAAGTCTTAGATCCTTAACACGGACAAACAAAACTTAACACCAAACTCTACTTTGGTAAAAGTCACCTTCAATTGAAACAATGATGCCTCCACCTTGGTGAGATACTCCAATGACTCCCAAAAAACAAATCCTACAAATCAGAAGTTCTCATGAGACAAACTTGATCCAAAAACAGGAGGACCAGATCACGGACAAAAGAGCAAACAACTCTTGTCAAAGTCGACTGGTGAATAGACTACTTCTGAAGATCGAAACAAACTTCAGACAAGAACCAATTTCTAGAGTATCGATCAAACTCCAGAACAGATACAGAGTATTGGTTCCAATTTTATTAACAAATCCTTGAGATACATCATCATTTACAAGGCTAAACAAACAGATATCAGTAGTGCCAAATATAAGTGAGACTCGGCTAAATATTTAGAAGATCTATCTCCACCAGATTCCCATGCGAAAACAAATTGCAGAGGGAAAGATCCAAAACTAATGCAGAACAAAGCTCTGAAATAGAATACATGATACAGGTTGCCAGATGCAGATGAACAAAAGAGTCGGGTTTTTGAAGCTCCAAGAAAGCTCCCATAAACAAGTTCAAACTGAGTAACTCTTGCATCAACCATCAAGAAAATTCCCAGGAAAATGGTGGTGTCAAACTTAAAAACCATTTTCTTTCAATGGGTACATTATTTTTGACAGAATTTTCAACTAGGGGTGTCCACGGATCGGATCCGGACGGATCGGATACGGATCCGATCCGATCCGCTCAGAGCGGATTATAGTTTTCAAGATCCGGAACCGAACCGAACATTCACGGATCGGATCGGATCGAGTCGGATCCGGCGGATTTGACAGATTAAAGAAGGATTATTGAGCGGATTGATCGTTAGATAGAAAATTCTCGATCCTGAAACCGAACCGAACATTCACGGATGGATCAACGGATGGTTCGGATCGGTTCGGATTGGTCGGATTGGCGGATCGGACGATCCGCTGGACAGCCCTATTTTCAACATTGCAAGATTACCAAATTCAGAACTTGTTCCAATAGCAAACAAAACAGATGCCACAAATGGCAATGACGAGATCAGCAACAAATCTGGTCAATACCGAACATAAATGGCTCCAACATGAGATATAGACGGACTCCACCTATTTCCAAGTCCCATAGATATGATCAGTATCCACAAGAACAACTCATGCTTTGATCAGAAATGCTAGATTGATAAGTAAATCCAAGATTACCACTCCTCGGAATGGCCAACATATGATGAACACCAATAAACAGGAATATAATCTTCATCTTCAAAAAATTGTAAACACATAGTTTAACCAAAATTATTGAACAAACAATCCATGGCTTAGCAACCATGGTCACAGAACTAGCGACAACAAACAGAATGCCTAACACTCCAAGAGGCCAAACCGATGCCATGCTCACACCAAGACATTTTTGCTTACATTGAGACTTCAAAAAATACCTCAAAACGAGCTTCACCAAGGCCACAAAACGGGTTGCACTCCAAAATCGTCACAACTTGAGGATGCACCATCCTTACAAAACAAATAGAATCAACCAATAAAGCATCCTAAACAAGTCTTCCACGCTTGAAAACGCCATAACGACCATTTTAAGGCTCCACAGGGACAAAATAGAAAACATCAAGTGAAGATCTTGCAAAACATACATCATGGTTGTGTTCAGCATAGCTGATTTACTAAAAAATAAGTCCTCACTTGTGAAAAACCGCCCAAAAATGCATTTTTGGCACAAAAAATGACATGGATAGCAATTTCAGAGTCAAATCTCGATAAAAGGAGCACACGGTTGGATCCGGAAAATCGAGATGGTCAAAATTGAATATTTGTGAAAAACGGAGTTCGAACGACTCCGAAATGCCCAAAACAAATTCTGAAATATTCCTAATACGAAGGGAATATTTTGCTTACTATGAACGCTAAGAGTGAGCTTTGTTGTTGATGTGGTAGGCATGTGGCACTCCAAACAGGTCTATACGAATGACGTGATGAATGACGTGGCAAATGACATGGCGCGCTGACTGGGCAATTGAATACCAACTAGTGTTGACTGGACAACACTAATTCTGATGTCATCACCTTTTTTGAGTGGCTAGTGCATGCAAAAATACAGAGGAAGTGTGAGATCCAATCCCTGTTTTGACATCCAATCCCTGTTTTGACCAAAAAGTTTTAAACTTTGATCGGGAGCTGTGGATCACCCTGATGTTGAATAGAGACATATTATACCCTTCTAGAATCGTCTTGATGAGACAAATGAGATGGACAGATCTAGTCTAATTTTTGAGTTGTTTCAAAAAATGTAGATTTTGAACAGACACACAAAAACAGATGCTAGTTTGTGGTTCTGGCCACCCGGGTTCTGATACCATTTGTTGTGCCCACAAAATCAAGGCCCCCCCCCCCCCACACACACACACACACACACACACACACACACAAACAACATGGATAATTTTATGTGGTTCCCTAAAATCAAGTACTCCACAGAGGCAATTAGAGCAATTTTTTAGATGCCGCAAAACCACAAGCTTTACAAGTGACTCTCTCTCTCACTACACTTTGATTTTCTACATTGTTACTACAAAATCAGGCCCAGCTTCTCAGATCTCTTTAAGATACAATACAAAGCCCTTAAAGGCTACCATTTACAGGCCAAAAATAGACTTCCTTCTCTTTTATCAGATCCCATGCTAGATAAGAGCTTTCAATCTTGGAGGTTGTAATAGTAATGTAGGTAAAGGAGATAAGGATTAGGGGACAATTGGATGGGAGTAAAGGATTGGGAGCCACGCCCAATATCTACTAGTTGACAGTATATGATATAAAAAGTTGTCAAAAGACAAAATTGCCTTTATACATTGTGGACGTGCCACCCAAAAATTATTTTTGGTTTTGAAAAGATTTCTAGAGTCGCCACCTAAGTTTTTATTTTGGAAAATGATCTATTACCCAAGAAACCTATTTGTTTTGAAAACTCAAATGACTATCATGCCTCTGATTTTGGAAAAGGATTTGGTCTACCGAAAACAAAAAATTCTAGGTTCGGGAGCTAGGTTACAAGTGGGGAAGGTTTTTAAGGCACCCTGTTTGCCCAATATAACATCGGTCTTTACTAAATGCTTATGGGATTTTAGAAACTTTTTTATTGTTTAACTTTGTTCACATAAAAAGATAATTGATAGTATATTAATATGAACAAAACTACTGGAAACATTATTGCATTGATCACTGCCCGGGAAAAAGACTAATTTTTGAATTTCTTGCACTGAATAGTACTATCATACAACACTAAGGTTTTTATTGGGCAGTGCTCATAACCTATTGTTAATTCAGTGGAAGTTGAAATCACATGTGCTCTTGGTATATTTCTTGCAAAACTTCTTCTTTTAAAGATTGAAAACTTGTTTTTGAAATTCACCAAGATATATGCCAACATTTTATGTGCGAACTATTTTGATCTTAACTAAATCAAGGGGACCCCTTGAACCTTTGTGGCACATAATAAGCCAAAAAAAAAAAAAACAAGGCATAAAAAATGTGCCTCAAAATAAGACAGTACGTATTGTGAAAGCCCAGGACCCACCTGGACGCAATAGAGTTCTATGATATAAGAAAATAGATCATGCCCTAACTTGCACAAGGTCTTTTAAAGCCGTGTGGACGTTGAAGCTCATTGGTACTTTAGAGTTAAACGTGCTCACCTTGGAGCAATACAGGGATGGGTGACCTATTGGGAAGTTCAAAGAGCTTAGGTGACCAAAACAGACAATATTGTGCAAGGCGGGGGCATGTTGTTACATTTGGTATCAGAGCACAACCCCAGACTACAGGGTAGAAGCCACCTCTAGAATCTGCAGGAGCCACCTCTTGAATCCCAGAATGGGAACAAAGTGTTATGCAAAACTAAGTGTTGTACCTCCCGGGGAAGGTCGCTAGGCCAATATGCAATGAGGACGTTGCATTATAAGGTAGGGAGAATGTGACAGCCCATGACCCACCTAGATGCAACGGAGTTCTATGATATAAAAGAATAGATTATGCCCTAACGTGCACAAGGCCTTTTAAAGCCATGCGAGTGTCAAAGCTCGTTTGTACTTTACAGTTAAGCGTGCTCACCTTGGAGCAATCTAGGGATGGGTGATCTTTTGGGAAGTCTAAGGAGAGACCAAAGCAGACAATAATATGCAAGACAGGGTCGGGTCGTTACACGTAAGACAGTGTATGTGTCGTGCGACACTAACCTAGATGCCTTAGCAACTTTTTTGGTATTTTGCTATATTTTGTTCGACGTTATGGCCTGCCAAGTCCAGTGGTGGTATAGAGAACCACTCTAGACTTGGTGACTCCCCTCAGATTGGTAAAATAATAACTTTTTAAGAAAAGTTTTACCTTTGGAAGAATCCTTTGAAAAACCTTGAATGTGCTTCCTTCTTTGGACCTTCAAATGGCTAGAAATGGAACTTGTAACCCTTGTGATAAACTGGAAATGAGGCTTGACACTAAGAGCTTGAAAACTTGTTTAGTTTGGTCTATTTTGGGGGATTTTGGTAGAATTTTTGGAGTTTTGTGATGGTAAGGTGTTGTGTGGCATGAGGCAGATTTTTAAAGCATGGAAACGAAGATTTAAGCAACATATCGCGCTCATGGGATGGAATGAGTGAGCTCTAAATAGTTGAGATAGAAGGGGGGGAGAGCTTCTTGTGGTCAAAAATGGAGGGAGAGAACTTCTTGTTTGAAATGGAAGTGGAGAGGGGGTATTTATAAATGTTCTTGGGAATCAAGCAAAGGAAGTAAAACAAGGGAGGGAAGGGCGGCCATCAACTAATTGCTGCCAATTTTTGCTTTGGGAGCAAGAAATGAGTACCGTATAGCACTGATATAGCACCGTACGACATGGGGAAGCTGTATGGTGGTTTGACTGGTAAAAAATGGTAGTTTAATTGGTTAAAAAGGCAGTGAAAAGCATCGATTGTTGTACGACACTATACAAACTGCTTAACATGTCAAACTTCAAGGGGCCGCCCCAGGTTCTACCGAACTCCGTTTTGTGCGTAGTTTGAAGTGCTGGAAACAAGGTTCTGAATACTGTATCGGCTTGGGTACCGATTTTCTTACCGGTATGGTACGGTACCGATGCCGGTAAAATGCCGCTATCGTTTCAGATTTAGCGCTACTCCCTTTATATATAGTTATAATTTGATAATTTTTCACAACCATCGTATATTTTCTATGCTATTTAAAGGTTAGAAAAAAATCTATGGAAAATTATACTCCTAAATCCATGACCGACCAAAGTTAGACTTCAATAAGATTTTCAACAGATTAACCCATGGGTGACCCGTAACAAATTTCAATTAACAGAAAGGGTGAGTTGGTCATTTGTCATTTCAGGGTTTATAATTTACCTAATTTATAACCCTCTTTTGTACCACTTTATCATCTTCTCTACTACGGAAAGAGAGAGCGGCTGTTGTAGGCTCTCACTCACTCACTCACTCACTCTCTCTCTCTCTATACACACACATATTTCAGATCCACCTCTCAAGCATCCTCTCAGACCTAAAAGGATGTTGAAAACTATTCCAATCGGAGAAAAAAATCCCAGTCATTGCTTCTGATTCTCGCACTGATTGTCTGATCATCTTCTTTAGAGGCGACTTGCAAAATCTCAGACGAAACTTCTAGTACTATCTTATCGGCCGATTGTGGATGTCCGTCGCGAGTGCCCATACATTTTGGTTGGTGTTTGTGAGAAAAAAAGGCGATTCGGAAAAAAAAGAAGAAGTTAGAGTCGCCACCCGGGGTTTAATTTTTGAAAAATGTTAGGTACCTGAGAAACCGTTTTAAAAAAAGTAATGACTCTTGTGCCGCTGAAAAAGGGTTTGATCTGTGAAAAATAGAGATTTGGGTTCAGGAGCCAGGTTACCTGCGGGGAAGGTTTTGTTTAAAAAATGCACCCCGCGTGCCCAGAATTTTTCAGTCCCTACTAAATCTTTGTGGGGTTATTCTTTGAAAAGATTTTATGAAAAACTTAATTTCACATAAACAATACTTCATATAATAACATGTTTAAAAGAAACAAATAACGATAACAAATCAAACAACACGCAATCAAGTATATAAACGTGAGAAAATCAACCAAGAGGGGATATAAGCGCAAAAATATGAAGTAAAGGGGGTCATCTGTAATTAAACCTTCTTGGTTTTTTACGAAAACAGAGCATCGGATTTCAGAAAAACAGAGCATCAAAAATGTTTTTCCAGTGACATCGTACGGTGTCCAAAATCACACCGCTCGATGCATCAAGGATGTTGTACGACGTCTTTGTGTAATGTATTTTTCAAAAATTCTCATTTTTATCTAATTGAAACAAACTTTGTTTTCGGTGTAAAAACCACACTATCAAAACAGGTTTAGGAAATGGTTTTGGTGGATGAATGTACTTCGTTTTTAGAGACGGCATCCCGCGACAATGGATGATGTCCCGTGATGCTTACCCGAGAGGCTTGAACTTTGTTGAAACATCTCTGTTTGGGCTCAAGGAAGAGCTACGGAGCTCCTCTCAAGCCCGATGGAGATCCCCCTCAGAAGATTATCACTTCAATTTGAATGCGAATGTATACTTCTGGGTTTGCTCGACTATGATCAAAGTCTTTGGAAAGGATTGGTTTGGAGGTTGGGAATGGTAGTTGTAAAGATATTTGATTTGAGCTTGAAGACGGTTTTGACAGAGTTACGAGAGAGACGACAAGTTTGTTTGAGGGAAACTTTCACTGGGGAATTCTTACCAAAAAATCGATCTCTTAGCTGCTCCTTTCTCACGCTTTATATAGAGGGAATTCTGGACGAACTCATCATTTGGGTGATTCCCGTATGCCAGGAATCATATCATTACATCATCGCATCATTGCTCTGAAGCAAACGTGGAAATCCTGTTGATGGGACAAGGGTGCCGTACGGCGTCAAAGGTATGCTATACAGTGCATATTGCAACACCGCATGGTGCAAAGAGATTTTCAAGTCCTACGGTTCAAGAGACGAAGCCATATGGTCTAGGTAAGTTTGGGTTTTTGGTTCTTTTGATCCATTCAACTCGAGCAATTGTTCCAAGGTATATTTTATGCGTTCTTTTCATCATCGGGGATGCACGAGTCATCAAAATTGGGGTGTCTACAACGGTATTTTTTAGAAAGTCTGGTATGCTCCGGTAACCACCAGTATTTTCACCAGCACGGAATTTGAAGGCTAGGGTACCGATTTTGGACAAATTTGGTATGTACCGGCCAGTAGGGAGCGGGATTCACATCCTTGGTTGGAATTGGTAAGTCTACTTTCAAACCTAAGTTGTTTGGATCCAAAATAATTTGTTCATCAAAAAGTGTGACCATTTTACCCTTAGGTGGTCGAAAAAGAAGTCGTTTTGGTAAAATCCTCACATCTCACTCATTTCAAAAAGGATTGAGATGTATTATATATCAATAAAGAGGGTTTTTAATGTACTAGAAGATGGTGTATGCTAGGGTTTGCTTTGAAGAGATTTTCCTTTGGTTTGTTGAAAGAGAAGGAGCATCGTTATAGCTTCCATGAATGTTTTAATTCATTTCATCAATGGGGAACCATCCGGCCATAGTTGAAGGGTACTTGGATGGGCAAAATTGGGGTGTCTACATACATGCCAATATTACATTATGCATTAAATCAATTATGTAAATACAAAAATTAATCTCTGAATACTTTACAACAATTAATGAACCGATAATGTTATTTTTTATTTCATATATATATATATATATATGTGAAATAAATAAATAATAATTTCATAAATTAATTTCGTACTATATTATTTTAATTTTGGAATTTAACACCTATATATTTTTTAAATGCTTTGCAATTTACATAATGCTTTCACTAATTGCTGCCATTGTACCATGCATAATAGTTTTGAAATTAATAAAATATTAATAATTTCACATATAAATTAATATTAAATTAAAATTATGAATATATTAATTTAAACTATATAAACCTTTTATTAAATATTAATATTAATAATTTTGTATAATCCGATGCATTGTTAATAATTTTGTATATACATTAAAATTATTGAATATTAATCTAAGTATTGTAATGTATTGAGGTGGGAGCGTAGGAGGTAATTAGGGAGGGGGGAGTATTTATGGTAGAGGTTTGGGATATCAAACCTCTACCGTAAATAAGAGGGTTGGAGGGGGTTTATTTGGAGAGAGTCCATAAATAATTCAGATAGAGTTTTTTGTGCCAAACCAAGGATGATTTGTGGACCCGAGGTTAGCCATCCGGGCCCAATCCCCCTTCTCATCGGCAGCCAAACAGGGAGTTAGTTCCTAAATTTGCAATTTACGTACTGTGCCCTAAATTTTGGTTTCATGTGGCACCACATGATGGTGGTATTGACAACATTATTTGATAAACTTCGTATACCAAATATAAATGGGTCGTATAAGCATTGAAAATTCAGCCAAATCACACACCACAGACAAAAAATAATCAAAACAGAAAACAAAACACACATATTTCACATGGTTCCCATACAAAATGTTTTGTACATCCACAATTCACACAAGGTTTCATTTGTATCCAATGAAGAAATGGTTAAAGTTACATCAGCTACTGCGTACGTATAGCAAGTATTTATAGCTTAGGTTTTGACATCATCAATTACTGTGATAACCTTGCTTAACCTTTGGCTGGGCTGCCCCTGGTCCCCTGC
This sequence comes from Vaccinium macrocarpon, assembly GCA_022606695.1. Lineage (NCBI taxonomy): Eukaryota > Viridiplantae > Streptophyta > Magnoliopsida > Ericales > Ericaceae > Vaccinium > Vaccinium macrocarpon. The sequence continues at coordinate 28,564,481 of CM040170.1, forward strand.
GACCTGACCAATTAAGTCGGACCTATACTCTGAACCCTTGGAAAAGTGTAACTAAAATCAAATTAGGCTTGGAAAAGTGTAACTAAAATCAAATTAGGCTTCACAAGTCAATTGTAAAGTGTCACATGATATGAAAATGTGGTGCACAAATCCATTACTCAAGCATGCAAACAAAGAGGAGAAATAATAGAAGTGGCTTTTGACTAAAATGCTGGTTTATTCGGCACACAGAGTATAAAGACAGAAAGAGGACATTGGGCTTTACCTAACGAGAGATGCTTTGGAACACAAATATCCAGACACAACACTAAATACAATCTCTTACCTACACGTAGGTACCGTGTTATAAATGTGTGTGGAGCCTACGTATATGTGAAGAGTTGTTTCGGTGTTGTATCCGGATAATTGTATTCCTAATTCCTACAATTTTTGCTACCTAAACAAGGGAATGCTATTTACACACATGTACCTGTGTTTTGGCCTAACAAGTCAGTTTAACTTATTTTTTCGTCTTTATTTGATTTTTTTTTAATGTTTGTTAGTTTTGCATCGATTTTTTTTGTGTATTATTGGTTAGTATCAACGAGAGGAATCCAAAAAGGTAAAAGATTGTGATTAGAACTCTCAACTTTTTGAATAAGATCGAAAAAAAGTGTAAAAATCTGTCATTTTGACTTATTTTTGCCTTTATTCAAAAAAATTTAAGTTTTGATAATAATTTTTTACTTTTTTGATTCCTCTCGCCGAGACTAACCAATAAAGACTAAAAAAAAATCAAATAAAGATGAAAAAAAGTTTTAGGCCAGCTAACTAAAAAAACGCAAAAAAAAATCAAATAAAGACAAAAAATAAGCTAACTAACTTTTTAGACGAAAACAACCAATAATGTAATTGGGGATGTTAGCATATTGAACTTATGAAGTACCATTTTTATATGGGTCCCGGTTGGACCACATTGATGTTGCGCAAATCGGTGTGTAAGGCTCACTTAAGGGACTCATACAAGCAATTCAAATTATTCAATAATTTTGAAATAATTGTTTGAGTTATCGTACGAAAAATCGCAATGATCACCTTTAAGTACTTAATCCAATGTTCCAATGTTTTATTCAAGATTTTGATTTCCAATTGAACCATTAGAACAATGATCAACTGGTTGTACAGGTACCCGATCAAAGTGAATATTTGTGAAGCCACTCGATTTTTTTAAAAAAAATTATTCAACGATTTGTAGGATGTTGAAGCCCACGCACTTGTCCGTACACTATCGGTGCACTCCGATCGGTACTCATAGTTCAAGAGCCTATGAAGTAATTTGCTGATGTAACCGTATATACTATGGGGTGGTTTGGGTGAATTCAAAAAATTAGTTTTTTGGTTTTTTTGGTTTCGTCCTTATTCAAAAAAAATTTGCATTTGTTGGTTTTCGGTTGATTTTTTGTGGTTTCTTGATTTGTCTCGACGAGAGGAATCTAAAAAGTATAAAATTATTAGCCAAATTTAAAATTTTGTGAATAAAGACGAAAAATAATCCAAAACTAGTTTTTTGGTTCATTTTTCGTCTTTATTCACAAAACTTTAAGTTTGTCTAATAATTTTATACTTTTTAGATTTCTCTCGTCAAGACAAGCCAATAAACCACAAAAAATCAATCAAAAATCGATAAATGCAAAAAAAAAATTGAATAAGGACAAAACCAAAAAACCAAAAAACTAGTAATTTTTGAATTCACCCAAACCAACCCGAGGCTGCGGGGCCAGGGGCGGCAGCTGCGGCATCCCACCCCACCCTTGAGTACACAAAAGTTTCGCTACTGCAAAATTTTCTTGGATTTTATTGTTAGAATTATATTACTATTTCTAAAACAAATGTGCCATTATCAAATCACTAGTGTCATGCTCGTGCCTGAAGGCACTCGATAAAGTTCGAAAGTCATACCAAATGCACTCATCTCATTATTGATTATGCGGACTATTGCTATGCTAGCACCCCTATCATGATTATTAAGTGAAACTAAAAAGAAAAAAAGAAAAAGAAAAACCAATTAATTGGTCAATTCACTCTTTCTACAATATAAGAGGGCAAAAAAATTTGAACAAAAAACATTTACCATTTAAAAATCAACTAACCAAGGAATGAATAGATTTGATGAACACTTTTGTCCTAGGTATTTTGGAAGCTTTTAAAAATGCACAAACTTTATGAGACATCCCAAAATGAAATATTTGACAACCTTTGCAAAAGAGAATGAGTAATTAAACCCAGCGATTTATGCAGAACATAAATTATATAATTTTGAAGGATCACTAAAAGAATCTTTCTTTCTTTTTCTTTATGATTTTCAAACCAGTTGGATGTGTGTATGTGTGTGTGTGTGTGTGTGAGAGAGAGAGAGAGAGAGAGTGAGAGTGAGAGTTTTTTAAAATTTGAAATTCACATATGAATTAAAGGATGATGTTTATTTTGAGAAATGAGATTCTTTCATGTGTTTTTTTTTTTCTACCCACTTTCTTCTTCTTCTACTTTTTGTAATTGAGAGGGGAGAGAGAGAGAGAGAGAGAGAGAGAGAGAGAGAGAGAGAGAGAGAGAGAGAGAGAGAGAGAGAGAGAGAGAGTATTTTGAAATTGAAATTTTCCTATGAAGGATTGGATGTTAAAGAGAGAGAAAGAGTGTTTTTTGAAATTTGAAATTCTCAAATGAAATAATGGTTCTTTTAGAAATGAATTTTCTTTCATGTGCTATTTTTGTGATCCGCTTTTTCCTTTTGTTGGATTGGATGTTAGAGAGAGAGAGAGAGAGAGAGAGAGAGAGAGATTTATTTTTTGAAATTTGAAATTCTCATATGAAATGATGGCTTGGCCTTATTATAAGATATTGTTAAAAGAGAAATGAAAGATTTTTGAAACATGGAAATGCCATGTAGGACATTTTGAAAAAACCTTTGTTTAATGTAATATAGATACTGCATCTTAAATATTTGACAAAAAAATGTTGAATCACAGATAGTTATTAATTTTTTATCAATCCAATTTTTAACACAAATGACCAACTCAACAAGTTTGGTAAAATGAACGATTTCAATCAAATTACCCCCAAAGTTTGATACACAATCAGATGCGAGAGGAGAGTCCTCGAGAGAGAAAAAGAGAAAGAGAGCGATTGGCGGACGGTCAGTCCCGGGATTGACCACGGCGGCAGACCCTCCCCCTCCCCTTCGCAGACTTGGACTCCCCGATCTTCTCTCCGCCTCCCCAATCTTCTTTATGACCGCGCTTCCTTGGCATTGGAGATTCCCTGTGGCGGACAATCCTCTCCATTCTGGTATGAAGTTAAACCACACCCGATTTTTTTTTTGACCAAGGGGAGGAGGATCTAAGGTTTTCAAATCGGATTTCTATGAAATGGCTGATTGGGTGGCAATTTCTAGCGATTTGCTTCAATGTTTTTATTTTTTTTGCTCTTTTTATTTATTTATTTATTTTTGAATTTTTTAATTTGTTGTTGGTTTTGTAGACTATTTTGGCTTGTGGTTTTGAGAGCGGGTAATTTTTGTTTTGGTTGCATTGTTTACCGATTTACAAGCTAGTGGTTTTGATTAATATATTTCTATTTTTTCACACAAAAAATTAATCAATTAACGCCGTCGTGGTGTCGTGTCCTGCAATCGGAATAGTACTTTAATTTTGACCAGACCGCCGGTACTAGGCCACTTCTTGATAAATAAATCCATTTAAAAATATATTGGAGAAGACTTTCCCAAATAGCCCTAAAGTCATGCATATATGCATGATCACCCTCCGGCCTCCACAAGGACCACAACCACAATATTCCATTCATTGAGCCTCCTGATGTAATCACCTCAGATGATGACCATAGTCGTCCAGATGCATTCTCCATGGTGGTCCTAATTTGCAGTTGTTTCTTGGAAACCCTCAAGCCAGCCACCAGGCCACCCAGCCAGTAGACACACAAGTAAAACTTCTTTTTGATAACTAAGAGTGCAACGAATTATGCACAACTCGAATAATTCTTAATTTGGTCTCAATCCTGCGGATTATAAACAGCAAAGATTACGGCTACATAAAAAACTATTAAAAAAAAAGACCAATATTTTATATTTTTCTTTCTTATTTTCTGAAATTTTGATTTATTTTATATCTTTTATCTGTTTGATTTTATAAATTAGAAACAAATACTCCCTTTGTCCATTTTTAAGTGATCAATACGGGAATACGTGCAATTTCAAATTCCTAAAAAATATATTTCTCTGTATAAATTTTTAATTTGGTGCAAAAAAAATTAAAAACAATATGCGAAAATATATTTTTAAATGCCTGTAAAAATACACATTTTTCAAGTAAATCACTTAAAAATGACGGAAGGAGTGTAAACTAGAAACTACTGCCTTTAGAAAGATCCACATCGTTAGATACTTAAAACCAAAAAATTCTTAAAAGTTAAGAATGTTTGTTTAAAAAGTCTTCAGCGTTGGAATAACCAAACTTAGCAACTAACCAAATTTTGTTACTTGAATAACCAAAACTAGCAACCTTTTGCCAATAACCAAATTTAATGGACCCCACATCTACCCAATCAACTACACCCACCATTACACAAAATGACAAAAATCTTCTCTCTCCTCTCTCAACAATATTTTCAAAAGTTTAATTTAAAATTTTTTTCTTTTTCAAAAGTTTAATTTAAAAAAACTGGTTTTTTTCAAAAGTTTATTTTAAAAAACTGTTTTATTCAAATGTTTATTTTAAAAAACTGTTTTTTTCAAAAGTTCATTTAAAAAAACTGTTTTTTTTTCAAAAATTCCTATTAAAAACTGTTTTTTTCAAAAGTTCTTTTTAAAAAAACTGTTTTTTTTTCAAAAGTTCATTTTAAAAACTGTTTTTTTCAGAAGTTTATTTTTAAAAACTGTTTTTTTTAAATTTATTTTTAAAAACTGTTTTTTTAAAACCATTTTGTACTTAAAGAAAATTCAAAATATATTTTTTTAAAAATTTCAAAACTATTTTTTGTAGTTTGAAAAAGTAATGAGGCAAGTTTTGTTTATCATTTGAATAAGTGATGGAGGGTGTCCATTATTTTTGGTTATGGACAAAAAACATCAATGTGGGGACTTGGCATTCTTTAACTTTAAGAATTTTTTCCAAATGGATAGCAAAAAGCATGTGCGACAACTTTTGGTTATCCATTTTTTAATTAGGCAATTGTGGATCTTCTTAAAAACACTCCACCTTAAATGCATGGTAGGAACCCACCACACGGAACATGCCATAACATTTCCCGCCTCAAGACCACGTGCTTTTTCGCGTGTCATCACCTTCTTCTAATGTGGAATCTTCAACCCATAATGGACGGTCAGGATCTCACCTAAAAAAGTTCTTCTACTTTGACCAGAGACTGCTTAACTTGTCCCCACAAGAAAACCCTTGCATAAAATACCCTCTCAATCCCAATCTTGATTCTTTCCTTCTTACCAAAGATTCAGCGACAGAGAGGAAGGAGAGGGGAGAGAGAGAGAGAGGGGCTGCAGATTGCTGGATTACATAATTCTGTATGTAATCTGTCTATATATATCTATTCACAACTTGTTTTGAAATATATAGGTTTGGTGGGGGCATGAGTGAGACCAAATATTCTAGCAGTAGTAGCCCAACTGACTCATGGGCACATGAATTCTACAATCCGAATGTTACCATGTTTGGCGGTGGTCGAGATCGAGTCTCTTCCGAGGCTACAGTGATCTCGACCACAGCCTCTGGTTCTGCCACCTCCAACATTCCGAACCATCATGGCTCGTCCAGTACTAATACTACTGGTCAGTATCTGAATATGCCAGCCGATCAAGGAGCCGGGGGTCGAGCTCCAAAACCAGTTAGAAGGCGGTCGAGGGCCTCTAGGCGAACCCCGACCACCTTGCTCAACACAGACACTACCAACTTCCGCGCCATGGTGCAGCAATTCACCGGCGGTCCTGCCATGCCCTATGCCACCGGGTCCCTCCCTCAGTACCCTTTCCCACGCGGAGGATCAAATTTCAGCTTTGGGGTTGAGTCTAGGAACCAAATTTTGAATCCTACTCCTTCCTCAGGGTCCTTTTATCAGTTACAACTTCAGCAGCAGCAGCAGCAGCAACAGCAACAGCAACAACGAGAACAACAACAACATGAACCTTACTACCAGCAGCAGCACCAACCATACATGTTTTCCTTCATGAACAACTCGAGGCCTGACATGGAAGATATCAACAACCAAGCCGCCAGTGGGTTTTCTATTAATCATGTGCCTTTTCCTGATCTTTCTCATCCTCGGCCGCCTTCGTCGATGCCGTGATAAACGGAAATGCTATATATTAGCAATAGCAATATTAACATGTTTTGATTCCCTTAAGTCATCTATACCCATTTTGTCCATATTCGTATTTTTTTTTCGTGCATTTTCCGCTATTTGGAACATGTCAAGATTCCGATCACATGATTCAATGGCTGAAAATGCATGAAACATTGTTACAAATGGGAAAATGGGTACAGAAATTTGGTCCCTGTTTTGGTAGGGACATAAAGGGGGAGAGTTAGGTATACTGACTTTTCATAAACGAGAATTATTGACTATTGCATACATTATGTGTGTTATGCACACACAAGATGGCATCCCTAGGTTTAGGGTGGTGTTTTTTTTTCTTCTGGTTTTTGATTTTGTCTTTCCTCTTCTCGTTTTTGGTTTCATTGAATAGTTTCAACTTGAATTTTTGTTTTTTCCTTGAAGTCACTAGGTTGATTTCTTCCAATAGAGACTTTTTATATTTATTTTTTTGAAGTAGTAGATTTTCTTTTTACTTATTTAAATTGTGCCGACTTTAATACCCATCCTGTTATTCCTGTACATGTAATAAAGAAAAGATAATGAGCGTCAATCTTTTGGGCGCTATATATAGGACTTGTTTAGATGTGATCTCCTAAGGTTTTTATTGAGAATGATCCTGCTAGCTTTTTCTGACAAGAATTGTCGTTCCATTTTAACCTAAAGCTTGTTTGAAGCACCTATTGAGATAAATATTGAGAATCACTTGACTTCTTGTTGTGCAGCTCCGTGCACAGCATGGTAATGTGTACATCCGGATCGTCCGTTGATTGGACGGACGATTCAAATTTTACCTTGACACCTTTACATCCGAATCATTTATTGTCGTGCATGGAAGATGAAATCTAGGCCGTCTATCCGAGCAACAGACGACTCGGATGTGCATAACACGGTGCTGTGCAGGCGCTGCACATTAGCATCCTCTCTTCCAAGCATCACCTGAGGTTGCTGATGTGCAGCTCTATGCATAGCAGCAACCCTCATTTTTTCAAAGGATTGAGCCGTTTGCGCATCACAACGCTCATTTTTTCATCGGTAGTTTGGTACTTGGTCAACTAAAGATTATAATTTTTTTAGGGCCTAGTGTTTGTTTCTTTTTATCTCTCATGCAAAGTTGCAATTAAGGAGTCTTTTTGTTATAGCTAAATAAGTAATGAAATAGAATTACTTTCTTTGCCGATAAGAGAAATTGTTCAATAGCTATGTGGGGTCTCATGTATCAAAGTTGGATCCTTAGTCACGTGAGACACCAGTTATTTGTGTATGCACAAACAAGGTGGGAAAAGGGTCAACTCAAAAGTCTACTAAAGCAACAAAAACTTCTTTTTTTGTAGGCTCATCTGCCTTTACAACTTCGACTTTAGGCTCATCTGCCTTTACAACTTGACTTTTGTCGAAGCTTGTTTATAAAGCTTGGTTTTTCGTTTGCTAAAATGAAAATTTTATAAAATTAAGTGTTTGATTTTAGCAAATGAAGTGGGAAAGTGATTTTATCTCCAATGAATCTGGAGTTGTGGACATATATCCAGATTTATTGGAGATAAAATTACCTCTCCACTTCATTTGCTAAAATCAACCTCATTTTATCACCTCCACCTCATTTTATCTTTTAACAAACTAAGCCTTAAGTAGAAAAATTCTAAGTCCCCGATAAGGTATTCCGAAATTGAAATCAACTATTTAGATAAACATCTAAGTGAATCTGAATCACTAATTTCACTTTCGGGTACCTTGTCGGGTATCTAGCATTACTCTTATCTTAGAATAATAGTTGCAGAAGCTAAAGAATAATTTTTCTTGCTTCTAAATATTTTCACAAACGATTTTTATAAAATTAAATTTTCACCAGTAAAGCTAAAATTGTTTCCACGTCACCAATCTAATTAACGAATCTGAAACAAAAATGACCACAATGATACTGAATCTGGGGCTCCTATTTGGAGAGTTAATTTTGGAGTTCAATTGTAGGAGATTTATGCCCTTTGGGGTAGAGTGGACACTTGGATTTAGGTACTTTGGGTTTAAAGTTTAGGCACTTGTAGTGATTTTTCCTTCCTTCAAACAAGGCCCTTGGAAGCTTCAGAGGCATGCCTAAAAATCAAGCAAAACGATGTAGTTTTTTCTCACAACATGATGCGCAACGCTTATCTCACAGCACCCCGATCCAATGATCGATACTCCACCAAAAAAGGTGTAATCACTTTGTTATTCGTGGATTTATTTTCACCGAGCTAGCTAAAAATTGAACTTGAGATGTCATTTCGATGCTAACGATTAGATTTGCGCCAAATCAATTAATTTTGAGAACAGAAGTTACTAATGGAAATCTTCCCCCGTTGCTGCCTAAGGTCTGGTATTTGATTCTCGGAGACAATCTATGTGCTGCTTACATCTAAGATACTTTTAGTCGGTTTAAGCTGTCTTTTTTTTTTTAATGTATATTTTTCAAATTTGAGGGTAAAAGTCATAATTTTATCCAATTTAAATTTCTCTCGTCAAGACAAATTTATAATCACCAAAAGTTTGACGCAAATCTAACAAACGCCAAAAAAATTGAATAGAGATAATTAAAATCAAAAAATTCTTAAGCCAACAACACTGGCACAGAATCTAAAAAAAAAAGAGAAGATGATAAGCTGAGCACAATTACCTTGATTACACGTTGCCTAGTGGTGCTTTTTTGGTTAATCAAATAGTCATGTAAAATTTCAAAATTTGTCAATAAGGTACTCATGGTAGCTCAATGAGATTCCATTGGCGAAAGGACATTTGAGTGAGAAATGGTGCGGGAAGAGGGGGTGAATCTGACCTCAGCTTCGGGCCCATTCGCAATGAACTCTTTGCAAAAGTCAAATTTATCCTAATCTTGATTAGATTAATTGGATTTATTACCGAAAGGGTGCATTTTAATCCATTAGATATCACAAGTCTTTACTTTACCCCACCGGTTTGTTGGCGGTTTTGCACTTTGCACCTCCACATAAATTGATCAGAATTCGATTATTTTTTGATAATTTAGGTGTTCGGACCAATCAATGTGTAACTCGACTAATCCTAGGGTCCAAGTCCATCGAGATTTTGATTCTTAGGGTTAGGCTTTGAACCTCTGGTCTCGATGTGGATGACCTATCTTTCACCCGATCAGAAAGATGTGTAGTTAAGTTGCGTGTAAGCTGGTTTAAATACCCTGAATGTCGATAGAAAAGAAGAAAATAAGTCTTTACTTAGTTTGGAAGGACATTATTAGGGTTTAGTAATTTCAAACTTGTGAAAGTGATGGGAGTTTTTACCACTTGGGTCACGTCCAGTCACGTTTTTTCAAAATTCCCTTAAAATATTTTTGTTTTTTCACATGGATTAAATTTTGAATTATTGCATCAAACCAGTGAAATGACAAATTAGGTCCGAATTAGCTTCACAAACCAACAAACATGTGTATTCAAATAACAATAAATACGGGCGCGCGTAAGATTCGCTGTATTGTACCACTAAAATTATAGAGTATATAGAACCCACCATATAGAGAAATCATGCAGTTGGAAAATTTATGATTAATTTTTTGGTAATGTATATCAGCTCTTGTAAAAAAAAATGTCTCGCATAATTAAAGTGGGAAAATTTAATCCACCAATCAATTTGGAATCAGTTAAACGAAGGGCAAACAAGAAAGTATGCAGGCAAACACTTATTACAGGCAAAAAAGAAATTTAATCCACCAATCAATTTGGAATCAGTTAAACGAAGGGCAAACAAGGAAGCATATATTACATTTGTATGAAGTTTAGGTCATGCATATTAGTGTTTAGTTTTTTCAAAATACCATGCGCCATCACTTACGTAATACTTTTGGTCAAGGAGTTAAATCGATATCACACTCACAAATTTGCCAAGTGATTTGTTGGAAGTACCAACTACCACGTGGAGGTGTCACAAAATTCCTCCGGAGCGTTGAATAATTACTCATGTGTCACACGTATGTAATTAAACTTTGTATATGCACTTTTTCTGTTTCTGCCTATGCTGAAAATTGCTGTCTGTATAATGTGAGCCCTCAAGAAAATTAAAAATGCCCAAGGAAGTCAGCAAAGGATGATCAGTAGTAATATCCTTTCAAAAATTGGTTAAATTTTGGTAATATTAATCAGCTCTCTTTTTATAATTTTTTCTCTCATATAATTTGATATTTACCACACCATATACGATGTGGGTCACCCCTCATCTCTTAACAGCCAAGCAAAAATACGCGTTGATGTCTCATTTAACGTTACATGATTTGTTCCGAGTACCACGTAAAAATACACGAGTATTGTGATTTGTTGAGAGTAACACGTGAAAATACACCGAGATAATCGGGAGCGTTAATTAATTAGTGCTGGGCCGCACCCATGTACATCAGTAATTAAGAGTTGTATATGCACTTTTCTAGGTTTTGTTTCTGCATATGTTGAAAATTATTGTCTGTAATTATACCCCACTAAAATCATGTAATTAAGGACATTTCAGCAGTAGCCTCACATAATACAGTCAACCTTTTTGGGCGAAGGTGTCCCTATTCCTCTTTATTAAGGTCAACAAATCTCTTCTCGTGTTCGTCTTCTTCTTCTTCCCTGCAGTCGCTGCCACTATCATCACCAATCAACCAATTGGGAAAACTACTGGTTTAAAAAAATGTGTCATCCTCCGGTGGATTTTCACCCAATCTTGATATCCTGCTTTGGCTAAATAATCCTCAAGAATTATTTTTGTCTTTAGTCAAAAAAATTCGCATTTGTTAGTTTTGAGTTATGTTTTTTGTGGATTGGTAGTTTGTTTTGGTGAGAGCAATCTAAAAAATAAAAATATTAAGCTCAGAACTATTTTTTTTTTAACAAAGACAAAAATAATCTAAAAATTCATCCGTTTTCGATTATTTTTGCCTTTATCTATAAATTTTTTAGTTTTAAAATTTTTCTCATGAATACGAGCCAATAATTCACAAAAAATTAACCAAAAACTAACAATTGCCAAACAAATTTGAAGAAAGACAAAAAAATAATCCTTGACTCCTCCCGGTAAAGGCTCTCATTCATAGGATCTTGCCCGCCTATGTAAACCCTCGATTTTTTCTCTAGCTTGAAGCAATGTTATGAATCTCGTCCCGTACCAGTCCATGCCGGCCGGTAGGTATCACACCAGACATAAAAACGGTACACATGCCTCGGTATTCCAGACCAACCAATACCGGTCAATACCGGGCGTACCGGCATGTACCGACCTTGTCTCGGGATAATCTCGGCCAGTACACAAAAACTAATGTAATTTTTTTTATTTTGATAAAAAGACATGAATTTTAAGGTATTTTAACCAAATTTGGATTTCATTTTACATTAATCATGTTAATTTTTTATTAGAACTAATATTAAGGTGTATCAAAATGGTAAAATTTTATTTCTCCATTTTAAGTTTTGCAACTATACACAAGTAAATTAAATATATTGAAATATGTATATTGCGATAAATCAAAATGGTACCGAGATATGATCCGGAACGGGTACGTAATGTCCTAGTAAAGAAAACTGTACGCTAACCGGTATGAAATTGATAACTATGGCTTGAAGATTATTTAACCAAAACAGACTAGCTCAAATAGATTACAGACCTAGGAGGCTTGTAGGTCCCGAACAGAGTAGACTGTTGTAATCTTAGAAAGGAATTTGTGTTCAAATTAATGATATGATTCATGTTGGGTTTGTGAAGTCTATTCGGATTTAGTTGGCTACTTCGTTGACTATGATTGAGTTTATCATAAGAATTGAACAATTCAAAACAGAGTCATCGTCGATATGAACATGAAGTTAATTGATCGAACATTATTAACCATGTGATTCATGTGAAGCAATAGGCCGGATGCCTTAAAAATTAATTGGCGGCATGTACATGTGATTATAGATCGTTGTTTATCTTGAAAGGTAAATGTAACGCGTTCATACACATAATACTGAGGGGGTGTTCACTAACAAAAAACTTTTTTTTTTTTAAAATCAAGACAAGTCATTCTCTCGTAATACATCACATAAAAAACCGTGAAAAACCATTTTTTTTCAAAAAACCACCTTAGTGGAACACCTATAGTTTTGCAAAAAAAAAAAAAAAACTAATTTGTTCCAATAATTAGTTTTTTCGTTTTTAGTTTGCAAAAAACTAACTTGTTCTATTAAACTAGTTTTTTTGTATATTTAGTTTTGCAAAAAAAAAAAACTAACTTTTTCCAACTAACTAGTTTTTTTTTTTGCTTTTTTGGTTTTTAATTTTGCAAAACAAAAACTAAGTGGTTTTTTGTTAGTAGAATGAGATAGTTTTTCAATTAAAATAAAACCTTTTTTTTTTTTAGCGGAACGGGGCCTAAGTTATAATAGAGTCAGAGACACTTTTTTCTGTGGGCAAGTTTGCAAATTAAGCAAAGAGACATGGCTATGATTTACTCTGACCCCACCATGCAACAGCTTTATTTATTTTTATTATTTATGGTGACAACATGGTATTTATCAGTTGGGGTTAGAAAGAAATTAGTCGGTTAATAATGAAAGTGAAATCGATGTCTCTTCATTGACTTGAACCCCAAACTTTCACTTAAAAGTCAAGAAATACTACAAGATGAGTTAATAACCACGGCTCATGATGAAATAGCTTAACCAACTGAAAGCTTGATGGCAGGGTCGACTATATACCTCTCCCCGTTATTGACTTTCTATTCTAAGTATTTGAAATGAGAGTTTCATTGCTTGGACATAGATATGTATTCCAAAAAAAAACTTGTGTTTTGTGTAATGTGGGTGAGTTTCATGTGTATCATGTGAGATCACATGTCTGTCAAATAATTCAAAATACATATGTGTCTGTAGCACTACTCAAAGTAGAAACATTCCTCACTCACACACGCCATCAGTACGTCTCTGCAACCATAGGTGTATTTTATGTCGAACATAACTACATCTAGTGGTAGAAGCCTGACTCAAGTTCGATTCTCATTACTGTCTTCCGAGCTTAGCTAATAAATTGGGATGGCAAGGGTGATTACTTTGATATTACCCAGTACTATTAGGTCCAAAGAAAACCATTTCAGGAAGTTCGTGGTTCAATAATTAAAAAAAGAAAAAAATGTGAGAAGGTACTTTTATTTTGCTTGAAATGAAGTGAAAAATGAAGTATGAAGAGATATTCCATTCTTTAAGGAAAAGGCAAGGCACAAAAAGGGCTAAACACGATCAGTTCATAGATGGGCTAACCAGGCCAGAGCCCAACCAACATGGCCCATTCCAAGGCACACTAGATCTAATGGGTCTCTAGTTTCCCATAACCTCCAAAACTTCTCTAATTTCCTTTCCATCTATCATTCCTAAGTTGTGTTTGGAATATGGATCACATATTTCCAGAAAAGAAATTACCTCAAAAAGAAAAACGATAACGAAACAAAAGATGATCCCGGGTGTGTGCACTATCCATATTTGACTAATTCTAAAAGCCTGAAGTTAAGGATCGGACAAATTTCTAGTACGTCCTTGGAGATATATTGGGCTTTTAAAATTGAACAAATCCAATGGGTAACACCAAGATTTCCTGTTGTGGCATTCTCATTTTCAAGCATCCACAGTGTCGAGTTTGGTAGGTTGGGCCATTTTTCCAAGAATAGTTAGGGACAGGGTGGTTTGCAAGACATGCAACCAATTCTTACACTTTTCTTACACTTCAAGTGCATTTCATTGGAATTATTTATAGAGAATTCTTCATTTCAAAAAAAACAAATATGACTGTCAAATCTGCACTTTTCCTCCAATCAGGAAATGAATATCAATGCAAGATTTTCCACCCTTCAAATTATTTCCATTCTTGTAGCTTTGGCATCCACACATTTCATTTCTCAAAACTTTTCATTGCTTAAAACCCAACTCATTGATTTGAGTCTTACCTTCTCTTCATCAACGCCCACAACTATAAAACTTGGACCAAACACACTCCATGGCCATCATCACCGTCGCCCCAATCGTCAGAAGAATAAGACAAGATCGATTTGCGACGATTTTCCGCCTGATTTCCCCCCTCCTGATACAAACACAACCTCAGTTATTTGCGTTGATCGTAATGGGTGCTGTAATTTTACAACAGTGCAATCAGCACTCGACGCGGTTGGAATGTTCAGCCAGAAAAGAAGCATAATATGGATCAACAGTGGCATTTACTTGTAAGCTGATTATCCATGATCTTTCATATATTCTTCTTTACCATTCAATTGACAAAGGGTTGATTCCTAAAATTAAAACCGAAAAAGCTTCAAGTTAATTCACTTCGGAATTAGCTTTTAAAATTATTCCGTGTCTAAAAGCAATTACAGAAACCATGACAAACACACTCGCACAACTTTCGAAGAGTCAGAATAAGAAAGTCAATGCCAAAAATTGTGACAAACATGCCGTCGCTAACTGCATTTTCGTCTCATTGAATCAGTGAGAAGATCATTGTTCCAAAAACCAAACCAAATATAACATTCCAAGGACAAGGGTACCTGTCCACTGCGATTGCGTGGAACGACACTGCCAATTCTTCCCACGGCACCTCTTTCAGCGGCTCGGTTCAAGTTTTCGCAACAAACTTCATTGCCAACAACATAAGTTTCATGGTGAGATCACATCATCAATTCAACCATAAAAATTCCTTTGAATCTTGAAGTTGTACGTGTATAATGCGAATATTTGCTTAATATTTCATCTACATATGTGTAAAAACAGAATGTGGCTCCAATAGCGCAGCCGGGCGATAAGGGAGCGCAGGCTGTGGCGATTAGGATAGCAGGAGACCAAGCTGCGTTTTGGGGTTGTGGTTTCTTTGGAGCACAAGACACACTTCATGACGACCGGGGTCGCCATTACTTCAAAGATTGCTATATCCAAGGTTCTATTGACTTCATCTTTGGCAACGGGAGGTCTTTCTATGAGGTAACTGTCCTGTATTATATTATTAGATTTTATGGAGGCATATAAATAAATTACGTACATATGGGTAGGAAAGTTGGCCCGAACACCTAGTTATAAAAATAAAAAAAAATGCGGTAACATAATGAACCTGAATTGCTTGTGATGGTCATCCTTTTGCAGGGATGCCAGATTACTTCGATTGCGAATCCCGTACCAGTAGGGTCGAAGTTGGTAAACGGAGTAGTTACGGCGCACGGGCGAATTTCGAAGGATGAAAACAGTGGGTTTGTTTTTGTTAATTGCAGCATTGGAGGGACAGGAAGAATATGGCTAGGCCGAGCTTGGAGACCTTTCTCTACTGTTGTTTTTGCTTACTCCAACATGACTGATATCATTGCTCCCGAGGGATGGAATAACTTCAATGACCCCAACAGAGAACAGTAATAAACTCTCGTAGTAATAATTATGTGTTCTATTTTTGGGGCGAAATGCAATTTATTATCTCGAGATTTTGTCCTTTGACACTTGACCTTCCTGATTTTTTAAATAGCTGGGCACCCAAAATTTGCCTAGAAAGTGAAAAACAATGGCTAGATTCAGATTCACTTTTTTTAAAGAGCTGACTATTGCCTTTCACTTTCTGGGTAAAATCTAAGTGTGTTTTCCTAGTATGTAGGAGTGCTATTTTTTTAAATGACCAACTCGACTCCTTATAGTTTATGGGTGTAGTTTGTGAGATGAATCATAAGGGTGTTATTGTCTTTTAAGCAAGGAAAGTACAATTTCTCATGCCATAGACAAAATAGGGGCACATGAGGCACGCATGTCGTTAATTAGGCAGAATATGTTGTGAAAACTTTATATCCATCTCAAAATCAATTGACAATTAGTGAAGAGGGCCAACATTGTATTAAGTGACCACCTATTCCATCCCCAAGTAATGTGAAACTCTATTTCTTAACTCCCCCCTCACGTGCAACTACATTTAAGGTCTGTCATGTGTGACCACTTTTTGGGTTCATTATTGTGCAACTTTTTTTTTTGGTTTGTCATCGTGGGGTATTGATTCTGATTTTTTTAATTTTAATGTGGGATGGAATGAGTCTTGCTCTGATACTATGTGAAAACTTTATATCCATCTCAAAACAAATTGACAATGAGTGGAGAGACCCAACATTGTATTAAGTGACCACTCATTCCATCCCCAAGCAATGTGAGACTCTATTTCTTAACACATGTAAGAGTATTTGGTTATTTTTAAAAGTCAAGAAGGTCAAGCGGCGAAGTACCAAATCACAGGGAGGTAATTTGCATTTTGTCAAAATTTGTTTGAGGGATAGATCTTGTTTGTGGTTGCAACTAATTTGCAGTATTGCACCAAGCAGTCGTGCAATGGGGCCTCACACAAGTCCCAATTCCAATTTTTGAACTATTAACTTGTTGGTTGAGCAGATCTTTTTGCACGATTTGAGCTCGATGGATATTGACAGGGATTTGATTGTATCACATTCGTCGTGAATACACGGACAATCTATTTACAATCTATTTTCCCAAGGCAAACTTAATTTGATGAGGTCGCTACTAATATCCTATTGACCAAAATTTCTACTTCGATAATTTATTCAGGAGTTCTGCATAACAAACGGTTTAAATCCCTTAAATCATCGTGTATCGTGTTAGATAGTTTAGGAATGCAGATGCTATTCAAATTGCAGACAACTTGTAGCTTGAGTAGCTAATGGGCCTAACTAATTGGAATTAATTGGGACGCAATGCAGGACTGTTTTCTATGGAGAGTACATGTGCACAGGTGTAGGAGCTAATACTACTTTGAGGGTACCCTATGCCCAGATACTCAATGATACCCAAGCCTCTTCTTTCCTAAACGCGTCTTTCATCGATGGAGATCTTTGGTTGCAACCATTCGTAGCCATTTCACCATTGTAATGTAATAATGTGATTCTTTGTAGTTCATTCATATATTCTTCCTGTATTTATTTGATCGCTGGTAATAAATACTCCGTTCATCCAATATTTTTATGAGATGGTGACAAAATTAATCAAAGTTTTCTAACAAGTATTTGTGGGCTAGGCCCATTGTGCGCTGGTTTTCACTCTTGAGCACATGGATCTAATTACAGGCTCTCGAGCCAATATTATCCAACAATTACATGATCACATAGCCTTCGATTTCTAGATTTGACATGACATCGGATCATTTGTTTTGCTACACAACACCTACGGCAAACCATTATAACTACTTAAACTCTCAACGCAAAGTGTCTAAATCCGAAGTGTCCACACCCACTATACTCAACCCAAAGAGCCTAAATTCCCTAAAATTGAATCTCAAAATTAACTCTCCATATAGGCTCTTAGATGTACTAAGAAAATGAACAAAACGATGTAATTTTGCCACACAACACCTACCGCAAAGCGCCTCCCCCGGATTCTGTTAATTAGGCGGAACATGTAAGAGTTGTTGGTTATTTTTAAAAGTCAAGAAGGTCAAGCGCAAAGGACCAAATCACAGGGAGGTAAATTGCATTTTGTCATAATTTTTTTTTTCTTTTGAAGGATAGAGCTTGTTTGTGGTTTTAACTAATTTGGAGTATTGCACCAAGCAGTCGTCCAATGGGGCCTCACACAAGGTCCAATTCCATTTTTTGAACTATTAACTTGTAGAACAATGGATCAAAAAAAACTTGTAGAGCTGGTTGAGCCGATCTTTCTGCATGATTTGAGATCGATGGATATTGACAATGAGTTGATTGTATCACATTCGTCGTAAAAACATGGAAGATGTATTAATTTTCCCAAGGCAAACTTAATTCGATGAGGTGACCCGAATTTTTGCTTCGATAATCTATTCATGAGTTTTGCATAACAAATGGTTTAAATCATCGTGTTAGACAGTTCAGGAATGCATCATGCAGTCCAAATTGCAGACAACTTGTAGCTTGAGCAGCTAATGGGCCTAACTAATCGGAATTAATTTGGACGCAATGCATGACTGTTTTCTATATATGGAGAGTACATGTGCACTGGTGCAGGAGCAAATGCTACTTTGAGGGAACCCTATGCCCAGATACTCAATTATACTCTGTAGATTCAGTTCTTGGTATACTTTAATTTGGAGAGGCCAACAATAACTAATAGTCGAGCAAGGAATAAGAGTGTGTATAGGGGTGAAGGATTAAACCAAATATATAGAAGGAGGAGGCAGCAGTGTTCAGTTCATTTCCTTTTGGATCGTTATCATCCTTGAACCACAATTCCAGAAGAAAGGTGAGCTCGCGAGCACTGGCAAGAACAATATTCTTGATTCCAAAAAAACTCTAAGTCACTCCCTCTTTCTAGAATTTCTGTGCTTCAAAGACGAATCAATCACACACGCAATTTGTGAAGGAATCCCCCATATTTATAGGGATCTGTACCCAATCATTGGGCTGTAGACGTTTTCCCAATAATATGGTAACACGTGCTCTTTTCGTATATTTGGGCGACGTGGGTGATGTCACTAGCCGTTAGAAAGATTCCTTGGACTGATTCAGTGTGCGCCATTCCCTCGCGGCAATCGTTAATCCTTTAAAGCCACCAAGCCACTTGTATCTCCCCTATTCCCGCTTTTTTGGTCATGGTCGCGAGCCCTTTGGCTTGCGCCAAAATCTAACTTGAGACTCGTATCGACTTCCCTGCCCCTGCCTTTTGGTCAAGTGTAGTCGCGAGGTTAATTCACGTGTTCGCGTGAGTGTTCACTTCTTCCTGTCGCGCTTATTTCATTTGCTAAGGGTCTCGAGAGGGGTGAACTTCTCTGGAGTTTCCCTTTGTATAGAGCATCCCCTGTTTAGGATATTTTACTATTCTGTTGTGCTCTTTCGCGAGCTTATCACCTTCACGGCGGGACTTTGCCTTGGCCATCTCATCTGAAAGGATCCTTGTGTTTTTTCAGACTTATCTTTCCCGCGAGAGTTTGACCTCGCAGCAGATGCTTTTCCATTTGCTAATTTTAGCCAGCGTACGACGTGTCCATCAATAACCCTTCCTTCTATGTGGCTTGCTGTTATGGGTTGATCAACTACCTATCTGTCCGACGCGCTGACCTCACCTACATACTCAAGCCTCTCCTTTCCTAAACGCATCTTTCATCGATGGAGATCTTTGGTTGCAACCATTCGTATCTATTTCAAGGTTGTAATAATGTGATTCTTTGTTGTTCATTCATATATTCTTTCAATATTTATCTGATTGCTGGTAATAAATACTCCGTTCATCCTATATTTTTATGAGATGGTGAGAAGATTAATCAAAGTTTTCTAACAAGTATTTGTGTGCTAGGGCCATTGTGCATGGGTTTTCACTCTTGAGCATATGGCTCTAATTATAGGCTATCGAGCCAATATTATCCAACAATTACATGTTCACATAGCCTTTGATTTCTGGATTCGACATGACATCGGTGTTGAAATTTTGGCTCGATTTTAGTGTTTGTAGCATGGTTGGTCCGGACCAAGCAATTTCAAGCAATTTTAGACAAAATTGTAGCTCGTAGTATGTTTGGTCCGGACCTTGGTACCTTTGGTCCAGACCAACGAATTTGGTACACAATGGAAGCTTGCAACATGCTTGGTCTAGACCACTGCGTTCGTTTTTGCAAGTTTTAGCCAATTTTGTTTTGTTTTGATAGGGTCTTGGACTTCCTAAAGATTTGTTTCCTTGTTGGTTTATGTCTTGGGGTGCAAAGAAATCTGTTTGGGCAACTATTGGCTTTAGTAATGATTTTGTGGCTATAAATATAGCCTTAGTCTTTCCGTTTGGACTGCTAGAGTACATCCCTTTAAGAGACCACTGGGGGTCTCAGTTGCAGAACTTAGGGTTCTTTGAAGATCTTCATTTGTTTCTAGTTGCCCTATTCATGGTGGGTTTTGTATGCCTTCGGCCATATGGAAGATCACCTGTTTTAGCGATTATTCATGGTTGAAACCATTGAGTTTCTTAAGAATAATCTGTTTCTATGTGACATCCGGTCACGTCTGTGGAATCCTATTTCGTTTGCGTCTCTTGTTTAAAAAACTTGGTGAGAGATTCCAATTGGGTTTTTGGTGAGAGAACTTGTATTTGGGGTTGGTGAGTGTCTCTTGCGAGAGCTTTGTTTTTTTGTTACCATTGTAGCTCTTCGGAGCATTGTTCTCTTCACATAGTGGAATCATCTCTTATTTGCTTGCCCCGTGGAGTAGGTTTACATTCGTAAGCCGAACATCGTAAATTTTGTTGGCTTTGTTTGGTTGAGAGTTTTGAGAAGAATTTTTTGAGAAATATTTTTGAGATGGTGTTTGGATGAGTTTTTGGAAAAAAGTAATAATTAGAGAGATGTGTAATAATTAGAGAGAGATAGAGAGAGAAATGAGAATAATGATTGGAGAGAGGGGTATGAGTAGAGAGAGAAATGTGATTAATGATTGGAGAGATGAGAGATGGGTAAAGAATCTTTTTGAAATATTTTTAAGAAATGTGAAGTGAACACGGTGGATGTCTCTCTTATTTAGTTTGTTTATAGTTTGGTTTCTCTGTTTATTTTCGCATATTTTTGGTTTGCTACTTCTCCACTATCATAGCCATCACTAATCTTGGATTGTGGTTGGCCTCTTAGGGGCCGCCTCACAACAATCGGGTCCTTTATATTTGGATACTAATTATACCGTTGGCCGTGCTAGTATCCAAATGAATTGTTGCTCAACCAAACAGAAAGGCTAATGGGCTAATGGGCAGGAGGCCAAATTAATTATTAAAGTTGCCACTCAGTTATTGGGTTTGAAATTAATTCATATATTCAAGTTGATTTGTACGCCGGTTGGTACTCAAGGTGAACGCGTTTGGGTATGGATATGGTTCAAAGTTTGTGCTGTGCGGCCCATTTGGGGCCCATC
Source organism: Vaccinium macrocarpon (assembly GCA_022606695.1). Lineage (NCBI taxonomy): Eukaryota > Viridiplantae > Streptophyta > Magnoliopsida > Ericales > Ericaceae > Vaccinium > Vaccinium macrocarpon. The sequence goes on from CM040170.1 coordinate 28,585,728, forward strand.
TTGGGTCCCGTTTTTTTATTATCTGAATCGTTCATTTTGTTCGTCTCGTTGAATAAATATTCCAAGTAAAAATTTATGTTGATTGGACACCGTTAACTAATTGATCGGTGACCATTGAGCTTATTGTTTTGTAGAAAAAAATTTACGTTTAATTGTTTCATTGAATGTTCCGTTTTTAAGAAAAATACAGTCTGGAAACATAGTTTAAGATCTCCAATCAACATAAATTTTTATGTGGACCATATATTTGACGAGACGAACAAAATGAATGATTCGAATAAAAAAAGGACCCAAAATGAACCTCAAATGGGCTACACAGCATGCATCCTGGGCACTAAGTGCACAAGACAGACCCTTTCCTGACCAGATTGGTATTCACAAATTGATTTTTAGTTCAGAAAGTACGTCGAGTTGGCTGTGAGCTGTGCAATGTTGTGTGGGGATGACGGAATGAGGGGGCTGTTGTCCGTGATTTCTGTCCGCTCCAGTATTGTTTCAATGATTAAAAAAGTTCACTTTAAAGATCTTGTTGAATAGAATAAGTGTATTAAAAATTAGATTAATCGGATATCATTAGGTATTTGATCGGAACATTTTTATCTTGAAAAGTATGTGTCCAAAACACTAGATCAAACTCAATGGAATCCATTATTGCCGAGTTATATGTGTATCGATTAGAGCTTAAGAATATCCAATCAAACTGATTTTTGATACGCTTATTTTACTTGACGCACTCTACAAAATGAATGTTTGTGATTAGTACTCGGTGCTTCTCATTGTTTTGGTTCTTTAAAAAATTCCATCATTCTTTAAATAAAAAAATAGGACTATCTTCCATAATTTCATTTCTTTTAGGGCAAATTACACTGACCTTCCTTGACATTTCTGACATATACACTGACCCCCTAAGGTTTTAAAAATTACAGCTACCTTCCTTGCTTTACAAACTAATATATAATTATCCCCTTACTGTTAAAATTACACTGACGGCATTAACTTTGAGAACCAAAAGACCCTTATACCCTCTCAAAGTAGTTTAAAGTGCAATTAATGCTACAACTTTAAATTAACACATTTTTTTTTGTAGTATCAAAATATGAAAAGTATAAAAGATAAATTTATTTTTCAATGAAAATAAAATATCTAATATAAAATTTTAAACTTTTTGGACTTGTTTTCAATAACTAATGCATCTTTTATATATAGTCAAAATATTTACTTTTGACTGTCTCTCGTCTATACTAACCTAAAAATAATAAAATTTGTAGACATCAAAAAAGAGTAAGTGGCAATCAAATCGAAATTCTTTAGTCTTTCTTATTAATTTTTGGTAGTTTGTTTTATCAAAACTATCCAAAAACTAAAAAGTAAAACAAAGAATCTTGATTTGTCCATCTTTGGACCAAGTTGTTTACTTGTTTTTCCCAAAAAAGAGTAATCATAAAATTAAACTAAAAATAAATTAATTTTGGTAAAGATAGTACTCATTTTGAATTTTTTTGACAAATTTGATTATTTTTTTGATTTGTATAAACAATAGAAATCCAAAAAGTAAATATTTGATTATATATAAGAAAATGTATAAATAATAATAAAAAAAGTCTTAGAATTTTCTATTGGTTATTTTATTTAGCATTCAAAAAATAAATCTATCTTTTATACTTTTAATATGTTAATACTAAATAAATGTGTTAATTTAAAGCGTGAAAGGTTAATTGCAACTTAAACTACTTGCGAGGAGGGTATAATAGTCTTTTCGTTCTCAAACCTAACGCCGTTAGCCTAATTTTGACGGCAAGTGGGTTTATGTATGTTTAGTTTGTAAAGCAAAGGAGGTGGTTGTAATTTTCAAAACCTTAGGGGGGTCAGTGTATTAGTTAGACACTTCAGGGAAGGTCAGCGTAATTTGCCCTTTCTTTTATCATTGTAAATATCTACTAGCTGCTCCTCGTCCACCAAAAGAGGACGTCCTTCTAGTAGCAAAAAATTGATAAGTACCTATCCTCTCAATCACTTATTACCACACCCTCTCTTATATGTGTAGTGGAACTCATTCAGTGTCACAATTCTTCTAGTAGTGGCATGACGGGGGATGCGACCCACGAAAAAAAATAATTCTAGTAGTTCTCCATGCAAGTGGCAAGCACGTGTCAATTTATCAGCCTTAGGACAAATTTGTACGATTTCATACATGGCTGCAGAGTCAAATCTTTTTGTGGACGACTGAATGAACAATCGTAGTTGTCATCACAAAAGTTTAATAATTTGGTTACTTTAAAATATTGAAGAAAAGAATAATTAATGATGAGACGGAACAAGTATTTTTTTTAGTGAAGACCATTTTTTGTTTTGTATGAACGGATGAATAAAAAGTTGACAAATTTTGCGCAGATGGCGGTACGAAAGTACCATTAATATTGTTTTAGCAAATCTTAAGAAGGAATGAAAATGATGTGGGAGATGGCGATACGGAAGTACCATATTTAATCTTGTTTTAGTAACAAATCTTGAGAAGGAATGAAATGATGTGACTTGGAATGAGACTAATTTAGGGGGTGTTCCGTTAACATAAAATAATTTTTTTCAAAAAATAAAACAGATTATTCTCTCAAATATATCACGTAAAAAGTTGTGAAAAGCCAATTTATTCTAAAAACACCCTTAATAGGACACCTCCTTTGTATGATGATTCTAATTCTAAAATGCAAATTTGTTCACTCTCCCACCAAAAGAGGGTGAACATTATCCTCTCTTGTATTGGTCCAAATAGATTGTGGGGCTCACTGTTAATTCACCCTTACTTACCATGTTTACGTACACTCATCTCTCTCTCTCTCTCATAGTAATTCAAAGATTAGAGACAATCAAACCCAAATTCATTCTAAAGTTATCTCTCTCCTCAGTATGGAATTGAATGAAACCCAATTTCAAGATCTGCTATCCCTTTTTTTATTATTATTTCTTCATATTCGGGTATTTTATCATTTTTGTTTGGGCAAGTTGTTATAGGGTCAATTATAACTATTTTCTAAAGTCCAAGGTTCGCTCCATAATTTCATAACACATGTAGTCCACTCACGTTACCAAAATGCAACAATACCCCTTCCTAATATATGTAAGACACGGTTGATCTAAAAGCCCTAACTCGAACATCTCCACCATTTTCCAGTGCCATCCATAAGACCTCTCTCCCTTCTCTCTCTCTCTCTCTCTCATCCATTCATCATGTGTTAGGTCAGCAACACCCCCTATTGCTCCCGAAAGACGACCTACCCCCCTCTTGACCTCGTCCATTGTCGACCGACACTGCCATGGTCAAAGATCTGAGGTACCGTTTGGCCGAAACCGATGCTCTGTTGGAGCAAGCTAGGGCTCAAGAAGCCAAGCTGAGCTGCCTTCTCGACGAGATGAAACAGTTCATCTCTGTAATGGAGATCCTCGAGACTTACCTCAAGCGCCGGTTACTCTAGCAACACAAAATCGTTGTCTGACTCTTCTCGTCTACGGTACCTCAAGCGCTGTTGGATTAGCGAAGGGTTCTTATTAGCATTTGTCATCTTCTTTTCTCTAATCTACCAATTCTTTGTCCTAGAATGAGGTCTCGCAGTTTGGTTGTTACATTTGTTTAATTTGGATTAGGGAAGGTGACGTTTATGTTCGGATCTAGGACTCTATTTTTCCGATTGACTTTTATGTTTGGCCCAGTGAATTAAATTGTGCTATAAAAACATAAAAAATGACTAATCTAGATTTTTTAGTTTGCAGCCTAATGACTATTGATTTTGTATCTTCATGTTGATAAAAAGAAGAACTCATAGATAGGGGTGTAAATACCCATTATGAAAAGCTATTGTCTCAAATATGCTATGTGAATTGTCTTAAATGTGAGTGGATGAGGATTTGATACGATATATATATATATATATATATATATATATATATATATATATAGGAAACAGATCTTATAAGGGCGCCCTCACAATTTTTTGTGCGGGAAAACGTCGCTGGCCGTTGGATCGCGGACATGCGATCAACGGCTGAGATTTTAAAATCGACCACGCGGGTCAACCGGCGGGTATTGTAGCGGGTTAAAACATTTCGCGGGTCAGGATCCGGGTATTACACCCATCCGGATCCTTCCCCTCCCCATTTCACGTTGAACGACAGAGAGAGAAGAGAGAGAAAGAGAAGAAGTGATTCGAAGAAGACGACGAACTAGACGATATCCAAGGTGAATCTCTCACTGTTTCTCCTCCTCTCTCTCTCGTTCTCCTATCTTCTTCTTCGTATGAACTGATTTCTTATGAAATCGATTTGTTGGATTTTAGGGTTTCAACCGACGAACAGAAATCGAAGAACAAGAGGTCGAATAACAAAAAATCTCAGGTATATCTCTCTTCTCTCTTTTCCCTCGCTCTACCTAATCGAAGAACATGAAATTGATTTGTTGGTTTTCTCAAATTTTAGGGTTTCGTGATTTTGAAATTTGAATTTTTTGTAACCCTAAAATTTGAAAAAACAAATCGATTTCCAATCAGGTACTATTGAAATATGCTCTTTCGGACATGATTTATATGTGGGCAGAATATCTCCAGCATTGATTTCCAATCAGGTACTATCGAAATATGCTCTTTCGGACATGATTTCTACGTAGAGAAACTTGAACCTTGTAATCCCCGGTTTTTTTTTTTTATCATATTATATCTAGTTCAGTTGTCATCCAGTTGTACCGCAAAAAATTCTGTAGGGACTTTTGGAGTATAACATTATATTCTGAACTATTTCTCCATAAAGGAACCCGGGACGGTAGTGCATTGCATTTGAACCCGCAAAAGAGGTATTAATCCCAAGTGGCTTTGTAGGGTACTGGGGAGCTAATGCTAAAGACAAGAGAGATCAAGTTGGTGTCCTAATTAGGCAAAGGTATTGAGATGACTCCCACTTGGTTTTGGGGGGCAAAATTGAGCAAATGAGATTAAAGATAACCAACATGTGTGAATTGGCCGACCTGGACTATGTTGTCTCGTATGACTGCAAGTTGGGTTTGTCTTAAGTTTGAAATTTTGAAACCCTAATAAGTGTTAGCATGGATGTTTCCATTTTGAAATTTTAGGGTTTCGTGATGTTTGTTCTACTTCAAACTATACCCAGTAGCTTTAGTGTGTAAGTGAAGAAACCCATTCATGAATTGGCTGCTTGTATGTTGACTAGATTAGATGTTGGATGTCATAACTCTAGGCTCGTTCATGTCTTGGGTTTTTTGTAATTATTTTTTGTCATTCTCATTTGCGTTGGGTTGAGTGTATTTGTGGGGTACTACTGTGTCTGTGCTTATGTGTTTGTGTTCAATGTGTTTTGGAAGCTTTGTGTCTTAGTAATGTTAATTGTGGATGATATCTCCTGATAGCCCTGAATCTGGTCTGCTCAAATGGACGATGGCATCATAAAATTGTGAAGAATGCTAGAAGAACTGCTGCTGCTCCAGAAAAAATTGATATTTACCCGATTGAGCTGACAATAGTGAATTGTTGAAGCTGCAACATATGCATGGGTGATAGCTGCTGTTGCAAAGAGAAGTGCTATGATGCTACTGGAGTTTGGAAATAGTGTTGAAATGAGATGACATTGTAAAATATTTGATTTTCCTAGCTTTTCTTGTATAGTAGTAACGTATATTTAGTTTTGGAAAAGGATGGTTGTTCACGGAATTTGTTGCTTTGGTTTTGAATCATTCATGGAAAAGGATGTATATTTAATCAATGGAAGGCCATATCTTGTTCCATTGATATCCCAGTGATATCACTAAATTGACATCACCAACTGAGTTTGTAAAAAAACCCGAAACTGGAGTAGTTAAATGGTGAACCTTGACAATTTAGGTACTTTTATAACAGCTCATTCATTCTTGAGGTCTATCACGTTTCTAGTACACTGACCATTCATTCTTGTTGCCAAATGTTGCAACCCAGCAAACAAAACTCTTCAACTCCATATATACTGACCTCTCAAATGGTCAAATAAAGTTACATAACCATGACCGGTGAATACAAACTCTCAATATAAGGAAAAAGAAAAGAAATATGCAAAGATAAATTAGGGGATCTTTGGAAATAAAACGAGTCTAATTGCAGATCAATTGCTCTCTTGCAGTAAACTAATTAGTGCAGTAAAGCAGATCAACTACAGAAACATTAGATTCCATTTTAATGAAGTTCTAATGCAATACTGCTACAATAGATTGTCAAACCAAACCCAGAAATCTATTTCCAGAACATTGTTCAAGTAGTTTTTTCCAGATTACAAAAATTCAAGCAAGTGAACTTAAATGTTGAATACATATAACAAGTCTAACTGCTCATACATTTCCCTATAATAAGTTCACTTGTATGTCAAGAGAACCTTGTTGTGTTTAGTTGAATCTGTTGCACGTTTTGGCATGCGAGAATGACCTTGAAGCAATGTCCAGGAGAACCTTGTTAGCAGTCACCAAGTTGCAGAGAACCTTGTTAACTCATTCAAATTTGCTTAATGACATTTTTAAAAGAGTGGCTCAAACTTCTTGTGAATAGAATGCACATAAGAAACAATGAATAAATCTGGAATTACCAAAATTACATACGAAGAAATAGGAAGTTGGAGTACACAAATTACAAGTATCACTTGTAGTACACAAATTACAATCCCTATAATAATCATGACACTGCCTCCCATATGTTGGCAGGTCAAATAGCTGCTCCAAATTGGACCACACAAGCCTCACCATCAGAAACAGCAGCTCCAAATTTCATCAACAGAATTCCTAATACAACCAAAACAAAAAATACAAATTTCAGAACATGGCAGCAGCATCCAAACTTCAATAAACCACACACAAACAGTAAAAACCAAACAGAAACAGAAACCTAACAGAAACCAAATGCAAATACCTGATAACTAAGTCAACAACTCTAGATTGAGAATAAGTAATGTCATCATATGACCTGGCTTGGCTGTTCAATTAAATTATTATTGCTTATAGGTTTAAGTTGGCTAACATAAATATGCAATTCTTTTGTGTAGTTAATTTTCTCATTTGGGGCACGGCCTTTTTTAATCTATTAGATATTTCAAGTTATGCAAATAGAGAAGACCATCTAATGAATGGACACCCAATGACAACCTCGAACATGAAATCCCTTGTCCTTTAGAAGAAACCTTGCATTTGAACAGCATAGAGTAAATGACAGCCCCATGGAAAACCCAAATTTTTTATAAAAAAAAAAACCCCTGTAAGTGAAAAAAAATCCAAATATGTTCCTGGAACAAAAAATGTAGGAAAAAACAAGTTCATTAGATCGAACTCGGACTACATAAAAACCCAGAAAATAGGCCCTGTAAAAACCCATAAAATGCAGAAATCGATTTACCATATTGTCTCAGGCAATTTGACGTGTCAAAATAGACCATAAACCGCCCAAGCGAACCAAAATGATATGACAATCAAGTGCAAGCTGAGGAAATTCTCAAAAAATAGTACTGGCAACATCTAATACGAGATAAGGGAACACGGTCTACAAATTTGGGTTTATTCACGAATAAGGAAATGTCTGAAACAAGGGATGATTATTCAGAAATTAGGGTTTATAAATTCAAATTTAAAAAATCACAGTACCCTAAAAAAATTTGAAAAACCGACTTCAACTGAAATCCAAGTGACGAACCAGATAGCGTTCCTTTTTTAGAGAGAGAAGAGAGGTATACCTAAGATTTCGAGTAGCTCGAGCTCTCCTTGCGCGATTTGTGTTCGTGGAAACCCTAACAATGGAAAAATCGAGTTCAAAACCGAGCCAAAACTCTAAAGATCGAGTGGGGGAAGAGAGAAAAGTTAGAGATACCTCGATTTTGTCAAGAATAGGTCGGGATTTGCTTCATCTGGCGCGATCGAAAGTCTGGTTTTTTAAATCGCCGCCTCTTCTTTCTCTCTCTCTTCTCTCTGTCGAATACCGTGAATGAGGAGGGGAGGGATCCAGATGGGGGGATTATACCCAGATCCTAACCCGCTACCCATAACCCGCGTGTTAAGTTTTTAATCTCAGCCGTTCGTCGTTTGACGCGATCCAACGGCCCCTGGCGTTTGGCCCGCACAAATTTTGTACGGGTTCCCTTATGTGAACCGCTTCCTATATATATATATATATTTAAAAGATATAGTCTAGCTAACCACATTTTGCGAATCTAAATAACCATATCTGATCCCAGGCAAGCTTAGAAAAAAAAATGTAGTAGTGATAACCACATCTGAGTCTAGATAACCACATATAATCCTAAGTAGGTTTAAAAAAAAAGATATAGTCCAAATAATTACATCTTTTTTGGTGAAAAAGATAGAAGAATTCATTAATCAAAACCCTAAAATAACAACATACCAAAAAAATCTACAAAAAAATAAAAATAGAAAAAAGAAAATAAAAAAGAGAATACAGAAAATAACCACATTTTGTGAGTCCAAGTAACCACATCATGTGATTCCAGATATGGTTATCTGTGCCAACGACTTTTCTTGCAAAGTCCAATTTTCTAGCAACGACGCATTTTTTTTTGGTGAACATTTCTGGTGCCGGTGACTTTCCGACGAACTTTTCCTGCGCCAGCGACTTTTCCGGCGAGAGTATAATACTCTCTCTGTACTAATTTGTTTGCTCGCTTTGGGAAACGTGTATTTTTGTAGATGTTAAAAAATGTACTTTTGTATAATTTTTTAAATTTTTTTAACACCAAATTAAAGTACTCCCAAATTAAAGTACTCAATGAGCACTTTAATTTAGTATAAAACAAATTAAAAAAAATATAGAAAAATATATTTTGTAGGGGTTTGAAATTACACGTATTTCCATTGTAAGCAAACAAATTGGGACGGAGAAAGTATGTTTTATATTTAATGTGATTGTATATTTCTCTATTAAAAATGTTACAAAGAGTTACAATGGACCTTAGAGCAATTCCTCTCATTTATTTTTCCCTCTACATGTTCTCCTGTTTACTCGGTTGTTTTTTTTTATTATTTAAAAAGGGGCATGCATACTCTTTGAGATCTATTAGTAGGTAGGTAGGTTTGCATTTTCACAAAATTGCATTAATTCTTCACCGTGGGTTTCTTGAATTTGGGTTTCACTCCATTCGATATTGAGGGTTGAGAGAATTTGCGTTTGATTCGTCTCAAATCTATGAATTTCCGTGGAGAAGAAAGAGACGAGAGAGAAAAGAGAAAGAGATGAAAGAGAGAAACAGCTGAGTGACTGAGTGTAACCATGGTTAGTAGGGATATATTAACAGTGAGCTCCCCGATCAATTTGGACCAATAGCGGAGAGGGTTAGAGAGGGTGAACAAATCTTTATTAAGGTGAAAATGCAATTTCTAGGACATATGGTTAGGGGTGAAAATCGGTCGGTTTGGTTTGGTGTGTTCAGGACCGAACCGATCGGTTTGGGGTGATTTTGCTGGAAACCGATCCCGACCGAAAATAACAATGTACTGATTGGGTTGGGGTGGTTGGGTTTTTTTCGAATTTTTCGGTCCGGCGTTAAGATTGAAATGGACAGCTATGATTTGTTATTTTTGGGAGGTCAAGATCGTTTTTTTCTGTTTTCGGTCCAAATATGGGTGGTTTTGGAGTATTTCGATCCAAATTGGTATGGTTTCAGTTCGGTCCAAACCAATTTCCAAAAAATTGAGACTGAACTAATAATTTTTTGATTTGATTTGGTTTGGTCTAAAATCAACCGACATAATTTTTCCTCGACTGAAAACTGAACCGATAGATTAATTTTTTTCGATTTTTCGAGTTTTTCGATTTTTCCGTTCACTCCAGGGACAGACCGACAGATGGGCCGTTAATCCTAGAAAAAAGAGTGTTAAAAAAACAGTAAAAAAAGCGAAAGCATCGGGGTTTCGCTCGTGTTTTTATAAATAACCGGTGCAAAAGAGGGAGAGAGAGCCATGATGAGACAGAGACACAGAGATAGAGAGAGAGAGAAGAAGAAGAAAGAGAAGTGGAATGGAGGTGGAGAATCAACGGCAGATCAATAGCACCAACAAAGTCAGTGATTCGAAATCGGATCCGGATCCTAATCGTCCTTTGAGAGTATACGCCGATGGGATCTACGATCTCTTCCACTTTGGCCACGCCCGCTCCCTCGAACAAGCCAAGAAATCGTCCGTACCCTCTCTCTCTCTCTTTCCATATATATGTATGTATCTGAATTTACAAACATGTGTATTACGCGCAAGCTACGTTCTTTTTCCCCTGTCGGTGCAGTGATTTCATGGATTTGCCTAAATTTTGTGTTTGTGGTTTTCTACGATCACTCGATCAGATTATCCGTTTGATTCAGAGCGAGGCGTCTGTTTTCTATGCTTAGTGCTCTTTCTCTCTCTACATGTACACGCACGCGCATCTTTCCTCTGCTATCTTTTGTTTCCCCTGACAGTGTAGGAATTTGTTGGATTTGGGTTAAATTTTGCGTTCTTCTTTTTCTTCGAGATCCATATTTGTTGATGCAGTTACTCTACGTTCTTTTTAGTTGCCTAATGACGTCAGAAGTCGGCTGTCTATCTCTCTCTCTCTCTCTCTTTTGGTTTGGCGGTTAGGGTGTCCGGGCAACTTGCATGCAATTGTCCGGGCAAAGGCAGGCCATCCACGCCGGTTGGGACTAGGGAGTTCACAAGAGATGCTCTTGCGGCCTGGCCCCTGGAGGTTGCCAAGTTTCGAAGGCAGGATGTCTGGATTTATGGCTCATCCCTACTAACACAAGCATCTCTCTCTGCTACTTTCAGGGTAGTGATTTGATGGATAGGCTTAATTTAGAGTTTTTCTTTTCTTTGAATCTTCGAATATCCAAATTCTGTGGTATGTAGGACTATGTAGTGACTCTACGTTCCTTTCAACGGCAACCTTAGGTCGTTTTGGATGGCCCCTAAAACGGGGTCCTCTTGCACAAGCTTCACTTGTGGGGGAGTTGGCCAAAGGAAAACCGGAGTCTAGGACGTTTTTTGGTAACTGTTTATGATTCTTCAACTAATTCGCGTTTGTAGATGTAGATGTTGTATGCAATTGACATGTGAAATGATTTGTGAAATTGCAAGGCACATGTTACTGTATACTCCCCTTTTAGCACTGGGATTTAGCATACACGAATTTTCTGCATTTTGGATGCTATTTCCGTCTTTATGTTGTTCCTTTACTATGCTCTAAATCCACGAGGATTTTTAATTTCCCTTTGTGAATATAGGTTCCCAAATACCTATTTGCTGGTTGGATGCTGCAATGATGAAGTAACGCACAAGTACAAGGGAAAAACTGTGATGACCGAATCGGAGCGTTATGAATCTCTTCGTCATTGCAAGTATGTTTTATTTGGGATTGTCTCATCATCAATTGTTTTTTCTTCCTATTCAGCTATGAATTGAGTTGAATCTGCTATGTAATGCTTCTAATAAATAAGCAAGTCTGGGTTAGGAATCTCTTCTAATTTTTCTTCCACAGATTCGAAGACTCACATTGCTTATGAAATGCACAAATGAACACGCTTGGGTACAATTTATGATGTAGGACAATAAGCGAGGTTTAGGGTTTTGTGTTGAATGGAAGAAATAGAGTTGGGGATAACAAAATAGGAGAAACACAACCAAGATAGGGATGTGAATAGTACCCTTGAACAGTAACAGGGGCTGTTGTAAACAGAAAACTGGAATAAAAGAAAGGAAAAAGAAGAAGAAAGCTCTAGGAGGGCTTTGGCATCACACCTAGGGTTTGATTGCATCACACAAACCATGAAAGAGTCTTCAAAAGCTCTAATATTTCTCATAATATTCCACTCGATTAAATTAGAACTATTGCATTGCTTATATAGACTTGAAGACTTCCTAAACCAACTATTAAGTAGAAAAAGGAAACTACTAATTCCTTTTAGACCTTCTAAATCAATTTGATACATAAAAGACACAAAATATAAACCAAATAAATAACTTGACCCATAAAATAACCCATGGGCGACCCCTACGGCCCATGTACATTAACATAAAATTACCAAAATACCCCTATCTGGAAAATTGTCTAGCGACATTCTTATTCCGTGCTTTCTAGTGCCATTGGTTTAAGATTTTTTGGTTGTCTTTATTCAATTTTTGTTGCATTTGTTAGTTTGGTGTCAAACTTTTGGTGATTATAGGTTCGTTTCAACGAGAGGAATCAAAATTGGGTAAAATTATGACTTTAACCCAAAGATTTTGGGTAATATCCAAGAAAAGACAGCCTTAAGCGGCTCTTTTCATACTTTTTCTTGGATATTTCCCAAAATATTTGGGTAAAAGTCATGATTTTACCCAATTTCGATTCATCTCGTTGAGACGAACGTATAATCGCCAAAAGTTTGATGCAAAACTGACAAATGCAAAAAGAATTGAATAAAAACAAAACCAAAAAATCCTTAAGCCAATGGCACTGGAACGGGTCCTAATACACGAGTATATTTTGACTATCTGTTATAAGTGAGAAAGAGAAAAGTGTATAGGGTGTTAACAAACCCTAACACATGTTAATGTTATTTATATTGTCACGCATCACATTACAAGTCTACGATAGGCAATGTGGGACAAAACTAATATTCACTTATTCTAGCACTCCCCCTCAAGCTGGAGAATAAATATCAAAGAGACCCAACTTGTTACACAACAATTCTAACCGTGGCTTGAACAATGACTTGGTAAACATGTCGGCCAACTGAGCACTATTAGACACATATGGAGTAGATATCACACCACCAGTCAACTTCTCACGTACTAGATGACAATCAACCTCAATATGCTTAGTCCTCTCATGAAATACTGAATTTGAGGCAATGTGAATAGCCGCTTGGTTATCACAATATAGTGGCATAGGCAATGACACACTAAATCCGATCTTTTCAAGAAATGATTGCAGCCACACAACCTCACATATCGTGTGTGCCATTGCTCTATACTCTGCCTCTGCACTGGACCGGGCTACTACTGTCTGCTTCTTGCTTTTCCAATTAACAAGATTTCCACCAAGAAAAACACAATAACCAGTAGTAGATCTCCTATCAGACGGCCCTCCTCCTGCCCAATTAGAATCAGTGAACGCTTCAACACGTAAGTGTTTGCTGGCTCATACAACAAACCCTGTCCTGGATGTAGTTTGAGATACTTCACAATTTTGAGAACAGCCTCCCAATGTGGATAACGAGGAGTTGACATAAATTGACTCACCAAACTAACTGCAAATGAGATATCCGGACGTGTAATCGTGAGATAATTTAATTTACCAACCAACCAACGATACTGATCAGGATTATGAAGCAACTCCCCTTGGTCCACACATAGTTCAACATTGGGATCCATAGGAGTCTCAACAGGTCTAGCTCCTAACAAATCTGTATCCTCAAGAATATCCAGCACATACTTTCTCTGTGATGAGCTAATATCTTCTTTGGATCGGGCCACTTCAATACCTAAAAAGTATCGAAGTTTTCCTAATTCCTTATTATGAAATTGCTGATGTAAGAAGGTTTTTAACTCATCAATACCTCGCTGGTCATTACCGGTAAAAATAATGTCATCCACATATACAATCAACAATACTTTCCCTCGACCAGAAGTGAGAGAAAACACAGAGTGGTCAGTCTGACTACGATGCATGCCGAATCTCAAAACCGCATCACTGAACTTGCCAAACTAGGCCCTAAGAGACTGTTTGAGGCCATAAAGAGCTTTACGAAGCCGACCCAAGTGGTTGCTCCATGTAAACTTCCTCGTGGAGATACCCATGGAGAAAGGAATTCTTGACATCCAGCTGAAACAATGGCCAACCAAGATTTGTAACTAGAGAAATCAGAACGCAAACAGAACCAAGCTTAGCCAAAGGAGAGAACGTCTCCGAATAATCAACACCATAAGTCTGGGTGTAACCTTTGGCAACAAGGCAAGCCTTATAGCGCTCAACAGTGCCATCAGGAAGATACTTGACAGTGAATACCCAACGACAGCCAACAGTGGTTTTACCAGTAGGAAGAGGAACCAACTCCCAAGTGTCATTATGATGAAGGGCAGACATCTCATCCTCCATAGCTGTCCGCCACTCAGATACAGATAAGGCCTTTTGAACAGACTTAGAAACAAAAACGGAAGAAACGGAGGTAGTAAAAGCTCGAAGGGATGGTGACAAATGATCATAGGAAACAAAATGAGCAATAAGATGGAGAGTGTAGGATCGAATACCTTTACGGTGAGCAATAGGAAGATCAAGATTGTCTGGATCCCGCAACGGAGAAGAAGATGGCGCGGTGGGTGAAGGTGGTGCTTCTGGCTGAGATGGCTTTGGCTGAATCTTGGGCTGAGATGGTATTGGCGGAGGCTCTGGCAGAGATACAACTGGTGGATTTTTAGGATGACGATGATATACTTGCAAAGGTTTTGGTGGAGGAACAATACTAGATGGGACGGCTAGAGGACACACAGACTCATATTCATGCAAATCATTAGTGGTGACAGACTCTGAATAAAAAGGAAGAGACTCATTAAATGTGACATTAGCGCACACAAAATGACAACTTAAAGATGGGGAGTAACATTTATACCCTTTCTGAGTGCGAGAGTAACCAAGAAAAATGCACTTAATGGAACGTGGGTCCAATTTACTCTGGTCGGGATCAAGAGCATGAACATAACATGTCCACCCAAAAACTGAAGGGGTAATGAGTAGAGAGGACGACCAGGAAACATGATTGTACGGGGTATCTGACCCCCAAGGACAGTAGAGGGCATACGATCGATCAAATGGTAGGCAGTAAGAACCGCATCACTCCAATAAGACTTAGGAACTTTCACTTGAAATAACATGGCACGCATAACTTCTGATAAGTGTCGAATCTTGCGTTCAACAATTCCATTTTGTTGTGGAGTCCGAGCGCAGGATAACTGATGAATAATCCTATGATCCTAAAAAAACTGAGATAAAGTACTATGAAAAAATTCGTGTGCATTGTCAGACCGAAACATACGAATGCAAGTATTAAACTGAGTTTTTATTTCCATGTAAAATGATTTAAAAATAGTATTCAACTCTGATCTCTCTTTCATAAGATAAAGGTATGTAATATGAGAGAAATCATCAACAAAGATAACATAATATTGAAAACCAAAAACATTAGACACATGAATAGGCCCCCAAATATTTGAATGAACTAACTGAAAAGGATGTGACGTACGACGTTCAACCCTAGGATAAAATGGCACTCTATGATGTTTACTCAACTCACAGACTTCATAAGATAACTCTTTAAGATAACTACACGAAGGCACTAGACGCTTCAAATTTTGAAGAGATGGATGACCAAGCCGACAATGTTGTTGATATAAGGGCTCTGATGACTGAAGGGCAACTGGTTGAACACCACCACTGGTTAGGTAATACAGACCACCACACTCAACGCTGGCACCAATTTTCCTCCCTGTCTTGAGATATTGAAATACACAACCATGAGGAAGAAATGTAACTGAACAGTTTAAGGATTTTGTAAGTTGACTAATAGACACAAGATTAAAGGGTAAGCGAGGAATGTGCAACACAGAATTTAAAGTAAATGACGGAGAGACAGGAACTGAACCCAAACCAGTAACCTCAGTGGTAGAACCATCTGCTAAGGTAACATGAAAGGTTTGATCCATGGATTGACAAGTAGAAAAGAATTTAGAAGTACCAGTCATATGATTAGTAGTACAAGAATCGATAACCCAAGGAGAAGAAAAAGATGATGCAACACAAGCAACGGAGGGACCTGTCTGAGCGAATGTAGTTGTGGAAGATGAAGCTGCAGCAGCAGAAGGCTGAATGGACATAAGACGCTGATACTCCTTTGCTGAGATAGTCACATTGCTATCAGTAGAATGAGTAAACTGCCCATTATCCTTAGAATGAGCAACCTGATGAGCCTGGGGAAAACCATGAAGATCATAACAATAGTCCATTGTATGATTTGTACCCCGACAATGAGTATAGAACCTGGTAGCACACGCCACGACACCGCAACCACCGCGAATTTAACTACTTCCCCCCGACATGCTAATTACCGACTATTTCCACCCGACCACCCGAACCCTTAATCACCACAACCACTTTTAATTGTTACTTGAATCATAGCCACCAGAAATTCGACTACCAGAACCATGACCACGACTGCCAAACCTAGAATCACGGCCGCGACCACGGCCATTACTCGATCCAAAACCACTAGAAGAAGCTAAAGCAGAACAATCAAATGGTGACTGAGAGACAAAACTAACATTTGAGATAGAAGCCTGGCGAAAACGACTAAACACCTCATTGAGAGATGGCAACTCCCGCTCTCCCAATATTTGAGACCGAACTAGATCATAAAATGATGGTAAACCATATAGGAATTGAGCAATCTCCAAACGCTCACGCTGATGGGCCATAACCTGAGGATCACTGGAGATAGGCTCATAAACCCAGAGTTCCTCACAAATACCATAAAATCCGGCATAGTAATCCTCCAATGATCCAGTACTCAATGACAGAGAAAAGAACTGATGATGGAGATCATACGTACGACGAAGATTATCAACCCCTGAATACATCCTGGCAACCCGATCCCACACTTCCTTGGCACTATCAAGGTAAAACAGAGGGCCACTGATCTGAGGTTCCATATTATTTCACAACTCAACTCGAATATGACAATCCTCAGTTTCCCAGTCACTATAGTCCTTAGCATCTTTGTTTGGAGGACTATCTGTCAAATAACGGAATTTTCTCTCACCCATATAATAAACTTTGACAGCACGAGACCAAATTGCATAATTGTTGCTATTCAAAAGAATGGAGGTAATGGAATCCTTCTCACGACGCCGAGAAGAGCTAGAAGAACTACCAATAATAATAGAACCTGAACTAGCAGCAGAAGCAAACTTTCCATCAGACATTTTGCCAAATAAGAGAGCGGCAAATAACCACCAACAGACAAATCAAACAACTAATCAACAAAACCAACCAACAAATCAATCGTGTCTACTATCCACCGCATGAACTTAACACTAGCCAACAACCAACTACCAACTACCAATAAAACTAGTCACCCAACAACACAAACTACTACCATCATCAACAAAGCATAACAGTTTGACTGTCAGTCTGCCATTAATAATAGTATCGAACAAACTTCCAAAATAAAAGATAATACTAGACCATATGTCAGAACCAGGAACAAATTAGCAACCTGAACTGAGAGTCACTTTTGAAGACACCCAAACTTGAACCAAATCACCACCATGGACATTGAATTGGTCAACTCCAGATTATGGCACATGCAATTGCTAAACCAGAACAGACAGGAATGAACAAATCTAATCTGAGAGCCAGATCGTACGCCAGATGAGCATTGTAGTTGGATTTTCGAACAAGGTTTGAGCCTTTGAGGTTTTCGAACAGGGTGTGAGTGAGACAAGCCCTACGGTTTGATTTTCGAACAAGGCTTGAGGTTTTCGAGTAGGGTTTTGGGATTTTTGAAGCGGTGAAAGGGTCGAGAGTGACTGGGGTGTAAATTTCGAAGAGTTCTAGGGATCGAAACCAAATGGGTTAGGGTTTTTCGAATGCTTTCAGAGGTTGAAAGTGTGTGAGTAATGGATTTCGAGAGTTTCGAGATTCAGGAATTGTAGCAGCAGATGACGTTGATAGTGAAGGCTAGGGTTTCGAAGGCCTGGTTGTCCTAGAGGAATCGATCGCTGGAAGTGGTCTATTAAGGTATTCTAGGGTTTCAATATGAGGGATTAAGAATGACGGAGGATGGTGAGCAACGTACGACAGCGACTATGGTGTGAAGAAAGGCTCTGATACCATGTTATGAGAGAGAAAGAGAAAAGTGTATGGGGTGTTAACAAACCCTAACACATGTTAATGTTATTTATATTGTCATGCATCACATTACAAGTCTATGATAGGCAATGTGGGACAAAACTAATATTCACTTATTCTAACACTATCCATGCTTTCATTAGGTCCCCATCTAGAGATTATTTGAATTTCCATACATTGTATCTTGCTTAATTTTTTTTTCTTTCCCCTCAAGCCTCTCAGTCTCTATCACTTTAGTTTATTTCTTCATGAAAACATGTATTATTGGAGTGAATGCTGTGTTGATCTTAGCCCTTAGGTCGTCATTGTTAATACTTGTTGGTAAAGGCTTTCAGTGATGGAAATTCCTTTTCTGTAGGGTTTATAGTTTGGCCCTTTGTTATCTAAATCGGAGATAATTTGTTTCCTGGCAGGTGGGTTGATGAAGTTATTCCGGATGCACCTTGGGTGATCAATCAAGAATTTCTTGATAAGCATAATATTGACTATGTGGCCCATGATTCTCTTCCGTAAGTACGACCAACCCAAAGCTGCACTTTTTGCACCTGAAAATGTGGATTGTGCAGTGGTTATGTTAGATTAGAGAAATATTGAAAGCCATCCTCATGTAAAGTTGGAAAACAAAGGATTGAACAGATAAATAAAGGAACTAGAATTATCATAGGATGAAAATCATGATTGCAACAAGAATTGAAGGTATTGGAAAAAGAATTGCAAAGATATAAGGATTGGAACATGCTCCATGGACTATGGGAATTGAAATTGAGCATGATGAATCATGGAAATTGCTAGAGAAATTGGACTGTTTTGTTATGGGCGGGAAACACTTTTTCCTTTTCTGTTTCTTGCCTTCATAGAATAAGGCTTAGCGGTTCCACGTCTTTTATGTTGGTAAAAACCAAAGCCCAAGGTTCCACATCTTTTATGTTGGTTGAATGGAAGCTATTATTTGACTGTCCTTTGCTGCTTCAAAGTTTTTCCATTTTTATCATACTTGAAGCTGTGTGCCAAGTTTAAACTTTCCAAAGAACAAATCACTCAATAAGATTTGTCTAATTGGTGTGCATCAACTGTACAGTTATGCTGATACTAGCGGAGCTGGAAAAGATGTCTATGAATTTGTAAGCTTAGCAGTTTGCAAAGATTGTTTTTTTCATAGATTTAATTTAACCTCTACTAATGGGAAAAAAAGCTTTTCCTGCGTTGGATCTCTCTTTATCTTTTGTTCCCTTGCAATAAACTCTAGTCTCTTCTGTTGGCATGTTCAGATCATGCATTAATATTCCTCCTACTGTAGGTTAAAGCGGTGGGAAAGTTCAAAGAAACCAAACGCACTGATGGTATTTCTACCTCGGACATCATTATGAGGATTGTCAAAGATTACAACCAGTATGTGATGCGTAATCTGGACAGAGGCTACTCAAGAAAAGAACTGGGTGTTAGCTATGTGAAGGTAAGGTCTGTTTATAGATTTTTTTTTTTGTGTGTGTGTGTAAATAGGCCCTTTTTAATTTTTTTAATTATTTTTTTTGGGGGGGGGGGGGGTATCATTTTGTAATCTAAGGGTATGGCATTTACTTCAGCTAAGAGACTATATTCTGTACTTTTGTTCATATGCAGGAAAAGAGATTGAGGGTGAACATGAGACTCAAGAAATTGCAGGAGAAAGTGAAGGAACAACAAGAAAAGGTATTCTTAGTTTTTGGAAAGAATTTGTTGCTGAACTAAAGTCCATGATTAGTGTTCTGATTTGCTTAAATAAAATACACATATGGGTGTAAAGCTGGACTAAGATTGCTTTTTTAGGTTCCGTAAATCCACATAAAGGCTTGATGATTTTATTAGTGCATTGGTTATCTACAAACAGTTTGAAGACCAGGTTTGCAAAGACAGTTGCAAGAGAGGGAGAAGAAGTTTTTATATGGGTCCTTCTTCCACCTTTTTGTTTTGCCCATATCCCCATGGTGTATATTTTGTATTAGGCATGTTGATCTGGCAGCTTGGTGTATGAAGGGATTTGGTTCGGCAACACTAAATGGGCCAATAATATCTAAATAAGTTCGGGATTTGGGCAGTAGTCACCATTACAACAACAACACAACAACAATAACATAACCCATTTAGTCCCCAATAATTGGGGGTATGGGCGGGGGATGGATAGGAGACAGACCTAACCTTTGGCAATAAATGCACAAAGTGGCTACTCTTAGAATACCACTGAAATAGATGGATTTGAGACAGACCTAACCTTTGGCAATAAATGCACAAAGTGGTTGCTCACAAAATCCACTGAAACAGTGGTCCCCGTATACCGTCGAGTTTGTTGCGGAATCATGCCCTCAAATCAAAGCCAAAAGACATCAGA
Source organism: Vaccinium macrocarpon (assembly GCA_022606695.1). NCBI lineage: Eukaryota > Viridiplantae > Streptophyta > Magnoliopsida > Ericales > Ericaceae > Vaccinium > Vaccinium macrocarpon. The sequence continues at coordinate 28,606,020 of CM040170.1, forward strand.
GAGGGCAGACCCAAGAATCATTTTGATTTATGTGCACATTACCAAGCTTCTTTCATTCAACATCCAGAGCATTGGCATTGCACAATGGCAGTAATCACCATTGGAGTAAAAAATAGGCTCTTTCCGTAGTAATCACCAAAGAACTTACTCCTGGGCTCGTTCTTAACTAGATAATTATATAATTATTTATTTCGCTATGAGTAAAAAATTGTGTATGAACTTCAAAGTATTGCAATGTTTCCGTGTCTGATCTTTTGACAAAAAGTTGCATCTATACTATCCATAATTCTTAGCCGAGAATACCGAATGCCTCTCTCTCTCTCTCTCTCTCTCTCTCTCTCTCTCATCTGGATGAAGTACTTGTCATTCAACGGTTGCTGACCTGTATTTGTAGAATAGGAGGTTCACATGGTCTCAACAGTTATCGGACTATTTGGAAATTCTGTAGCTCTGATACGACATCGTGTTATTAGGGGCATATATTCCGATATGGTCTGAAAAGATATCAGAGGTCTGTACCTGAACCTGAGAGGTACAGTCCTCTCCCCTAGTGATTCTGTTGTGGTGGCACAACCCTGAGCAATATCTACCATGTCTAGTCTCCAGCTGCAAGACCTTGCACTCCCCTTGGTACAAGCCAGCAGACATGGTGCGCCTGAGCCATCTTAGTTTTGTCAGGTGGTATGGGTGAGACTGGCACTCATGCTGCTGATGAGGTTTCTTGCTCCCAAGGGTGAAGTTTGCACTTACTTGATATCCAAGGTGTTAGTTTCTATGTTACGTGACCCTTTTCATAGTATTCTCAAGGTTTTAGCTAGTGCCTTTGTCTCTACATCAAGGCTTATATATCAGGTGCAAGTGGCAGCATCTAGGGGGTACCCGCCAATGTCTTCAGTTCGAGCGGTTGACCCATCGACCAGCCACTACTCTGGTCCGATCAACCCATGAGAACTGTTTTAAGTGTATTAAGATTGGATTGAACTGTCCAAAATCGGTTCTGAATTTGGAAAACCGGAAAACACAGACCAGTTTTACTGAACCAATTTATCCAGATATCTGGACAAACTAACATTCCGCTGGTTTATAGCTCAACAGTCCACATGTATTGATCAAAAGATGTTTGTACCTCCTTTATAAGCAAGTGATGTTAGCTTCTTCCCTGACTTCTCTGGTGCGACTCCTTTTCCTTGAAAAAATGCAGATAACTCATGATTTTTCTTGTTTTAAAATTCATAATTATTCATATAATCTTAATAAACATAATTATGATGACACGGTGCAACCCCACTTCACCCGTGGTTGTACCAGTGACCTGTCAGCCCGGTCTCTTTTCTAGTTTGCTCCAGTTTCTGGGTTTCAAAACATTGGTACTCGCAATGGTCAACCTGCATTGCATACACAACGAGCAATGTAAAAGAATGTATGCTGGACGCGGGGCACCCATCTCTATATCAATGGCTTTATTTTTGTGTTTGACAAACGTCAAATGTGTTGCTCTATTGTTTGCTGTATTTTATTACAATTGGGTATCCACTTTCAATATAATAGCCTTGCAAACAAAAGCTTGAGAAAAGGATGAGCTTTCCTTGACTGAGAATGAGGTGGTTAAATGTCTTGGGAAAGAAGTTGACATCTATATCAATACGTTTTCTGGTCCTATCATTCTCATTGCGATGGAACACAAGAAGATGATTATCAACATGGATGTGAACTATACGGACAGATTGTGTTTCTTTGTCTGTTTGCTCAGGGTGTTTCTCTTGCCCTTGAACATGTTATGAAACCATATCAAACTAAGTCTTGTATATGAGACTTTCAATCTATTGTGCTCGGCTACATGAACCATTTCCTCCAATTTGTGTAGTCGAAGGCTTTATGGTGAGTTAAATGAAACAAATGAATGTAGTTTGATACTTATGCTAGTTTAGGTCTTCATATCGCCCTGGCATGGTGATCCGCAGTGATTCTATCACACTTCTTGTCTTATTGTGTTTTCTCTCAACTTCAAGTTATCTTCTAGGAGTATTATTTTACAGGTGGTGGTGTTAATTAACATTTTATCGTGTTAGTACATATGCACTTTTTAGTGTTGTTATATCAGCTTCACTAATATTCTTAACATCTTTCTTTTTTGCCCCAATTATTTCTTCAATTTGTATAATTTCTATCATTTGCATAATCAACGATATAGATAGGAAACACAACACAATGCAATATATATATATATATATATATATATATATATATATATATATATATATATATATATATATATATATTATTTTCTTTTCGAGAGTTAGCAGCTCCTTTTTGCTGTTACTCAGTAGTATGCATACCTGTCGCATTGCAGATTCAAACTGTTGCCAAAACTGCTGAAATGCATCGAAATGAGTGGGTGGAAAACGCTGACCGCTGGGTCGCTGGATTTCTCGAGATGTTTGAAGAAGGTTGCCATAAGATGGTACGTAGCTTCGTATAATGTATAGACAAAATGTGATAGTATTGTATGATGCTGGGACTCCGATATAGGCTACACTCTCAAATTGTTCGTCAGAATTGATATTTTGCTTTGTTCGTACCAGGGAACAGCCATTAGGGACCGAATTCAAGAGCGGTTAATGGGACAGCAAACAAGTGGGGGACATCTACTGGAAAATGGCGATGAGGAAGATGAATACGACAGTGATGACTATTATGATGAAGAAGAATATTACGAGGAAGAGAAGAGCTGAAAGTGCATTTCCGTGCACATTGTTAGGTTTTGATTCTTTTTCTTGGCGGTGATTCCGTGTGGGATATAGGGATCAGTCCAATCCAATCATCTCTTAATATCTTCTATATTCTGTGTTTTTGATATGATTGAATTTTTTATTTTCCTCTTCTTTTCTCTTCATTGTAACAAAGAAAAAGTGAATCGTTCTGCTTGTAAGGGGTGTATACCTTTGTAGTAAGGTGATTCAGTATTACCATTCTGTCTCAAGTTCTTCTGATCATAGAGACCTCCCCAATCAGTCTTTCTTCTCTCTTTCCTTTCGGTAGTTAACGGTGAAGTCTCGTTTAATACATCCAACTTTACCACATAATGGCTAGCCGAAACCGGTCAAAGGGGGATTCTAGGGTACACGTCTGTGAGACAGGGCGAAGTCAGTTTTTCGAATGCATCAGGAAGGACGTGAACACAGACTGAGGCAAGAATGACACCTGCTGCAAAAGTCTTCATTAAAAAGAGTGTGCCCTACTCTGGGCTTAGAGTTGGTTTGCTTTTGCCCAACGATAGGAATAGACACCCCATTTGCGCCTTGCTACTAGAATCGACGCAATAGCTGCCAGTTTAAGTTTTGCGCTTGGCTCTTGTTGCTATCTCCTTCCTCCAAATCGCGATCGCACTGTCCTACAATCACTACCAGGATGACCACCGCGACGATGATATAGTCACGGTTGGAAACCTAGAACTAGTAACAAGCCATTTAATTTCGTTGTGATGAAATTTTAGGTGTGGTACAATAGGATAAACAAACAATTGAACAAGGCTGTAAAACTAACGAACAACTGATTACTTTACGAATGGTGTGGGGAAATTATGATCAGAATGTGGTTTAAATAAAATAACAAACATAAAGAGGGTGAGCTTGGAGTACAAATATGGACGACTTCATCCATAGAGCAATGGAGAGACTCAATTCTAAACTGAAAGAGATCGTTTAATTAATTCTTAGTCAACTTTGATTGGATCAATAACAAGAATATATGTTGAAATAATGTCGACAGACTTTTCACTAGACCTACAAAGGAGGAAATTTAACGAAAGTTTCTTATGCCAATCAGATGGTTGCTTGCAAAATGACTTTCCGAAATTTTATTTTTTTCGTCCTTTTGTTTTGAGACTGTTTTTGTAATTTTTTCCCCTCCTTTTGTTAGCTCAACCAAAAGAGGGGCAAAAAAAATCATCATTTTTCTTCATTTTCCTTGCATTTTTCTTAATTACCTTAGCTAACAGAGATCATGTGCAGGAAAACCTTTTATGCACCAAAGTTTTGGCATTAACAAAAACATTTTGGTATTATCACCACCACAAAAAGAATATATCAATAATGAAATTGAAGATCCATACGTAGTTTCTTAGGCTATTAAATAGTCTATAATAATATGTAGTAATTGTCTGATTGATAATATTTTTAGTATAAATTTACATATGATACTAAAAATTCATACGTATGTTTCTGTATATATTATTAAATAATACTTCCTCCGTTCATTTTTAAGTGATCTACTTGGGAAACGCGTATTTTTGTGGATGTTTAAAAATGTAATTTCATACAACGTTTTAAAATTTTTCTAGGCACTAAATTAAAGTACTTAATGAACACTTTTTTTGAACGATGAATTTTTTTTATTAATCTCTAAGTGGTTACAAAGATTAAAAGGGTAAGAAGCTTATGATCACTTCAGACCCCGAAAAAGAAATAAACGAAACAAGTTGGCAAGGTGCCAACGAAATAAGAACAATAAAGCTTCAGGATCTATCCATGGAGATGAGAATATAATACAGCAAGCATTTGCAATTTGAAGAATATCCAAAACAAACTGAGGCATTATAGGGAATTTACGATACTTTTAAGCCTGAAGATAAAATCATCCATGGTATAGTCCTTTCCCTCAATTTTTGATTTCAACCATAATGCAACTCTAATCTTGATAAGGTCTGTAGTTCCATTCCAATCGGGTTCTTTTTCTCAGATTCCAAATTGTCCACATGGTTGCCAAGGGGATAACTTCCCATATCACTTTCCTCTCATTTTTCAGGTTCCAATCCTTCCACCATAAAACAACCTTAACCACTGTTTTAGGAGTAGCCCATTGAACACCCCACCAATCTAGAATTTCTGTCCACAGTTGCCAAACTTGATCACAGTGCAGGAAAAGATGGTCAAATGACTCAAGTTGTAAAGAGCAAAATTTACAGATGGCATCTTCATCATTTTGAATAATACCGATTCTGAGCAAGTATTCAGAAGACTTAATTTTTCCAAGATGAACAAGCCAGCAGAAACATTGAACCCTATAAGGGGCTACATTTCTCCATATAAGATCAAAGGCTGCATTTGCTATTGTTGCTTGAGGTCTTGCCATTTCATAAAGAGATTTGACAGAGAATGAATTTGAGGAATTAGGTACCTGCCCATACTAATCTGTCTTCCTGCCCGACAGAGACCAAGATGTTTGAGCCATCAAGGATTGTGAGAAGTTCATTCATCAGGTCTTGCTCCCAAGAGTAAAGTCTTCTTCTGAATTGGAACTCCCAGTTATGTGATTCAGCTCTTTTTGTTAGCACCTCCCCCAATGTTTCATTTTGCTGATAGATTGTTCTAAAAATGGGTTGAAAAGCCATGGCTAGACTTTGAGATCCCAACCATGCATCCAGCCAGAATAGGATTGAGTTGCCATCTCCCACTTGAAACTTGGCATTATCTAAGAATACAGAGTGCATAACAGGGTTTCTATTCCTTGTGAGTATGATATCCTTCCAAATGGTTGAGTACTCAATGAACACTTTAATTTGTAATAAAAAAATTTAAAAGTTATAGGGAGAAATATGTTTTTAGGGGTTTGAAATTGCACGTATTCTTATATGAACCATTTAAAAAGGGATGGAGGGAGTATATATGTACAATTATACCATAGTTTATAATGGAAAGAACTAGACGACTACAGACGTATTCTTAAAAATTGTATTTGCACACCTTTTTTTTTGTAGTATGAAAGTGTGATGCGACAAGTTTTGGCAAGACCGGCCTAAAGGTGTTTAGTGCTCAAGGTTTAACTTAAAAATTGTGCCCTTAAGAGTACATCACTTAAATAATTTTTTTCACCAACAATCACAATACGAGAAAGTCAAAACAATATAAAGTTCTACTAATTATTATATAAGAACACAAAATACAAAGTCTCCATATATTGATCATTTATTTTTCAATCAGTATAATGAGGATTTTGAAAGATGAAATATTCGAACTATCACAGTGAACATTGAAAATTGACTTGCTATAGTATCGAGGTGAGCCCGTGAATATTAAACCTTAAAAAAGGCATCTGAAGAAAAAATAAGTCTGTTTAATTGCAACAATTGGTTGCAAATATGTAAAACTTGAGTTATTGATCGAAGAAATCTCGAGAATAAGTATTAGTCCCTCCATCCCTTTTTTAGTGTCGACATGTTTATTTTTGGGCTGTCCCTTAATAAGTGTGTTTTGAAACTTTAATAGGTAAAAGTTTGTAGAATTATTATTTTGCCCTTTTGAAAACTTGGTGAGTAAAGAGTTAATGGGTAAAAGTGGAGGATAATTTTGAAAACTAGAGGTAAAAATTGATGTGACAAGTGAGTGGAGGTAAATGTTGATGTGAAATGTTCAATATATGATGATGTTTTCTTAATAAATTAAATTTACGAAGCAACAAGCTTAAAATCGGACGGAGGGAGTATACTAGACTACAAATTCATATACATAAAAATTAAAACTGCTAAACCCAAAGTTAAAAAGGAGTGTACCTTTCATACAAACCCACGCGATGATAGTTGCACAAATGTGCCTATTGACACTCCCTTTCATAGTTATGTTCGTTTGTTGTAAGAATAGGCGGGGAATAGAATACCTATTCTATCCCTTTTGCTCTTTTCCTTCAGTTTATTTTGAGATTTTTGCTAAAATTGAGGATATGATTTTGTCCATATTTGATTTGGTCAATATCCTTAATTATGTAATTTTATTTTATTCCGTACTTGCAAGATACTTTCCTGTAATCTTTTAGTCTTTCCTTGTTAATATTTGTACCATATATATTGTACAACTACGATGAATGAAATTATCAGAAAATTTTGTTTTAGTGCCACCATGATTGAAGAAAGTGGTGCTAAATCATTGACGAAGAATGGATCTTCTACTATTGTATCTAGCCTCCATTTGGTGGAAACTTCCTCTCTTATCACTCTGGAACGGCTTGATGGTACCAATTATGTGGAGTGGTCTTTGAATGCCTAAAATAAAATCCGTGGGAGAAAACGTTGCGGTTATATTTCGGGTACCAAGGCTGCTCCACCAAATAAAAAGTCAGAACAGTATGAAGAATGGGAGGACGAAAACTGTTTGGTCAAATTTGGGTTTCTTGATGCGATGACAAAGGATATTCGGTCTCTCTTTTTTCGATTGTCTACGGCGAAGGAGATATGGGAGGCGGTTAAAAATACGTATTCGGTTGATCAGGATGCGTCAAAAGCTTATCAACTTCACTGTGAGGTAATTTTTGTCCGCCAAAATGGAGGTTTTGTTATTTCTTATTTTGGAAAATTACAGAAAATATGGTAGGAGCTTGATGATATTGATGACTGTATTATGGAGTGTGCCAATGATATTGCTATATACACCACAAAAGTTAATTCCGAACGTGTGTATAAGTTTTTGGCTGGTCTTGATCCTCATTGAGCTGGGGTTCGAGGACGTGTACTTTCTACAAAACCTCTTCCTAGTATACAGACGGCTTATGCTATGGTTTGTCTGGAAGCTAATCGCCAAGATGCTATGCTTGGAGGAAATATTGCAGAAGGGGTTGTAATTGCTTCTCGGAAGATGCCCATGTCAAAGAAGGATCGAAAATGTACTCACTGTAATGGTACTGGTCATACGTTGGACACATGTTTCTGACTTCATGGGTATCCAGAGTGTCATCCAAAGGTCATAAGGAGGAGGCAAATCTAGCCACAACCCTTGCATTCACTGCTAAGTCTGGTATGTCTTTTACTAGAAATTGTGATTGGATAATTGACTCTGGCACAACAGACCATATGACTTGTGATCGTTATAGGTTTAGACATTTATCCCCTAAATGTTCCAAAGCCACTATTACCACTGCTAATGGTGTATCATCTCCGGTTATTGGAGTTGGTACAGTTCCGTTATCTTCCACGTTAGAAATTGAAGATGTCTTATTTGTGCCATCATTACATTGTAATATTCTCTCTGTGAATCAATTAGCCAAATCTCATAATTGTGTTGTTCTATTTTTTCCTACTCACTGTGTCTTTCAGAACATCCATACTTGGGAGAAGATTGGCAGTGGTAGACAAATGGGAGGATTGTACTATCTTGAAGACGGATTCCAACATTCCAATAAAAAGGGGCAAGCTCATGTGGTTAGTGGAGATTCGGTGAATAAGAAAAAGGAAGAAATTTGGCGATGGCATAGGAGACTGGGACATCCTTCATTTGGCTATCTTAGGAGATAATTTCCATCTTTGTTTTGTGGATGTAATTTTTTAGATTTTGTTTGCGAAACTTTTGTGAAGGCAAAAAGCCATCGTGCTACTTCCATTTGAGTGATCATAAAATAGATTTACCTTTTTCATTAGTTCATTCAGATGTTTGGGTACCAGCTCCAATTTATACTCTTAATGGGATGAAGTGGTTTATAACTTTTATTGATGATTGCACTTGCATGATTTGGGTTTATCAAATGAAACACAAGATTGATGTTTGTTCAATTTTTCGCATGTTCCATCAAATGATAACTACTCAGTTTGGTGTTCCAGTAAAAGTCCTTCGTTTTGATAATGGTGGTGAGTACGTAACAAAAGAATTGAAGGAATTTATGCACTCTGAAGGGATTATTCACCAAACAACTTGCCCAGATTCTCCTCAACAGAATAGTGTTGCAGAGTGAAAAAATAGACATTTATTGAAAGTTACTTGGTCTCTTTTAATTGGGGGTCATGTTCCCATTAACTTGTGGGGTGAAGCTTTGAATTCGGCGGTCTATTTAATAAACCGTACGCCATCCAGTGTTCTTAATTTTCGAAGACCATTGGATGCCCTTTCAGATCATTGCACTCTTCGGCTGGTAGTACTTTTGGCTCCACAAATTTTTGGGTGTGTAGTTTATGTTCATTTGCATCTGTGCCAACGGACTAAGCTTGAGTCTCGTGCTTTGAACTGTGATTTTGTGGGATATGGGAACAATAAAAAAGGCTACAAGTGTTATGATCCAACAACTCGAAGGCTTCATGTTTCCATGGATATTACCTTCCACGAGAAAGAACTTTTTTACAGGGCGCCGAGTCCTAATGTACCACTTCAGGGGGACAATTCAGAAGAAGTGTTAAATTATGAAGAACTGGAGGCATTTTTTTTCCAATTCAAAAAATATTTCTTTGCCCGGAGATTCTTTCGGACAGGGTGATTTTTTAGATGAAAGGGAAGAGTTATCGGTTGTTGAGTCAGAGACTTCTCATATTGAAGACATTGCTCGTCATGATAGTACAATGCCTCCCAACAATTCAACACAACCACTGAGCCAATCCTTTTCTGAGATTCCTCCAGATGTATCCACTAATCCTAATTCCACTCTTAGAGATGATATTTTTTTCTAAATCTCAAGTGTCTCAATATCATCTTCCACCTCGTTTTAATCGTGGCGTACCACCTGTTAAATATAAGCCTGATCTTGAGTCCAAAGCTAGATATCCCGTTAGTAATCATGTGTCTTGTCAAAAACTGTCCAAGTCATATGCGTCTTATGTGCTACGATTGTCATCTATTCCTATTCTTAGTAAAATGCAAGAAGTTCTAGCAGATGATAGATGGACTCAAGCCATGACAGAAGAAATGGCAGCGCTTGAGAAAAATGATACTTGGGAGCTTGTGACTCTACCGAAAGGAAAAAAAACCGTGGGATGTAGATGGGTCTTTGTGGTTAAGCATAAAGCAGATGAGACTATTGAGAGGTATAAAGCTCGATTGGTTGCGAAAGGATATACGCAATCTTATGGGATTGACTACCAAGACACTTTTGCACCTATTGCCAAACTTAATACAGTTAGAGTGCTCCTGTCTTTGGCGGCGAACCAAGATTGGCCACTTCTTCAGTTTGATGTAAAAAATGTTTTTTTTTGCATGGAGACCATACAGAGGAAGTGTATATGGATCCCCCTCTGGGTGTGGAAAAATACTCAGATGTTACAATGGTGTGCAAACTAAAAAAGGAGTTGTATGGGTTGAAACAGTCTCCCAGAGCTTGGTTCAGTAGATTTACCAAGTCTATGAAGAGTTTCGGATATAAACGAAGCAACTCAGACCATACTTTGTTTTTAAAGCATCAAATGGGTAAGGTTACTGCTTTGATTATATATGTTGATGACATGGTGGTGACAGGAGATGATCAAGAAGAAATTGAGAACTTACAACGACGCTTGACCTTAGAGTTTGACAACTTGGAGACTTGAGTACTTTCTTGGAATCGAGGTAGCCCGCTCAAATAATGGTATTTTCTTATCTCAACGAAAATACATTCTTGATTTGTTAACTGAAATAGGTATGCTTGGATGTAAGCCTGCAGATACTCTTATTGAACAAAATCACAAGTTGTTTAATTGTTTGCGTGCAACTTCTACTGATAAAGCACGATACCAGAGATTTGTGGAAAAATTAATTTATTTGTCCCATACTAGGCTAGATATTGCTTATTCAGTATGTGTAGTGAGTCAGTTTATGCATGATCCTCGTAAACCTCACATGGATGCTGTGGAACGCATATTGCGATATTTGAAGTCTGCTTCGGATAAAGGGTTGTTGATTACCAAGAACAATCAGTTGAAGGTAGAAGGTTACACTGATGTAGATTGGGCTGGTTCAGCTGACGACAGAAAATCTACATCAGGATACTTTACTTTTGTAGGGGGCAACCTTGTGACTTGGAGGAGTAAAAAACAACCGGTGGTAGCAAGGTCAAGTGCAGAAGCTAAGTATAGAGGCATGACTTTTGGAGTATGTGAGTTACTATGGTTGAAGAACTTGCTCAAGGATTTGGCTGTTTGCTTTCAGGAGACAATAAAGTTGTATTGTGATAACACTTCTGCTATAGAGATTGCTCATAATCCAATCCAACACGATCGGACGAAGCATGTGGAAATTGATAGACACTTCATTAAGGAAAAACTTGAAGCCGGAATCATTGTTTTCCCATTTGTGAAGTTTGAAGACCAACTAGCCGATGTCCTTACCAAAGCTGTCGCCAACAGTGTTTTCGGTCACTCTTTAGACAAGTTAAGCATGTGCGATATACATGCTCCAACTTGAGGGGGAGTGCTAAAATTGAGGATATGATTTTGTCAATATTTGATTTGGTCAATATCCTTAATTATGTAATTTTATTTTATTCCGTTGTTGTAGGATACTTTCCTGTAATCTTTTATTTTTTCCTTGTTAATATTTGTACTATATATATTGTACAACTACGATGAATGAAATTATCAGAAAATCATTCCACAATTGTGTTTTTTGATAATTTTGTCATGAGCTTTAATTGTATTAGGTCTTCAAATATTTTGTGGGCTTATTTTTTGAATTGGGTGACAAAAATAACAAAATTATAAACTTTTTACAAGTATTACTATATCATTTTTGGTGTTCATGTGACAATCCTTAGCTCTATGCAGAGCCGCCCCTGATGATGTTATTAGATACCTCATGAATTCAGTTGACCTATTTTCCTTAGCGTGGCGAAGCCCGTCATTCTTTAATACAGGATGGAGAGGCAGTTGACTTTTTGATGTTGACATATACTTATCAATATCGTTTTCTGTGTTTTGTATCAGAAATTATCATAGCATAACAACCATGTGATTGGTTAAATTTGATTCTTCCGAGTTTTCCGAAAAATCTGTCGACATTATTTCAACATATGTTCTTATTATTGATACATGAAATTTGACTCGAAAATTAAAAAGTCCCGTAAGTGATCCAATGATATTTGACTTACAAATTACGCAAATCCCTTTCCGTTTAGAAATTAGAATTGAGCTCTATAAATGGATTAGTCCATCTTCGTACTCCAAACTCACCTCCTTAAATTGTTCCTATTTTGCTGAAACTAAATATTTTATCATGACGAATGGGCTTGTTACTAGTTCTAGGGTTCCAACCACGACCATACTCATTGTGGGTATGCTTGTGGTGGTGGTGGTCCATCCAACAGCCGTGGTAGGACAGTGCGATTGCGATTTGAGTGAAGGAGAAGGCAGCAAGAGCCAAGCGCTTAAACTAAAATTGGCAGCTATCGCGTCGATTCTAGTGGCGGGTGCAATTGGGGTGTACAGTCCCATTCTTGGGAAAAGTGTACCGGCGCTAAGCCCGGAGAAGGACACGTTCTTTATAATGAAGACTTTTGCGGCGGGTGTCATTCTTGCCACAGGCTGTTGTCACGTCCTTCCCGATGCTTTCGAAAAACTGACTTCCCCTTGTCTCACGAGCGGCGTCTGGAATTTCCCTTGGGCCGGTTTCGTGCTTATGTTGTCTGCTATCTTTACTTTGATGATTGATAACATTGCCACTTCTTACTATAGTAAATCCCTCCTCGCCAAGTCTAGTAACGGTGGTGTTGTAGTTGATGAGGAGAAGATGACCATTGGAGAACAAAACGCCGGTCACGTCCATGTTCACACCCATGCCAATCATGGACATTCTCATGGATCCACCGTGGGAGGCGATGATGAATCCGTCTCCAAAGAACTTATCCGGCATCGTGTTATATCTCAGGTAATTATCAAATTTACCCATTTCTTGTTGTCATTGCAAATTTAACTAAGCGTATTTAACTTGTTCTGTTGTTTTAGGTTTTGGAACTGGGGATTGTGGTCCATTCTGTAATTATTGGATTAGCTTTGGGAGCTTCTGAAAGTCCAAGTACTATAAGGCCTCTTGTTGCAGCCCTATCCTTCCATCAATTCTTTGAGGGCGTGGGACTTGGTGGATGCATTACCCAGGTAACTCGGGATTCTCTCCTAATCAACCTATTTTAGTACTCTAATTTTTATTGCAGCTTAATTTGACTTAATGTTCGTCTCTGATATTAAAAAGAAAAAACTTTTACTTAATGTATATATGCATATTTCACTAGATTACCATGCGTGATCAAAGTCTAAGACTTAAGAGTTTGCTTCGTTCTTTAATCCTATATATGTTCGACATCCATTGCCAACAAACCCTAGGGACACCTCACGCAAAAACGTGACAAGCGAGCCCAGAACAACTGTGCGTGTTACCCAAACAGAACTCCATGTTGTTCAAATCAAAACTCATTCAACATATTGATATTCGATAGTACCACGTACATTCTGTACTAGAAGGGGCAGAGCCAGGAATTTCACAAAGCAGGGATGAATTTTTTTTTCAAAAGATTTTGCAAGAGAGAGCCTATATAATTCATAGAAAAAAAATTCTTTTTCTAAATAATACTACAGGGATTTTTTTCCTTGCAGGGGCGACAACCACTATTAGCGCCTCTGACTCCATCCCTGTATACTAGTTATCTCATCGTTAACCATGTTGTCATTTTCCTTTAGCCAACGCATGCCCTTAAACTACAAAGTCTACCACATTTAGCTCGTCAAACTAAAAGTTGATTGCTTTCGGACTCTGTTTTTTGGTTGGCATCTAGCTTTTTAGTTTTGGATCTTGGGGGCCTTTGTTGTTTTGCCCTAAGTCTGTTTAATCTTTTGTTCTTTTAAAAAATTAATAATTTTTTTTGCCAATAAAAAAAGAAAAAGATATAAATAATCTTTGATAAAATTCTTTCGTTGGGTGCATATTGTCCATGTTTAGGGTGTCAAATGCCAACCTAGTTGGGATTTCAATTTTTTTGTTGTGATGACTTCGTGCCTTTCTCCCTTCAATCTTATTATCCTTTTCTCAAATATTAATAAAATCCTTTCTATGCTGAAAAAAGAAGAAGAAAGAATATATAATTAAACTTAGTAACATACAAGATGCGTGTTTGAGTCAATTTCTGAATGCATGTCTTCAAAACTTTTAATTTTTCTTAAAATCAGTTTTGGGTGTTCGTTAAACCAGATTTTGAATTCCATGTGTTTTTGTAGAAGCTAAAAATGCTTTAAATTTTATTTTAACGAATTAAGTTAAACTTGATTTTTTAGTTTTTGCACCAAATAAAACTAGTTTTTCTTACAATTAACCCTATTTATACTGTTGGTTTCGTACTATAGGCACAGCTCAAGTGTCGTGCCATAACAATCATGGCACTATTTTTCTCCCTCACAACGCCAGTTGGGATTGCGATCGGGATTGGAATAACAAATGTTTACAAGGAGAACAGCCCGACGGCTCTGATCGTAGAAGGTATACTGAATGCAGCTGCGTCGGGGATCTTGATATACATGTCCCTTGTTGATCTTCTTGCTGCAGATTTCCAGCACCCTAGACTGCAAACCAACATCAAGCTTCAAATGGGTGCATATTCTTCGCTATTATTCGGCGCTGGATGCATGGCTCTCATAGCTAAGTGGGCTTAATGCTTCAAAATACTCAATTTATTGGCTTAATGCCTAAGCAAGCAACCCGAATGTCTTCATCTCAACGTACAAATCAAAACAAGTAAAACTGTGAACCAATTTTTTCCTCAAAGTTGGTGTTCTGTTTCCATTTTCTTCTGATGTATACGTTGGCATCTTGCCATCCTTTCCCTATCAGATTGGAATATATGGTTTAGCTTGTGATACTGTTTTGCTCTTTTCTCTTTAATTTTTGTGAAAAAACCTCAATTGCCTAAGTTTATAAATTTGCTATGCTTTACTCTCTTATGAAAATCAGCCCCACCGCCAATATGAACCAAACGCACAATGAAAGTAACTACTCCAAAACACATAATGCAAAGATATAAACGGAAAACCCTGAATAAGGTAAAAATCATTGAGAGGAAATCAAAACACTAAAAATAATATTGTGCAGCTACAAACGACCTTAATAAACAATCGATAATCCTCACCGAGTGACCAAAAGACGAACTTGCCGAATTCACGTTCACCGCATCAAGTGTTTGATTGAATGTCTTGAACCACTCAAGCCCTAATTATTTCTAGAAATCCATTGGAATAGTGTGGACAGGTTCTTGGAGTCGATGATGCTGATCAGTGATCCATATGATGAACTTCAAGACTCAATGTTTGAAACCAGTCCACAGCCTTCTCTCTCTTTTTAGACGTAAAAAATATGGGTGCCAAAGTGGAAAGCAGAGAGTACCGGGCTCAGCAGTGGCTCGAGCGACTTGCTGGAAAATACATAGATAGCGAATTGCATATCGAGTTCCATGACTTACCTTAAAACTCGATATCTCGATAAAAAATAACATGATTTCCTTTCACTTCCTAAACAGACATTTTGA
Organism: Vaccinium macrocarpon; assembly: GCA_022606695.1. Classification (NCBI taxonomy): domain Eukaryota; kingdom Viridiplantae; phylum Streptophyta; class Magnoliopsida; order Ericales; family Ericaceae; genus Vaccinium; species Vaccinium macrocarpon. Next base: position 28,621,242 of record CM040170.1, read on the forward strand.
AAATAAAAAAGAAAATAAATTATAACTTGATAAACGGAGATACAACCAAATATGTGTTTTGCCGTGGAGTTGCCAACAAATAAAGACCGCGCGGCCTATGGACCTCTTATGATTAATGAAATTTCTTTTACATAACCAATTTTTTTTTCTCAAGTTCATTAAAACAAAAAACCAAAATTTGAAACAACTTACTATATATATATATATATATATATATATATATATATTTTATATTTCTTTCGTTGACGTGAAGAAATAAGCCTAACAAAAAATGATCGGAAACATAAATAGTTCATCAAAGAAAAAAGAATTATAATTTTTGAAATTAGGTGGAGCTCAATCTTAGCATTTTTCAAATTTAAATTTTTACTAAATGAACTTCTCTTATTTTCCAAAGTTGATGAAATGGACAACTTAGAGCTCTTATGATTAGATATGTAGGATTGTAATTAAACAAAACAAAAATTTTAAAAGAAGAGAAAGGAAAAAGTGAATCTTTATAAAAGAAGAAAGAAAGCAAATCATTTTCATTTTTGACGAAACCAATATAAAGAAAAGCCAATGACTTCATTTTCATTTGGATTGTTTGGTTCAGCTAACAAAATGACGAAAAATGAAAATTTTAATCTAGATATGTGAATATCACAAAGATCTATTTCCAAATTTCTTCTAAACCAGCTTGAGCAATTTAATTTGATCCCAAATGGGTCTATACCTAAAATAAGTTTCTTTAACCTAACCCTAAACCTAAGTTTTATTTGCACCCATTCCCCACTACCACCACACCCACCGTTGCACTCTCCCCGCACTCTGACCCTCTTCTTCTTTTTCTTTTTTGTGACCGGCAAAAGATTTTTTTTTTTAATCTCGACAAAGGGAACATCAAGAAAAAAAAGAAAAGAAGTGAATCTAACACAAACTAGCCAAAACAAATTAGACGAGAATGGAAAAGAAACAAAAAAATACATCCAGCGAACAATAAGATGAAGAAAAAGGAGGGTTAAGTACAAAAAGAGTTGTTCTTCCACACAGCATTTATGATCAGACAAATCATCAAAGGAAAAACGTTGAAGCCTCACCCACAGTTTGTGAAAGTTGGAAATCCTCTCTTTAAATCGCTTGATTCCTCAATGGAACCATCTTTGCTCTTTGAAATTCTCCATGTCAAACTCATCGTAGCAGGTTCAGCATGTTCACTGTTAAGCACCTTTCCTTCATTAATGGTCTTCTTCACTGCCTCCCTCTTCTTTCTTCGACGTTTCTAAGTCTTAATTTATTGACTTCCTCAAACCGAATTTCCTTTATTCGAAAAGCTTTGCTTGTGACGGGAAGTTGTTTCCCTGGACACTTAAAACCAATGTTTCAATGCCTAGGAAATTTATCATATTTGGGTACGGGGTGTCCCAGATTCCACAAAAGTTTTCATCTCTCGCAATGAAATATATTCGCTTTCTACTTTGATGATTCTTTGCTGGGCTTATAATTGAAGTATACATATATCAAAATTGGTTTTTATTTACAGAAGGCTGATAAATTTTTTTTTTTTTGAACAACAAAAGAGATTTTATTAATTATTGGAAACAAATTACAAAGATTAAAAGGATCATAAGCATGATGCATCAAGAAAAAGAAAGAGCTTGCTATAAAGAAGGCCTCTTAATCTGAAGATACCATCCGCTAGGAATCAAAGGAAAAATAACATCTAAAGGCTGACAAGAAACCAACCAAAACCCCCAATCAGAAAGCCAAAAAGCAAAGAACTACCAAAAACCCAAAACAAAGACAACCCAAGCCCAAAAAACCACCACACCTGAAAACAAGGAGGATCAAACAAGAATCTTGGAAACTAGAAAAAAAAACCCCAACGAACTTATTGGCTTTCATTAGAGAAACTTCTTATGACTTCATCATCATCCCCTAAATAATCTTTGTTTATTGATCGAGTAGCCTAAGCCGAATTAAGTTGAAACCTGTTGATGCCTTCAGAAGAAACAGATAAAGTAGCAGTTGCAATCGCCGATTTGAACACAACTCATTTTTTTTCTTTCAACTGCCTTTCTTTCTAGATTTAGGAAAGCCCAACCTTTCTGAATTCATTTTCTATTTCCATTTTTCTTTCCCAGCAACCTTCACATCGTTAGTTGGATTGAGGTCCACACATAACTCAATACCCTCACCATCTTTTTCATTAACAAACCTACTTCAAAAAGATTCCAAAAACCTTCATCAAATTCTGTAGCCTCCTCTTCCTTGTTGGTACCAGCTAAATCGGTATCAAATGGAAATAGCACAATGTCTCGTGAGCATAAGAATTTGGTTGGTTTCGGTTTATCTTTTGCTGATGTGGTAGTTGGGAGAAATTAGAGCAAACCTACTAGACCTTCTGTTAGAGTTTCTGTTGATGGAAGCAAATGGTTAGATAGAAGCGCTGTTGGATGGCTTGTGTCTCCAAGGAGTATGGATTCTTTAGAGAAAGGTTCATTAATTGTTGATGGGTTCCCTAATATTCAGTTGAGAGACATGGGGGGAAATTTGGTCTTACGTACTTACTTTTTCTTCTTTGGAGCAAATGTGTTCCATGCTAGAAGAATCACGTCTGTGGTGGTTGAAGAATTGGTTTGATGATGTTAAAAAATGGAGTCCTGATTTGAAGTTGGAAATTAAGAGGGAGGTTTGGCTGAGTTGTTATGGGATTCCTCTTCATCTGTGGAACGTTGATACTTTCTTCAACATTGGTAAAACTTGGGGTGAAGCTATTTCTAGTGATGATTCAACTTTTTCAAGTTCATCTTTCTCTGTTGGAAAGGTGAAAATTCTTACCAATGTCTTTGAGATTATTAATCAAGAGATCAATTTGGTTTTTAATGACAACTCCTACACAGTTAGAGTAATAGAGGAGCGAGGTGTTGCCATTAATTCCTTAGAAGCCACTAATCGAAATGCACTAGACATCCATCCAGTGGATAGAGGTGATGTTAAGGATGATGTTAGTGACGAAGTTGAATTCAATAAAGAGAATGTTGTGGAAGGTACCAATCCTGACTATTGTTGCAAATCTATGGAAGGGGGAGATGAATCTAGGATTAATGTTGATGTTGATCCATAGAGTCGGATTTGATTGGGAGGAGAAACGACGATTCTATTTCCAACTGTGACTCTTTGATGGGTGATTCTATAGAGGAAATTGAATCATTTGAGGATACTGCAACTACAAGGTATTTGGTTAACACTATGGAAGACGTTAAAGAGGTGGAAGAAACAAAAGATGGGGCTAATAGGAAGTATGATGTGTTGGCATCCCATTCTGATGCAAACCATATCTCCATTCAAGCACCAATCAAAGGGGCAAAAGGGAAAAGAAATAGGAAGAGTATAAATGAAATTATGGGATACAATAAAGTAAACACAGGTGAAACCAAAGGAAAGAGGAACAAAAAGAAGTGTGTGGTGAATGGTGGCATCTGCTGCCCTATTTGCTTCTATGTCATCAGAAGACATAAACAACAGGAATAGAATGCTATTAGATGAAGCTCATGCCATATGGAAAGTTGATAAGCTTTTTGGGATTTGCTATGATGGTGATGATAGTGAGGTCATAAGTAAGATTGATGAGATGGAAGCCCTCAATAAGGCAAGGGCTGACATTAACCTCTAATCTTCTCCTCTCGTTCGTTTTGTTTGGCTTGTTTTGTTTTAGCTAGATGTTTCAGGCGTTTTATAGTTTTTTGGATGTTTGCTGAGATAATGTTGGTCTTTTGGTTTTTTTTGTTGTTTGGAGTTTAGGTGTTGAGGTTTTGGTTTTCTTTTCTTTTGTTTGGCTGTCTCATTGTCAGCCTTTCAATCCTTTGGGTCTCGAGAGGCTTCTTTGCTTTCTCTTGCCTCGTTTAATCTTGTATCTTTGATATTTGATTAATAAATTCTTTTTTGCTGTGCAAAAAAAAAAAAAAAAAACTAAATTGGTATCCTTTTCTTCAAAAAGAATCGATAACATTGAGTCCCTATAATCTTAGGCCCCAGATATCATTACAGGAAATCAGGCATTTAGCGAGGAAATTGGTTTCCTCCCTGAAACTTTCCTCTCTAAAGGCACACTATTTGTGAGGAAATTAATGTTCCCTTGGTAATGGGCCAAAGTTTTAGCGAGGAAATTAAAAAATTCACTAAAGACACCTTTTTTGCGATGAAAGAATATTTCCTTGATATAACTTGTCGCTAAAACTTTGGCGCCAACAATTTCTCCTTCCAGACAAGTATTTGCGAGGAATTGCAAAAAATTCCTCGCAAATTGTTGCAGCCAATTTGCGGGGAAATAGAAAAATTTGTTACTAAAAGGCAATAATGATTTATTGTTTTAAATTAATTGGATGCTAAAGGTGTAAACAATTTGCGAGGAATTTTCGTTGCTGCAAACAAGTTGGTATTTGCGAGGCAATATAAAAATTTTGTTGCTAAAAGGCATTTTAATGTTGAAACCAATTTGCGAGGAATTTTCGTTGTTGCAAAACAAAAAAATAAAAAAAGTTATTTGTGAGGAAATTAAATTTTCTCACTAAAGACATCTTTTTTTTTTTTGCGAGGCAAGAATATTTCCTTGATAAAACTCGCTGCTAAAACTTTGACACCAACAATTTATCCCGCCAGATAAGTATTTGCGAGGAATTGCAAAAATTCCTCGTAAATTGTTGCAACCAATTTGCGAGGAAATATAAAATTTTGTTACTAAAGGCAATAATGATTTTTTTTTTGTGTTAAATTAACTGGATGCTAAAGGTCTAAACAATTTGCGAGGAATTTTCGTTGCTGCAAAAAAGTGTGTATTTCAGAGTCATTATAAAATTTTGTCGCTAAAAGGCATTTTAATGTTGAAACCATTTTGCAAGGATTTTTGATTTGCTGCAAAAAAAAAAAAAAAAGATGGTTATTTGCAAGGAAATTAAAATTCATCGCTAAAAGACAACAGTGATTTTTGTGCCATGAGTATGTGCGAGGAAAATTTGAAATTCCTCGCTAATTGTCCCCTTGAAAAAAAGGCACTAGGTTTCCAAGGGGTGGGAACAAGATTTTGGGGAATAAACATTTTGCGAGGAATTTTATTTACTGCAATGTAGTTGGTTTTTACAAGGCAATTGAAATTTAATTTGGTTGCTAAAAGCCTAAGATGTGGCAAATTTTCCTTATGGATGAGGACACTTCATAAACCCGATTGAACCAAAATTCTACATGACTTATTAAATCAATGAGCACAACAAAATTAACAATCTCGATCGTCAGTATTGTATTGCAGTTGTGTAGCTAATGTACATTTAGGATTGCACAAGCTTAGTTTATTATAAATTGTAACCCGATCAAAGGGCTTTGTAACCCCGATAGAGCCAAAATTTTGCAGGAACAATTCAATCAACAAGCACAATGAACTCAACAATTTCGATCGTCGTGATTATGTTGCATTTGGGTGGCTACTGTACATTCAAACACAACACAAGACTTAGCATGATTATCAAGTCAGTTGAATGTACAAATTTTCTAAAGGTCACTACTGAGTATATTTTTTTTAGTAGTCAATCTGAACTGTTAAGATTTCACATGTTACTTATTCCATCAGTTTTACTACAATTGGAGATCATTAGATATCGACACCCACATGATCAAAGCACATTAATGCGTCTGGAGGTATTAAAGTCTTATAATACATGATCGAGCCCCACCCAAGGTACTTTTTTGCTATCGAAACCATCTATATTTTACATAATATGGATTAGATAATTTTGTACCAGAATGAAGTTAATCGAATAGCATTGGACATTTGATCTGGCAAAAAAATTATTTTATTAATAAATTTATGTCTTGATGATGAAGCGACTTTCTGAACTCGATTGAGCTAGAAAATTACGTGATTGGTTACATTGACAAACTAAATCAAATTAACGGGATTGATTGTTAGTATGTGGGTTATTGCTGTCCATTACATATTAGTATCCAAGATATTAGTATCGGTAACGAAATTAATTTTAATAAAAGGGAAATCTTTTGGCGAGGAATAATTTATGTGGTAATTTCTGAAATTTCCAATAAATCGGGCGGGACTGGAGAAACACTTTGGCGGGACTGGGGAAAAACTTTGGGCGGGACGAAAGGAGAAAAATGGGTAAAAAAGCTTGAAAACGGCGCCATTCACCGTTTCTCTCTCACTCTTCCTTATACACGTTAGACCTCTCCCTCCTCTAAGTACCCATCACTCTTTTGCTCACAAATGGGTATTCCAGAAATTGGGTGAATCTCTCTCCGAACAAATACAGCTAATTTGGTATGTAGATTTGCAGAATTAGGGCTTTCATCTCTGCTTCTTTGGTATGTTTCGAGCACCGGGTCTTTTCGATTTTGCTTGTTTTGTAGTTTGATTTGAGAATTTCCATGTGCAGAAAGCTCAACTCTCTCTTCTTTGTTCAATACCCAAACCTTGCTTGCCTCACTGATTTACATTTCAACCGGGAGTATCAAGCACCGAAAATCGGCTCTCTCTAATCGCTTGAGTCTCATATTCAGGTACGGTTGTAAATTTTTAACTCTCTTTTCCCATATCTTCCTCCAAATATCCTAAGCTCAATTGATTTGTTGTATTTTTTTTTTGGTAGAAATTGTTTTTCCTTTCTGGAAAGTTCTTGTTTGTATGTACTTCCACTGGATTTTTTTTTTTTTTTTTTTTGGGGGCTGTGTTGGGGTGATTCAACTAAATGACAATGGGGTAGGGAAGAGTATTGTGGCGTTGTCTGGATTGCAATGTGATTGAAGTATTGTTATGCTGTCATTTCCCCTTTCGGTGTTGGAAAAATGGGAAGATGAGGACCAATGCTATGTTATCTCATGTTTTTATTGAAAATAAGCCTCTCTACAATGGGGTCGGTGGTGTTGGTGGTTACAACTTTATCTAAAATGGATTTTCTCAAATATTGTCAACCGATGAGTATTCGGACTGATTCATAAGCGGTGGTGCTTTGGTGGCAGCCGCTCAATTCATGTGAACCAACCCTCAATTTCTGTCCTTTGTGATCCTGTAGGTGGCATTGAGAGTCTCCAATAGTTCCATGAGAAAGAAAGAACTAATTTTTGAAAAAAAAGCAAATTTTTGATAGGCAAATGTTACAATACATATCCCTACTTAGATGCGGTGGGTATGCAACTCCTTAAATTGCTTTAAGCTTTATTTTCTCAAGACAAAAAACTGGTAACACACAAATGTTATGGTTTCAAAATTAATGTGATGAATTTTTATAAATTAGTTAGGGCTATAAATGAACCAAGCAGCTCACAAGCAGATTGAAACTTGACTTGTTTAGTAATCGAGTCGAAATCAACCTCGAGTTTTGGACTCATTTGGTAAACGAGTTGAGCTTTACACTACATAATTTGGCTCGTATGTATAGGCTCAATCAGCTCGTTATAGAATCTTGTTTAGTATTGGCTGGTATTTTTTACCTTATCTTCAATGTTCTTTCAATTCTATATCATGTTTAATGATTGGTCTTTTTTTTTTTTGGTCTTATAGTTAAGCAAATATATCTACTAGAGGTCAAGGACGAGGTGGTCGTGGAACGACTTCTCAAGGTGTCACTACAACATCAGTGCTTACCCCTGCTGTGCAATCTATGCCAAATAATCCAGAGCACAACTCATCTGTTGCTCCACACATATCTGAGTCTGTGCAAGCAAGTGAATCCTTGACTCCTGGTACATGTTCTCACACCTGGACTACATCTCTCTTTCTCTCTCACCCCATAATAATAATGATGTAGTATGTTAGTTACGTATTTCAATAGGGTATTCATATCATTTAGGAAGTGTCACATATTGTGCCTTGCTGTCCTGGATGATCAATTTTGATTTAGGTATCTGAAATGGTGAAGCATTGCTTATTAACTTTTGTTTTGGGTCTCGTACTTCTGTTTATAATGTTTGCCCATTTTGAAATTATTGTTGTGCACTTTATGAGGAAAGTACCTGCAATGGAAGCCAAATGAATGAAGATGGTTCCTTTTATTAAAAAGTGATTTTTTGTAACCTTTTATTCCAGTTATATTGCATTATGGCAAATGAAAGTTTTTAAAGATAGTTTATGAGGGAAAAAATCGATGGGTTAGTTGCAATATGTTTATACAAGTAGTCTACATTACAAGCACACAACAGTGCTACTACTTTTTGCAAGAGTTGTCCTCCTTTCTTAGGTTTAGATAGTTCTACTTTTGCATCTGTTAAAAGAATTTTTTGGAGCATTATGCAATGTTTACACACTGTTTCACTCCATAATAAAAGTATCTGCTAAGAAAGTTTATGGCCATTGCCATTGATAGATTGATTGTTGACAGTTTGGGTAATGCTTTCTTTTATATTTCAAACATAAAGTTCTGCAATTTCATTCTCATCTGTCGATAATGAAAGTTTCTGAAACACTGTTTCCTAGAATGCCAATTTAATTATTTTAAGGCCTAAGCACATGATGATTGTCAATTGTACTTTTGTTTGCATTTATGAATTTTACACTTATATTGACGCTTTGACAGTGGCCCATGACTTTCTCACTCGTATTTTGCTATGGTGGGACATCATTGTCTCACTCTAGGAAATGCATCTAGATTGGAACGCCTTGATCTATCAAAAAATAACCTTTCCGGGCCAGTTCCCTTCGACCTGGGGAAAAAAAATGAATGATATAGAGAGGTTAAATCTGGGTGATAACAATTTAGGGTCTCCGGATGCTAGGGACTTGAGCTTCATCAATTTGTTAACTAATTGCAGCAAGGTACAAAAATTGGGTTTCGCTGGAAATTGTTTTGGTGGTGTTTTACCCACTTCCATAGCCAATCTCTCAAATCACCTCGATTGTTAGCAGCAGGTTGAAACCAGCTTGTTGGAAACATACCCACGAGAATTTCTACTTTAGTCAACTTAGCTGCATTTGGTTTGGAAGAAAACCTTCTTTCAGGTGTCATTCCCTTCGAAATAGGGCAGCTTCGAAACCTCGAACTAGTAAGTTTCATTAAAAATAAGCTATCCGGTCCCATCCCAGAAAGCATTGAAAATCTCACTTGAATATTTGGGCTTGACCTTCATGAGAACAACTTCAATGGAACCATACCTTCAAGTATTGAAAATATGCTAGGTTGCAAACCTTGGATCTAGGGCTGAAACCGGTTCGGTTCGGTCCGGTTCTCGGCCATTTTTGTATGAACCGGGAAAAGTCGGTTCGGGGGTTCACTGAACTGAATATAGATCTCAGTTTGGTTCGGTTCGGTTCGGCAAAAGCCAAAGCAAGAGATTTGATTGGGACAAAACCTACGGATCTGATTCAGAAATCAAAGAAAATCTGAGAAAATAGCACCAAGAATCCCGAACGTGAACAAAGATGAAACAAATTTACAAAACTTTTATACATAATAGTTCAAGAAAAAAACAAAAAGATGCATATATATAGATATACACGTGTATATATATACCAGATGGTTTTCCAGATCTACAAATTAAACATATATATACACACACACACAAACATGTATACAACTCGATAAAAAGAAACGTACAAATTGTGAGAGAGACTAAACGATGATGACGGCGTCGATTGGATGGCGGACCGGCGTCGGCATCGATAGGGTGACAGAAGAACAGAGTTGAGGACGGTGATGGCATTAATTGCGGGGCAGTAGGAGGTGAGATTTGTCATTCAGAGTCGATGACAGACAGATCTTTGTGGGCGGCGACGCCTCATCGTCTGGGTTGTCTATCTCTCTCTCACTCGTAACTGATAAGATTTCAATTTGTGAAGTGTAGTTTGCTGCGTTAAGTATATATACGGGTAAGTCCGAGGTATGTAATAAATAAATATCTTTCCCACAAAAAATGTCAAGGAGTTGCTAGCAAAGTGGGTATTTCTCTGGCTTCCTTGACCTGAGATCAGGTGTTCAACCCCTGCCTCAAACGTTTTTGAAGGTATAATTATATACCCGGTTCGGTTCATGAAAAAAATCTCCCAAACCGTGAACTAACCGATTTTCAAAATACTACGAACCGGACCGAACCGGCTAAAGAAAAGAACCGAAAAAAACTTCCGGTTCGGTCCTGTTAGTCGGTTCGGTTCATGGGTTTTAATTTCCACCCCTACTTGGATCTCTCTTGTAATTTCTTAATTGGTCCCATACCTGAAACAATAGGCCTTTTCTCCACTTTAACCTTCGTGAACTTGTCTCATAATTCTTTTACGGGTGCATTGCCACTCGAAATTGGTAACTGGAACAACACGCCACAAGAATTAGATGTTTCGGACAAGAAGTTGTTTGGACATGTTCCTAGTAGGCTAGGAAATTGCATCTATTTGGAAAGCCTTTTTCTACAGGGTCATGTTTTAGGGAAGTATGCCCAATACTTTTAGCTCCTTGAAAGGAATTGAAATTCTGGATCTTTCAAGCAACAACTTCTCTTGCCAAATTTAGGAAGATCTAATAGCCCTCATGATTTTGAAGAGTTTTAACTTGTCCTTTAATAACTTGGCTGGTGAGGTGCCCTCACAAGGTGTCTTTAGAAACTTGAGCATAGTTTCACTTGTTGGAAACAAAGGGCTTTATGGAGGCATTGCGCAAATGCAGCTACCTGCTTGCCCAAAGTCCAAGAAGAAGGGGCATTGCCTTGGGTGCAAAGTTATTGTTTCAATTGCTTGCGTGATCCTGTTTCATTGCCTATATCTCAATGCTTTGTCCAGGCATTGTGCATAGATGACTAAAACTAAACAGAAAAACGAACAAGGCATGCATGACTGGCTGGTGGTTGGTTCATGATCAATAGTTATAGATATAGAAAGAATGAAAATTCCGCTTTGGATTGGATATAGTACTTATCCATCCTCCTCTGCTATAGATATACTAGGAATACAAGCATCACAAAGAGAAATAAAATACATACAGAGAGAAGAAGTAGAGTGAGCATGCCACCATATTTTTTCTTTGAGAAAATTAAACGTCACACAAGTGAATCAAACATTATCAGAAGTTGCTTTGGAAAGCCAAAATATGCAAGCATTCTAACCATAATAAGAACAAGTACATCAATTGAGGAAACAAATAGGAGTATTTGACAACTACTGGCTAAGGGAGGTTTTCATATGTAGAAATTCGACGTGGACACTGGATCAATTTCTAATGCACGGCTGCACATGCGTTTTAGGCTTCCATGTGAAATACTTGGTTTATTCACTTCACTTACCCAACTTCTACTTCTTACCAGAATTTTTTTTTTTTAAAGACAAAAGATAAATTTTATTAATCTTTGGAATAGAGATACAAAAATTAAAGGGTACCAAGGAAACGGCATCACAACGTGTTGAAGCATCCCAACTATATTGACACCTAACTGTATGACAATCAAATGTCACCTAGGACCCGAAAAAGACAAGCTGATCAGGGATCAACTAATACAAACAAGATAACAATATTAGGTAGTACACCAGCCATCAAACATATAGCAAAAGACAGAAAACTACAACTACCCCTTCATACTATTGTAAGATCCAACAGAATAGTAAAATCCCATCTAGGCGTGGCATGAATTCATGCATGCTCTTTTATCACTCCCCATGTATCAATCGATGCTATATGCAAATGTAGTTTGCCTTCAAAAGCCTCCAATCTCTCATCCCTAACTTCGTAGAATTTTCAATTATTTCTTTATTTAATTAAAACCATGTGGCCTCTCCTCGACACCCACTTTCCCATTTGCCTATTCCTCTCCTTGACACCCATGTTCCCATGTCCATCAGATTGCACTCCCGCGTTCACCACACCCATTCCATGTCCAAATTGCAGACAGGCATTGGAGAGTGAGTACTGAGAACACATGGGAAGCAGTTATGAAGCTATCAACATTTTAAGCTGTCTATTTTCATCTATTGGCTCTACAAAACAATCTCCTCCTCTCTGTTCATGGCTCTAAATTTGATCTTACAAAGAGAGATAGAGAAGTGAGAGAATAGATAGAGAACATGTCGCTACTTACAAATCTTATCAACCTCGACCTCTCAGAGATGAAGAAGATCATCGTGGAGTACATATGGTGACTTTTGTTTGCTCTACTTTCGAGATTTTTAACTTCCCACTCAGAGCAAACAAAAGTCACCATATGTATTCCACGAGAATGTTCTTCGTCGTATCAACCTTTCCGAGACGGAGAAGATCATTGTGGAGTACATATGATGACTTTTGTTTGCTCTGCTTTCGAGATTTTTAACTCCCCACTCAAAAGCAAAGCAAACAAAAGTCAACATATGTATTCCACGAGGATTTTCTTCGGCGTAATTGACAAATAACAAAAGACACCAAAATTGAAGGTGGGTGTAAATGAGAGGCCACATGGTATTTGATAAATAAAGAATAATTGGAAATTCTAAGAAATTAAGGATGATAGATTGGAGGCTTTTGAAGGCACATTTGCATAGATTGATACATGGAGAGCGATAAAAGAGCTTGCATGTTGTGTAGGTGAATTCTGGTAAGAAGTAGAAGCTGGGGAAGTGAAGTGAGTAAACCCAGATATTTCACATGGGTGTCAAGGAGAGGAATAGGCAAATGGGAAGGTAGTTTGGAGCTTCAGTGAAATGGGTTGGGTTGGATGTTTGGTAAGAGGAGCTGACAATCGGATTGAGGTTTCCTGGGGTAGGCTGCGATAACTTTCTAGCAAAGAAATTGGGTGGTCATTTGGTGTCTTTTGTTATTTTTTTTTGGTATTTTGCCAACCTTTTCCCTTTTCGGATTGCGAATTTTCGCTTCGTTGGAGAGGAATAGGCAAATGGGAAGGTAGTTTGGAGCTTCAGTGAAATGGGTTGGGTCGGATGTTTGGTAAGAGGAGCTGACAATCGGATTGAGGTTTCCTGGGGTAGGCTGTGATAACTTTCTAGCAAAGAAATTGGGTGGTCATTTGGTGTAATTTTGGTGTCTTTTGTTATTTTTTTTTTTGGTATTTTGCCAACCTTTTCCCTTTTCGGATTGCGAATTTTCGCTTCGTTGGTTGTTCATTCACGTTTTATTTCACTGGATATATGGAGTGTCACTAGTATGCATATGGATGTAGGACACAAACATGGGGAAAGACAAGGTCAGCAAGAAGGAGCTCGTTCTCTCCACTTTTTTTCCAGAGCTCGCTGGGCAATCAACCGCAACAAATGGCTATTAACCCTTTCCTCAACTCAATTTAGGCACAAGAAAGACACTTTAATAAGGAATAAGGCATTAGCAAGAGAAAGAGGCAGTCTGGTATGAAGTCATTAAACTTAGGCATTTTTGAGAAAAATGGCTGCAAGTGGACTGGGTTTATTTGTTTAAACGGACTACGAAAGAGTATGCAAATATGTCATTTTCTTGTAAATTAAGGAACAAACACATTATGAACACACTGAATATAAAAAATATACACTCTGAATTCATATGCTACCTAAAAAATTATTTTGACAAACTAAGGATGTTAACAAACATAACGAACGTAATTCATTACTATGAATATATACCAATTTATAGTTCAGGTACTAAGCATCTATAGATATTGATTTTCACCATATTTTAATATTTTGATACTAATTTTTGACTTCCGAACATAACTCCATCGTATTGTTATATGTCTCTAGATATTCATGCATGTATCCTAATTAATGTCTGGACAATGTATATTCATACGTATGTAAAAAAGATATTTGCCAATTTTTTTTTTATGACCAGATGTACGCCTACGCTAGTTTGGGGGAACCTTGGCTAGCTCTGAGGTTGTGAAGTTAATGAACAGGTGAAACATCTAGTGGCTCTTAAGACAGTGGCACCGGAACCAGAAATCGAAGTCGAAGGGGGCTGAATTATGAAAGAAATCTTTGTAATGATGATTTTCATGACCAAATTCAGTCATTCAAGTCTTAATGGGATGGTTTTGATAAATTTAAAATTTAATCTCGACTATTTTTGTTGTCATATCACTTGACGAACGCACAGTATTATTATCACACGGTATCATTCACCATAATTTAGCGTACTTGAAATGAAAATTGTTCTTACTTTTTAATTATTTTAGAAATTGTATAATTTTTGTTAAGAATATCTATAAAAAAAATACTCCCTCCGTCCCTTTTTAAATGTGTTACTTGGGATTCTATGCCATTTTTAACGGCTTATAACTTTTAATTTATAATAGCTTTTATGATTTTGAATATTTTGTATAATAGAAATAATTAAGATCTATCAAACAAGATCCATAATGCATATGTTTTGAGGTTTACATTAAAAGTTATAAGCCGTTGAAAATGGCACAGAATTCCAAGTAACACATTTAAAAAGGGACGGAGGGAGTATATGCAATATACTCCAAAATAGGAAATTATGTTTGTAGTGTTTAGCTTCACTGAGATTTGAACAAAGGACCTCATAAAACAAGCACTTAATTAATGTTTACTCATACCCACTTGGTCATACCCGTTGGGATGTTATAAGTCACCTCATGAATTCAATTGGCCTATTTTTCTTTAGCATTGTGCAGCCCCTTATTTTTTAATACAGGATGCGCGCAGTGGCAGTTGGATTTGCTTCTTCTAAGTATCTTCTGAAAATCTGTCGATATTATTTCAAGATATATTGATACAATGAAATTTGACTCGAAAATTAAACAAATCTATGGATCCAATGAAATTTGACTAACAAATTAAACGAATCTCTTTTAGTTTGGAATTTGAGCTCTATAAATGAATTAGTCCATATTTAGTTTCGGTATCCTATTTTACCAAAACTAAATATTTTAGGCCTTCTTCCTGGCCGGCCCTATTTTTTCAAAAGTTTTTCTTCCAAACCCACCCCATGTCAAACACATTTCACTTAAACCCATTTTCACGTGTGGAGTTAATAAGCACAACTTTAATGAATAGGTGTTGTCACATCAAGTCGCGTGTAAGCGTGTAGTCAGGTGTGTAGGCCTGAAGTTCGGAGCAATAGCGTGTAGCCAATTGAAGTTTGTTCATGTAATAAATGTGATTGTTAGAGTGTAGGCGTGTTTCAAATGTCCCCTCTCTCTCTCTCTCTCTCTCTTCATATTATATTTTAAAATAAAATATCTCTTAGTATAAACAATTACTTTTTATAAAAATTATACATTTGGAATCTACTTGATGAGATCTTTTAAATAAGATCCCATTTGAATATGAAATTTCGTACATATAAAAAAAATTGTTTTATACCCATTAATTAATTCTAATTTACACAATTTCTAAACAATTCACACCCTCCAAAATGAAAGAATTCACAGACTTTAAATGCAGAATTCACATGCATCACAACTCAGTCTCCAAAATAAATTCACACTCCTTAATGCAGAATTCACACCACTTCCAAATAATTCAAAACCAGCAAATGCACACAATTCACACACATGCAACAATTCACATGACCAAAATAGCTCACAATTCACACCCCTTGTAACAATTCACACTCCGTAATAACACACAATTAACACCCCTGTAACAATTCACACCATTAATAGCACACTTTTTTTTTGGGTGTGAATTTTGTTTGTTGGAGAGTGGACTTATGATGTGTGAATTCTGCAATTCAGATAGTGAATTTTTTTTTTTGCTGTGTGAATTGTGTTTTTTGCAGAGTGAGTTATAATATGTGAATTTCCATTTGAAAGATGCGAGTTCTTTTATTTTGTGGGATGCGAATGATTTAGAAAGGATATGAAATCTTAATGAATGGATATAAAAAACTTTTTTTACACGTATAAAATTTCATATTCACAATGGATCTCGTTAGAAAGATCTCATCGAGTAGATTTCAAATATATAATTTTTTTAAAAAACAAATGTGAATATTAAAATTTATTTTATTTTAAATTGAAAATAAGAAAAAAGGAGAGAGAGAGAGAGAGAGAGAGAGAGAGAGAGAGAGAGAGGGCCAATTCAAATGTCAGAAAAGTAACACCAAAAGTGGCACCATGCTCTGTAGGTTTCGGAAAAGTGGGGAGTGTGCGTAACACGTGGCCTTTCTGTATGGAATGGAAAATTTTTGTCACGCGCGCATCAGAGCCTATGCGGAAGGAAAATACAAAGATGGGCTAGCTTGGGACAAATCAAAAAAAGCGAGACCGACCTGGAATTTCCCAAATATTTTATCATGATGAATGGCTCGTTACTAGTTCTAGGGTTCCAACCACGACCGTTCTATTTGTGGGTATGCTTGTGGTGGTGGTCGTTCCGGCGGGGGTGGTACGATAGTGCGATTGCGATTTGGGCGAAGGAGAGGGCAACCAGAGCCAAGCACTAAGACTAAAATTGGCAACTATCGCGTCAATTCTAGTGGCAGGTGCAACCTCTTTATGCCTATTTTGTTCTTCTTCATGGGAAATGGTGGTGGTGGTGGCGAGGAGAAGAACGGAATAGGCACAAACAAGTTGCAGAAAAGCTACTTTGATGGGTTGGGGTTGTGCTTCTCATCGGAGGTTCCATTGATAGAGAAGGTTCTAACTTCTTAGGCCTTCGGAGGGAGTCAAGGGCGGTTCCATCATCTTCCCATCCCAAATTAAACTCTCATTGGTCTCCATGATGATCTCCTCATTTCTCAGTTTTAGGTTGGTAAATATTATCACTACCTCCGTTTCAACTTTAAGCCGTAAATGGAATTTGTATTTATAATTTTCTAATAAAATAAAAACATCTAGCTAGGTGTGCATAGTATTTTTTTTTAAATTTCTTTCGTCAAGTTAGATAATATTCCAATATTTCTTTGTGCAATTTTCCATGTTCACACCCATGCCATTAATCATGGACATTCTCATGGACCTGCCATGGGAGACGACGAATCGATCTCCAATGTACTTATCCGGCATCGTGTTATATCTCAGGTACCCAAATTTACCCATTTAAGCAACTTGATCTTGTTTGTCATTTTCCTAGTTAAGGGGAATTTGATTAGGGTTAAGGGGAATTTGATTAGGGTATGGAATTTCATTTACTAGTTGTAGTTTCCTAAAATTATGGGTTTTACCTAACTTCTAACTTATATCTTTCAACCGAAATGATAAGGGGTAAACTTTTGAAATTTCAAAAATATTTTAGGTCATTCCTTAATTAATTAAGTCATTTGTTATTTTCCATCGTGCCATTTTGATCATGGTTGAATATATAGGTTCAGTAATCATGGTAAAAATTTTGTGCCGTACGATTATAAAAGGTAAACTCTATCCATTCAGCCATGGTAAATATGACCATGGCAAAAACTACCATGGTAAAAATCAAAACAATACTATAAATTAAAGACAACATGCATGACAAATTTAGTTGCTTCTGCAAGTTTGATCATGATAAAATTGTATATCCACAACTTTCAATAATCGTTACAAAAAAATAACAAGCTACCAAAGTTTGATCATGATAAAAATTGTATATCCACATCTTTCAATAATCATGGTAAAAAAAGCAACAGACCAGTAGTAAACGCCACAAATTCACTACCAATCTCGGAAAAAAGGAAACATTTCTCGAATTGTATGCAATTTCGATTTCCATCTTTCCCATCGTCCTCCTGTCTATAAATGTAACGTCTAAATCAATGAGAAATACAAGTGAAAAAAAAGTGAAGACCGAAAAAAAAAAAAAAAAGAACATGAAGTGTATCACGACAAAAGAACATGAAGTGCATGGCTGCATGCACAAATGCCAACGCCTGAACCCAAGCTCATTATCACGACAAAGATAACCATGGGAGGAAAAACATAACCATGTATCAAAGGTTATTACATAGTACTTCCAAAACTCAAGATCACAATTACTTTCTCGTGAACTTCAATTCCACAAGCTCCAGTATGTGCTTTGGAACTCAAACTCTGTCGAGCGAGAGCGCTTGATTGAATACTGAAATCATGAAGTGTACTCAAACGGCTGAGGCAGACGAGGCTTCTCGTCAACAGCCATGGCTGCAACCGATGCCGAGCCCTGTTGTCCAGTCGGTGATAGATTGGTGACTGATCAGGTGGATGAAGGTGCATCGGTGAGGATGTCGATTATTTGACGCCGATTTGAGATGGAGGATTGTCGACGGCGGGTGAAGGTTTCAATCGGGGATTTCGGTCCGCTAGAATTTTTTTTTTGGTCCGCTTGAATTTTTCAAGCGTTTCTGAAATCTTTAATTTCCCTAAGGTTATAGAATATGAGGGAGAAGGAAAGCGTAATATGCCGGGATTCTAATATATCCCAAATCCCTAAATCACGCCTTTAGTCCTCTGGACTTTGAGTTCAGTCCTATTTAACCGATATATATAGTATATTCCTAATTCAACCAATTCAGTCCTAAAAAAATTGAATTCAGTCCCCGAACTCTTTTATATATATAGTAAAGGGCTATGTTGGGTTTATTTAAATTTCAGGATGGAAACATAATTTCAAAGTGGTTGGAGGATGATTATTTAAGCGACCTGAAAAAAAAAATCATCATTTTTCTTCTTCATTTTCCTTGCATTTTTCTTACTTACCTTGGCTAACAAAGATTATGTGCAGGAAAGCTTTTTATGCACCAAAGTTTTGGCATTAACAAAAACATTTTGGTAGTATCACCACCAAAAAAAGAATATATCAATAATGAAATTGAAGATTCATACGTAGTTTCTTAGGCTATTAAATAGTCTATAATAATAGGTAGTAATCGTCTGATTGATAAGATTTTTAGTATAAATTTACAAATGATACTAAAAATTCATACATATGTTTCTGTATATATTATTAAATAATATATTTTTGTGGATGTTTAAAAATGTAATTTCGTATAACGTTTTAAATTTTTTTTTTGCACTAAATTAAAGTACTCAATGGACACTTTTTTTTTTTAACGATGAAAATCTTTATTAATCTCTAAGTGCTTGCAAAGATTAAAAGGGTAAGAAGCTTATGATCACTTCAGACCCCGGAAAAGAAATAAACGAAACAAGTTGGCAAGGTGCGAACGAAATAAGAACAATAAAGCTTCAGGATCTATCCATGGAAATGAGAATATAATACAACAAGCATTTGAAATGAAGAATATCCAATACAACTTGAGGTATTATAGGGAATCAATGATACTTTTAAGTATGAAGATAAAATCATCCATGGTATAGTCCTTTCCCTCAATTTTTGATTTCACCCATAATGCAACTCTGATCTTGATAAGGTTTGTAATTCCATTCCATTCGGGTTCTTTTTCCTCAAATACACGGTTATTTCTCAGATTCCAAATTGTCCACATGGTTGCCAACGGGATAACTTCCCATATCACTTTCCTCTCATTTTTTAGGTTCCAATCCTTCCACCATAAAAGAACCCCAACCACTGTTTTAGGAGTAGCCCATTGAACACCCCACCAATCTAGAATTTCTATCCCGAGTTGCCAAACTTGATCACAGTGCAACAAAAGATGGTCAAATAACTCGAGTTGCAAAGAGAAAAATTTACAGATGGCATTGTAGACACCAAAGTTTTGGTACTGCCTAATCACCATCTGATTAATCGAGATGAATAAATATTCTTGATTAATTAAAAGTCAAACATTGGTCAACACTTTCAAATGAATATTGGGTCCATCAAATATATTATTTATCTTTTTGGGTTAATGTAATTTCCTAAAAAGTAATAAAAGAAGTCAAATTTTCTTTTAGGAAATAAGACCAAATCACTCTTTTTTATTGATATTCAATTATCTTGATTGAGGTTAAATTATCCTGATTGATTATCAATTATCCTAATTTGATATTAAACAAAATTAATTACAAATCATACCAAATTGAAACCCCCTCTTTCTGAGCCTATAAATAGCTAGAGGCTCATATGAAGAAGAAATGAACTTTTGACTCATTTGTTTGGCATTCAACCAGAGCTCTCAAGCAATTCCTCAACTTGCAAAGAATCCTCAAGCACCAAGAACAACGTGCCTATTTCTTCAACAAATCAAATTCATCATCAAACACAAGAACAGTGATTCACTTGGCATTCAACCAAAGCTCTGAAGCACTATTCAAGAATTCAAGCATTCTTCAACATCTTGTAGAAAATCATCAAGCACCAAGAACATCGTGCTGATTTCTTCGCAAGTTCATCAAATCAAATCATCCAACAATTCAAATCATCCAAGTGATTTAGCCAAGGAAATTCGAGAACACTCTCCAGCATTTCTTAAGGCTTCCCTCAAATTCTTGTGGAGAATCAACAAGCACCCAAGCTACGTGCCAATTCATCTACAACAACAACGGTCTACGTGTCAGGTAGCAAAGATCGCACCGCAAATTCATCGTTTGTTTGAGATAAAGCTGTTCAAGCCCTTGATCAAACTTTGTTCTTCAAACTTCTCAACTCGAAGATTTGAAAGAACTACTAATTGGTTCAATCCTATGACAAGCTTCTATAGCCGTTAGGTTGCACCTTCAACTTTGGAGATCGAATCAGAGGATCATTGTTCTTTTTCTTGTAAAGAGCATTTTATTAGAGATTGTACCCCTCACATTTAATTCAAATCAATATATATATATATATATATATATATATATATATATATATATATATTGTGCATATTTTTTTGAGTTCTTTATTTCAGGACTCGAATTTGTGTGTTACAAGCATCTTCATCATTTTGAATAATACTGACTCTGAGCAAGTATTCAGAAGACTTAATTTTTCCAAGATGAACAAGCCAGCAGAAACATTGAACCCTATAAGGGGCTACATTTCTCCATATAAGATCAAAGGCTACATTTGCTGTTGTTGCTTGAGGTCTTGCCATTTCATAAAGACATTTGACAGAGAATGAATTTGAGGAATTACCTGCCCAGACTAATCTGTCTTCCTGCTCGACAGAGACGAAGATGTTTGAGCCATCAAGGATTGTGAGACGTTCGTTCATCAGGTCTTGCTCCCAAGATCAAAGTCTTCTTCTGAATTGGAACTCCCAGTTATGTAATTCAGCTCTTTTTTGTTAGCACCTCCCCAATGTTTCATTTTGCTGACAGATTATTCTAAAAATGGGTGGAAAAGCCATGGCCAGACTTTGAGATCCCAACCATGCATCCAGCCAGAATAGGATTGAGTTGCCATCTCCCACTTGAAACTTGGCATTATCTGAGAATACAGAGTGCATAACAGGGTTTCTATTCCTTGTGAGTATGATATTCTTCCAAATGGTTGAGTACTCAATGAGCACTTTAATTTGGTATACAATAAATTTAAAAATTATGGGAAGAAATATGTTTTTTAGGGGTTTGAAATTGCATGTATTCCTATATGAACCATTTAAAAAGGGACGGAGGGAGTATATATGTACAATTATACCATACTTTATAATGGAAAGAACTAGACGACTATAGACTAGGAAATAGATCGAGGAAACTGTTTTCTTAAAAATTGTATTTGCACACCTTTTTTTTTATTGGTAGTTTTAAAGTGTGATGCGACAAGTTTTGGAAGGACAGGCCTAAAGGTGTTTAGTACTCAAGGTCTAACTTAAAAATTGCGCCCTTAACAGTACATCACTTAAACAATTTTTTTTACATCAACAATCACAATACGAGAAAGTCAAAATAAAATAAAGTTCTACTAATTATTATATAAGAACACAAAATACAAAGTCTCCATATACTGATCACTTATTTTTCAATCAGTATAATGAAGATTTTAAAAGACGAAATGTTTAAACTATCACAGTGAACATTGAAAAGTGACATGCTATAGGATCGAGGTGAGCCCGTGAATATTAAACCTTAAAAAAGGCATCTGAAGAAAAAATAAGGCTATTTAATTGCAACAATTGGTTGCAAATATGTATAACTTGAGTTATTGATCGAAGAAATTTTGAGAATAAGTACTCCATCCCTTTTTTAGTGTTAACATGTTCATTTTGGACTGTCCCTTAATAAGTGTGTTTTGAAATGTTAATAGGTAAAAGTTTGTAGAATTATTATTTTGCCCTTTTGAAAAGTTGGTGTGTAAAGAGTTAATGAGTAAAAGTGGAGGATAATTTTGAAAAGTGAAGATAAAAATTGATGTGAAAAGTAGGGGTGTACAAAAAAATCAAAAAAACTGTGAAACCAGACTGACTAGACCAAACCGGTTTATTTGGATTGGTTCTATGGTTTAATGGATCGGTTCTGGTTCTAACAAAATGAGAATCGGATATTTTGGTTCGGTCTCCGATCTCATGTTAGGAACCGTGGTTTGAACCGAACCGGCCCATTATATAATATAATACTATAATTTACACTCCTATATAACTACACACGCTTGATAATTTTGTTAGTTTTAAGTTTTAATATTGCATCTGTCATCTATATTAATAATGATATTTTAATAGTAGTTATTTTAGTTATTGATGGACTTCTTAATCTATTTGTGGGTTGGTATAATGGTAGTAGTTTTATGAAGGTGTTGCAACAATTTTGTGTACAATTTTTTTTGGCATTTTTTTTAATGTAAACATGGTTTAGAACCGGAAACCGAAGCAAACCGGACTGGTCTAATGGTTTGGTGTGGTTTGGTTATGGTTTTCAATTTTTTGAAACCGTTAAATATGGTTCGGTTCTCGGATTTCTACAAAACCGGTCCAAACCGAACCATGTACGCCCCTAGTGAAAAGTGAGTGGAGGTAAAACTTGATCAAAAATGTTCAATAATGATTTTTTATTAATAAGTTGAATTTACGAAACAACAAACTTAAAATCGGACAGAGGGAGTATACTAGACTACAAATTCATATACATAAAAATTAAACTACTAAACCCAAAGTTAAAAAGGAGTGTACCTTTCCTACAGACCCACGCCATGATAGTTGTGCAAATGTGCCTATTTACACCCCCTATCATAGTTATGTTCGTTTATTGTAAGAATTGGCAGGGAATAGAATACCTATTCTCTCCCTTTCGCTCTTTTCCTTCAGTTTATTTTGAGATTTTGTCATGAGCTTTAATTTTATTAGGTCTTCAAATATTTTTTGGGCTTATTTTTTGAATTGGGTGACAAAATTAACAAAATAATAAACTTTTTACAAGTATTACTATATCTTTTTTGGTGCTCATGTGACAATCCTTAGCTCTATGCAGAGCCGCCCCTGATGATGTTATTGGATACCTCATGAATTCAGTTGACCTTTTTTTCTTAGGATGGAGAGGCGGTTGACTCTTTGATGTTCACATACACTTATCAAAATCGTTTTCTGTGTTTTGTATCAGAAATTATGATAGCATAACAACCATGTGATTGGTTAAATTTGATTCTTCCGAGTTTTCCGAAAAATCTGTCGATATTATTTCAACATACGTACTTATTATTGATACATGAAATCTGACTCGAAAATTAAATAAGTCCAGCAAGTGATCCAATGATATTTGACTTACAAATTACACAAATCCCTTTCCGTTTAGAAATTAGAATTGAGCTCTATAAATAGATTAGTCCATCTTTGTACTCGGAACTCACCTCCTTAAATTGTTCCTATTTTACCGAAACTAAAAATTTTATCATGACGACTGGGCTTGTTACTAGTTCAAGGGTTCCAACCACGACCATACTCGTTGTGGATATGCTCATGGTGGTGGTGGTCCTTCCGACAACAGTGGTAGGACAGTGCGATTGCGATTTGAGTGAAGGAGAGGCAGCAAGAGCCAAGCATTTAAACTAAAATTGGCAGCCATCGCGTCGATTCTAGTGGCGGGTGCAATTGGGGTGTACAGTCCCATTCTTGGGAAAAGCGTACCGGCGCTAAGCCCAGAGAAGGACGTGTTCTTTATAATGAAGACTTTTGCGGCGGGTGTCATTCTTGCCACAGGCTGTTGTCACGTCCTTCCTGATGCTTTCGAAAAACTAACTTCGCCCTGTCTCACGGGCGGCGTCTGGAATTTCCCTTGGGCCGGTTTCGTGCTTATGTTGTCTGCTGTCTTTACTTTGATGATTGATAACATTGCCACTTCTTACTATAGTAAATCCCTCCTCGCCAAGTCTAGTAACGGTGGTGTTGTTGACGAGGAGAAGATAAGTACGGGAGAACAAAACGCCGGTCACGTCCATGTTCACACCCATGCCAATCATGGACATTCTCATGGATCTGCTGTGGGAGGCGACGATGAATCCGTCTCGAAAGAACTTATCCGGCATCGTGTTATATCTCAGGTAATTATCAAATTTACCCATTTAAACAACTTGTTCTTGTTGTCATTGCAAATTTAACTAATCTTATTTAACTTGTTCTGTTGTTTTAGGTTTTGGAACTGGGGATTGTGGTCCATTCTGTAATTATTGGATTAGCTTTGGGAGCTTCTGAAAGTCCAAGTACTATAAGGCCTCTTGTTGCAGCCCTATCCTTCCATCAATTCTTTGAGGGCGTGGGACTTGGTGGATGTATTACCCAGGTACCTAGGGATTCTCTCCTAATCAACCTATTTTAGTACTCTACCTGAGATATAACGTTCGTCTCTGATATTAAAATAAAAAAACTTTTTACTTAATGCATATATGAATATTTCACTAGATTACCATGCGTGATAAAAGTCTAAGATTTAAGAGTTTGCTTCATTCTTTAATCCTATGTTCGACATCCATTGCCAACAAACCCTAGGGACACCCCACGCGAAAACATGACAAGCAAGCCCAAAACTACCATGCGTGTTACCCAAACAGAACTCCAGTTGTTCAAATCAAAACTCATTCAACATATTAATATTCGATAGTACCACATTCTATACTAGTTATCTCATTGTTAACCATGTTGTCATTTTCCTTCAGCCAACGCATGCCCTTAAACTACAAAGTCTACCACATTTGGCTCGTTAAACTAAAAGTTGATTGCCTTCAGACTCTGTTTTTTGATTGGCATCTTGCTTTTCAATTTTGGATCTTGGGGGCCTTTGTTGTTTTGCCCTAAGTCTGTTTAATCTTTGTTCTTTTTCAAAAATTAATAATTTTTTTTGCCAATAAAAAAGAGAAAAAGATAGAAATAATCTTTGTATCCTTTCGAGTGATTGATAAAATTCTTTTTTTGCTGAACAACAAAAGATGTATTAAATCAGGTTATTGGGTGGTGTATTGTCCATGTTTAGGGTGCGAAATGCCAACCTAGTTGGGATTTCAGTTTTTTCGTTGGGATGACTTTATGGCTTCATGCCTTCCTCCCTTCAATCTTATTATCAATTTTCAAGATTAATAAAATTCTTTCTATGCTGAAAAAAGAAGAAGAAGAAAGAATATATAATTAAACTTACAAGATGCGTGTTTGAGTCAATTTCTAAAAAGCATGTCTTCAATTTTTTTTTCTTTCTTAAAATCAGTTTCGGGTGTTAGTAAAATATTCATCTAAACCAGATTTTGAATTCCACGTGTTTTTGTAGAAGCTAAAAATTCTTTAAATTTTATTTTAACGAATTGGATTGGATCCTAAATAATTTACTTAAACTTGAATTTTTAGTTTTTGCACCAAATAAAACTAGTTTTTCTTACAGTTAACCCTATTTATACTGTTGGTTTCGTACTATAGGCACAGCTCAAGTTTCGTGCCATAACAATCATGGCACTGTTTTTCTCCCTCACAACGCCAGTTGGGATTGCGATCGGGATTGGAATAACAAATGTTTACAAGGAGAACAGCCCGACGGCTCTGATCGTAGAAGGTATACTGAATGCAGCTGCGTCGGGGATCTTGATATACATGTCCCTTGTTGATCTTCTTGCTGCAGATTTCCAGCACCCTAGACTGCAAACCAACATCAAGCTTCAAATGGGTGCATATTCTTCGCTATTATTCGGCGCTGGATGCATGGCTCTCATAGCTAAGTGGGCTTAATGCTTCAAAATACTCAATTTATTGGCTTAATGCCTAAGCAAGCAACCCAAATGTCTTCATCTCAACGTACAAATCAAAACAAGTAAAATTGTGAACCAATTTTTTCCTCAAGTTGGTGTTCTGTTTCCATTTTCTTTTGATGTATACGTTGGCATCTTGCCATCCTTTCCCTATCAGATTGGAATATATGGTTTAGCTTGTGATGCTGTTTTGCTCTTTTCTCTTTAATTTTTGTGAAAAAACCGTAAATTGCGTAGGTATATAAATTTGCTATGCTTTACTCTCTTATGAAAATCTGCCCAGAAATGATACGTTTACAACAAGGGGCTCCAACCCAGCTCCAAAATGCTGACGTGGCAGCAAGTGAGCCCACCAAGTTAACTCTGGAAAAGGAAAAAAAAAATCAAAACCCAGATTGTCTCCTTCACCCTACCCCAGCCCATTGGAGAGATACTGAGAGATGGAGACAGGCAAGCACCCACCACCACCGGCAATGCTATTCATCCTCGCCTCCTCTCCGCCGCCGGCGACCCACACAGAAGCGTTATTTCCTAGTAACTCACCGCCGGAGACCCCACCGGTCGTCTGTAAATTCCGACGAAAAAATCTAAAACTCATTTTCCTCATCTCTCTAAAAAATACTCCTACTCTCCATCATTGAACATGTGAGGGTGTGAGGATTGGATCAATGGAATTAAACGAGGGGTTGTTCCTTCAGGTTTAATCTACTGGATCGAGTTCATGAGAGGGCTGTTACCAAATCATGCTTCCTACCATTTGGATCGAATTAAGCTTAGATGGGATTCACATCATGAGGGAAAAATCAGGATATTGAAGATGATAATGGTCTGGATGAATTTTACCAGGATCTGTAAGTTTAGGGGTCCATTTTTTTTGGGATTCATGTAATTTTATTGATTGCCCTTTGTTTGTAGAGATCTATTTTTTGCTTCTGGTTGTCCTCTTTCTCTTCATTTTCTTTTCCGGGGGTTCACCGGCGGCAGAGAGGAGCCGAGGTTGAACGGCGACGCCGGTGGTGGTGGGTGCTTGCCGGTCTCCATCTCTCGATATCTCTGGCTGGGGAGGGGTGAAGGAGATGATTAGGGTTTTGATTTTCTTTTTTCTATTAAGTTGGTGAGGCCCACTTTCTGCCACGTCAGCATGTTGGAGCTGGGTTGGAACCCCTTGTTGTAAACGTATCATTTCTCAAATCTGCCCCACTGCCAATATATCAACCAAACGCACAACGAAAGCAACTAAAACACATAATGCAAAGATATAAACGGAAAACCCCGAATAAGGTAAAAATCACGGGAGGAAATCAAAACATTAAAAATAATATTTTGCAGTTACAAACGATCTTAATAAACAATTGTGAATCCTCTCCGATTGACCAAAGGACGATTGCCGAATTCAAGTTCGCCGCATTACCACATCAAGTGTTTGATTGAACGTCTTCAATCACTCAAGCCCTAAGTTATTTCTAGAAATCCATTGGAATAGTGTTGACAGGTTCATGGAGATGATGATGTTGATCAATGATCCATATGATGAACTTCAAGACTCAATGTTCGAAACCAATCGACAGCCTTCCCTCTCTCCATATGATGAACTTCAAGACTCAATGTTCGAGCCACTTGCTGGAAAATACCTAGATAGCGCACTGCATATCGAATTCCATGACTTACCCTAAAACTCGATATCTCAATACAAAATAACATTCTGAAAATAAAAAAGAAAATAAATTATAACTTGACAAATGGGGATACAACCAAATATGTATTTTGCTGTGGAGTTGCCAACAAAGAAAGACCACACGCCTATGGACCTCTTCGAGACCTTACCGGCTCGGCCTGGCACAAAAAACTCCGGCACAAGCACGGTTTGGGCACAGCACGGGCACGGGCATGGGGCACGGAAATGGGTGGGCACGGCACGGTAGTTGACCTGACACAACATGGCACGACACGGTCTAAGACGGGCACGACACGATAGTTGGCTTGGCGTGGCACTACATGAGACGACATAGACCTAATCAGGCACGACACGGTCTTAGTCTGGCATGTCACAGGCACAACACTGTTTTAGTCTGGCCCGACACGAGCACGACACGGTAGTGTCAAAGGCACGGCACGGGCATGAAACGAAAGTGGCACGGGCACGACACGGTAATTGGACTGGCATTGCACGGGCAAGACACGGGCACGAAATAGAAGTGCCACAGGCATGGCATGATATAATAATGAAAAGATTGAGAGAAAATAAAAATAAAATTTTGTATAAGGAAAGTAAATTTAATTTTGAGTAAAAATAATAATAATAAAATACATTTTTATAAAATAAATGTAAATTTATTTCAAAAAATGAGGAAAATGAAAAATGAATAATAAAGATCAAAAATGAAAATTTGAATTTTGAATTGATAGGTGAAAATTAATTTTTTGTAATTACACAATATATTATGGAGAGAGAGAGAGAGAGAGAGAGAGAGAGAGAGAGAGAGAGAGAGAGAGAGTTGAATTTTGACTTGCCATAATAAGGGAAAGAGTTAATTATATAATCATCCATTTTTTAGACACCGCGTACGTTTTAATCCTCCTCACTCTTCGGGGTTATGTTTCCATCCTCTTCCTATTTTATTTACCAATATTACTCATATTATGACATACATATATTCACATACAATAAGTTCCTATTTTTTTGGGAGTTTATTGTGGGACTACCTAAAAATAGGGATTATTTCAAATTGGAAGGGATTCAAAATGAGTTAAGATCATTTTATTCCCATACAGAAGTATAACCGAATTTGGTGATTTCCGAGATCGAAGGAGTTTTAAAATAGTGACATGATTGTGGGATGATTTCCCATATATAACAAATATGTGTAGTGCCGAAAATTAGGGAGTTTTTGAAATAATGGGATTCAAATACAGTTTACCAAGAACACGAGCATTTGAGTGAGTCAACAGTTTACCAATGGCAAATTCATGCATGAACTCTCTCTCTCTCTCTCTCTCTCTCTCTCTCTCTCTCTCTCTCCCCAATTAAGTGAGTCAATGACCCACTGATCCCTCCCTCGGTATCAAACGACTAAATCGCAATTGGCTCTTTTTGATCAAAGGTATAGTCCAATCATGCTCTAGATTTTGGTCAGGTTTATTAACGATTTCGATCGTTAATAAAAGAAATTGAAGAGTGAAAAGCCCCTGGATAAATCTTCAACAAACAGTTATCAAAAAACTGATGCTTGGTTTGTTCATTGACAAAGTAGTTTAGGATTTCGAACCCAGTTCGAAGTAGATTAGGAAGTAGGTTAGGATGTATCTCGATTGTTCTTGTAACAATTACCTTTATCTCGGTTGTTCTTGTAACAATCACCCGTTTAAAGTTCTGTTACTCTGTATTTGAAGTTGGAGACGATTTCGAAGCAAGTTTATCTTTTATTCATACATCGAAGTGCCTTGTTTCTTTATTGTTCTTTGATTTCCTAAGTTTGTTGGTTTGCATTTCTTCACTTATTAAGAAAAATCCTTTTAATTGAGGTAATTGAACCAATAAAACACAATCGCCTGATTAGATTTGGTTTTTCCAAAGTTAATCTGAGGGAGGAGATTGAAACTCTCTCTGGCACGCTCGCACACAATCATTTTCCATTGCAAAGAAGTAAAAGAACCAAACACAAATGCATTCTCTCATTTATTTCCAAAACATAACAATATATAAGTATTTCATCTTAACAGTTTACCACATAAACTGCGATTACAAGCGTGTTTTAAATTTCTTAATCGCACTTTTTAAATAACCGAGATCTAGTTGATTTTCTTAGTGTGATCCACAGGCAAGGACTGAGCCATGATTATTGCATAGGGGGACGAGCTATATGTGAAGGAGGGACGGAGCAAAATAATTTGATGTGAAGGAGGGACGAGCTATAGGGTGATGAATAGGGGGTATAATCCACTATAGTTTGTGTGAGTTAAACGCAAGACTGTGGATTAACAATCTTACAAAAGCTGAATTGAAGGGGAAGATAAAAATTGCATGACTGATTGGTGGTTGGTTCATGAAGGGTGCATGATCAATGCATATATATAGAAAGAATGAAAATACCGCTTTTTGGATTAGATATAGTACTTATCCATCCTCCTCTGCTCTACATATACTGGGAATACAAGCATCACAAAGAGAAATAAAATGCATACAAAGAGAAAAAGTATGGTGAGCATGCTGCCATATTTTTGCCTTCTGGCGAAACTTAAACATCACACAAGTGAATCACATATTATCAGAAGTTGCTCTGGAAAGTCAAAATATGCGAGAATGCTAATCATGAAAAGAACGAGTACATCAATTGAGGAAACAGATAGGAGTATTTGAAAAGAACGAGTACATCAACTAATGCAAACAAGATAACAACATTGGGTAGTACACCAACCATCAAACATATAGCAAAAGACATAAAACTACAACTACCCCTTCATACTATTGTAAGATCCAGCAGAATAGTAAAATCCCCATGTATCAATCTCTCATCCCTAACTTCCTAGAATTTTTAATTATTTCTTTATTTATTGAAAACCACGTGGCCTCTCCTTGACACCCACTTTCCCATTTGCCTATTCCTCTCCTTGACACCCAAGTCCATCAGATTGCACCCCCACGTTCAGCACACCCATTCCATGTCCAAATTGCAGACAGCCATTGAAGAGTGAGTACTGAGAACACATGGGAAGCTGTCTATTTTCATCTATTGGCTCTATAAAACAATCTCCTCCTCTCTGTTCATGGCTATACATTAGATCTCACAAATAGAGATAGAGAAGTGAGAGAATAGATAGAGAACGTGTCAATACTTACAAACACTACAAGAGAAAACACATTTGGCGACCAAAAAATTTGTCGTCAAAGGGTTGTTTTTAGTCGCCCTAATACTTTGGCAACCAATATTTTAGTCGCCCAGTTTGTCGCCGAAACGTCGTCTGGGAAGGTATACGCCGACTAAAAATTTGGTTGGTCGCCAAAGGGGAGCCATACGGCGACCAAAAAATTTTGTCGCCAAAGGGGACGGCAACCAAACCGTTTGTCGCCAAAGGGGAGCCATACGGCGACCAAAATTTTGTCGCCGAAAGTTCATACGAAAAAAAAAAAAAATCTGCCCATGCGCCTCTGTTAAGAATTGAACCCACGACCTCCCACTTCTTAACCCAACACCTAACCACTGGGCTACCTATGCATTTATGTTTTATTTGTTAGAAACAATTTATATGTATTATCTTTTCGTATATTATTTTTTTAAATTAACAAATGTATAACATTATTTATCATAAATTATGTAATGCACTATATTTTATTATATATATTATTATAATATATTTTATTATATATATTTTTTGGCACTAACCACTGGACTACCTTTGCATTCAACGTCTACACGCGCCTCTGCAAGAAGAATTGAACACCCAACACCTAACCACTGGACTACCTTTGCATTTATGTTCCATTTGTTAGAAACAATTTATATGTATTATCTTTTCGTATATTCCTTTTTACATTGACAAATGTATAACATTATGTATCATAAATTATGTATTGCACTATATTTTATTATATATATTATCTTTTCGCGTTGTATATTTTTTGGCACTAAACATTTCACGACCAAAGCCGATGTTTGGTCGCCAAAGCCATCGCATAGGCGACAAAACAAAATTTGGTCGCCAAAGGGGAGCCATAACGGCGACTAAAAAAAAGTTGGTTGCCAAAGCTATCGCATAGACGACAAAAAAATTTGGTCGCCAAAGGGGAGCCATACGGCGACCAAAAAAAAAGTTGGTCGCCAAAGCCATCGCATAGGCGACAAAAAAAAAAATGGTCGCCAAAGGGGAGCCATACGACGACCAAAAAAATTTGGTCGCTGAAGGTGCTACAATCAGCGATTAAAATTGATTTGGTCGCCAAATGTGTTTTTTCTTGTAGTGAAATCTTATCAACCTCAACCTCTCGGAGACAAAGAAGATCATGGTGGAGTACATATGGTGACTTTTGTTTGCTCTGCTTTCGAGATTTTTAACTTCCCACTCAAAAGCAGAGCAAACAAAAGTCACCATATGTATTCCACGAGGATGTTCTTCGTTGTATCAACCTTTCCGAGACAGAGAAGATCATCGCGGAGTACATATGGTGACTTTTATTTGCTCTGCTTTCGAGATTTTTAACTCCCCACTCAAAAGCAAAGCAAACAAAAGTCAACATATGTATTCCACGGCGGGTGAAGGTTTCAATTGGGGATTTTGGTCCGCTTGAAATTTTCAGGCATTTCTGAAATCTTTAATTTCCCCAAGGTTATAGAATATGAGGGAGGAGGAAAGCGTAATATGCGGGATTCTAATATATCCCAAATCCCTAAATTACGCCTTTAGTCCTCTGGACTATGAGTTCAGTCCTATTTACCCGATATATATAGTATATTCCAAATTCAACCAATTCAGTCCTAAAAAAATTGAATTCAATCCCCGAACTCTTTATATATATAGTAAAGGGCAATGTTGGGTTTATTTAAATTTCAAGATGGAACCATAATTTCAAAAAGTTCACAGGATAAAAACGTAATCGAAGGTGGGTGTCAAGGAGAGGCCACATATTTCACATGGGTGTCAAGGAGAGGAATAGGTAAATGGGAAGGTAGTTTGGAGCTTTCTGTGAAATGGGTTGGATGTCTGGTAAGAGGAGCTGACAATCGGATTGAACTTTCCTGGGGGTAGGCTGTGATAACTTTCTAGCAAAAAAATTGGGTGGTTATTTGGTGTAACTTTGGTGTCTTTTGTTACTCTCTCTGTCCCAATTTATTTGCTCCCTTTGGGAAACGTGTATTTTTATAGATGTTAAAAAATGTACTTTTGTATAATATTTTTAAATTTTTTTACACCAAATTAAAGTACTCAATGAGCACTTTAATTTGGTATAAAACAAATTAAAAAATAATATAGAGAAATATATTTTGTAAGGATTTGAAATTGCACGTATTCCCATTGTGAACAAATAAATTGGGACGGAGGGAGTATTTTGTTGGTATCTTGCCAACCTTTTCCCTTTTCGGATTGCGATTTTTCGCTTCGTTGGTTGTTCGTTCACATTTTATTTCAGTGGATAACTGGATATATGGAGTGTCACCACTATGCATATGGATGTAGGACACAAACATGAGGAAAGACGAAGGTCATCGAGAAGGAGCTCGTTCTCTCAACATTTTTTTCCGGAGCTCGCTCTTTTAGCTCTCTGGGTAATCAACCACAACAAATGGCTATTAACCCTTTCCTCAACTCAATCTTTAGCCACTAGAAAGACACTTTAATTAGGAATAAGGCATTGACAAGAGAAAGAGGCAGTCTGGTATAAAGTCTTTAAACTTAGGCATTTTGAGAAAAATGGCTGCAAGTGGACTAGGTTTATTTGTTTAAACGGACAACGAAAGAGTATGCAAATGTTGTTCTAATTTAATATTTTACATTTATATTTTATGGAGAAAATCCAAGTAAATAATTATATGTTGGAGAGATACAAGGCATTTGGTTTCTAGTTTGACTTAGTCTCCTATTTAATCTCCAACATACAACCTATTTCCAATTTTCCTTTAGCTGTTGCTACATAATTGGATTAGTTGGTTTAACTAATCAGGTTACACTTTTTAAAGTTAATTAGCTGTTGCTATTTTGTTCCTAAAAAATAGAACTACCTTAACAAACCAACGGTTGTTTCTATGCTGAGAAATTATGATGTTGGTTGTTCCTATTTTAACTCCACTTAATCAGAATTCCTCAACAAACACACGTAGACATATTCTATAAATTCCTGCCTTGGGTTTACTTTTTCTATATACCAGTAACAGTGATATTAGTCCTCTTTCTCTCTTTCCTAAATAAACCCATTGTGGTTATGATCTACTTTTGACGTCTCTTTTTGGATACCAAACAGAAAGCTTCTTTTCCTTTTCCTTCTTTAATCAATATACAACAGTATGTATTAAATATATTCCGATTGATCAATTGTCGTATCTTATACTGCTATTGATTTTATTCGGATTTTGAGTGTCGGGAAAACAACTTGGTTCGTGAGTTTGCTTCACTGCACAGAAGGAAGCTTGTAGGTCGTTGTATCTTGGGGAAGGAGCGCCATTCAACCCCGTGCAGGAGGGGGTGTATCTTTCCTAAGGAGAGCGCTATTCTCGTGCCTCGACCATAACCCCACAGGCTATTCTAACTTCTCTCTTTTAATATTTATTTGCATTTGGTTATTTATTGTTTGTTGTCGTTTTTATTTTTAACAGTTAATCCTAATCTATTATTTATCCAATACGTCATTTCTCGTAAATTAAGGAACACATTATGAACACACTGAATATGCACATAAATCAAAATGATTATTGGGTCTATCTTCTCTGATGTCTTTTGGCTTTGATTTGAGGACATGATTCCGCAACAAACGCGATGGTATAGGGGGACTACTGTTTCAGTGGTATTCTGTGAGAAGTCACTTTGTACATTTATTGCCAAAGGTTAGGTCTGTCTCCAATCCATCTGTTTCAGTGGTATTCTGGGAGTAGCCACTTTGTGTATTTATTGTCAAAGATTAGGTCTGTCTCCTATCCATCATCCGCCCATACCCCCAATTATTAGGGACCAAATGAGTTATGTTATTGTTGTGAATATAAAAAATATACACTCTGAATTCATATGCTACTGAAAAAATTATTTTGACAAACTAAGGATGTTAACAAACATAACGAACGTAATTCATTACTACGAATATATACCTATTTATAGTTCAGGTACATAACGAATTAACGTAATTCATTACTACGAATATATACCAATTTATAGTTCAGGTACTAAGCATCTATATATATTGATTTTTACCATATTTTAACATTTTGATACTAATTTTTTACTTCCGAACATGTCTCCATCGTATCATAATATGTCTATAGATTGTCCTGTATGTATCCTAATTAATGTCTGGACAATGTAAATTCATACGTACGTAAAAAAGATATTTGCCAAATTTTTTTTGATGACTAGATGTACGCCTGCGCTAGTTTGAGGGAACCTTGACTAGTTCCGTGGTTGTGAAGTTAATGACCAAGTGAAACCTCATACTGGCTCTTAAGACAGTGGCACCGGAGCCAAAATCGAAGTCGAAGAGGGCTGGATTATGAAAGAAATCTTCGTAATGATGATTTTCATGACTAAATTCAGTCATTCAAATCTTAACGGGATGGTTTTTATAAATTTAAAAATTAATCTTGACTATTTCTGTTGTCATATCACTTGACAAACGCACAGTATTATTATAACAAAGTATCATTCACCATAATTTAGCGTACTCGAAATGAAAATTGTTCTTACTTTTTAATTATTTAAGAAATTGTATAATTTTTGTTAAGAATATCTATAAAAAAAAAAAAAAAAGTATATGCAATATATACTCCAAAATAGGAAATTTTGTTTATAATATTTAGCTTCAGTGAAATTTGAACAAACGACCTCGTAAAAGATAAAAGATAAGCACTTAATGTTTACTCATACCCACTTGGTCAAATCCGTTGGGATGTTATAAGCTACCTTATGAATTCAGCTGACCTATTTTTCTTTAGCATTGTGCATCCCCTTATTTTTTAATACACGATGCAGAGGCAGTTGACTTTTTGATGTTTACACATACTTATTCTATTTTTTTTTAATTTCCCGTGTTTTGTATCACAAGTTATGAATGCATAACCATGTGATTGGCATAAAAAAACCTTCGTTGAATTTGCTTCTTCTATATCTTCCGAAAATCTGTCGACATTATTTCAACATATGTTGATACAATGAAATTTGACTCGAAAATTAAACAAATCTATGGATCCAATGAAATTTGACTAACAAATTAAACAAATCTCTTTCAGTTTGGAACTTGAGCTCTATAAATGAATTAGTTCATATTTAGTTTCAGTATCCTATTTTACCGAAACTAAATATTTTATCATGACTAATGGGCTCGTTACTAGTTCTAGTTCCAACCACAACCATTCTATTTGTGGGTATACTTGTGGTGGTGGTCCTTCCGGCAAGGGGTGGTAGGATAGTGCGATTGTGATTTGGGCGAAGGAGAGGGCAACAAGAGCCAAGCACTAAGACTAAAATTGGCAGCTATCATGTCGATTCTAGTGGCAGGTGCAACTTCTTTGTGCCTATTTCGTTCTTCTTCATGGGAGGTGGCGGTGGTGGTGGTGAGGAGAAGAACGAAATAGGCACAAACAAGTTGCAGAAAAGCTACTTCGATGGGTTGGGATTGTGCTGCTCATCGGAGATTCCAATGATAGAGAAGATTCTAACTTCTGAGGCCTTTGGAGGGAGTCAAGGATGGTTCCATCATCGTCCTGTCCCAAATTAAACTCTCATTGTTCTCCATGACGATCTCGTCATTTCTCAGCTTTAGGTCGGTAAATATTATCACTACCTCCGTTTCAATTTTAAGCCGTAATTGGAATTTGTATTTATAATTTTCTAATAAAATAAAAACATCTAGCTAGGTGTGCACATTATTTTTATTTATTTATTAATTTCTTTCATCAAATTAGATAATATTCCAATATTTCTTTGTGCAATTTTCCATGTTCACACTCATGACGGACATTCTCATGGACCCGCTGTGGGAGACGACGAATCGATCTCCAATGAACTTATCCGGCATCGTGTTATATCTCAGGTACCCAAATTTACCCATTTAAGCAACTTGATCTTGTTTGTCATTTCAAATTCAACTAAGCTAATTAACTTGCTCTGTATTTTGATGTTTAAGGTTTTGGAACTGGGGATTGTGGTCCATTCTGTAATTATTGGATTAGCTTTGGGTGCTTCTGAAAATCCAAGTACTATAAGGCCTCTTGTTGCAGCCCTATCTTTCCATCAATCCTTTGAGGCCGCCTGGGACTTGGTGGATGGCTGGATGCATTAGCCTATTTTAGTAGAGTACTACTACTTAATTGCAACTCAAAAGGATTGCCAAAAAAAACGACATTACATTACAGCGGACTACAAGCATCCCGACTATGTTGGACACCCAAAAAACCGACAATTATATGCCTCGCGGACCAAAACAGACGAGAGATCAGAGAAATTACAAGCTGAGTTGGTACGGCACCAACTAAACCAAAACCTAAAGCTAAAGAAGATTAGAGTAGGTTCCCCAAAAAGTGATGAACCCTTCGAATTGCTTCTTCTCCAGGTGATGAATCTAGGATGGAATGGTACTCCTACACAAAAAAACGCCCGCCGTTAGCACCCAATTTATTGGCTTTTAATGCCTAACCAAGGAACCCAAATTAATGTCCCCAGTAGGTTCCCCAAAAAGTTCTCAACCACGACCAATATACTCGTACAAAATATGTACCTGGAGCTGTTCAAATTATTGGAAACTGTTCTTAAATTTCACATTCGTTCCAATTTCTAACTCAAACTCAAAACTGACTTAGGGGGTGTTTCACTAACAAAAAATTGTTTTTTTCAAACACCAAGACATGTCATTTTCTCACAACACATCACATAAAAAACCACCGAGAAAAACCAGTTTTTTTTTTTTAAAAAAACTGGGTTAGTGAAACACCCTCTTATTACGTTTTACTATACATGTCATTCTTTCACAATATATCAACTTAAAAACTGACTTGAGACAATTCCTGACTTGGAACATATCAAAAGGTGATTGATGGATCAAGGCATTTTTTGTAACCGTTCATTTTGGGTTGCCATCTTGAAAATCACAACAATGGATCCCCTCCCATTTCAGGTTTTCTACGAAGACATCCAAATTTCAAACAAAAAATGGGCCTGAATTCATTTGCCACATCAGGATAGTGTATATTTGGAGTGTACATGTGGTGTACCCATAGCATTATTGCATGGGAATATGCTGTGGTAATCTTCTAGCAGAGAAATTGGGCAGCGATGACAATCGTGACCGAACCGATGGGTACCAGAACCGTAATCGTTTTTTTACCCGAACTACAACCGAAATATTACCCGTGGGTATGGGTATGGTATAGGATATGGGATAACCGAACAAGTTCGGTTAGATTATGGTTTGACACTTATAACCGAACCAAACCGAACTTCTATATATATATATATAATACATTTGTACTCCAAAAAGCACAAAACTACCCCTTTATCTTCCTGCCACACATTGAGTCACTCACGTGGGAGACTGAGACATAACGGTCTTGTTCATTTTAGTTTTTAAGAACTGATTTTTTTAATTATTACCCCTATTTTTAAATATTATATTTATTTTTCTTTCTATCTCTCCAATCATTAATACCTATTTTTTAATTATTATCCATGTTTCTCCATCTAATTATTACAAAAACCAAAACTCAAAACACAAAGCAAACACAACCAATTACTCCTTATTGACTGTGCACCTAAAATGTGGAGTAATTGAAGGAAAATACTACGTGCCTCGCCCCTGACAAATTCCCCCCGGCCCAACCCCTTTTCCTTGGCACAATAACCGTTTTACCCCTTCTCCCCTCCTTTAATTATTTATATTATTCATATTAATCCATTTCTTTATATAATTCATTTAATTATTTAATTTCATTTATTTATATTAATTCATTTACTTATTTAATTTCATTTCTTTTATTTAATTCATTTAGTGACAATCTAGTGAAAAAATTATTATTACTAAAACTCAATTTTTTTGAGAAAAGAACTTAAGTTCACAATGAAGAGGATTAGTAATTTGTAACAGATATCTCTATCTCATTTTGTGTTTATTCATTTTTTTTTTGCATTTGTTACTTTTGCGTCAATTTTTCATGGTTTATGGTCTCAACGAGACGAATCCAAAAAGTATAAAAAGTATGGTCACAACTAATATTTTTTTGAATAAAGCCGAAAATAAACCAGTTTATTGGTTTAATTTTGGCTTTATTTAAAAAAATTCTGTTTTGGCCATAATATTATACTTTTTAGTTTCGTCTCATCGAGACAAATCCATAAACCATGAAAACTTGACACAAAACTAACAAATTTATAAATAAAAAAAATTAATAAGGACAAAATGAAAAAACCAACCATATTTATTTGCGTTTATAATAACATATGGATTCACCTTTATTTGGATTTACTTCATTGAACAGAACAACCATAGTTAAAGTAGTAATTTAAAAGTAATTTATAGCGAAATGAAGAAAAAAAAATAAAAGTATTTTCCTTTATGCATTCATTTGACAAAGGAACTTTAAAAGAAAGTTGGAAAGTAGTAATTTAATTTGGTAGAAATTACTAGAAATGCAAAATTCTTGCAAAATCTTGTGTTTATTCAAATTATCAATGTACAAAATCTTGTGTTTATTCAAATTATCAATGCAAAATCTTGTGCTTAATAACTAAAGTTAAAAAGGGGGGGAAAAAAAAAAAGAAAAGGGTATGGGCCGAAAGGGGGGGAGGGGTGGGTGAGGGTATTTGGGGAAAGGGGGGTGGGGGTTGTCAAGGTGGGGGCATAACAGCCCCCGTAATTGAATACTCCATCCGTCCCAATTTTTTGGTCATTCTTTTCATTTTGGGATGTCCCAAAATATTTGTCTCACTTGTAAAAACATCCATCAAAATTGGGTCACTTTCCAATTTTACCCTTAAAAAGTATTTTTCTCATCTTAATTTGCTAGTCTATTATCTTTTATTTTATAACGGTTTTTATGATTTTGAAAATTTTGTATAATAAAATTAATTGATATCTATCAAATAAGATCCATATTGAATATGTTTTGACTTTCATATAATAAATTAGCCTCACAAATTTGGTCACAGTAATATTGACTGAATTTAGGGGTAAAATAGAAAAGTTAATACAAAGTTTTTACACCCCTTAAAAATCCGCTTACACAAAAGGGTCAAACAAATTGGGACGGAGAGATTATATATTGTGCACCTGAAAAGTGGAGTAAACGTGTTTCTCAATCTGACTAGACTAGATAGAGCACTTCCATTGTACCAAAAAAATAAGGGTAAATTACACTGACCTCCCCTGAGATTTCTGACTTGTACACTGACCACCCCTATTTTATCTGAAATAGTACTGACCTCCCCTAAGTTTTATATTTTAGTATAAAAAACATCCTTCAATAGTACCGACGGGTACAGACGGCGCCGAGGACCCCCTTTTGGGTCCCTAACGATCGATCCAAGCCGTCCATTCATTTCAAAATTGATTTTGAGTGGGTCTACGTGGGAATCACCCCAATCGAACGGTCCTAAGTGCTCAATCGAAAATCACCCCATTTCGTTCAAAAATTTTGGATCGAGTACTTAGAATAGTTCGATTGAGGTGATTCCTGCAGAGACCCACTCGGAATTCGATTTTGGAATGAACGCACGACTCAGATCGACCGTTGGGGAACCACAAGGGGGTCTCCGATGCCATCGGTACCCGTCGGTACTATTGAAGGGTGCTTTTGATACTAAAATATAAAACTCAGGGGAGGTCAGTGCTATTTCAGATAAAATATGGGTGGTCAATGTACAAGTCAGAAACCTTAAGGGAGGTCAGTGTAATTTACCCTTTTTTAAAAAATAAGTTGGACGACCCACCCATCTTGTGACATTGAGTTGTCAAATGTGTGAATAGAAGTTCCAAGAGAAGCCCCTTTTTTTAATACTACTGTAAAAAAAAAAAAAAAAGTTTGGACCCACACGCCCACTTGGTGAGTTGGTTGTCATTAATTTGTAAAGTCCATGAATAGTAGGTAATCAATGTGCACCACAATGACTTGTCATCTTAACAGGCCGTAATGGCTGCATTTTTGTTTTTTTAACGCCAACCCAAGAAAAGCCCGTTGTTTTTTTTGAAATTGTTTCTCAATGCTAAATTGCAATTTTTTTTTCTTTTTATAAGAATATGGAAAATTTTTATTATGTAGTTTTGATTATAATTTCATCAGCCAAAACATGTTTGGAAGAATCGCGGCATTATTTTTATCCTCATTCCTCCCATTTTGATTTTTGAGAATGTGCATGAAAATCAGAAGGTTGGATTTGGCAAACGTTAGGGTGTTGTTTGGATCCTTTTGTTGCAGCAAAGTAAAATGCAAGGAACAGATGGGGATACTAGAAATAACGTTCAACTTAATTTTTTTTTTAACTCAGCCAAGAAATGGGAAGAATCAAAATTACTCGACAGGCAAAATTACATTGGGGCCTTTAGAGTTGATTTTCATGAACCAAAACCTCATTTCAGCCCAAGCCCAACCGAGCCCATTAGCTGAAATGACTAATGGACTCGAGTTTTTCGAAAGGATCCAATTCTCTGCAGTCCAAACTCAGACCGCAAATTAAGAAAATATTTATTCGACTCAAATCCATATCTTCCGGGAAAGCAAATTATGACTGTGTGAGTGAGGCCTTGTGAGATAAAATAAATATCGATCCCTAATAAGTTGGAAGAAGATAGACTACAAATTTGAATAAATAAAATTACAGAATTGATTAGCTAATTAAGCTTGATATGAGAGATTGGGGGTCCTTTTTCTTGGTAGCCTTCTTGAAACGCTTAGAGGCAACTTTCAGAAGCTTATTCCAGCCCTGCATGCATATTAGTTGTACGATAGAGTCAATTTCTGAAATTGTATCCACAAGAAAAAGAACTAAATTTAAATCTGTCAGAATTAATCCCGCGATTAATTGGTCTAATAGAGGAAATTAAATAGGCGTAATAATCAATGAATGACCACCTCCCGAGCACAAAAAGTTGATCCGAACCGTACATGCTACCAAGGGCTATAGCCAGGTAAATTACAAAAAAGATTAAATTTTTGTGGTGACATGTCTGTTCTTGAATGGGTACTCTGTTTACCATATACAAAAAAGCCCCCATTCCAGATCATCCAGCATCTACCCCATTTTACTGTTTTGCCAATTTCAATATCAGTACTTCAATCTTTCTCCGTCCCAATCTATTTGTCCAAATCTCGAAAATCCAACTCTTTCCGGTAATACAATTTGGGACGGAGAGAGTAACTAAGGGACAAATCCGATAAAATTGAAGACGAAAAGAACAAGATGGTCAGATAGAAATACCTTTCTTGGGGTAGAGCCAGAAACAGGCTTGGGAGAGAAATCAAAGGCTGCGATCTTCTTCTTCATGTTCTTCTTCCTCTGTTTCACCATCTTGTCATACTGACTATTAATACTGTGGATTTTGCTCTGAAACCCTTGAGTACCCGTAACGATCTTCTTCTTCAAGTTTCCGGTTACCCGCTTAAAAGCGTTAACGAGCAACAAACCCTCGCCTTGTTCCTCCTCCCCGTCCTCGTCCTCGTCTTCGTCATCGTGGTCCTTGGAGGCTAATTTCCTCAAAGGGGACCATAGGGAACTCTGGGAGTAGTCGAAATCGAAGGCCGAGTAGTCGGGGAACTTGCAGAGGAGATCTTTCGCCATTGAGTCACCCAAGTACTCCACCACCACCACCATCATCATGTTTTCCCGTATTCCGATTTCCATTCTTAAACCCAGTAATCTTTCTGTCTTTCTTTCTCTCTCCTCTCTTGCTGTGAAGCTTGTTTTTGGTGGGTTGAAATTTGCGATTTCAAGACTCTGTTTTTCTTCTTTGTGAATTTGCAAGAGAGTGGAGAGATTTGGAACGGTTTTAAGAGGAGAGAAAACAGGAGGACTGAAAGTAGCCGTTGCTAGGTCATTGCTTCCGACAAAAAAACTGCCGA
This sequence comes from Vaccinium macrocarpon, assembly GCA_022606695.1. Lineage (NCBI taxonomy): Eukaryota > Viridiplantae > Streptophyta > Magnoliopsida > Ericales > Ericaceae > Vaccinium > Vaccinium macrocarpon. The sequence goes on from CM040170.1 coordinate 28,663,845, forward strand.
GGAGGGGATTTATATTGTACACCCGTGACCGTGAGTAGTAAATTCCTTTTAAGGAGGCCGGCTCCACTCACATGGCTGCTTCTGGAATTCCGGAACAAGCCACGTGTACCGTACGGGACTTTACTCCCTATGAACACCTGTCCCCAGTTCGGTATGGTCCACTTTCGTCAAGTCTTTTCGCAATTTGTGGGCCATGGTGGGCTCTATTTAATTATCGAACCGTTCATATATATTTGGATAAATTGAAAAAACGTACCGTAGTTTTTTAGTTTTTTTTGGTTTTGTCTTATTCAATTTTTTTTTGTATTTGTGGTTTTCAGTCGATTTTTTGTAGTTTTTTGGCTTATCTCGACGAGAGGAATCTAAAAAGTATAAAATTATTAGTCAAATTTAAAATTTTGTGAATAAAGAGGAAAAATAATCGCGTTAAATTAACTTTAATTTTATACTTTGAGTTTGGTAATAATTTATCTTAAAAGGTCATAAAAATGAATCGAAAACTAAAAAAATAAAAAAAAAAAAAACTAATAATCTGAAAAAATTTGAATAAAAAAAAAACAAAAAAATTAATTTTTCAATTTACCCAAACCACCCCTAGTAGAGCTTTTGGGAGATGAATGATCAAGCCAAAAAATATCTTGATCGAAACACAACAATTGGGTTCCTTTCTAGTGTGCCTAACACCATTTTTATACTCTCTCCGTTCCAAATTGTGGGTCACCTTTTCTTATTTAGAATCTCTCAAAAATTGTCTATATTTTCTAATTTATTATATTTTTTATATCCAATATAGATCTTGTTTGATAAATCTCAATTTGTTTTGTTAAACAAAATTTTTGAAATTATAAAATTTGTTAGAAATTCTCAAATAGAAATAATTGTTTGAGTGACACAACTACTCAAAAGTGACTATTATTTTGGAACGAAGGGAGTAATAAAAAAGCCTATGATCCGATCAGGGATCATTTCATAATCCGATCAAATTTGGAGTTTTCAGAGGTTACATGTAGTGCCAAGTTCTACAATATGAAAAGTTTGGATCATTGAATTGGTAAGTTTTTGAAAGTAGTACTATAAACAAAAATTTTAAAAAAAGATTGGGAAGCTTTGGGGTTCAATTTTGGAGATAACTACTTGAGATTTGGGGTTGGAATTGATGTGAATAGTGATGGCTTTTTAAACTTGCTTTTTTATTATAAAAAAAAAAAAGTAATTTAGGCCTCCAAAATAGAGTTTAGGATACTCATGGGTTGGACATGCTCTAACCCTCGATCTAGAAAACCATTATTCCTACCAACTTGTATTACTTATTAAATATAAGAAGTTGTTTTATAACTCAAGTGTTTGGTGCTTACTTACACGCACTTCTATTAATTCTAAAAGACCAATTTAACTCAAGTCAAAGCAAGATCCCAGTGGCGGAGGGAGTAGAAGAATAGCGTGGGCACAGACACAGGCTGGAGTTTTGTCACTTGAATATGTGATGAAGCATGATATTAGGGAACAACGTTAACAGTGCACCACAACCACTAAATAATAATTATTGCTTATGATTAAGCCTTCATTCATTCAACTTTAACCTCCAAACTATCACTTGTTTACACATTGTTTACACAATCATAATTACTATCTTGTCTCAAAACGTAAGTGAAGTCTGGCTCTTTTCACAATTTTCCCTTCTCTCTCTCTCTTATGTACTCTCCTTAAATTTATTATCGCAAGTGGTGGCTAGCTCATGCAGTAGAGCTCTTTGATGTCCCATACTGTATCCCGGGATCGAATCTCATTGCTCCCTCCCTAGGGATGACAATGGGGCGGATCGGTTAGGGTTCGGTTCAAAAAAGGGAGAGGATGAACCATAACCTAACCATTCTGGGTACGGGTAATTTCGGGTAACCGATTTTGTGAAGGAAAAAATAGCTACACATTTGGGTAACCGATTGTACCCATCCCGCCCCACCCCAAACCATACTAAAACATGAATAAATTGAGTTTAGGATATTTTATTATCTCAAAAAAATTGAAAAAACATGAAATCGTTCTATGCCATTGCCATGGACTATGTGAGAGAGAGAGAGAGAGAGAGAGAGAGAGAGAGAGAGAGAGAGAGGGAGACAGGGGGGCTTACAGCGGTCGGTGGAATTCGATCTCTGAGTCTCACAAGTCAACGGTCACGGCCTCTTTGATGTAGAGAAAATGTGATTTTGAAACCCTACCTGCAAATGCTATGTATAAATATGAAGGGGGAAAAGGTAATTTTCAAATATATATATATATATATAATATATATATAGGGTTTATGTAATATTTATATACAATATAGGGGGTCTTATGTAATTAATATAAGTTTGGTTCGGTTCGGGTATCGGTTCGGGTTCCAGGTGAACCCATAACCGAACCGAACCCGTTTGATTTTCCATCCATCGAACCACACCCGCACCCAAGGGGCAAAAATCATTTACGGTTTGGAAAAAAAAACCGGTTTCGGTTCGGTTACCCGTCGATTCGATCGATATTGCCATCCCTACCCCTCCCTCCCCCTTGTAATAGATTAGGAATGACAAATGACCAAAAAAAAAATTTGTTATCGACAACTTGTAAACAAAAATTTACTTATTTTACACGTGAAAACGATCAAGAAAATTATAAATTTGTTTGAAACATTTGATTTTTTTCTTCACTACTATAAGATAATGTGGAAGTAAAACATTTTGTTTAGTCGTCCAAACAAAAATTAATTAGGTGCTTTAGATTTTGAATGAAAATAGATTATTATCAGTTTTTTTATAAAAGCAAGCGTTGGATTATGTGCCCTGGGTATGCCCCTGCAAGACCTGAAAACAAAGCTAATTATGTGCCCACATTTTTTTCGTGAATCTTTACCATTTTGGAACTTTGTGCCCACATTTCCTTCTCTAGTTCCTCAGGAGCCAACGATGGAAGGAAATTTTTTAAATTTTCTCTTCTTTTCCATTTCTTTCCCTATAGTTCCAAACATCGTTTTCCCTTCAAAACCTCATTTTTTCTTATTTTTATAAATTGTACTCTATTCCAAGTTTAGATAATGAAATGTTTCATCTCATAAACGATCTAGAACATCTTCATTTATACATCGGCTTAATCCGACATCTATAAAAATAAATTACAAAAGTAATCAGAACCACAAATGTTCTTTCTTGTGGGATTTCTTGTGGGATATGAGATGGAACCCGTAATGTGGGACTTAGACAGCCCATGTTAGAAGAACATTGATTAGGGAGACGACCCTCCGTTCACTATCATGAGAACAATTTTAAATTGGATATGATGAAGAGATTGAACAATACACATTTACTAAAAAGTTTGTCTAGTCATTAATTTTTGTATTCCGTCCGAAACTATTCAAAGTGCAGGTAAGGTTAAATGGGCCCACCCTAACTCATTGAGCGCTCTACCTAGCTAGGCCATCGATATCATACGCTCTCATGTAATAAATTTCGCACAAAACCGCTCTATCCAATCTCGCAAGCTGACATGTACATCTAATTATAACAATAAAAGGTTATGACTCTTGAGCAAAGAGCCAAAAAGTATCAAACGGTCCAACCGATGAGGAAAGTGAAATGACCTTGTGATACTGGCACTAGAAGTCTAAAACCACTAAAATGGCTCTATGTATTCTTTGATTTTATATCTCTGATATCTAATGGGTTGATCTTTTCCGTCAGAAAAAAACAAGACTCAAAAATCTTGCTCCAAACAAAAGTCTAAAAATCACAACTGAATTGCCAAATTCATACGGCATGGCACTTGTCATAAAATTTAGAGTACATTTTGAACTCTCCTGCCGGTTTCTGACAAATGTAGGAACCTTCCCTAAGGTTCTAATAATTACACTGATCTTCCTTACTTTACAAACTATTACCAAGATTCCCATATTCCGTTAAATTTATTCTAACGTTGTTAGTTTAGGCCTATAAATACTCCCTCCGTTCCGCAAAGTTTGACACTTTCGGGAGTACGTGCCATTTTTAAATTGCCTATATCTTTCAATTCATAGCGTTTTATGTGATTTTCAAAACATTGTTCAAAAGAACTAATTGAAATCTATCAAATGAGATCCATATTGCTTATATAAAACATTACAGATTAAAAGAAATAATCAATTTTTTCATAGGGCTAGAATAGTGAAAGTGTCAAACTTTGTGGGACGGAGGGAGTAACTCAAATACCCCTAAATATTTGGGTGATTTAAATAATTAAGTCTTTTTCAATTAGAATTTTAACATTAAAACCCAAAAAACTTTTGTTTCTATGTGATTAAATTTGTGTAAGTATTTGTACATTTTACATGTTTACTAAAATATAGTTTTTCTTTTAAAAATGATATCTGTCACTTAATGTATCTCACTAATATTGGATCGCTGAGAAGTATTTTTCGTAATAAAATGCGTACTCAAATTTCTATCTTATTGTATCCCCTTCCAAAAAAAAATAAAGAAGAATGAAAAATGATACATCATTTTTTTTTTTTGTAATGAAATTTTTACAAACGAAAAATAATGTACTAATTGACAAGGTTCATTTACTAAGAATTTTCATTTTTTTTCGTTCTTTTTTTTATTTGGTTATAAGTAAATATAATTTAGCAGATATATAAAATGGATAAATACTTACACAAATTCAATCACATATAACCTAAAATCTAATTTTTGTTTTATTGTTTAAACTTCCTTTTGGGAAAAAAAAAAGACTTAATTGTTTAAGTCACTCAAATATTTAAGAATATTCCAATCATTTGTAGGCCTAAACTAATGGCATTAGAGTAAAATTAACGGAATGGGGGGAGTCTTGGTTATAGTTTTTAAAGCAAGGGAGGCCAATATAATTATTAGAACCTCAAGAAAGGTCTCTGCATTCGTCAGGAACCTCAAGGGAGGACAGTGAATTTTACCCAAAATTTAGTACTATATTTTTTTATATTGTTTATTATTATTATTATTATTATTATTATTATTATTATTATTATTATTATTATTATTATTATTATTATTATTATTATTATTATTATTATTATTATTATTTATGACGGAAGAACAACACTACAGTCAGGCCCTTTGAACTTGATTGTGCAACCCAAACTTCCAAGGGAACTAGTGTTGCAACACATCACCATGACCCTCCACTTAAATAAGGTTACTCACTTTTGTGAGGAAAGCGAGCGCGAGGGGCTTGAGGAATCTTTCTCGAGGCGTGGCATCCGCCTGAACCACTGGGGCAACACTTGGGTGTGTTAGTACTACGTTCCATAGAATGATAGTCTGTTTTGCGAAAATCACACCTCATAGTGGATGTTTACAAAAAATTATTTTTACAGATTTTGAATTCTAGCTTTTCAAAATCAATTTGGAGTGTTTACCAAAAATTCTAGGTAAGATATTGTCGGATACTAGATACAGTATTAAAAAGCTAAAGAAGGAAGGAAATTCTAAAAATCTTAAAACTGGTATCTAAAATATGTATCCACAGCTAACACACCAAGTGGCAAATAGAGGGGTGCATGCGGGGCCTCGCCCCCCACACCTTCCGAACATTCCCATTATTGGTATTATATTTTTATGTTTTGTTTGTACAAATTATGAAGGAATGTCTTGTTAATTTATGAATACATGCGATTCGGTACCCCACGTGATGAATCCTACATCCACCACTGAACACACCTGACAAATCTCTAAAGAGTGAGGGGTGTTTGGGAGGCTCATTTTTAACTTTTCATTTTCATTTTTTTTTTTTGGATTTTTAGCTTTTTGGATTATGGTCAAGATGTATTTTGAATTTGGTAAAGTATTTGAGAGAAATTTGGCAGCTTGTTTGCAACAGAAGCTGTGTTTGGGAGGCATATAAAACATATATTCTGTAGGTCTTTTTATCAACAAAGATGGGAAAAGTGAAAAATGAGAAGTCAAAAAGCTCCTCCGACCCTACCTGTGGCTTCTCCTCTGTAATGTAATGTCAAAAAACCAAAATATATTCTCACAGATTCTGTAATTTTCAGCCAAACACCCAAAAGCCGAAAGTATAAAATTGAGAAGTTAAAAATGAGGCTTCCCAAACAGCCACTGATTCTGTTTTGATCCTAAAACAAATCTCTCTAACTCCATTTTCTTTTCACACCCACTTATAACTTTTACTCCCTCTCTTCCATTTTGTTGGTCCCTCCTTGGTAATTGAATTATTTAAGGAAACATAATTATGCCTACCATTGTACTTTTGTTAATTTCTCAATTTTCTTCCCTGATGTGATGTTTCTTAAAATCTCAATTTGTTTAAAGGTGGGAAGGGAGGGTCAAAATGGTGATGTTGTGTATTTTTTGGGGAACTTTTCCAAATGAACAATCTTTTTGAAATATCCCAAAATAGAATACTAGACCATTTTTGTGAATGGGGAGTATGTTATTCATTAAAACCCTCCCCATTGATTATGGATCCAATCAAGATAGAAAAAAACAAGAAAATAACATCCTAAATTCGTTGAAAGAATACCACTACCCGCCTACTCATCCGGACCGTCTATTGGTGTTTTGGACTACCCAAATTTGTTGGGGTTGTTTCGTGGTATTTTAGTAATTTTGTGGGATAAATTTATCCTAACAGATTTGGGCCATCCAAACATAAATGGACAGTCCGAATAAGCCGACGGATACCACGTGACAATGCTACCCGCCCACTTGGCACCGAAAAACTTCTCCACTCTCAGGCATAAAGTGAAGAAAATATTTAAGGTTCCTTCACACATTCAATACTACCATTTGTATTCATGATGGTGAAACACAAATTTTTGTGACCATTTTCAATCTTAATTACATATCAATTTTGAATTGGTATGCTACGCAGATTCAATTGAACGAACAGACCGAGAAATTAGGTTTAGGGGTTGTGTGAGAGTTGAGGGTATTATGGATTACACAAAAATTATCAGATGGGTGTATGAGAAAATTGGGCTAGAGAGAGAATTTTTTAGTTCAAATGGATGGTCCTGCTTTTGCAGAGTGTGCCTATTGAATGGTTCTATTTGTTCAGTATTTTTGCCATGATTTTAGTCTAGGTTTTGGTAGTTTGTAACTCATTCCTATATTTTTTATATGAATCATTGTACTGTCTTCAGGAATTTCTAAGCCTTCGCACTTTTGAATTTAAAGACATTGAAGTTTATAAAAAAGAAAAAATCACTCATCTCTAAAATCAAACCGGGCATATAAATTTTGTGGGCCTATTATAGTTGCACCTAACATCAGCCGGCTACACTTTGCTCTCTTTAACAAATGTTGGCCGAAATGTACAATAACTTGTGAGGCTCATTTTTTAGTCTCATATGAATATTATTTTTGCAATAAATTTACATTGATCCAGGAAAAAATCAGCTAAATTGGATATGTGTGAGTGATCCAAACTTCAAGTTTTCATTCATAATTAGGATCCTAAATTCTTAATGAGAAGTTGTAATGTTGGATCCCCCACTTACGTATATTCAATTGAGCTAAATTTTTGCAACAACACTTGAAAATATATTTTAAAATTATTGAACAGTTTAGATAATTCGTGTGAGACCCAAAAATGAGTCTCGTAAGCTGTTGTACATGCAGTACCCCATTGGTTCAATGCCCATAGTCGGGTCCTTTCAATTTTGGGAGTGTTCCAATCTCATATTTTCAAACGAAAGTTCTTAATAATTTTGTTATTATTACGGAAATTAGTAATAAAAAACTTACGTCCATCTCGAATAATTATTACTATGTAGACACCCCACCTTGGTAGTCTATAATGCTTAGGCCACTTGTAGAGTCGCCACCATATAATGACAATTTTACTTTCGTTATGATCGTCTCGATGGAGTTTCCTAGTCCATTCGTTTCTACTTTCCTTCAAATGTGTTTAGCCTTTTTCATGCATTGTGTTCACGCCAAATTTGTGTTTTTTCGCAACCGAATTATTTTTACTCGGTGCCCAAGTATTTTTACTCTCTAAAGAATCTCATATTTTTAGCCCAAAGAACCCTTGTTGTAAGCCCAAATCGTCTCAGTTTTTGCCTCCAAAATCAACCCAAAATGTGTCAAAATGGACCTAAACCAAGCCCAAACCCATACCACCCGAACCAAGCCCGGACCGAACCAAACCAACCTGAACCCGTCCCGTCGAAAATCTAAACGAACCTTCTAGGTTTGCATGCCACGTCCTTTGTACTAAAATTTGGCATTTTGTGCAATCCCACATTGAAAAACAACTCATTTTGCCTCCAAAATTGACCTATCTATACCCCGTTACCTTAAGCCTTTCAAATCGTTCAGTACCCATTCAGTGCAAGCTTAAGTACAGGCTAACAGACTCTGCTTTAACCTTTGGCCAAGTACTCGAGAAGTTTAAAGTTTCTTCTAGGCGTCTTGCATCAAGGCCCCTCTAGACAGGTGGTCTAGTCCAGATTTTGCCAGTTTCTGAGGGCGGTTGGCTCAGGCTCTGTACGAGTCAAGGTATGTCTTTTGTCTTTCTTTTCTTTATCGTTTAGTTTAGTTTCTTAGGATAGTTCGCATGTTTAGGTATAGTTTTCACATCAAATTCACGCATGTTTAGGTTTCATTTAGTTTTATGATACTAGTTCTTATTTAATTTAAATGTAGAATGTCTGTTTTGCCCTCACATGTTGAGTATAGTTTATATATTACCTTTGCATGCATGTAGCTACCACCTTTGGATGATTTTAAAGCCCAACACAATTGTTACTTTGCCCGAGTAGTTTTGTACACATAATGTCTATTGTCGTTATGTTGCCTGCATAAACACTCGTATATGCTATATCTCTATTCGTTACTATGTTTGCATGCATATTTACATTTTTACTCCTACCATTATGATGTCCGCATTATCTCATGCATGTCATCTATCCCTAGTAGTTATGCTACCCGTTTGTCACCAGCATATCAAAATTACCATCTTACCCCCGTTTTATAAAATTCCCTAATCCAGCTTGGTTTTCCGTTTTAGAAAGTTTCCTAATTTAAAAAGTTTTCTAATTTGTATATGGTTTCCTGTTCTATAAAGTTTCCAAATTTGGAAAGTTTCCTAATGGAGTCGAATGTTCATTTCTCATTAGTCCCGCAACCCATGTGTGTTGCCTATCTCATGTTCAGTTGCATGTCTAGCTTTAGGATAACTCCCCTTAGATCTAAGTACACAAACGGCTTTATTCACAATGGCGGATTGATATTTTCTATGCTATATATAGGGTGCCTACTTCTTTCTTTTTCTGTGTTCCATTCAACGGAGGTAGTTTTTCAAATGGATGTTTTTCCCTTTTGCAAAAGATTATTTCTGAATACATTTTAAAAAATCTACCTATCTGTTTGCTTCGGTCTCATGCATTTGAGGATAGAGACATTATGAGCCAATGGTGATGAGTAAAGGCCAACCATTTGATTGGGCGTGGTGCCTAACACCTTCCCACTCAGTGCCACTTTAACCCTCGGATCCATCTATAGTAATGTAAGGATCAAGCCTTCTCATGTATAGAGTCATTATGGTTCTTGAACCTATAATCAATTGACGACTCAGGTCTTCGTTGGGTACTTGTTTTCAAATATTTGATAATTTTGTGTAATATGGTTTCATCATTCCAGCCACGATCAAGTACTCTAGGGGTCCACACCACCACGAGTCGGATGGCGGCACGCTGCCAGGGGGAACACTCATGTAAAGACCCATATAAAAAATTACTTTTTGGAGAAATTTTGATTTGGCCAATAAAAAGTCCTGGTAATTGTTCCATGGATTTTTCTAATCACAATGGTATAATCAGAAGTTATTTTCGAGTAAGGCAAAGTCATCTTTCGCCCATTTTCTTCGGTGAAAAATGTGCCATTTTTCGATTTTTTGTACTAAAAGTGGGGCGATGAGATTTTGATGTGATTAGAATTTTAAAATTCTAATAATATCATTGTTTTCAAATGGGGGGTACTTCCTTATTTTCATAAATAAATTAAAGTAAAGAAAAAGAACAAAACATTCTCTCCCTCCCTCTGCCAACCCGTCGGCTCCCTCTCTCTCCTCCCTTTCCACCATTTTTGCTCCACCAAGCTCAAATCTCTCCCTCCTCACTCAACCACTTCAAGAACCAAGGCTATTTTCACATTCTACGCGTCGTGGGAAGCTCGGTTCACCTTGGATTCGCACCAAAAGCTCACATTTCAGGATTTGGGGTTTTCTATGATTTCATTTCTCCACCATTTTCAAGCAAATCCTTGAGGAAAGGGAACAATGTATACTCTCTCTAGTTGTATGCTTGTGATTTGTTGCATATAATTGATTCTTGGCCTCAATTTCCTTGAATTTCATGTTTTCTCCAATTTGTGTGGGTTTTCTCACTTTGATTTTTTGATCTATGAAATTTCTTATTGTTTGGTGAAATTGGAAGTGAAATTGATCTCCCTCCATGTTTAATTGTTTTCTAGCATCTCTAGTTTGTGTCTAAACTATCTCATTTGTGATTGGATTGAAATTTCACACCTTAAGGGTGAAAATTTGCATTGTTTACTGTTCATAGTTGTTGTCTCTGTAATTTCCAACAACTATTCTTGTCCTTTGGGTGACATTCGGCCACCCTTTAATGTTCGTTGGGTCCCCAATTGCTCAATACTGCATATAATCGACATTTGACATCATTTTTACCCATGTTTTGACTTGAGAACTATGGTTTTATAAACAAATATGTCATCTTACATCATATGAAAGTTTGAAGGTTTTAAAAAGCGTGCATAGGGGTGTGCATAACCCCTTTTTATCGAAAAATGTGAAATGGTGAAATGAACTTTGAAAAAATGGACTTGTCATTGAATTCAGATAGAATTTTTGGAAAATGAGTTGCTTAAAACTAATGCCATCATTTGGTAAATTCGTTTTTGTAAAGGCACGCAGAGCCTATGGAATCCAATAAAGGGATTTAATCCTTAGTTCTAATGAAAATGATGGTTTTTCTTCAATGAAAGAAATGAGAAATGAGATTTTGGACTATCTATGGTGTTTTGTCGAAACTTGACTTGTGGACTTGGTTTTGAATTTGTGTGAGTAACTTGGGTAGTTTTGGTGAAACAAAAATGGAAACTTGGGAGGTGTTAAGTACATGGAAATGAAAATCTTCTGATGTACATATGATATTTTGGTAACAATGAACACTTGGACATGATTTTGGACACGTGTTATACTTATTTGTGATTTTGACAAACCTAATGAGTCAATGGCTACTTTGGGACACCTTGAAATCTCTTTGGACACTTGATATTACTTTGAACACATGAAATGGTGGGTGGATACTTGGTTGTCACTTGGGTACTTTGGAACTTTAAAAAATCTCTTCTCTTTTACTTGGATACTTGGACTTGCATATGAACATCCTTTGGATATACCTTGCTTCCATGTGCATGCATAATATTTATACACCTAGCGTTAATAGAATAGTTCTTCTACGAGCACGTGTGCTCACTCTATCCCTTTTCAGGTATCCAGCTTTGATCGTGTATGGTTTGAAGTGCATGACTTGGATGATGAACATACATGGCATGATGTTATTTTATTCATCTTCTATGTATTAAATTTTCTTTGGGGAAGATGATAACGTAACTCTAGTTTTTCACTATCTTTTTTTTATTATAGACTTGTAATAACTTATGGGATATTACTTCGATTTCACCTTTGGGGCAAGAGTGTCCGAACATTTGATAGCCAATGACCTAATAATGTACTTTATTTTATGGAAACCTTTTAAGATGGATTTATGAAAATCTCATCATTTGACTTATGTATTATTGAAATTTTTTTATTTATGTTTTGTAAAAGTGTAAGCGTGACAACTCACATACAAGAACAATCATACTACTTACTAGCTGGGGGCTCATTTAAAACTGGAGTTTTTCAAGTCTTATTGCAAGATTCATACACATGGCTTCGAGTTAGTAATTTTTTTTCCTTTCACTTTTATTTAACCTTTTGCTACATGTGAGAATGTTCACAAGTTAGATAGTAAGTTACTGTAATTTACTTTTAACTAGGATGTCAATAGAGTTCAGTTTTGGAGTATTAAAGCTTGGGTACTTTGTTTAAAATTAGGTGAACTCCGGCTCAAGCTCAAATAATCGAGGTTGAGCTCATTAGTGTGCGTAAAACTAGAGCTTGGCTCGCCTTTAGGTCGAACTAATATAGTAATTTAGAATGGAAATTATTGTGTTAACATATACTAGTAAAATAAATGAAGGAATCGATGAGATCTCATTGAAGATCATGTTCACAAAGAAATGACTACTCAATCCGAAGTTTAACTAATTTGAGCTCATTTTTTCTACAAAACCAACGTAAAATTTAGCTCAAACGAGTGTTACCGAATTAAGCAACCCTATTTTTAATTAGCATTTCATACCTATCCATAAACTCCAACCTCGATTTTTTTTTCTTTCTTATTTCCAAGGAAAGTACAAAAAATGATCACGGGCTCAATACCCCCATAAAGGTACGCTGGAAATCAGGCGGCAGTACTGGTTTTCTCTTTCTCAATCACGGGCTCAATAGCCAGCATTGCACGTCAATCCCCACCGCGTTTTTGGATTCTCTTGTTCTTGTCCGTTGAATACAAATCTTTTCTTTTTTGTCTTGGTTTGTCTCGCAAAGAGATTTCACTAAAATGTCGCCCAGCTAGCTAGTAGCTACTAGCTCCAACTTGGTCCAGTGCCTACGCTAGATCAATTTAAACTTTTTAAATTTTTTTTTTTTAAATTTTAATTATTTTTATGACTGTTGGAGTGTTTGGACCGTCTTACATCGACTAAGGGCTAGTTTTGGTAAATTGGGAAAATTGGCTTTTTGATTTTTTTAATTTTTCCCTTATTAAAAAAAAATTGCATTTGTTAGTATTTGGTTAATTTTTTGTGGTTTCTTGACTTGTCTCGACGAAAAAAATCTAAAAAGTATAAAATTATTAGCTAAACTTAAATTTTTTGAATTATTTTTCGTCTTTATTCACAAAACTTTAAGTTTAGCTAATAATTTTATACTTTTTAAATTTCTCTCGTCGAGACAAGCCAAGAAATCACAAAAAATCGACAAAAAACCAACAAGTGCAAAAAAAATAATTGAATAAGAACAAAACCAAAAAACCATAAAATTAGTTTTTTCAATTCACTCAAACCAACCCTAATTATCTCTTACTCCGGTCAAAAACCCGATATCCACGTTGGGATTCGAGAAATTATTTTATTGGGATATCACTCCAATAATCAAATTATGTTCAATTGTGCGGAAACAAACTCGTGAACTAACCGACTGCCAGTTGGGGCTGCTAAATCAATTTATCCAGTGATATTTTGGGTTTGTGGTGTCCCTTAAGTCAAAGAATCATGACAAAATTCTCAATCGTAAAAACGAAAGATAACAGGGATATCACTCTCCTCACTGTACTGTAGTCACAAATCAGGCCCCAATTGGTAAAGGAAACATAACATTCCTGCTCCATATTAAGGCTTGGTTTGGGTAAATTGAAAATTTTGGTTTTTTAGTTGTTCTTATTCAATTTTTTTTTGCATTTGTTGGTTTTCGGTCGACTTTTTGTGATATTTTAGCTTGTCTCGACGAGAGGAATCTAAAAAGTATAAAATTATTAACCAAACTTAAAGTTTTGTGAATAAAGACGAAAAATAATCCAAAAAAACCAACAAATACAAAAAAAATTTGAATAAAGACAAAACTAAAAAAATCAAAAAACTAATTTTTTCAATTTACCCAAACCACCTCTAAAATTGGCACACTCGTATCTGTATTTGATGTCACCTCTAGGCATCGAATCAAAACTTGGCTTTAATAATTTCAAATAATAATCGACAAAATTTCCATTGCTCATAAAGCACTTCAATCTCAAATTCAGATTTGAGTATATGTTTAATCAATGTCAGAGTGATAAAGTATAAATCAATCGAACTTTAGCCTCAAAGTCTCAAGCGATTGGATGAATATCTAAATTTATCGTATAGTGTCGATAACATCATACTCTTTGATATCCAAATCTGTTCGAGCTACCGTGATATAAATTAATTTTGTTCTGTCTGTCCCATTGGTGCAATCATCTACCATAACCGTGTTACTTATCCTGGCATTGGCAACCGAATTCACCGATCTATAGTAGACATACCCAGATCACATTAATCTATTTTCTTTCATCTTATGTTTTAGATCAACAAATGATGAAACATGAATAAGACTAATTATTTTTTATTTAAGTTGTAAAAGAATAGTAAAACCACATTTTATTATATGTTCTTCCCCATTTTTCAGGGAAAAAAAATTCCTCACTTTCAAAATCTTCTATACAGTTATCAAATCTCTATCCACAAAAGTTGGGGGCCCATCATTTCTCTCTTTTTTTAGGAAATAATACAGAGTACATGCATTATACGTGTCTGTCAGATTTTTTTTTTACTGTAGATTAATCTGCATCATGTTTAACCCATCTTGGATAGCTTAAGCAAGCAATGTGAGATAAAGTCTAATACTTCTCTCACATGCAATTCAATGGAGGTACGTGTAAAGATTTAGTGGGTAAGAGCATTGACTCGGACGGAGATTACCGTAAGACCACTCGAAACATAGCTCTGATATGATGTTTCGATAATCAAAAGTGTCCGAGTCAGTTTACACATAAATCGACTAATCAGAAATGATTATTTCCCACTTTCTCTATATAAGAAGGGTTAGTGTTATGTTGATTCATGAGCAGTTTTTCAACCATGGGGAAGTATAGTACTTTGCCAACAAGTCTCTTAATCCTTCTCCTCCTCAACTTTGGAACATTGCTTTCTACTCTTGCTTGTCCATACTGTCCATACCCAACTCCTCCTAACCTACCACCCAAACACCTATCTCCTCCCAAAGTCATCCCCAAACCACCACCAAAAGTGAAGCCACCACCTCAACCTCCAATCGTAAAACCACCACACGTACCCAAACCGCCTGTCGTAAAGCCACCTTACATCCCAAAACCTCCTATAGTAAAGCCACCACACTTACCCAAACCGCCTGTCGTAAAGCCGCCTTACATCCCGAAACCTCCTATAGTAAAGCCACCACCACACGTACCCAAACCGCCTGTCGTGAAGCCGCCTTACATCCCAGAACCTCCGATAGTGAAGCCACCACCACACATACCCAAACCGCCTGTCGTAAAGCCGCCTTACGTCCCAAAACCTCCCATAGTACAGCCACCACCACTCCCGCCAATCGTGAAGCCGCCTTACATTCCGAAACCTCCTATAGTGAAGCCGCCACCACTCCCACCCATTGTGAAGCCGCCGCCACTCCCACCAATTGTGAAGCCGCCACCACTTCCCCCCATTGTGAAGCCACCACCACTCCCGCCAATCGTGAAGCCGCCTTACATTCCGAAACCTCCTATAGTGAAGCCGCCACCACTCCCACCCATTGTGAAGCCGCCGCCACTTCCCCCATTGTGAAGCCACCGCCACTCCCACCCATTGTGAAGCCGCCAACACCGCCAACATTCGTTCCAAAGCCGCCTCCCCCCGTTGAAACGCCATGTCCACCACCACCTCCTCCGTTGGCACCTAAAGGAGGCCAAACATGTCCCATCGACACACTGAAACTAGGGGCCTGTGTAGACTTACTTGGAGGCCTAATTAATATTGGAATTGGAAGCAGTGCTAAGGACACATGTTGCCCTGTTATTGAGGGGCTCGTGGACTTGGATGCAGCCGTTTGCCTTTGCACCACTATTAAAGCCAAGCTTCTTAATATCAACATTATTATTCCCATTGCTCTTCAAGTCCTTATAGACTGTGGCAAGACCCCTCCCGAAGGTTTCCAATGTGCTTAAATTCTTCTCAATTCTTAAGAGAGAAGGGAGGGAAAAAAAAAAACCTCTTTACTTGGAGCTGTTCACTTTTACTTGGTCGCCCGGTATCTTAAAACCTCTTTTTTTGCCGGGCAGGAGCCTGAACAAGGAAGCTTGCGTCTCTATTTTTCCTACTATTGGTACTGTTTTTCAGTACATTAATGGACCTTCGACCTCGACAATAAAGTTAATTGAGCAAGACCCAGTTGATTTGCTTGCGTATTTGTGTGTTTCTCATCTCGTTGCGCGCATATGTAATCCTTTTCCTATTGGAGTTGTTATTTCAGGAAAACTAATCTGTTGTTCAGAGCTTCAAAGTAATGTACTACAGTATTTTAGTTTATGTTGCATAAGTTTTGTTTGGATGGAGAAGAAATCAATGAGGTGAAAGTATTCCAATTTCAGGCCTTCAATTAATTAATGTTTTTATTTGAAGTCAGCCTTCAATTAAGGGTTGCTTTGGATAAATCAATTAAGTGGTTTACTTTTTTTTTTTGTTCTTATTCAATTTTTTTTTTTGCATTTATTAGTTTTGCGTTGATTTTTTTTTTTGTGATTTATTGCTTTGTCTCGACGAAAGAAATCTAGTAGATATAAAATTATCAGTTTGACTACGCGTACGTACAGAATACGAATGTACACGCACGACCATATTTGGACCGTTTATTTCATGAATAGTTGTTTGTTAAAAAATTCTTGCCTGTATGAGTTAATTTTTATATGGAAGAGTTGTTTGTTAAATTTGGACCATCAAAAACATGCACAGATAGTCAAAATAAATCATCTATGCGTTTTGCGTATGCAGACGTGCGTACACAATTTTTATTAAAATTATTGACCAAACTGAAGTGTCGGGTGCCGGCAATCATTCTCGGCCCCGAAGAAGGCTCCAGCCAAAAATTACCAAAATGACACAAGTGTCACCCATAGGGGTGTACACGGTTCGGATCGGATCGGATTGGCATGAATCCAATCCTAATCCGCGAGTCACGGTTTTTAGAAAATACAATCCGTGTCCGGACCAAAAGTCTCACGGTTCGGTTCCAATCCGATCCGCGAGTCACGGATCGGTTCCGGTTTTATCCACGGATTGCATGTTATATAAGACATTATTATTTACGGTAGTCGTAATCTGGCATAAAAATAAATCAAGAAGCATCCCAAAGTACATTATTCAAATTCTATAAATACTAAGGACACCACAAGTTCACAAACATAGAAGTTCGTAACAGCTAATTCCTGTTTTGAAACTAACACATCAACTTGAAACATAGGAAATCAAAATAAAGAGCTCCCGTAGCTAATTAGAGAAGATGTCTTCGTTGGAATCTCACACTCATGGGTCATCAATAAAAATACACATCCAAGTTTTGAAAGAGATCACAGTTTACCTACTAGTCTGTGTAGTAGAAGTTTGTGTCAAATTATGTGTGTGTGTATATATATATATTTTAAAAAATTATATATAATAAAAATCTCACGGTCCGGATCGGTTAATCCACGGTTTCGAAATCAAAATCCGTGTCCGGACCGCGAGTTACGGTTTACTATTTTTTCAATCCGTGTCCGGACCATTAATCCACGGTTAAAATCCAAAACGCACGGATCAATTTAGTTCGGACCGAATTCACGGTTCACTGATTTTTTTGTGCAGCCTTAGTTCTCAAACCCGAAACTATTTTTTACAACTTTCATCAAAATACCTTTCAAGTCTAGAAATCCTATTTTCAATCTCATCTCTTAGGGGATATGATGCAGGACCCACTGGCGGCCATTTTCGACTCCAACCGGCAAAATTTAACTTTTTGTCAAAAGATCCTCAAAATCTTTTGTACTCATTTTTTATTCTCTAAAACTGTACTGAAAAAGTCGCGGGCCCGCCGGCAGTCAGTTTTCGATGAGAATTTTCAACTTTTCTACTCTACCTCCGTCCCAATTTCTTGGCCTCTTTTAGAGACTCGGATTTTTAAGTGGTGTAAAAATTTTGTATTGATTTTTCTATTTTGCCACTAAATTCAGTCAATATTACTGTGATCAAATTTGTAAGGCTAATTTATCATATGAAAGTTAAAACATATTAAATATAAATCTTGTTTGATAGATATCAATTAGTTTTATTATACAAAATTTTCAAAATCATAAAAACCGTTATAAAATAAAAGATAATAAACTAGCCAATTAAGATGAGAAAAATATTTTTTAAGGATAAAATTGAAAAGTGACTCAATTTTGATGGATGTTTTTAAAAGCGAGACAAATGTTTTGAGACATCTCAAAATAAAAAGAAGAACTAAGAAATTGGGATGGAGGGAGTAGTAAAAACGATCCTTGTAATCGTCCAAACGCAGTTTTAACGTCAAAATTCTTCGAAATGGAGTATCCTGAAATCTCCCGTCATCCATTGTCGGCCCCAAACGAACTTTTTCAAAACTTTCTCCAATAGAGTTCTGGTTTTCTTCAAACACATATTTTCAACTTCAAAACCATCCTTGAATGGTATGAGAGTCTTTCTGTGTTTATTTTGGATCCCCAAACATACTTTTCCTAAATTTCCCCAACTAATCCCATTGAGTCTTTCGAAGAATTTTTTACGTCTCAAAACTCTCTCGCTTGTGGTTGTCATTGTTTACCCCAACAAGTCGATGTCTTGCTCATGGATTTAGGGGCACTGCTGTCCCTTTTGAGAGACAACACCTGTTGTCTCACGTAATTTCGGACCGTTCCGGTCACTTTTCGACGATCGGGAACGTTCACTTCGTAGAGCTCGGTGGGCAAAGCAAGTTTACCAACAATCAGTTCAATCGGATATCATTAAGTGCTTAATCGGTACACATATAACTCGGAAATTATGGGTTCAAGTGGGTTTAATCTAGTGTTTCGGATACATTCGTTTCATGATAAAAATGTTCCGATCAAGCACTTATTGATATCCGATTGAACTGATTTTTGGTACACTTGTTCTACTCACCGAGCTCTATGAAGTGAACGTTCCCGATCGTCGGAAAGTGACCGGAGCGGCCCGTAATTGCGGGGGACAGCAGGTGCTGTCTCTCAAAAGGGACAGCAGTGCCCCTGAATCCCTTGCTCATCTAGTAAACCATCTCCTATAGTGAGGCATGTCTTTTTCTCCCAACTGTATATTCTTGAACTACATGATGACCTGATTTTCCTGAAACCGAAGATATGTAGGTAGTCCTGAGACCAAACTCGATCGTAACCCATATTTTTTAAATGTATCCTCATCAAAGATGTTAACGAAAGTACTATTAGTTTCCTTCTTCTCATCATTTCCAAAAGACTTTATTCACTCAGATATTTTCATAGAATTTGTTCCAAGTAGGGTGCTCCGACTTCATTACACGAAACAGTAAATCACCAAAACTCTTTCTTTTCTAAAATTGCGAACCACAAAATTGAGTCATTTGTATCAAACAAAACTGGGTTTTTTGACCCGATGAAAAATTTCTTTTCAAAACACTTGAATTGTCTCCGATTAAAGGGTTGACTTGGCACAGAGGTGACGACTCTGAGTTCTTTTTGTTGTTTCCAAAATCAGCCAAGGTCTCTATAGACATCCCAATTTGGATCCTCTAAATCTCTTTAAGCAGTGGCCAACAGGCTCCTTGATGATGAAATAAATCAAAATGTGTCTCCGAAGCAAGGAAAGATGTTCTTTTATTATCAAAACACAAAGAAAAATATCTTCAAAAAAACTGAGCCTGCACACAAAACCAAAGCCTAGTGCTCCAAACCCCAACCCAAGCGCTCATAAACACTAGTCAAACAACTAGGTTAAAGGTTGACCTAAGCGCTCAAGTTCAAGCTGGACCTAAGAGCTTAGGCCCTCTATGCGCACCTAACTTTGCAGAGCATCTGTCAGGTGGCTAAATGGGTAGATGCTCTGCGGGGACGGCCGATGCAAGCTGCTCCTCCCCCACACACCCACACACACACACACACACACACCTTTAAATAAACTGCTACATACACCTACACACTTCATATTCCAGACTGCCATACACCTTCTCACACTCCATTAGCAATTTCTAGAGAGAATCCCACTGAAATACCTCAAAATCTCTTAAGAGTATCTAAAAATACCTTACAAATCCCAATCTTCCGCCTATATACTCTGAAATCCAGTTTCTAGACCAAACACCAGGCAACAACATTGATATTTCGGCCAAAACAAGAGCATTGTTTCAATCCCAACAACATGTAGAAAACCTTCATTTACACGCTATTTGTTCAACCAAGGGGGAGCCACTGGGCTCAGACTAGTTCCTTGTATTAGTTTCGAGCTCAGTTCGCCTTTATTTTAAACAAATAAGAGGTTTAAAACCTCTAAGTCCAAAAAATCACTTGAGCGTTGAAGACCAGTTCTTGAGCGCCCAGGAGGGAGTTTTAAGAACTTAACTCTGTTTCGCTTGTGTTTTCTGGTTTTTCCCATACCTGATAAATCTAAAACAATCCTATTTACGTATTTCGTTAGCTACAGCTTAACTTAAATAAGTAAATAACTTACTGATTTTCCGATTAACTTGGGGAAATGGTTCAAACAATTTAAGCCCGTATTTTCTGATTAACTTGGGGAAGTGGTTCAAACACTTTAAGCCCCTATTTTCTGATTAACTTGGGGAAATGGTTTTTGGGTTTTTACCCAAACTAGGCCTTAGTAAAGTTTTTCGAGTGCCTTGTGCTGTTTTATTTACTGCTTTAGTATGTTACTTCTAGGTGAACCCCGATCCTTTTCTAGACCTCTGACTTTTTAGTTTAGGAACTGCTACGATGCAGAACTTGAGCACTCAAGAATAGCTTGAGTGCTCAAGTGCGCTGTTGAGCCCTCCGAACCAGTTCTAGATGGACAGTTAATCTTTTTGTACATTTGGTCATTTCATTTCATTTGATACATAATCGTAAACTGCCACAAAACACTATGCACTAGCACACACCTAATGTGTTTATTGCCTTAATCACCATTTATTGTCCCCCCCCTCTGAACACACATTGTGAATATTGGGGATCTCGATAGACACGATTTGAATATTGGGAACGAAATTGACATTTCGCGAATACTTTGAGAACTAAAAAGGTAAATAAGCCTTTTTTATACCGACCGCGGTGTACTTGATTTCGACGGTGTCGGTACCCTCTATTCAATGCAAATCAATCTCGAATTGGGAGAGGGGATATTTGCATCTTGAATCAAACAAAAGAATGATATTGAAATGAATAAGACCACAGCAGAATGAATCTCGAATTGGGAGAGCGGATATTCGCATCTTGAATCAAACAAAAGAATGATATTGAAATGAATAAGACCACAACGGAGAACAGCATAAATATTATTTTTTTTCCTTTGATGGCAAATTGAATTCATATTGTGGAAACTAGAATGCGTCATTTTCCTGGCATTTGTTGGCTCAGCCTTCCAATTGCCAATGACATTGGACTCGTTTCCGAGATATGAATTTAATTTCAGATAAGAACTTCAATAGCAAAATCTAGAATCTATCATACTCTTGGCATTTGTTGGTTCAGCCCTCTAATTGCCAATGAGGCAATGACATTGGATTAGATTCCATAATACAAATGATAATTTAAAATATAGGCGGGTGTTAACATGACCATATACCATAATTTTTTGAATTACCAAAATTAAATAAAAAGAAATAATATTTACACTTGAAACATATTTAAATGTGCAATAATAAATGAACGATACAAAAATAATAAACAGGTGCTTGCCTTGAGTCCGGAATTACAATGAGAGCAAAAGACAATGTTTAGCAAAATGAAACCATAATTCAAGATAGTAACATTTTCTTTACTATCCCGAACTATACATGTCAACATTTTTGCACACAAAATTTTTCTTTGACAAAAACTAGACATCTCCTCCAAGCTTTTGAAGATTTTACTAACACAGACTAAAAAGAAACTAGGATCTTTTTTTTTTTTTTTCACGTCAGTTTTTATGTAAAAACTACAAAGACAAATCTTCTTCTTTTTTTTTTTTTAATAAAGGAGGCAACTTTGTAGGATGAGCACGTGTGAGACCTTTGGGAAAGGAATATATGTGAACAAAACTCTCTGCTGGAAGATGACAAGTGATGAACAAAATAAAAATCTCTTCCTAGACTTTGAAGAAAATTTTCGTGTAGTACTTCCCCAATCCAATTCTCTCTAACTGTATGAGAACAAAACACTCTCGCGGATGACAGCTTTCAAAAAGAGAACTCCAAATCCATTCTGAGAGAGATTTCCTGAACAGCTTAGACCTCTAGGCCTCGTTTGATTTAGGTATTAGGTATATGGGATTGGACTATTTGTACCTAATCCCACATAGTCCCTCGTTTGGTTCCTGAAAAATTGCATGGGATTAATCATCCCAGGACAATTTTAATCCAATACGTATGGGATTGTGTAATACCTAGGGGGGTGTGGGACTATTTTGTCTGGGACAAAACACACAGGAGGGGAGAGTTTACAATTACAAATTGCCATGGAAACATGGGATTGGTCTAAACATGGGATATATTGACATTAATCTTGTGTGAATCAGACAGGGGATTGTGAAAGATTCAAGACTAAATTAGTACCAGTACAAATAGTCCAAAACTATTAATCCCAGGACAATCAATCCTACCTTTTTTAGTCCACGAATCAAACGAGGCCCTCGGGTCTCTGAACGGCCCAAAAGGTCGAAAGGTTGACATTGTCTGATTGAGTTATGAGATATGCCATTTTTCTTGTATCGGCGCGAATAGCATAACAGTGAGGTCTTTGGTTGAGTTATGAATTTCATTTTGGATGAGCGGCAATCACCTCATTCCAAGAGCATGAAGTATCCGGAGCTGCAGGGCTAAAATAGGGAATCAACACCCTTCTCACTATCCCTCCACGCAACACAACTAACATCCATAGAAAGGAGATTTTCATCGAAAATGATAAAATAAATAAATAACAAACGCCATAGTTCTTTTATATATGTACAAGTGTCCGATCGCAAATTGAGCAACACGTTCTTATTTCGTCGAGCTTTGAATTAATTACTTGCTGGCGGTTTGTTTCCTTTGCAGCTAACCAGAATTCCATATTTATCCATAAACGCTTCTGTACGCTGGAATTCAGGCATTACACGTCAGTCACCACAGCGTTTTTTGATTGTCTTATCCCTGTTAATTGAAAACCAAGGCTTTCCCTTTTTGTCTTGGTTTGTATCGCAAAAATGATCCTAAACTGTCGACCAGCCAGCTAGCTCAACTTGGATAAGCCCCCATGGCTAATTGGTTTAGTTGGTCGATTTGCTTCTTACATAATCGATCAGGGGTGATTTTTGGAGTCAAGCGGCGGTAAAGTAAACTCCTATTTCTAGCGTGAGTGGTCTGTCTTTAGCTGAATTGAGAAAAGGATTAATTGAAGTGTGTGTAAACTATGGACACTCTTGACGGTCAAACCCAGAAAAAAGCTCAACTGGTTTATTGCATGCGGTGGTAAATCAATTTATTCATTGATGTCTCACATGGGTCTGTGGTGTCCCTGTCGTCAATGAATCATGCCAAAATTATCAATTGAAAAAACGCAAGAGAACAGGGATATCACTCTCCCTCCCACTGTCCCTTGAATGGAGCTGTGGAGTCTCTGTACTGTAGTCACCAAATCAGACCCAAATTAGTAAAGGAAAACATTTCTACTTATTAATTTGGCACACTCATTTATCTGTATTTGACGTCATATCCTATTATCCACTAAAAAAATTGCTTTAATAAATACTTCAACTAAAATTCGACCACATTTTCCATTTCACATAAAGGAAAAATCTATAATACACGTCCCTTTTAGGGTGTACGATATGCACCCATTGTGTTGTTCATATTGCACCACCTCATAAAAAATGACCTAGAGAACCGGTCATTCGTAACATTTTCGTTTGTTTCGTAACTTTTATACTAAGAAATTGTAACTTTTAGATAATATGATTCGTAACATTTTCTTTCATTTCATAACTTTTTGTTAACTTTTCACGGGTTTCATAACTTTGAGATAATTTTTTTTTAACTTTTCTCAAATATGATTCGTAACATTTTTGCATGTTTTGTAACTTTTATACTAAGCATTCATAACTTTTGGACAATATGATTCGTAACATTTTCTTTTGTTTCGTAACTTTTTGTGTGTTTTGTAACTTTTTGTGGAACTCGTAACTTTGAGATAAAAAATTATAACTTTTCTCAAGTATGATACGTAACATTTTTGCATGTTTAGTAACTTTTAAACTAAGCATTCGTAACTTTTGGACAATATGATTCGTAACATTTTCTTTTGTTTTGTAACTTTTTGTGTGTTTTGTAACTTTTCGTGGAACTCGTAACTTTGAGATAAAAAATTATAACCTTTCTCAAATATGATTCTTAACATTTTTGTACGTTTTGTAACTTTTCACAAATATGATTCGCAACTTTTCACATATATGATTCGTAACATTTTTGTTAGTCTTGTAACTTTAGTAATAAAAAATCATTACTTTTCAACCATGTATAATCGATTAAAGTGGTCTTCAAAATTGAGTTATAAAAAAATAGTTGGGAACAATCAATTACACAACACAACACAATCAATTGGGTAATCGATCAAAATGGTCTTCAAAATTGAGTTATAAAAAACGGGTGGGAACAATTGAATACGTAATCAATTCCACAATCAATTACACAACACAACTCAATCAATTGGGTAATCGATCTCATGTAATGCTCCGAAAATTGGGTAAATAATTATTTTGGTTAAATTAATAAAGTAAAAGATTAGTGTTCACTTATCAAATTTGAGGAATGGGATGTGTCCGGTATGAGTCTTTAGCCATGCACAATTATACTTTTTTAGGTAGCTTTGCTGTGTGATCAAGCGCTGGAAGTATACTGGGGTGGGAATCGATGCCGGATAAAGATTGATCAATGGGTGATCAATCATGAGTCGTGCACAGTATACCCTGAGGTGACTTTGCTGTGTGATCGAGCACCTGAGTATATTGTGGGCAGAAGCCATTGATGAAAACTATTTTATTCGAAGTGGGAACGAAATTTGTGAAACCTTGGGTTGATGACGGAGTATTAAATCTACTGAATTTATTTTGTTGAGAAATGTTGTTCTATGTCTTAAATTAATGTCTCATGTGTTTTAACTGCTGCATGAGTATATTTTTGTAAGGGGGTAGTTTTGGTGTCCTATTGAGTGTAATTTTACCACTCGTGGTGCTACTTTTGTGGCCCCAAACTTCCCCAACGCCAGGTACAGAAGGAGAAGAGGAACCGCTTGCTAAGTTTGAGGGAATGGAGCAGCAAGAAGGTTACGAAGTGTCGAAGCCGTGGTTGTACCAGTAGATCTCTTGCTTGATGGCTCTATTCTTTCCTTTCAGTTGAATTTTTTTTTTAAATAAATGTTTAAGTTTTCCAGGCAATTGTAAAGTTCTTTTTATTCTGGGTTGTAATAAGAAAGCTAACTTTTAGCTTTCCGTAAAAAAAATTATTAAGTATTCTTTGAAATTTTCATGAAGCTGGTATTTTAGTCAAATAAAATTTTCAATTTATGTATTAACGTATCCAATTTTTGGGGCGTTACAACTTGGTATCAGAGCCTGGGTTTTACGTTTACCTCGAGACCACGGGTTTGGGTTGCAATAGTTTTTAGTGTTTTATGGGTTAATTTGTGGCATATTTTAGTACGTCCATCTCATAAAAGCCACATATTTTCGTAAGTACTTATATATATATATATATATATAATAATTATTATTATATATATATATATTTTAATATGTTGTATGTATTTGTTTAATTTGGTCAACTGCCACGGTATAGTTTATAGTACTTGTAAGATTAAGAGGTGCGCATGTGGGCGGTGGATACCGGAGCGTCAATTAGGGACACGTTAGAAATCTAGGTTGAAAACCAATTGAAATCACGATCAGTAGAGTCAATAGGGTTTATCCCTAAGAGATTGAGAAATAGAAGCGAAAGCTGATTCTTCACATGTTATGACATCTACGACCCATCGGAATACATGGGCCTTGACCCAGAAGATCAAGTGGACTCTAAGTCGTTGAAGCATGAAGTTAAAGAGTTCAACTTGGAGCCCATGCGACTAGCGGAAACCCTTAGCGTAGCTTCACCTTTCAAAGGACACGTATCGTTAGTCGTAATTTGTAGAGTTTGCTAATTAGAGATGTCTGGATTGTGTTTGACTTGCAACTTCGAGTAATCTAAATGATTGACTTTGACGTTATTTTTGGGAATGATTGGATTGTTCACCCACCGAGCTGTGATCGACGTTTCGAGAAGGAAGTGACTACTCACCCTCTTAATGAGACGCATTTCAGGTGGGATTGACAAGACTCTTCTTCAACTTATCCAAAATCAAGATGGCACCATACCGAATGGCTCTAGCCGAACTTTGAGAGTTAAAGCATCAATTGTAGGAAATGTTTGATAAAGGTTTTGCCAGACCAAGTGTCTCACCATAGAAAGTCTCAATTTTATTGGCTGAAAATAAGAATGGATCACTTTGGTTTTGTATGATTATTGACAACTCAACAAGATAACCGTCAAGAACCATTCTCCATTATCGAGGATCAACAACCTTTTTAATTAGCTACATGGGCCTCGATGATTTTCGAATATCGATCTCTGATCTGGTTACCATCACCTTCGTGTTAGGAGGAGGATATTTTGAAGTCTGCTATCAGAATAACGATGATTTATCTTGCAGAAGAACGGAGCTGCCATTTTAAGGGGGGTAGACGACTCCATCACCATCATTTTTATGTAACTTGTATTCGCTCGATTAGTATACTTTACCCCAAGAGTTGATTTCATTCAACATCTCTTTATTCCCTTCGTAAACCGGTACAGCCTTGGGGTGAATTCCAATTAATTCAACCTCCTATAGAAACATTTTGCTTATGCTATTTATTACCTATGCTGACTTTACCATTCATATATTTCGCCCTTCTTACACTTAACCTTGTCGTTGTTTTTCCCTACATAACTGTGCATTGAAACGAAATTTCTAGAAATTTCATTGAAACACCTACTCACTCATTCTAAAGTTTAGGCTTGCAATTAAACTTGAGATTGGATTTATCTTTTGGAAATCTTGTTTATTGTACCACTTAAACCTTGTCTACTCCTTTTCCTTTAAGTTGTCCCACTTCAATGATCATCTATTTTAACTTTAGTTAGCCAATAAGATCATCCTTGAAATTCACAATAGGCGTTCTATTGTCGCAATGATTTTTTTGAGCCATCTTATAACTGTTTGAGACCTTTGTGAACAACTAGACTTGGATGCTTGATTTGAAACATGTTTGGCCGATGTGGTTTCAAGGCAAACATCTGCTTTGGATTTTCAAACTCTTAACCTCATACTTGTTTTACAAACTCTTACGATTGTATATTCATTTCTCTTGTGAGAACTTTCGTTTATCCTAATATTTTACTTTTGCACGCCATAGTGTCCGTTAACTTTCATTCGTTTGTTGAATCTTCAATTATTACTATCCCAATAGTGAAACCCTTAATCCATATATTGCAATGACATAGCCCTAAGTCCATTTGTTAAACCTTCACTCGCTTGTTCCATTCATATATCGATCATTGATACATCGATCATTTATTTTTGTCTTTGATTAATCTCGATTGTGACTAACCTAAATGTTTGTGTTTGAAAACCGTAATATCTAGACCATTCGAGTAAGTTGTTCACTTGAACTCTTAATGTTTTCTAGAACCTTGTTGCAATATAACCACTCTTATCTTGAAAACCTTTGTTACCACCCGCAACATTTTTATTTGCAATTTGAGTTATTCATTTTTTTTTTTTTGTTATTTTTTTCACATGTTGAACCTTACACCGTCACTGTTGAAGTATTGTAATGTTTCTGTTTCAGAACATTGATTTTGATAGACTTGATTGTAGCCACTCCAACTCCTTGTACTCCAACATAAACACGACCCCGCTACCTTACTTGTTCGAATAAAATCTATTCACCTCCCTTTTGGTGTTCTGGTCCTTGAACCACTTGTCATTTGGAAATTTTTCACATCATTCACCTTTTCTTGAATAATGAGCACCTTTAGAACTAAGGACTTCTGCCAGTAAAGTTAGTTTGCAGATGTTTCCCATTGATCTACCATATTTCTTATGCGCGTTATGGTTAAGACTTCCCCGTCAATTTAAAGTCGGGGTGGAATCTTGTTTGCTGTGGTAGCTACACCGACATTACACCAGGAGATTCTGAAGGTGCAGAAGTATGACCAGGAGGTGAACTTTCACAAGTATCGTTTGGCTTTGCGAACAGCCCCAGTCGAGTGGAGTATTCATGCGGATGGTAGTTTGAGGTTTCTCAATAGAGTGTTTGTACCGAATTTTGGGACACTACGAGAATTGGTGCTAAAGGAATTCCACAAATCAAGTTTTGTTGTTCATCTAGGAGGAAACAAGATGTATCAAGACTTGAAGCGGCAATATTACTGGAATGGAATGAAGGCAGATGTTGCAAAATTCGTACCAACTTGTCTTACCTGTCAGCAAGTCAAGGCTGAGCACCAAAAGATAGGAGAATCACTTCAGCCATTGCCTATTCCCGGCTAGAAGTGGGAGCACATCACCATGGATTTTGTGACCGGTTTGCCGAGATCAGTCATGAAGAACGACGCCATTTGGGTTATAGTAGATCATCTAACTAAGAGCGCTCATTTTTTACCAATTCAAGTCTCAGATACCATGGACTTGTACAACCGCCTCTACATTGATGAGATTGTTCGTTTACACGGGGTCCCAGTTTCGATCGTGTTGGAGCAAGATCCTCGTTTTACTTCTCAATTTTGGCAGAGCCTGCAAACTACTTTGGGGACGGATCTCTATTTCAACACCGCTTTTCACCCACATACTGATGGACAATCAGAACAGATGATTCAAACATTGGAGGACATGCTCAGGGCTTGCGTTATGGATTTCAAGGGGAGTTGGGAATGTCATTTACCCTTGGTAGAGTTCGCCAACAACAACAGCTTTCAGGCTAGCATTGGGATGGCTTCGTATGAAGAATTATATGGAAGGCCGTTTCGATCCCCAGTTTGTTGGACGGATATTGGGGAGAATAGTTTGTAGGGCCCATACCTTGTTCGTGAGACGACCGAGAAAGTACAATTGATCAAGCAACGATTAGTGACAGCTCAGATTAAACAAAAGAGTTATGATGATAGAAGGACCCGACCGTTAACTTTTAATGTCGGAGATCACGTATTTTTGAAGATTCATCCGCGACATGGGGTTATCCGTTTCAGACAAAAAGGGAAACTTGTGCCTAGGTTCATTGGGCCGTTTGAGGTTCTTGAACGTGTTGGGGTTGCTTATCGTGTAGCCTTGCCATTGCAGATAGCGAGGGTTCATAACGTTTTCCATGTGTCCATGCTCTGGAGGTACCTCGCACATACTAGACTAGTAGGATCTAATTTTAGAAGAGGCTGCAACATTCGAGGGACAGACCGTCAAGATTGTCGACGAGCAAGAGAAGGTACTACAAAGGAAAAAGATCAAGTTTTTCAAAGTCCTATGGCCCCACCATGGGATTGAGGAGACGACTTGGGAGCGTGAGGACTCGTTGCGAGCTAATTATCCTCACCGATTCAAGGACCGAGGAACTGCTTTTAATTTAGGGGACGAAATTTTGTTTAGGGGTGTAGATTGTAAAGACCGTAATTTTAATAGTTACATTATTTAATTAAATATAATACATATAAGTTTTATTCGCATGCTATGTAACGCCTCGATTTTCGGAAGCATTAATTAAGACTGTAACGACCCCGATTTTTGGGTACGTTAAATTTTATTAAAAAGAAATAATAAAGTTTTACAACAATATTTCACCATGTAAAAATACATTAATCTCCTTGCCAAGTACAATTATTCACTACTAGGTATGCTAGGGTTATCTCTACTATGTGGTATGGTCGTCAGCTCTAGCGATGTCCTCCTTAGCTCCATAGACCACCAAACTGTAGTGCTTCTCCTGTTCATCTCCAAAGTCTAGCATAATACGTCCGAGTCGCAAAGCAACATCATAGTATTATACCAGGGTCACACGAAGTGTAACACCGTGAACGATAAATCACTCAATAGCTACTCTAACCCACCCAACCATTGCTTAACATACACGTACAACATATATGATTGAAAAGCAGTAATTAAAGGAATTAAGTAGGAAATAAATCGTAGAACAGAAATTAAACACATAGCTGATTTCATTACTAACCATTAACTTACATGTTCATCTAAGTTTTTAACCTAGAGAACTTTCCTCCCGGTTAACCACTAAGGAATATGACCAAACTGTGATTTACTCCCCCTTTGCTTGCCCTTCACTCGGGGGCCCTGACGGAAGGTATAAGTTATGTACTTAATCCAGCCGTTAACCGCCTCGCAAGGATGAATTTCCCAGGGACGAATCTGTACCACTGGACTACGTATGGCAAATGCTAGGTCCTGTAGGTATATAGCCGAAACTGGTCTATAATACTTCCACCCTTATAACGCCTCAAAATTCAAATGAAGCAAATCACAGAGTGTCATACGCTAGGGTTTTAAAATCATAGCAGACTGCCAAACAATCCTCCAAAACAATCACTTGGCGGAACTGCCATTCAACAACAATCTCGGGGTGACTCCCCATCAATCAATTCCAATTCACTTTTCCATTAACCTCATTGTATATGTTATATCCGCGTACGATCACCCAACCCGGGAACCTAGTTGTCCATTCTAACATTCAACACGTTTATGAAAAGTGCACTTAACAGTAAAAGAAAAGCGATAACGATATCACAATGGTCACAACCGAATATCTCGATTCACAAGTTCATAAAATTCTAGTAATCGAAAACCAGGGGTCTAAACGTAATAAATTCAACTACAGGAGTCAAAACATAATTTTAGTAAACTATTGGGGTCAAAATGTAATTTAAAGAAAGTATGGGTCGCCAACGTCATTTTAAGTAAGTACAAGGGTGCCCAACATAATTTCACGACTCTAGGGTCTTTAGTGTAGTTTACAAACTCTAGGGGCCTTTTTGTAAATAAACATAATACAAGGGCAAAAAGGTAATTTTGCCACCGACAAGGGTAAATACGTAAAAATACTTTATTTTGGCTAATAAAGTCCTAACTTGTCACAAACGCAATTCCTTGATTTTCTTACTAAGTATAAAACTACACATTATGTAATTTACACACACAAGGGCAAAATAGTCATTTTACACCCGAAGGGCATTCTGGTCATTTCGTTAAACTCCTAAATTTCCAGTGGTGACATTTAGTTGATAAAAATAGGTTTCGTGAATGATACACAAGTATGCACGCCAAATTTCACAAAATTACACTTTAAACCTCTAACTTTAACACAACGATCAAGAATAAGGTTAAGCACAATAAATTTATGGAGAAACTCATATAAATAGTTATTAAAGTATTAAAAATTCTTGGAATAATTAACAACATGAACCACGATGGATCTAGAGTTTACTAAGCACGAAAATAAAGTTTCGCGTACATCGCGTTTTAGCTCGGGTTTCGTGAAACCCTTGACTTTGGGCTTTAACCCATCAACTCTAAATTACTTCTAGACTATTATCACACATTCAAAAGCTTGGAATAATTTGGGTACGAGTTTCTACCTTTGGTCCGGACGAAAAGTTCGATGGTAAAGTCCTGTGGTATTTCGAGTGGCAATGAAGAACTCCATTGCGAACAGAATCTTTGGGCTGCGATATCGGGTTCAAATCTTGTCCTTTTCCAGCTATTCTTGTGCCTAAAACGAAGCTCTTGAAGTGCTCTACAATGTTGATGAAGAAGTCTAAGCCTAAAACGCACTCTAACAATGAGAAAAATGAAGATTTGTAAAGGTCCAGTGAGCTGCTTGGTTTGACTAGACCAGAAACTTCGGGCCACAATAACCTGGTCATTTCTCAACCGTTTTTAGTGATTCTTGAACCTAAAACGAAGGGCTTGAAGTGATCTACAATCTTCATGAAGGAACCTAAACCCGAAATCCACTTTAACGAGGAGAAAAATGGAGATTTGTGAAAGGTCAGTGAGCTGTCTGGAAAATGTACCCGAGATTTTTACTGAATTTCGGATGGCTATAACTCACTCAAAACTCAACCGATTTGGACGATTCTTGTGCCGAAATTGAAGTTCTAGATGCCCTCTACAACTTCTGTGAAGAAACCTAATCCTAAAAACAACTGTAACTATGAGCAAAGTGGCTGTAAAAATGGGTACGTGATATGGACGAAAATGAAAATGGGTAGGTGTCTTCTTCCTTCTTTCTTCTTCTTTTCCAGAATCTTTCAATCTCTTTTTCTCTTCCTCTGCCTAAAATATTGAGGGGAAAAGGGTGATGGGTTTAGGTAGGGAAAATGGGTTGGTGGTGGAGTGTTGGTTTGGTGTGATGGGAGAGGTGGAGTGATGTGTGGTAGGAGGTGGAGTGTGGAAGGTGAGTTGGTGAGTGGAGGTGATGGGTGGAGTGTGGAAGTAATTTTCAGCATGGGACGCGGCACACGATGCGTCACAATGCAGTAAAATTTACTCCAAGAAGTGTTTGAACTGTCCGGGTTTCGGTTTCAGAAAGTTATCAAAATATTCGTACGAACTTGGAAAATCGTGGGCAATGTCACTGTGTGCTCAGAATCGCTTAGAAAAATCTTGAAAGTAGAACACGCATTACGATGCGCTCGCCAGGTGAGCGTATCTGGCTGACCTAGGTCCCACAACTGTAGTAGTTGTGCTAGTGTCATCTGTGTACCTCAAAATCATCCTCCGCATTACGCATATTATTTTGGCCACTCGTCCGGGCCCACTGGTAACAAGTCGGTTGAAATCATTCTGTGCACCTCGAGCACTAACTCGTCTAAAAGAGAAAAAAATAACTAAATAAATAAATAAATAAGAGACCCATAAATTGTCAACTAAAGTCAAAATTGGGTAAAATTAAATTAGGAAAATTAGTATTTACAAATATTACAAATTTTATTTTTTTGAAAATTTGGGATATTACAAAGACAACTAATTAGGTTTAATTTAAATAAAAGAGTTTCCATCAGAGTACATGTTGAAAAATGTGAAGTGCAGCCCATTACAAAATACTTAGTATGGTTTGAGATTAAAGGGGTGGGTTCTACAGATTAAGGTTCAACTCTGAATTCCATGACTCCTACTGAGCTTGGTTTGTCGGAAAACTCTTAGCTCTGAAATAACTGTTTCCTTCGACACCAATAGTACCTGCTTGATCAGAGTCTGGCATAATACGTCCTAGTCGCGAAGCAACATCATAGTATTATGCCAGAGTCACACGAAGTATAACACCGTGAGTGATAAATCACTCAATAGCTACTCTAACCCTCCCAACCCTTGCTAAACATACAAATACAACATATATGATTGGAAAGCAATAATTAAAGGAATACGCAAAAAATAAATCGTATAGCAGAAATTAAACACATAGCTGATTTCATTACTAGCCATTAACTTACATGTTCATTTAAGTTCTCAACCTAGAGAACTTTTCTCCCGGTTAACCACTAAGGAATATGACCAAACTGTGATTTACTCCCCCCTTGCTTGCCCTTCACTCAAGGGCCCTGACGAAAGGTATAAGTTATGTACTTAATCCAGATCTTAGTCGCCTCGCGAGGATGAATTTTCCAGGGACGAATTTGTACCACTAGGCTACATATGGCAACTGCCAGGTCCTGTAGGTATATAGCCAAAACTGGTCTATAATACTTTCACCCTTATAACGCCTCCGAATTCAAATGAAGCAAATCACAGAGTGTCATATCCTAGGGTTTCGAAATCATAGCAGACTGCCAAGTAATCCTCCGAAACAATCACTTGGTGGAACTGCCATTCAACAACAATCTCGGGGTAACTCCCCATCAATCAATTCCAATTGACTTTTCCATTAACCTCATCATCTATGTGATATCCGCATACGATCACCCAACCCGGGAACCTTGTTGTCCATTCTAACATTCAACACATTTATGGAAAGTGCACTTAACAGTAGAATCAAAGCGATAATAATATTCTAAGGGTCACAAAATCAAATAACACGATTCACAAGTTCATAAAATTATAGTAATCGAAAACCAAGGGTCTAAACGTAATAAATTCAACTACAAGGGCCAAAACTTAATTTACTAAACTATTGGGGTCAAGATGTAATTTAAATAAATTAAGGGTCACCAACGTCATTTTTAGTAAGTATAAGGATAATCAAAGTAACTTCACAGTTCTAGGGTCTTTGGCGAAATCTTACTAACTTTGGGGCCTTTTGTAAATTAAACTTTATACAAGGGCAAAATTGTAATTTTTCCACCATGAAGGGCAAACACGTAAAATACTTTAGTTTAGCTAGTTATGTCATAACTTGACTCAAAAAGAAATTCCTTGAATTTTAGTAAGTCTAAAACTTTTATAAGAGTGATAAAAGTAAAAAAAGGGGGAAAACGGTCATCTTACACTAAGAAGGGTATTTTAGAAATTTTGATATGCTCATAAACTTTCACGGATTACATTTAATTGATAAAAAGTAGGAACATAAATATCTTTGTAGATTAAGTCACACACTTTATAAAACTACACTTTTAAACCCTAAGTTTAATATCAAGAATGAGAACAAGGTTAAACGTAACATGAACACATTAAATCTCACATAAAAACTTAAATAAGTCCTAATTATGTTTGAGAAGTTAAACATATGAACCAAAATGAATCTAGGGCTTTATATGGATGAAAAACATGGTTAATGGTCAAAACCGTCAAAACTAGGAACACAAGGGGCTAAACTGTAATTATAGAACTTAAACCAAAATTGGAGGGAGCATTTTGTAGCGGTAGTCTGGACGGGGATGTGGTGGTCCGGACTCGTCACACAAAAATAGGGGCGGTTTATGTTTTGTTCGGGTTTCGTTCAACCCTTCACCTTAGGCCTTAACCCTTCGACTTCAAACTACTTCTAGACTATTCTAACTTATTCAAAAGTTTGGAATAGGTTGGGTATGAGTTTCTACCTTGTTTTGTGAAGATTTGGCGAAAAATGGGTTTTGGCGAAAAACCGGCGGAGAGAGCTTTTTGACCGGCCTTGGATGGCTTGGATGGTGAAATGTGGATGACTAGGAGTGCAATGAATGAACTTATGGAAGAAGATCGAATGTCGTTAGGTTTGGAGGTGGAAACCCAAGTTTTGGCTTTACTTTCTCTCTCTAGAATTCCATAACCCAACTTAGAGTTTTCTCTCTTTCCTTGCTATTTTTCTATGTGATGGTGATGTGTGGGAGTGTGAGAGTGTGAGGGACAAAATAGAGGGGTTTATGAAGGGTGAAGGTGGAGTGGTTGGGTTGGGGTGGTGTAAGGGAGTGATTAAACCCATGTGGGGATGTGAGGGGGGTGACAAGAAGGGTGATTGGGGTTGTTAGAGGCAAAGAGAGGGTGGAGGAAGGTCTGATTTTGCAGGGGAGAGGGAGGAGTGTGGGGTTGGTTATAGTGGGTGGAGGAGTGGAGAGTGGGGAGGAGAGAGATGAAGTTGTTAAATATGTATATATACCTATGTGTGTGTATGAGTACTAGTATTACTTGTGTATGTGTATGAATGTGTACAATTGCGTATGAAATGAATTTATAAAAATGTAATGCTCGTCATTAAAATGTAAACGTGCCTTAGGGTTGAATTTGTAGCAATTTGGAAGTATTAAGGTATAGACCGTAGTAATCACAAAATAAGGGTCCTAAGTGCAATTAAAAATTAAATAAAGAAATTAAAGTAATTAAAATGAAATTAAATAATCCTAAATTTTATTAAAAATTGTGGATTATTACATGCTATATATATAAACTAGTTTCCATATGTATTAGTTCCCTAGCATATCCATTTATACGTTTATATAATTATTTGCTTCCCTAAAATTTGATTTTCCTAGATTGTATATTACCTAATCTAAGTTTGCCTTTTTAAAATTTGCTTCCTAAGTAAGGTAGAAATCTTGCCTAAGTAAGTAATATAATTCTCCAAAAAAATAAAATCCTACCAACTTCATTTCCATATACCATTCCTTCCTATATGGATTTTCCATCTCCTAATTACTCCCTCATTTCTTTTCTTATTTTTCTTCATTCTATAATTCCCTTTGCCTTATGCTTTTCCGTCTTCTCTTCACCTTCCTTATTCCCTTCTTCCCCAATACTCCAAAATCTCGGCAGTAGAAAAAAAAGTTCCCACTTCCATTGTCCTTCCACATCAACTCTCTCTCTCGGGCCCTCGTTCTCGGTTTGTCTCTTTTCATGCGGTAAATGTTCTTCTTTCTCTACCGTTTAATTTTCACGATTCTCTCTCGTGAATAATACCGTTTTATTTCACAGATTTAAATTCTGAGAACGTAACCGTTCAACAACATTAAATCCTATCACGTTTGCAGCGCGCTATACCTTTGGAGAAAAAGGTAGGATATCGGAACTTACTTTTTACTTAAGTATATTATTTTTTGTGTGTTCCGTGTATTCACATATATCTAAATATAGTGGTGATTTAAAAGTGATGTGAAAGAAGTTGTTGTCATTGTGTTTTCAACCGTTAAGGTTTTGTAAGTAAAAAACGGAACCAAAGAGATGAAATTCATTTTTCTTGCATGCTGTTCTGTTCAGCTAATTTTCGGCTATTTCTGTTTGGATTTAGAGAAAACATAAATCTTTGAAGCTGTAGATCTCAAAAAGTTAAGAAACTTTCATAGAGAACTTGTTCCAATCCGAGATTCGTAGAATTAACTGTGATTTTTCGAATTTGGCTGAACTTAACAGTTTTGGGACAGATTCACTGTCTAGCTTAAAATGCTATTTCGCTTCATTTAGGACTGGATTTAGGCTTCGATCAAAACAGTGAACTTGTGTAAAATTTGATGAGATATCTTATTGTAAAATTTCACGATTTTTGGAAACCGTTTGCTATTTTTAGTGGCTGGATTTATAACTGACATGTATGGCTCGAGATAGTCAATCTTCATTAAATTTTCATTTCATGCTATAATTGTATGCATGTGTTTTCTTACTGGTGTTTTGTTGAACCATTAAATTTGGGTAAACAATTATTTTGGTTAAATTAATAAAGTAAAAGATTAGTGTTCACTTATCGGATTTTAGGAATGGGATGTGTCCGGTATGGGTCTTAAGCCATGTGCAATTATACTTTATTAGGCAGCTTTGCTATGTGATCGGGCGCCAGAAGTATACTATGAGTGAGAATCGATGCTGGATAAAGATTGATCAATGGGTGATCAATCATGAGTCGTGCACAGTATACCCTGAGGTGACTTTGCTATGTGATCGAGCACCTGAGTATATTGTGGGTGGAAGCCATTGATGAAAACTATTTTATTTGAAGTGGGAACGAAATTTGTGAAACCTTGGGTTGTTCTATGTCTTAAATTAATGTCTCATGTGTTTTAACTACTGCATGAGTATATTTTTGTAAAGGGGTAGTTTTGGTGTCCTATTGAGTGTAATTTTACCACTCACGGTACTCCTTTTGTGGCCCCTGGCGTCCCCAATGCTAGGTACAGAAGGAGAAGAGGAACCGCTTGCTGAGTTTGAGTGAATGGAGCAGCAAGAAGGTTACGAAGTGTCAGAGCCGTGGTTGTACTAGTAGATCTCTAGCTAGATGGCTCTGCTCTTTCCTTCCAGATGAATTTTTTTTAATAAATATTTAAGTTTTCTAGACAATTGTAAATTTCTTTTTATTTTGGGTTGTAATAAGAAATCTAACTTTTAGCTTTCCGTTAAAAAAAAAAATTTATTAAGTATTCTTTGAAATTTTCATGAAGCTGGTATTTTAGTCAAATAAATTTTGCAATTTATGTATTAACATACCCAATTTTCGGGGCGTTACACGATCAAAGTGGTCTTCAAAATTAGTCTATGAAAAACGGCTTGGTATAATTGAATACATAATCAATTCCATAATCGATTACACAACACAACACAATCAATTGTGTAATCGATCAAAGTGGTCATCAAATTTGAGTTATCAAAAACGGTTGGGAACAATTGAATATATTATCACTTCTACAATCAATGCTATAATCTATTATACGACACAATCAATTATGCAATGCAATAAAATGGGTAAACGTTGCAACATCGATTGTTCAATCAAATTGTGTGAGTAGAGTATTTGATTTGGCAATAGATCATTATCAATAACCTTTCTAATAGATTTTGAAATTGGCTAGTGAGATGACCTGCATCAGCTAACCTACTTACCCTTAGTCTAACTACGTGACTCGAAACTTTATCTCAAGTTATACAGTAGCTAGTGACGAATCCTTATATACCACATGTTAGTATATCAACTTCCCGATGTGGGACTCCTTAAGGGGTTCTCAGAGTTAGAGACAACACTACAACCAGTTTTGCATTCAATCACTCTAGATAACTTCACATAATCAATGATAGATTCTAGATTCTATTTTCACTACGGTTCTAATTCCTCAATTGATTGGTCTTGATAACACATGTGACTGATCATCTTATAAAATTGGAGTGATCAATTATTTTTACTCGTGTTACGAGCACTAATTTTCAAGTCACTAATAGTGCGCTCTTCATATTATCTTATTGCAGTTAACATTATTTTGGTAATCTTGTGTCAATAACTTTGTAGCTCGAACATTACTTTTATTGTTGGTGTTTCGTATTTGTTTAACTTGGATGATTGACTCCATTGTTGCTTTATTAAAAACTATTACTCCCTCCGTCCATCTTTGTTAGTCCACTTTCACTATTATTAACACGTTAAAAAATTGTACATATTTGTCATTACAAATTTCTAAAAATATGCAATATGAATCTTATTTGATAGCTCTCAACTAGTTCTATTATACAAGTTTTTCAAAATCATAAAAGCCATTATAAATTGAAAGATATAGACAATTGAAGACATAACACGAATGCTGAAAATTGACCAACAAACACGGACATAGGAAGTATTTGCTAGAGAACTAATTAGGTAAAAAGTTATGTTATCATTTTTTCTGGAAGTAAATGTCTTGTGCAATATATTGAAAATATGCATTTTTTAAAAAATACGAAAAAGAAACAAATTGACCTTACATGGTTCAAACAGTCTTGAAAATAGTTTATAAAAGTATTTGGCTTTGAATTTTTATTTCATTTGGATATTATATGGCCTTTGTAATTGTTGAGGCAGATGTGTTTCAAAGAAGAAAATGAATATTTTGTTAAATTAATTTTAGTTTCAATCTTCCAAAAAAATAAAAAAGAAGAAGAAGATATTTTTATTCTAAACTAATTTTAGATATTAATTTGGGCTTCTCTTCCCTTCAAAGTTCAAATTTGAAAACACTTTTACTATAACTATTGCTCAACTTATTTTACAATTTAAACTTATAATAGTTATGGCACAACTTATTGAGTCTATGGCATAATTTAAAGGAGGATGCTAACACCTCGTTTGATTCGGGTATTAGGAGGTGGGATTGGACTATTTTTGTCCAATCCCGCGTTATCCCTTGTTTGGTTCCACAAAAATGGCATGGAATTAAAAATCCCGGGACAAGTTTTATCCAATACGTATGGGATT
This sequence comes from Vaccinium macrocarpon, assembly GCA_022606695.1. Classification (NCBI taxonomy): domain Eukaryota; kingdom Viridiplantae; phylum Streptophyta; class Magnoliopsida; order Ericales; family Ericaceae; genus Vaccinium; species Vaccinium macrocarpon. The sequence goes on from CM040170.1 coordinate 28,703,462, forward strand.
ACACAATACCTGGGGGTGGTGGGATTGTTTAGCCCCGGATAAAATGAACGCGGAAGGGAAATCCACCAAATTGCAAAAATGCCACTTGTTTAATCCCGAAACGTAGTTTAGGGAACCAAACATGGGATTGGCCAAAACATGAGATATCCCAATGTTAATCCTGCATGAATCAAACAGGGGATTGTGTGAGATTCAGTATTAAATTAGTCCCAGGATAAGTAGTCTAGGACTATCAATCCCAGGACTATTAATCCCACTTTTTTTAGTCCGCGAATCAAACGAGGCCTAAGTGTACAGAAAGACATTTGACAGACAATGTACAGAGCTGTTCGGGGACCCATATTTGGGTCCCACGCAGATGATCCGAACCATTTATTTATCTTAGAATAATTTTCCGAGGGGGCCCGCTAAAAATCAGCTTGAAAAGAGATGGAATTTTAAGTGGGAGAAAAAAGGATGAAAGAGAGATGGGATTTTAAGCCTATATGGCATATACGGTTCAAAAGCCATGATTCTAAAAGTGGGGTATGCATGGTGTGTCGTACGGGATGGAGGAGCTTCTGAGTTGGCAAAGGTGAGGTGAAGTTGAGAAAATACTTTTATTGCTCTTTGAACAAGCCATGATTCCAAAAGCCAAAAAATAAAGAACAATTCAAGGTATACCAAATTTCAACTATATTATTGCCCTATACACAGGAATTAAATAGAACATGATTCTGCGTATGTACCTAGGAAGTGAAATTTACAAACATCAACCTATATTGACTTCCTGACATTTTTCATCTTTCACATTCGTGTACGTAGACAAGTATGAAACAACAATCTGGCTTTATAGCTAGCATTGGTAGAAACTCGGAATTGGGAGAAACAAATCAGAAGACTTTCAGCAACCCTTAGGCGTGGAGTATTTTGGAGGCAGAGACGGCAGAGCCGAAGTTAAAGTGTTACTTGTAGGATTGCACCAAAATTAAGCAAATCTCTCCACTTGGGTGAAGACAGTAATTTTTTATTCAGATTGCGATAGATTAAATTTATATGAAAAGGTTGGCAAGGACGGCCCAACCTCATTGGAGATCCAAGGCGAGAAATAATAAGATCTCTTCAAAACTGGGTTCCTCACCCACAATTGTAAAAATGGAACTACAAAAGCAATGAAAATCAAATATCAGATGAGAAGTTGATTCTGTAAACTTACTTGGTGTGTCTTTAACCTCCTCTATCTTGATTGTTTTTGCTCCTTTGCTACGACCACAAAAGTAGAGGCGAGCGGCGGCATTTGACACACCGTTGGGTCTAGACTCTATGGTTTGTGGGAAGGAGATAGCGACAATAGGAGATGACGATAGGAGATGGCGATAGGAGATGGCGGTGTCCGATGAAAGATACACCGCTGGTCCTCTACTCTGGGTTGTTTTTTCCCCTTTGCTAGGTTTATATTTTTAATTTTTTTTTCCTTCGATTTGTTAGGTAACCTGTTGCTCAAGTTAACAAGTCACCAATTTGTAACTTTTTATAATTGATTCATAACTTTTAGCAATCCAACGGTGGATAGCACGGGTGCATATGATACACAACATAAGAGGGGTGCGTATTATAACCATTTTCTCATATAAAACACTTCAATTTCAAATTCTAAAATAGGCATAAAGTAATAAACCAATCCAAACTGAACATTAAGACTCAATCGGTTTTTATAAAGAGGTAGAAATTTCATTAAAAGTCACAACCCGAAACAAATAGGAGTCTATTTGTTTATTGATTTTTATTGATGCCATTGTCCTCAATAATTAGTGGTGACTCTAGGATTTTGGAAGCGTGAGGTCATTCATAAACATCAAATATTTTTATCAACCATAAATCAAAGAAACGTCGCAGTACCGGCAACTAAAAATCTTCTTTCCAACAAAAATCACATTCAATTAAAAAAAATAAAAATCACATTTAAAGCTCAGCCTAGCAAAATAGATCAACCTCTCCTTATAAAAAGAACAAAATGAGTGATAAGAATTCAAACAAACCACATAGAGAAATAATTTTTATGAATTTTTAGAAGTTATATATCCAGTAGTGTCATCACCTAATTTAGGGAGTTCATTTATGAATATTTCAAAAAAATTAATATAATTAGTGGTAACTTTTTTTTATCCGTGGGGTGACCCCACTATCTATAAGGTGGAGTCTCCCCTATTTATAATACAAAACCCAAATCTATTCAAACTGGCGTTTATAAAGTCAATTTGAAACCACATTGCTCCAAAGTCATAACTACCGATCTAGGATATAGATATCCAAAACACATCGATCTATTTTCTAAATTTTATCTTATATCAGCAGAATGATAACGCGTGAAAAAGACAAATTCTTTTTTATTCTATTCAAAAAAAGAAAACTGTTCATAAAAACAAATGTTGGAAAAATATGATTTATCTAATCATAAAAACAAATGTCAAACATGTTCTTCTTATAACCACTCAATGGTTTCGGACTCTTACCAAGTTCTTTATATTTTCGAAGTGTCACAAACCTCTTGTATTTTTTGACAAGAGCACCCAACTCCTCATCATCAATACTCTCATCCGTGTCGCTATCCTTGGTGATTTCCTCTTTATCAATTTTGAAAGCAATATCCTTACCGGCCTTGGAAACGGACTTTGAAGGTTTGAAGTCCGACAAGTGATTGAGTTCAAAGATTTGGAGTTTACCAACCAACTCGACAAAGGAGATGTCATCAACATCCGACCGTTCTTCTATGGAAGTCACTTTGGTCAAGAACCTAGCCGGGAGGGACCTAAGGATTTTACGACAAATCTTGAGATTGGAAAGAGGCTCTCCTAAGCTATGAAAAGTGTTCACGATTTCGGTGAGCCTAGTTACGAAACTATCAAATGTCTCTTCTTGATGCATTTTAAGTTCTTCAAATTTAGTGGTGCACATTTGGAGTTTGGAGACTCTCACGGTTTCAATTCCCTCATGGAAGGTACGAAGGATCTCCCAAGCCTCTTTTCATTTGTGACACAATTTAAGAAATGCGATTGACCTCGGATCTAGACAAGGCATTGAAGATAGCACTCAAAGCACGTGAGTTCATCTCACATCTCTCAATATCCGCCGGACTCCACTCCGATTCATTTTTCTTTCTTACCTCTTTAGAGCTAGGATCCTCAATCGTGGGTTCGTCATAACCATAAAGCACGGACCTCCAAACCCTAACACCTAGGGCAATCAAGTGATTTTTCATTTTGGATTTCTAAAGCGAATAGTCACTACCATCAAAGTAAGGGGGTCGAGCATATGAGCCACCCTCCATAGGAACACCCCTATCCATAGTGCAAACAGGATCAACTCAGGTAGTCAAACCAACAAAGAGCACACAGGCTCTGATATCAATTGAAATTATGCAAAGCACTACAAGTCCTAGAGGGGGGGTGAATAGGACGACCTCTTCAAAAACAAACCACTTCGATTTCAACCAATTTAATCATTCACCATGGCAAATCAAACAACTCAACAAATTCGATATAGAGTAATTAAACTAATGAGACAAAACACACGATATACGTGGAAACTACTTAGGGTCTAAACACCCTAAGCATAAAACCACGGCCTAGTCCTACTCATGCATTCCATAAATCAAAAGGTTTACAAGAATTAACAAGACTAGGAATTACCCAACAAGCCCCTTGTGACACCTAGCTCCAATTCTTGATGTAGTACCCCGTACTCCTCTTTGATTCCATGGACTCCACAAGCACACCCGTCTTTATCTCCGAGTCAACTCGGCACCGGTCCAACCGGCTCATGTAGAAACAAGGCAACACAACATGATGTATGAAAAATATTTGATTTTTATGAAAGTTTTTGCAAACTAAAATCAATCTAGAGTGGATCCATGGAGAGGAAGACTCTAGATTGAAGAAAGATGAGAAGAGCAAGCTCAAATCATCAAGAACATCAAGTTCACAAAAGAGAGAAGAGATGGAGAAAAGATGGGACTTTCTCTCTCTAAAAGGGGCTGATTTTCTCTCAAGTCGGGTTATGTGAAAATGAGTGAAAAATACCTTTTATAGCTCACATTTTCGTGCACCACAATGCAACCAATCAAAACAAGACACTAGGCCACTTAAAGAGTCTGCCAGACCCGTGTAGACGCGCGCGTAGACGCATCGTCAGGATTTAGACACTTGGCACAATCTTAACAGATAAAGCCAGACGCGTGTAGACGCAATAAGCTCAAAGCTAAATCTTAATGCCTAGCTCATTTTAAATGTAAGATCCGAATAAAGCAATATTAAGCCAACTTAATGCACATTAAAACATGTTATTTTGAATGGCCTAAATGCACAAATGATATGCAAGAATATACCTCATTGGATTGAGCTTCTAAGCACTTGACTTGGCGATGGATTGATCACGAAGCTTGAAATTCCCGAATGGAGCATCTAGACTTGACCCCTAAGCACTCTAATACCCAAACCCCAATAACCAAATTACAGACTCCGAAAGACTTGACATAACCCGGAAAATGCCAATAAACCTAACAGCTAGCCTATTGCTACTATTCTGTGGTGTTCCCATTGCTGTTGTTTGATCTTTCTTGGAGTTATGCAACTGCTATTGCAACTTTGAGAGTATCTGATAGCCTTTTACAACTACTATGTCGTTGCTACTACTCTGTGGTGTTCACATTGTTGCTGATATTCTTTGGAGTTATGCAACTGAATTTGCAGTTGCAGTCACTTGATTAGCCTATTGCTGCTACTCTATTGTATTTGTCATGACTGTATATATAGGTGTGCTTTTGGTTGTACAAGTCACGACAATCTTTGTTCATTTTGGTTGTCATCTTGGTAACCATCTTGGGTGTTTACTCTCGTTATTTTAATAATAAAATCTATCCTTTTTTGTTGTTCAAAAAAAAAAAATACATCAAACATTCTGAGAGTTGAGCGTAGTTTTCTGGTTCACTTACCGATCAGATTTTAGTGCAACTTTCGTTCGGTAAAAATCGTGTAATCCTAGGAAGCAGACGCCCAAGTATTCCATTAGCACCATAGTGGAGGGCGAATTTTCTTCAAGGATAGAGTATTAAATACTCGCCTCGATTCAAATCGTCTATTGTCAATTTTCAGTGTACTGAAATTGGTTCGGTACGATTTCTTATTGCTAACGATTTCTGTTTTGTTTTCTGTTTTATTTCTTATTTCCAGTATTTTTTAAACTGGGTTTCCAACAACAAATTCTGTTTTATTTAAATACAGGATAAAGAAAAGTAAAACCACATTTTATTATGCGTTTTCCCCATGTTCTTTTACCGACATAAAACTTGGCTGCCGCTTAACTCCTAACTTTCAAAATCTTGTGTACAGTTTCATCAGACCTCTATCCAAAAAGTTGGGGCCCTTCATTTTTTTTTTCAGTGAAATAGAACAGGACTATGTACATCAAAATACGTGTCAGATTTTTCCAGAGGGGTCCATCTTAAAAACTAATAGCAATAGGTGCAATATAATCTAAGCTATATTAACCAATCTTAAATAGCTTAAATTAGTGATGTGTGATAAAGTGTAATAAATCTCATGTGCCGCTTAGTAGCTCGTGGAGATCATACGTATATGGATCAAGGAGATGAGAGAATTGACTCGAGCCGAGATGACCACATGAGATAAGACCACCCGAGACTTTTCTCTAATATGGTGTTGAGTTTCTAGCTAGAGCCAATCGAAAATCAATTAGCAATAGGCAGCCCCAAAATACTCAGTAGATAATTTTATTGAAACCAAGTTTCGATGACCTAGTTGAGCTATTAGGATAAAGACTTATTAAAAATGATTTTTTTTTTAATTTTTTGTTAGTTAAGAGTGTCTCGGACAGCTTAAGCGAACCTTGAACTGTCAAAAATGATTGTTTCCAGCTCCCTCTGTATAAGAAGAAGGTTTGTGTTATATTGATTCATAAATAGCTTTTCAAACATGGAGAAGAATAGTACTTTGCCAACAAGTATCTTAATCCTTCTCCTCCTCAACTTTGGAACATTGTTTCATTTTTTTAACAGCAAAAGAGATTTTATTAATCTTTGGAAACAAATTACAAAGATTAAGAGGATCCTAAGCATGAGGCATCACGAAAAAGAAAGAGCCTGCTATAAAGAAGGCCTCTCAATCCGAAGACACCATCCGCTAGAAACGAAAGGGAAAATAACATTCAAAGGCTGGCAAGAAACCAACCAAAACCCCCAATCAGAAAGCCACCAAAAACCCAAAACAAAGACAAAGAACTACCACAAAGCAAAGAACTACCAAAAACCCAAAACAAAGACAACCCAAGCCCAGAAAACCACAAAGCAAAGAACTACCAAAAACCCAAAACAAAGACAACCCAAGCCCAAAAAAACCACCACTATTGAAAACAAAGAGGATCAAACAAGAAGCTAAGAAACTAGATAAAAAAACCCCAACGACCTTATTGGCTTTCATCAGAGAAACTTCTTATGACTTCATCATCATCCCCCAAATATCGCCCAAGATTTTGTTTGTTGACTGAGTAGCCTGAGGAGAATCAAGGTGAAACCTGTTGATGCCTTCAGAAGAAATAGATAAAGCAGCAGCTGCAATCGCCGATCTAAACACAACACATTTTTTTTTCTTTCGACCACCGTTCTTTCTAGATTTAGGAAAGCCCAACCTTTATGAATTCATTTTCTGTTTCCATTTTACTTTCCCAGCAACTTTCACATCGTTAGTTGGATTGAGGTCCACACATAACTTAACACCCTCAGCATCTTTTTCATTAAGAAAACTTACTTCAGAAAGATTCCAAAAAACCTTCATCAAATTCTGTAGCCTCCTTTTCCTTGTTGGTACCAACTAAATTTGTATCCTTTTCTTCAAAAGAATCAGATAGCACTAAGTCCCTGTAATTTTTGGCCCCTGATATGCTACCTTACAACAACCAACCAACTCATGCTTGGCCATCTTGTCCAAACCAAACAACTCCTCCTGAACTACCACCTAAACACGTATCTCCTCCTCCCAAAGTCATCCACAAACCACCACCAAAAGTGAAGCCACCACTCTCTCCCCCTAAACCTCCAATCGTAAAACCACCACCACCATATGTACCCAAACCGCTTGTTGTAAAGCCACCTTACATCCCAAAACCTCCACCAACATTCGTTCTGAAACCTCCTCCCCCGGTGGAAACGCCATGTCCACCACCACCATCTCCTCTGGTACCTAAAGGAGGCCATGATGATTTTCTCAGTTCAATGCCCAAAATTACAAAAGAAATCAAGAACAAGATGATTGAAACCCTAAAATATGTGCAAAGAACAGAAAGAAAAACTAGAAAGAGAAGCTGTGCAACTGAATTCTCATTTCATGACCCGATGATGTATATGCGCCTAACCACCCTTTAAGTAGTAGTTAGTCACTAACTAACTAATTATAAGGGAAATAATCCTCTGTGTATGAGACCGTCGACTCCTTATATCATCTACCCTTTATAACACCCCCTTCAAACTGATGTTGGTGAGGCACCAACCATCAATTTGCCTTTAAGAAAAAGAAACCAAACAACAGATAAGGCTTTAGTAAAAATATCAACCAATTAAGCAGCAGTCCCAACATGTAAAACCTGAACAAGCTTGTCCAAAACTTTCTCGGGAATGAAATGGTAATCTACCTCGATATGTTTAGTCCTAGCATGGAAAATAGGATTAATGCAATGGCAGAAGAGTTGTCACACCACACAACATATGGATTAGAAGATGCAATATGCAATTCACCAAGTAACTGATGAAGCCACACAACATCAGCTGTACATTGAGCCAATGCTTTATACTCAACTTCAGTAGAGGACCATGCGACAGTAGGCTGCTTCTTGGCACACTAGGAGAACAAGTTAGAACCCAGAAAAATACAAAACCCTGTGGTAGACCTCCAGTCAGTGGAATCCCCTGCCTAATCTGCGTTCGTATAAGCAGTTAAAACTAATGGACCAAGAGTAAAATGCAAACCATGCAGAATCCTCTTAACCAAAACAAAATGAGAAGCCTTGGGTGCATGCATATTTTGACACACAACATTGACAGCCATGTGCTATTTCGGTCTAGTTAAAGTTAAGTATTGAAGAGAGCCTACCAATGTACGAAACAAAGTCACATCTGAAAAGGTATCATCTGAAGACACAACAGGCTTGACAGAAGCAGGATTGGAACTTGGTTTACACTCTAACATTCCTGCCTTGATAAGTAGCTCAGTAGCGTACTTCGTCTGACTCAACATCAAGCCAGACTTAAAATATTGTACCTTTATCCCCAGAAAATAGTTAAAAGTACCTAAATCTTTCATAGCAAACTTTGCTCCAAGAACAGACACAAAGTCAGTAATATATGATGCACTACTATTGGTGATGATAATATCATCTACATAAACCAAAACTAATGTAATGATCGAATCTGTAGAACATATAAACAAAGAGGGATTAGCTTTAATGTTAACAAACCCACGTGAGATAAGAAAGGCAACAAATGTGCAATACCAGGCCCTGGGTGCTTAACATAGGCCATACAAAGCTTTCATGAGCTTACACACAAAGTTAGTATGATAAGGATCGCTATACCCCATTGGTTGTCTCATATATACCTCTTCCTCCAACAAACCATGTAAGAAGGCATTGGATACATCTAACTGTCTCAAGGGCCAGTTATGATGTACTGCCAAGCTCAATGCTACCCTAATTGTGGGTTGTTTAACCACTGGACTAAAAGTCTCTGAAAAATCCAACCCTTCTTCTTGTTGATTGCCATTAGCTACAAGTCTAGCCTTCTATCTGGACACAGAACCATCAAAGTGCCTTTTAATCTTATAGATCCATTGGCATCCAATGACATGAGCCATAGGAAGAGGTTCAACCAGATCCCAAGTATCCTATGTGAGCAAGGCTTGGTACTCCTCATCCATGGCTTTTTGCCACACACTGTGTTTATTAGCCTCAGTAAAATGTCTAGGTTCAATAACAGGTAAAGAACTAGCTACAGGACAAGTAAAAAAAGTAGAAGTAACAGTAGACAGTAAAGAAAAGGGTTGTTTAGGCTTATGAATACCACTTTTAGACCTAGTAACCATGTGATGGGAAAAAATATGTAAAACACTAGAAGAAGAAGTAGAAGAAACAACAAGAGGTGGGCAAATATCAGAATGTAGACAGGAAAAAGAAGGCACAGAGACAATGCTGGAGGAATTGGATACCACTGGAGAACAAACAGAAGAAATAGCTGGAAAAGAAGAATCTTGAGAAGAAAGAAAGGTAGACACAGGAACAACAATATCATCAAAAGTGGTAAGAGGAATATATAGTCGAGTTGGAGAACATACAGGAGTAGATACCAATTTAGAATATGGGAAAGAATGTTCCACAAACTTAACATGTCGTAAGACATAGACCTTATTAACTGCTGGATCAAAACATCTATAACCCTTTGTGGTGGCACAATAACCAAGAAGCACACAAATTCTGGATTTAGTTAACAATTTATGAGGTGTGTAAGGCTTGAGCCAAGGATAACACTCACAACCAAAGTTCTCAACAGAGAGTAGTAAGGTTTAGTATGAAAGAAAAGGCTAAATGGTATTTGAAAACCAAGAGTGGAATGAGGAAGTCTATTAGTCGATAATATTGCTGTAATCAATGCTTCTAACAAAAACTCAAGAGGAAGACTAGCTTGATGAAGAAGAGTCACAGTAGTTTCAATGAGGTGCCTATGCTTCCTCTCAACCACACCATTCTGCTCTGGAGTGTGGGGACAGGAAATCTGGTGAATCATGCCAGCATTAAAAAACAAGGACATAAGATAATTATTGATGAACTCCCCCCCATTATCAGATCTAACAATTTTAATAGCTAAATGAAATTGAGTATGCACAAAGGCTTTAAACTGAGCAAGTTTGTCTTTAACTTGGGAATTATATTGCAAGGGAAACAACTAGCAAAATCTAGTACAGTCACTTGCCAACAACAAATAGTATCTAAAACCTTGAAATAAGGAACAGAACTAGGTCCCTACATCAACATGAACCAACTCAAAAGGAAAGGAAGCATGAGAATCAGAAATAGGAAACTGAAGTTTATGACTTTTGGCTACATTATAGCTTGAACAATGAATCTGTGTAACCTTATTAACTGGAAGATCAAGTAGTTTTTATCAAAGGAGAAAACAGAGTAGAGCTAGGATGACCTAGTCTTTGATGCCACAAAAGAGTAGAAGAAACAATACACATATTGGCTTGAAATAACCCCACTTTAGATGAGTTCAAAAGTGGATATAGACCCTGATGGTAGGGGCCCTGGTAGAGTACTTATTGTGTTGCCTTGTCTTGGATGATAAAGCCATGAGAATCAAAGATATTGAGGCAATTATTATCTTTAAAGAATTGATGAACGGACAAAAGATTATGAGAGATGTGTGGAGCATGAAGTAAATTACTAAGGCTAAACTGAGCACTAGGTGTGGGTAAAATGCCATTACCTAAATGAGCAATAGGAATAGTTGTTCCATTTCCCACAGCAAGACCTTGAGATCCAGTGTACGGCTGATGCAGTGACAAATTGGACAAATCATGGGTTACATGAGTGGTAGCCCCACTATGAAAAAGCCACTGCTGAGATGGTGTAGGTTTAGAGCCGACTAACTGACCATTAGTACCCACAACAGAACCAACTAGAGCAATTTTATCAAAATTCTAAGGAAGAAAAGTAACTGGTCCTGGTGTTGGTCCTAGTGTATTCACTGGATATGAATGAAATTCAGACATAACTGGTGTAAACTGAGTGAAGCCAGGAGGCACAGATGATAACCCTTGCACAGAGTCTACAACAAACCCTAGAGGTGCTAAAACTAGATGTGCCTGATCGAGGAGGATATGCCATATACCCTTGTGTAACAAAACCTTGTTGCCCTTTGTCCTGTGATAAGGGAGGCTTCCAAGAACCTCTAAAAGAGTAATTCTATGCTGAATTCTAAGTCTGATAATGCTGAGAAGGATTCTGATTCTGGTAAGACTGTGTTGCAGGTTGAAAAATCACATTCTGAGGTGAGTTTTGATTTTGAAAATCCTGTGTATAAGGTTGAAAAGCCAAATTCTGCCTATGATAGCAATAGAAAGCTATATGATTCGTTTTCCCACAGATTTGACAACCATTCTATGGATAACCCCCATAGTTATTGTATCCACCCCTTCTACCATTGTTATCATAATTCCTGTTCCTACCATACGATCTATGATCTTGCGTTTGATAAGGAACAAATTGAGATGATGAAACATTTTGAGATACCACAGAAGATGGTGGAGCTATTACAAGTTGAGAATAAGATGAATTAGAAGATGAAGGTTGTGATGAATGAAGTAATGAAGATGGCGTAAACATATTGGTAGAGTTTGGTGTAACTGTAGGTTTAGAAGTAGCAAGAAACACACTTTCCAAATGTGATGTTTTGGTATGTGTAAGAGATTTTGCATTCAACATGGTCACTAACTCATCAAATGAAAAAGTTCTCCCTCTTGTATGGATAAAAGTACGAAAACCCCTAAATTCTTCCTCTGGTAAGCCATTAAAAGTGTGAAATACCAGGTCGTCATCACTAACAGGAAAACTTACTGCTGCAAGTATATTAGCATAATCTTTGATTTGATCAATATAGGACTCCATAGTACCAGTCTTAGTGATGTTATACAACCGTCGCTTGAATTCATGAACATGAGTTCTTGTTAAAGAATTAAACCTAGATTCTAGAGATTACCACACCTAATATGCATGATCAAACCCTAACACCAATGGGAGAGTACTAGCAAAGAGAGTAGCAGTCAAACAAGAGAGCAACTGACTATCTATCAAGCACCATTTGATATAATCAGGATTATCCACACAATTATTGCTAGCATCTATAATTTGTGCATCAGGTATCTTCACTGTTCCATCAATATAACTAAAGAAACCATTTGCACGCAATGCATTGTGGATCTGTGTTTTCCAAAGCAGATAATTGGTAGAATCAAGTTTAATGGTTACCAGAGACTGGAAATTGGAGACTAGAAAAGCTAGCGCAGGTAGAATCGCAATTGTAGTAGTATTCGTATTCTGATCTGCCATCGCGACACATGATAGATCAAGTTCTTCTCGATTCAAAAATGTGATGCAGGATCGTACTAGACTTGCGTCGCTTGCTCTGATACCATAATGATTATCTCAGTTCAATGCCCAAAATTACGGAAGAAATCAAAAACAAGATGATTGAAACCCTAAAATATGTGCAAAGAACAGAAAGAAGAACTAGAAAGAGAAGCTTTGAAACTGAATTTTCATTTCATGACTCAACGCTGTATACGCGCCTAACCACCCTTTAACTAGTAGTTAATCACCAACTAACTAATTACAAGGGAAATAATCCTCTGTGTATGAGACCATCCACTCCTTATATCATCTACCCCTTATATCATCTACAGGCCAAACATGCCCCATCAACACACTGAAACTAGGGGCCTGTGTAGACTTACTTGGAGGCCTAATTCATAGTGGACTTGGAAGCAGTGCTAAGGACACGTGTTGCCCTGTTATTGAGGGACTAGTGGACTTGGAAGCAGCCATTTGCCTTTGCACCACTATTAAAGCTTGAAGTCCTCATAGACTGCGACAAGACCCCTCCCAAGGGTTTCCAATGTGCTTAAATTCCTTCTCAATCCTAAGAGAGAATGGAGGAAAAAAGAAGTTTTGCTACACTTGATCTCTAGAATCTTTCCTCGGAGCCGTTCACTTTCACTTGGTTGCCCGGTATCTAAAAACCTCTTTTTTCGCCAGGCAAGAGCCTGAACAAGGAAGCTTGTGTCTCTTTTTTTCCAAGTACGTTGGACCTTTGACCTCAAAAATAAGAATTCTAGTTAATTGAGCAAGACCCAGTTGATTAGCTTGCGTATTTGGCTTAGTTTTGCTAAATTAGGGAAAATGGTTTATTGGTTTATTTGGTTTTGTCCTTATTCAAATTTTTTTTGCATTTTGTTAGTTTTCGGTCGATTTTTTGAGGTTTCTAAGTTTGGCTAATAATTTTATACTTTTTAGATTCCTCTCGTCGAGACAAGCCAAGAAACCTCAAAAAATCGACCGAAAACTAACAAATGCAAAAAAAAATTGAATAAGGACAAAACCAAATAAACCAATAAACCATTTTTTCCAATTTAGCCAAACTAAGCCATTTGTTTGTTTCTCATCTCGTTGCGCGCATATGTAATCTTTTTTTCTATTGGAGTTGTTATTTCAAAAAAACTAATCTGTTGTTCAGAGCTTCAAAGTAATGTACTATTTTAGTTTATGTTGCTTAAGTTTTGTTTGGATGGAGAAGAAATCAATGAGGTGAAAGTATTCCAATTTCAGGCCTTCAATTAATTAATGTTTTTATGAGCACGAACACATCTGGACCGTCCATTTCATGAATCAATGGTTCGGATTGAAAAACAACTCTTCCATGTAAGAGTTAAATGAAGAAGTTGTTTCTAAATCCGGACCATAAAAAATGCACCCTCCATGCATTTTGTGTATGTGGACGTGAGTACACATAGTTTTTTTTTGTAAAATTATTGACCAAACTGAAGTGTTCCGGGGTGCTGGAAGTCATTCTCGGCCCCAAAATGACCCTAAGTGTCACCCATGAGTCTTTTTTGCCTACGGAATCGATCTGGAAGCATCCCGGGGTCCATTGACAATAGTTGTCAAACCCGAAACTAATTTTTACAACTTTCCACTACAACAATTTACACCATTCCTGACTAAAATTGCCGACTAAATAATGTTAAGTCGGAAATTGTTGTTCATTCAACGACTAAATAAACTTTGGTCGGAAAATATCACTTAAATTTCCGACTAAATAATTTTAGTCGGAAATTAGTATAATCACCGACTAAATTATTTATGTAGGAAAATATTCAAAGGTTTGGCCGACTAAAATGATTTTAGTCAGTGCTTCTTATATAAATCACCGACTAAATCTATTTTAGTCGGAAATTATAAACTATCGCCAACCAAAAAAATTTAGTCGGGAAAATTTAGTATTTTCCGACCAAACTTTTAGTCAGGAAATTTACAAAATTTTTGTGAGACCTTTAGCGGGGAAATTAGTATTTTCAGGCCAAATATTTCGTCGGCAAAATAAGAAATTTACCGACTAAATAATATTAAGTCGGAAATTGTAGGTAATTCACCGACAAAATAATATTTAGTCGGAAAAAACATTGATTATGATTTCTTTGATTGATCAAAATAAATGAAAGAAGAAATTTCACCATGAATTTTTGATCATCCAAACCATTGAATGTCTTCAAAACATGTTTTTAAGCGTCTATGCAAGAAATCCGCAAAAACAATGACCGAAAAATGGTTGATCAAAGTAGTTTTTTGATGAAAAGTAAAAAACTTTATCAAAAAATTCTGAGATCAAAGCTCTTTTCGACATTTTTTTTTGCCCATTTATTGCAAAGACCCTTAAAAACACGTTTTGAACATGTTAAGCGATTCAGATCATGAAAAATCAATCGGTAAAGATGGGTTTGAACGGATGATGCATGTGGAAAGACTTAATGTGTTCCGATCATATGGTTGTCAACATGTAATTATCACTGATTTTGGAGAAAATGATAGAATTGATAAGAAGTTAAATCATAACGGATCGGATCAAACATTGAAGAAAATGAGATTGTAGCCACCTTTCGAATCTATACATTGAACTTGATAGTTTTAAACCAATATATTGTACTATAGTCCAATGTACCATTGCCACACAATCACAACATGATTATGACAATCCAAACCACTCAATGTGTTCAAAACTTGTTCGTAAGCGTCCTCGTAGAGTTTCGAGGAATAAATGTCTGGGAAAGGGCACCAGTGCAGTTTTCGATAAAACTATTATTCTACTACATTCTAATGTTTGGAAGCCACATGATCGCAACACAATAATGATAATCAAAATCGGTCAATGTTTTTAAAACCTATTTTTAAGGGTTAACACCAAGAATCGCAAAAAAAAAAAAAAAAGGACCGGGAAAGACTAGATTCGAGCGGTGTTCGATCAAATTATTTTATTAAAAACTACTCGGATCAAATCCTTCTCGATCTTTTTTTTTTTTTTTGTTGATTCCATGTGAGGACCCTAAAAAATACGTTTTGAACACATTTATGCAACGTTGTGTATTATACTCTCAACATTAGCGGGGATTTTTTTATTTTCCGACCAACTATTTAGTCGGAAATTATCTCTAATTTGCCGACTAAAATTTTTTTAGTCGGGAAATAATAATTTTCCGCCAATTCAATGATTTCCAAAAAAATCGCAAAAATTTCAGTGGAAATTTTTATATTTTCCGACTAAATATTTAGTCGGCAATTCATTTTTTTTAACAAAATGATAATAAAATGAAAAAGAAAAAAGAAAGACTCTTCAGACTCCCACACACGTCCACTACTGTAAACCGAAAAGAACGGGTCCTAAAATTACCCCCAAAGCTCTCATTCACTGTGACTTTGCCTCCCTTTTCAACTTCAACCACATCGATCGGTGAGGAATGAAATTCACACGCCGATAACTTCAACCACCGTTAGTCTCCCTCCCTCTCCAACTCACGCACACCCTCAGCCTCCCTCATTCTCTGTAGGATAAGTTCTTTGCTTAAGTTAAAATAAAATCAACTTGGAGAGGCAAACAATAACTAATGATTGAATTAGGAATAAAAGAGTGTGTGTAGGGGTGAAGGATTAAGCCAAGTATACAGAAAGAGAAGGCAGCAGAGTTCAGTTCATTCCCCTTTGAGTCATCATCATCGTCCTCGAATCACAGTTCTAGAATAAAGGTGGGCTCGCGAGCACTAGTAAGAGCAATGCTCTTGGTTCCAGGGCTCAGAGTCACTTTCTCTCTCTCTAGAATTTCCGTGCTCCAAGGATGAATCAGAAAAAATCTCTCTTGGAACTTGTGAAGGAATGTCTCATATTTATAGGGATCTGCACCCAATCATTGGGCTGTAGTTGTCTCCCCAATAACATGGTGACATGTGCTCTTTCCGCATACCTAGGCGACGTGGGTGATGTCACTAGCCGTTAGGAAGATCCCATTAGGTCATTCCAGTGCATCATTTTCCCTCGCAACGACCCTTAATCCCTTAAAGCCACCAAGCCACTTGTATCTCCCCTATTCCCGCGGTGCTGGTCATGGCTGCGAGCCGTTTGGCTCGTGCCAAGAGCTAACTCAAGCTCGTATCGACTTCCCTACCCCTGCCTTTTGGTTAGGTGCCGTCGTGAGCCTAATTCGCGTATTCGCGTGAGCATTCATTTCTTCCCCGTCACTTCGATCTTCCTTGCTGAGGGTCTCGCGAGGGGTGAACCTCCTTTTACTTGTGTTTCCCTCATACATGGCATCTTTAATTCTGTTGGGTTCTCTCCGCGAGGTCGTTTCCTCTGTGGTAGGGACTCATTTTAGTTATTATCCATTGTTGGCTAATGATGTGTCCGTCGAGACTTTTTTGAGCCACGTGGCTATCTATTACAGGCTGGTCAACTGCCACATCACCCGATGCGCTGACCTTTCCTACATTCTCCAACTCACAGTCTGCAGCAACCACCTCTGTGGGGGATGGAAACCGCACGCCGATCGTTAATTTCTAAGTGTTTTTTGGTATACCTCCTTTATCCATGAACTTGTTCCAATGTCTTCCATTTTTATTTTTATTTTGCATGTGAGTTTTTTTTTTTCATTTGGTAAATAGTTTTGCATGTGTTTTTATTTCGATTTTGTTGATGTAAAGTTCTAATTGGAAGCTAGAGTATCCTCACGAAGGTCAAAATGAAGGGCACTTGTTTTATTTGGATTTTCTGGCTTAAATATTTCGAATCTAGTATGGGGATCCTTGAAATTTTGGGAAAATGGGCCAATGTTGGTAAACAAATTTGTCCCGTGGCTGCTTTTACAAATCTGTACCCCATATGGTGTTATTCTAATGGGTTTGGTCCTTGGCTGTGTTTTTTTTTTAAAGAGAAAGGTCATTGGGTGTTCCTCGTTTTTTTTTTTTTTTTTTTGTATGTATAGACCGTTGCCCAATCATTCATTTGTCGTTGTTTTACCCAGCAAGATTGTTTAAAAAAATCTCTATCCATACCAATCATTTGTACTTTTCTCACTTTTAAAAAAAATTACAGTTTGACCCTGCCGTGTCCCCCTCAAAGATTAAAATTAAAATATAGGACATGCCACGTTCGGTGTTCCGTGTCCCGACACGGCAACGCTTCGACCTCTAGAGGTATCGTACTTCTTCGTAGCAAATTAGTAATTAGTTAACCTTTTGGGCTTGCAAGGATGTTTATGAATACTTAGACATCAGAGACATGACTGTGGAGAGTTTCGAGTACATCTAATAGTTGGTCGGTGTGCGGGATAACATGTCCTTTTGATGAAGCTCTAATTCCTAATTTAGCCACCACCTGCTTCTTAATGTCTTTGGTTGGCATATTGTTAAAGCTACAGGCATATCTTAAAGCCCCACTAAATGAATTCCCTCCTTCAAGGAGAACAGCAAAAAAACAAATGGCATACGAGAAGAATTGTTCAGTTCACATAGACTTCTAAGCTAGGAAATGTTTAACTTCAATTCGTAAAACAGACCCTGTATTTCACTATAGCCAAGCATTGGTTATATACTACGGAAGTTGAACTGAATTCCAAGGTCCATTATGTGCGGTTCCTACCCGTGTGAAACTAGCAATTAAACTAAAAGGACAAGATATTTCACTTGACTGGTGTTTTTAATGTGTATTCTAGTGTAGGAAATATTAAAATGTGGTCGTGAGCAAAAAAGAAAAGAGAACAGAAGGTTGTGGCTTATAATAGGTAGTCATTTTAGTGAACTAGAAGGTACTGTACTTTATATCTTAAGAATATTGGTATAGATCTATATAACTAATCATTCACAATTTTGATTCTTACTTAAACAAGAAACTTGGTGACAGTACTTAGGAAATAAAATAATATACAGTGGTGTTCTATTGTCATAGCCTAATTAAATATGAAGTTTAAAGGAGCTGAAATTGGAGTTTGGTGCTAGAAATATGAAGTTTAGGTGCTGAAACTAAGTGTTGAGTGCTGGAAACTGCAGTTTGATTGCTGGAAGAACCTCTAAAACTGCTGGGAATCATTGATAAGTGCAGAAACTGTGTGATACTTGTAGGAAACTGACTTTATAAGCTGAAAACAGTCTCTGCAGTTGCTGCAAGTGTTTTTGTAGTGCTGAATCTATTGAGTTAGCACAAGATAATAGCTTTAGAATGTTAGGAAAGGGTATTAGGTGCTTGAACTAATTAGAGCATGTTGAATACCAACTGTCCGTGCTAAAGCTGGGTGTTTTGATTCCTAAAACTGATTGTTGATCGTGTCTTATGTAAGAAATTATGGCTTTTTTTTTTTTTGTCTATGTGCTTTGAAAGTTGTATCTCATTGCCCAACTTCTTATACATTTACTTGTATAACCTATAAGATATTTATAGGTCTTAAAAAATGGATAAGAGTTGGATGGCGATAAAAGATAGGTGGTCAAGCGAGTATAGAGAAGGGGTGGAATCTTTTCTTGAATTTGCAATGGCAAATTTAGAACAAGATGAGATTCAGTGTCCATGCATTGATTGTCTAAATAGCAGATCACTCCGCATTCAAGAAGTTAGGATACATTTGATACGAAGAGGAATCAACTCTACTTATAAGACTTGGGTGCACCATGGGGAACTTGTTCATGCACATCAGCCTCAAACACAAAATGAAGGCAACGAAGGTGTTGGGGGCGAGATAGGAGGGGAGGTTCCCAAGGATAACCAATTGCGTGATATGTTGGAACAGGTTTATGTTGGTGGCATCATGGATGATGATGTCGATGAATTGCCTGGAAATCTTGGGATAGAAGATGCGCGGAATTTTAATAAGTTATTCAATGTTGCTCAATGTAAACTTTATCCTGGTTGTTAAGAGACTGTGTTAGCATTCGTGGTTAAGATGCTTCATGATGTGAAAGTGTATAAAAAGTTGGGCAATGCGACGTTCAACATGCTTCTGAAGATTATTAAAGGGATTCTTCTAGCAAACTGTGATGATTCTATTCCTTGGAATATATATGATGCTAAGAGATTCTTGAGGGATTTAGGTTTGGGTTATGTGCCCATTCATACATGCAAATATGACTGTGCCCTCTTTTGGAAGGATAATGCAGATTTGGAAAATTGCCCTACGTGTAACGAGCCTAGGTACAAAGTCAACGACGACACACGGAAGAAGATACCCCACAAGATATTGCGGTACTAACCACTGATTCCGAGACTACAACGACTATTTCTTTGTAAGAAAATAGCCCCTGATATGAAATGGCACAAAGACAAACGTGTAGATGATGATGAGTTGCGTCATCCAGCTAATGGTCAGGAATGGAAGGATTTCGATAAACAATTTCCTAATTTTGCTATTGATCCGCGAAATGTGAGGCTCGGGATGGCTACTGATGGTTTCAGTCCTTTTGGTAATATGAGTACATCATATAGTATGTGGCTTGTTATCATGTTGCCTTACAATCTCCCGCTGTGGAAGTGCATGAAAGAGTCATTTTGCTTCACGTCGTTGCTTATTCCTGGTCCATCTGCCATTGAAAAAGATATTGACGTTTACTTACGCCCGTTAATTGATGGGTTGAAGGTGTTGTGGAATGATGGTGTGCGAACTTATGATGCCTCTGTTGGACAATATTTCACAATGCGTGCATGTCTTATGTGGACTATTCATGACTTGCCTGCATATGCCATAATGTCTGGGTGGTCTACAATGGGTTATTTAGCTTGTCCCATTTGCAACGAGGACAACTCATCAATTAGTTTAAGGAGTAAGATTGCATATTTGGGTTCTCGCCGCTTCCTACCCGAGAACCACATGTGGCGAAGGAGCAAGCTCTTTAATGGTAAATTTGAGGATAAGACTAGACCTCCAGAGTTGTCGGGCCAAGATATATTGGAACAAATTAATTCAGGGACATACCAACCATTTGGAAAACATCCAAGCAAGAGCAAGAAACGAAAAAGGGATGAATATGAGAGAAATTTAAATTGGGGGAAAAAGCATTATGTTTGAGCTCGAGTATTTTGAGTTTTTGAATCTCTGATGGAATCTCGATTGCATGCACATAAGGAAGAACATATGTGATAATGTGTTGGGGACAACTTTGGGCATAGATGGAAAGAACAAGGATACAGAAAAGACCCGAAAGGGTATGGAAGATCAGAATATTCAAAAAGAGTAGCACCTAAAGAGGCGAGAAAATGGGTCATTTGAAAAGCCTCCGGCCACGTACACATTGTTCGCGAAAGAGAGAGAAGGCTTTTGTGATTACTTAAAATCCATCAAGTACCCTGATGGGTATGCAACAAACATCTCTAAATGCATGAACACTCATGGTGGTACAAAAATAACAACCCTTAAAAGTCATGATTGCCATTTCCTTTTGCAACGACTTCTTCTTATTGGGATGCGTGGCTATTTGAACAAGGAAATTGGTATGGTGCTGTATGAGCTTGGTGACTTCTACCAACAATTGTGCTAAAAAACAGTGAAGCTAAGTGATTTGGATAAACTTCAAGAGAATATTGTCCTTGCACTTTGCAAGTTTGAAAAGATTTTTCCTCCTTCTTTCTTTGACGTTATGGTACACTTGGCTATTCACTTGCCTTGTGAGGTTAGGCTTGGTGGGTCAATTCAATATCAATGGATGTACCTAATTGAGAGGTATGCCCAAACCATTCTACTAATTGTGACAATTAGTTATAGTCGTGCTTTTAACATAATAAATTGTTTTTCTTAGATTACTTGGAGTTCTAAAAAGGTTTGTTTCCAATAAAGCTCGTCCTAAAGGTTCAATTGTGGAGGCTTACATATCCAAAGAATGTACAACTTTTTGTTCAATGTATCTCGACGGAATTGAGACAGTGTTTAGTCACCAAGAAAGGAATGATGATGGTGGGGAGCATTCATTGGGGTTTGTGGCATTCAATCAAATTGTTCGTCCTTTCAGTCTAGTCCAAAAAAGAGCACCTAATGTCCTTGCAAACGAATGTCGCATGGCTCATTGGTCTATCTTATACAATAGCCCTGAAGTTGATCATTATCGAGAGTACGCATTTACTTAAACTGGTCCATAAATTGAGTTGATGTTTTATCATTATTATTATTAATCTTACATTTTAACTAGGATACATGAGAAACTTTGGGTGGATGACGGTTACGTTGACATTGAAAAGAGACAACGCAAAGAGTTTCCTCAGTGGTTCCAAGGGCACTTAAGGCATAGAAAAATGAATTAATGATGTTTAAGATTAAGCTATGTTTTTTATCCATTTTCGTATAATATAAACATTTTTTGATTTAGATGAATGAATTGCGGAGACAAGGGTCTTCAGAAGCAACTGATGAGTTGTGGTCACTGGCCAACGGACCCAATGCAATGATAAACAAATACTCAGGGTGCATTTATAACGGTGTCCGATTCCATAGTATAGGAGTTGAGCTATATCTTCAATCATCAAGTAATTTTGTTCTGGTGTGAATGGTATAATTCTATGAGCACATTTATGTGAGTTGATGACCATTGCACAAGCATTGATATAAGGAGTCGATGGTATAAAGACGACCAATTCATTTTACCAAGTCAAGTCCAACAAGTATACTACATTAGAGATACCAAATTTGGGGAAAATTGGAAAGTAGTAGAACGAATTCAACGTCATGGAATCTGGAATGTCCCAAAGATGGATAGTTTGGAAACCTGCAATGCTCCAAATGAAGTCTTCTAGTAGGACGCTACTACTGAGGTTCCAACAATTGTTGTTGAAGTACCTATTGAAACCCCTTTGTGGAGAAATGACATATATTCTACAATTATTAGCGAGGATGAGGTTATACAACTTGAGGGTGTAAACAACGAAGAAAAAGAGGAAGAAGAAGAAGATGATAAAGATGAAGATGATTATGATGTAGATTGTAGATCCTAATATAGAACATTAATGGTCCATATATGTGTTAGGGTGTTTTTGACAGATTCTAGTGTGTCTTTTGTACTTGAATCTGTAGGATAACAAGTAAATTATATAATCATGTTTAATTAGGAAATGATGTAAATGAATGAACCCCCTAAATAGAATTTTTGTTACTTTAGTCCATAAGCATTAGCATTTGATAAGAAAATTTGGTTATTAATGATTGCCTGCTATATCTCCCTCATTATAATTGACTTCTTTATGTCCTTGTTTCTAATGGATTATTTTATTATTTTATAGAGTGCATCGTTATGCCTCCAGGATCAAGAAAGAGCAATGCAGCCTCCAACTCAAGTACACCATCGCCTAGAATTGCAACCGAACAACTTGGTACAGTAACTATACTTACTCTGCAGCCACTAGCTCCGCATAGTGTGGAATCTTCTCCTTCGAGTGTTCCATCTTGTTCTACTCGTAGGAGTGTCGGAGGTATATATAAAGATTTGATATTACAGCTTTCATGCTTTCCTCTAATGGCATGCTTCAATTCTGTTTTCTATTCTGGACCGATATGTTGAGAACGAATTACACTTTTGTTTATGTTAGGGTGTCATGAAGGTCTGCTTTACCAAGGCCAGCAATTATTTGTAAGAAAAAAGCTCACATTAACAAATATTCAAGTTATTGACGACTTTTTTTTTATAGGATTTGCTTCAGTTAGGCGGAAAGGGAAGCATGGGCCTATTCTTGGAAAAAGAGTAAGGAGGACAATTAGATCCTACAATGGGGAGAGACTCCATGTTTATAAGACACGAGAAATGAGAGCTTTCTGTGGGAAAAATGCGACTGCAATAGCAAATGAATTAGGGTCACCAATTAGAAGATCTTGCACTATTATCTGTTTTCCCCACTTGTGGAAAGATGTTGAAGACGGGTTGCAATCCACCATAATACGAGCCGTTTAGGTAAGAATGTCTAAATTTGCAAAGTGAATAATTCTATAGAATAATGTATCATAAGAGATTAATTCCACAATATTATATGATTGTAGGAAAGATTTTTAGTCACTGAAGATGGTGTTGAGAACACTCTATTGGTCATGGAAGTTTTTCATAAGAGAGCCAACATATACTACAAAGATTGGAAATGGAGAATGGGGGAGCACTACAACCGGATGAAGGAAGAAGGCAAAGACCCATACCAGCAACCATATCAAGATGTCGATCCTGATGTGTGGAAGTTTATGATTGATCATAAATTCAATGATCCAAAATGGGAGGTAAATCAAAATAGTTGTTTGATTGGCACTTCCAACCTAATTCTTAATATCTAACTGGTGTTTTTTTTGTAGAAACGCAAGGAAGCTGAGAAAATGAAAAAAGAATTTGTACCTGAAGGTCAAACTTTGGGTGCTCGTAAACACACTTTGGGTTCTCGATCCTTCCTTGTCGCAATCACCATTGAGGTGAGATGTTTAGTTTTTAATCATACCAATTTATCCATGGTTTAAAGTTAACTGCGGCTATTTCGCTATGGAAATTTCGCTTGGGTCTGTTATGTAATGGAGTCTGTTTATTTTTTCTCCCTTCTTTATTGTTTTCTTCGATGATCTGCAGGAAGTAAGATTTTGCACTTCAACTAAGATTTTAGGTTGGTTCCAAGTATCCAACCTATGACATTGTTATTCTTGTTTTCATTAGTAAAATGAACTATTAATTAGTGTGCTTCTGTTGTCCTATTCAACTTTGTCATAGGTTCATTTGTTGATTTATCCCCTTGTGGTGAAGCAATTAAGATAAAATGATACATAAGCATCTAAATTTTGTGTCATTGCTCTTACATGGATCAAGCTAATATTGTGGTAAAATGAGACATCAGTTACATCAGTATACATGGATACTTGGAACTCTTCGATATACATTTGGCTATCTATTTATTTCTCTCTTCTTTATTGTTAGGCTGACAATAGAAAGGAAAGGATTCAACGACGAGAGGAAGAACGACGCCAACGACGGGAGGAAGGTCTGGAGGAAGGACATGAGGAAGAAGAAGAGGGGCTAGATTTTTGCGCTCTATACAAGGCATCTCGTACATTGAAAGATACAGGTGGATGGGTAGATCCAAAATGCAAGGATTACTATGTATGAAACTCATGTTAAACACTTGTGTTTCTCTGCATTTTGGTTGTCATTTTGGTTGTCCGGATGGGTAGATCCAAAATGCAAGGAGTACGATGAGATGAGGAATATAGAAGTGAGTTTGAACAACTCACAGCCTTACTTATGAGCCATATAAACATGGGATGAGACAGGGACCGAGGTGATGGTGGCAAGTATTTGGCATGTAAAATTCTCACCTTTTGTGCCCATATTTATTACTCACCTTTTGGGTTAGTACTTTTCGACGAATATATGCATATGTGTATATGTGATCTGGGTTATGAAAGTTCAATTAGGTGGGTTTTATGAAAGTTCAATTCGGTGGGTTATGAAAGTTCAACATTCTCTCACACATAAACTGATAAAAGATTCTCCCTTTCAATTAGTTTGCAACTTGCAAGGGATACAAATACATGTAGGCAAGGTTGTACAACCTATATAGGTATGTGTTTATGAAAATATCTGATTGGGTTTTTGGATTGGGATGGGATTCTCTCTGGTAACTATCTGATAGCCCAATAATAGGAGTATTTTGTATCGACTAGAATTGAATTTCTTTTAATGTTCGCTTACCCATTATAACGAACTTATGTCTGGCTGTAATGTTACTTTTAGTATCCATTGCCCTAAGAGAAGATAACAGGGTATTACTATTAGGCGCCATCGGTGAATCACGACGTGTTCCATATATTCTCTTATGAGACCCAAGGTCACAAAGCCAGAGTTTTTGCTTTTACCATTATCTTTATCACACCCGGTAAATCAGTCGAAATCTTAGAATGGAAGAAAGTAGGAGGCGTGGAAATTGGAAAATGAGAAGTACATGGTTATGGCCAAACCCAATCACATGTTTTTTAATTAAAAAGATGGGTTAAATACAACTTTCATTCTTAGTAGTCCTTAAATACTATAATTTCAGATTTCAATTACTCCTATGTTATTATTCTTCTTTGTAGTGTTGGTGAGAGTTAAAATTATCCAATCCCAAACAGACTGTCAAATGTGCTGTTGTAGCCTCTATAACCTGTAGTCAACACAATGGAGTGAATTTCAAGTCACTCATTTACTTAAGCCTGCTTCTGGCGGTGTGAATGAAATGAATTTCAAGTGGCTCAGTTGTATTCTTGAATCAGTTGCTATTTTGAGTGATTAGAATATCCAGGAACACTTGGATAATTATATATGTATCCTACTTTTTTTTTAAACTGGTATATATGTATCCTACTTGAGGACCAAAATTTTCAACTTGGACTTGGATGATGGTTAACCCGTCAATCTCAATCGTTAATGTAAAGATCTAGTCGAACGAAATATTAATGGGATAATTATTTATGCTCTTGACAAATCTGGGTGAGATGTTAGTTATTGATTTATTTTGGGCATCCCACTATGCATAGGACTATGTATTTACTTGAATTTCAATATCCCTGTTATCATTTACTCCTTGATACCATGATGTCGATGAAAATGTTGTATCTAATAATCGTGGTGTTTTGTTCTTTTTACAGATGGAGTGCCGCATCAGGTTATGAGCTAGATGAAAAGGTTGAATTTTTGCCATGTATTCACTACCGTGGTTGGATATTATCGTGCGTTCTAGTGTTTGGATGGATACTTTTTATTTTATCCTTGGATGGATTGTTTTTGGACGATGCTATGGACATTGTCATTGGATTTTGTATTTCGCATTTTTTGTAGTATGATACTAGTTTGTTAGGTGAAGACCTTGAATTTGGAAAGTCTTCAATTTTGTGCTTTATTAATTAATTAGAGCAGGTTGGTGAAATCTTGTATAGAATGATTGGTTGCTTGATTTAATCGATGGTTAGAAACCAAGTTTCACAAATTTAACGATTCAATACAAGCTCGGATTAAAATTGCAAAAAAAAAAAAAAATCATTTACCAACTAAATTATTAGTTGGAGAATAAAACAATTTCACCTACCAAATAATCTAGTCGGATATATATATAGTGACAAATAGTGCTAAATAGTACTCAAATAGTATGTGAATAGTGCTGAAAATTGACAAGTAAATGAAAAACTGATTCTTGCTTGAAATTCGGTGACTTCAAATGATGACTTGATTCAAAACTTCAAATGGAGTACATGATTACAAGTGGTGGAATGAAATGACTCTGCTCAAAGGAGCTATCAGTGGGAATGACTACGCTCAAAAGAGCTTTTACTGGTCGAGAGAAAAGAGAGAACGAAAACTCTCAAACTGACTCTCCAATTCACTCTGCCTATTACAATACTAAAAGGATCCTTTTATAACCAAAGGTCCTGAGACTACAATTATTTTACAAGTGCGCGGTGACTCAGCCATGTGGGCTATAATTATTTTACTTTTGACTAAAGGGGTAACTTTTCTCCAGCTTTCGGTGCGTGCATGATGCTGTCTCTGCTTTCGGTGGAGGAGAATCTTGCATGTGACTTGCTTTGCTGGAGGGTAGTGAGTAAAGCAGATGCTCTTTTACTGAAGGCCAAAACTGCTTTCTACTTTCGGCGATTCCTCATAATTTTTTGACTTGGTCTTCTCTGACTTGCTGATGATAACATGGTGACTAGAATTTATCCTTTTGAATAATTTTCCTAACCTTGATGATGACTTTGCTTACTTTTGCTGACTTGATGACTTTGTTGTTACCAGAAATACTTCAAAACTCATTATGCAAATTTCTAAGCAAATGGGTCTTGAAGCATCTTGGAACAATGAGTGAATGGGTCTCTTGGGGAAGTTGCCGTGGTGATTCTTACGAAGACCCATCATCTTCGCTGTTTGACTTGCTCGAGCTAAAAGTTCTTTGAGCCAATTTTAATAACTTCAGGCTTGGCTTGGTTTTGATTTACCTTTTACTTTTGAAGGGCTAGAGGAACTGGCAGCTGGGCTTCCAAGCCTGATTGTAGAGGCTGTGGGAACAGAGGCTTGACTTTGTTGAACTTGCCGAACTGGAATATTGACTGGAGTTGGAACTTTGACTGGAAATTCTATTTTGACTTGATCAATAATCCGTTGTTGGTTGAACTTATCCCACCATTTAACTAAGAACTGGCGGGTGACTATGTTTTCGGAGATATTGTATCTCCACTTGAAAATCCAAGGTACTTTATATTTAGCCATGAATAAAAGAAGAGGGGAAACCTGGCTAAGATGATGCTTTTTTGTTTTGAGAGGAAAAATACATGACTTGGTCCATAAGATCATTGGGTATTATTTACGGGATGGCACCATAATGGGACCACCATCGGAGGAACCAGGGTTGGCAAAAGCCTGACTTGAATTTTTGGTCAAATTGAAAGAACCAAGAATGATTATTGTTTTCATTTTCATGAAGGATAACTTTGGATCATGCTTCAATGTAATCATAATAATTGTATGGGATAGAATAACCAGGGAGATTCCTGAGGTTTGAAGGGTGTCCCCATTCTTCCATTGCCACAATATCATGGATGTAGAGAATGGTAAATAGTAACATTGGGATTATTACGATCTGAATTGATTTGATGACTATTGGTGGTCTTTGTAGAAGGATATCTTTGTAAAAAGAAATTGACTTTTCGGATGATGAGGGGTGAAATGCCATCCGGGAGGGAAAAAGGATGTTGCTAATTCTATGGGGTTTTGGATATGTTTAAAAGGTGGTTCAATATAGAACAGATTGGCTGACTGAGATTTAGGGATATAAATGGAAGAACTTCTGGGTTTACTAGCTTGAATTGGCTGGGCTGGACAAAATGGGTCAGATACCACATTTTGATTTACTAGGGTATAGTTTTGACTGATTTGAGGATATGCTAAATCTGAGTTGTACACAGTTTTTGGGTGTTGCCCAAGAACTTGGTACCTGTTTACTAAATTATTTGGAGATAGCAAAAGTGATTACTTGTAGGGACAAGTTGTTTACTCTGACCGCTTTCACATTTGGGGTGATTACTTGTAGTGCTAACTTTTTTTCCTTGTTTCTTACTTTTTTACGCCATGGTGAAATGCGAGATAATTTAATTATTATTGTTTACCAAATAAAAATTCTCTAGTAAGAAAATCAGGAATAGAGTTTTGATCTCCTTTAATATATTCAATATCAAATCAAAAATACTTAAAATTGATTGCCATCTAGCAAATATTTGTTTACTAGCAATATTTTTAACATCTTTTTCTAAAACATATTTAGCACTCTCACAATCGACTCTGACTAAAAATTTCTGATTAAGTATATCATCTTGAAATTTTGAAATGCATAAAACAATTGCTAAAATTTCTTTTTAATAGTACTATAATTACTTTGTGCTTTATTCGGAGACGACCGAATGGAAACGAACAATTTGCTACGGAGATGTGGAACTAACTCTTTGGAGGAGAATGCCACAGTATCCAACATCAGAGGCATCTGTTTGAATAATTTTGAAGGAGTTGACTGTAGGAATACCAAGACAAGGCAATGTCTTGACATATTTTTTGACTTCCCTAACAACAGAAGTATGTATAGGTGACCAAGGGGGAGGATTGTCTCTTAACCTTTCAAACAAGGGGGTTGACATGTCTTTCTAAGGTCTTTATAAAATTCTGCTATATAATTTAAAGATCCTAAAAATCTTTGTGGCGATTTTTATCCGTAATTTCATCGGGGAATTTATCCGCAAATTGGATTGCTCTACTAATTGGTACTATAGTTGCTTGGTAAATATCATATCCTAAGAATCTAATTTTAGTCCTGCGAAATAATTTAATTTTTTGGGCAGAGATGACTAAGCCATTATGTTTAATAATATCAAAAATGAATATAAATGTTTCCAATGTTCATCAATTGATTTTTGAGAAGATGAGAACATCATCTATATAAACTATAATAAAATGACTAAATGGGTTGAATATTTCATTCATTATATTTTGAAATTCACTAGGAGCATTTTTAATCCAAAGGGCATCACATTCCATTCATAATGTCCAAATGGTGTGGTAAAAGCAGTTTTATATCTATCATTGGGATGTAGTTGGATTTGCCAAAATTCGCTTTTTAAATCAAATTTTGAAAATATTACTGCTTCACTTAGTCTATTAATTAAATCTTTTTATTAGGAATTGGGTATCTTATCCATTCTAATCTTTGTATTTAATGGTTTGTAATTAATTACTAATCGAGGAACTCCTCTTTTCAATTTCGCACTTTTATTAACATAAAAAGAGGACATGACCAAGGTGATTTACTTTTCGAATAATGTTATTATCAAGTAAATTATTGACTTCCTTTTTACAAGTTTCCATTACTTGGGGTTCATTTGAATAGGTCTAGATTTTGTAGGTATTTGTTGTTCACTAAATCCTTTTATATAAGGTAAAGTTACAATGTGTTTTTTCCTATGCCAAAATGCACTGGGAAGATTAGAACAAACTTCCTTCTCTAACCTATTTTTGAAATTTTCTATCTTTTGATTTAGAAATTTATCGGTGAGTTGTTCTTCAATTCTTTTTATATCTAATTTCATCTTTTAGAATTTTAGATGTTTACTTTTTTGATTTATCCTACAAATAGATTGGGACTCGGGACAACCTTTTTAATTGTTTTAATTCTCTACGTTCGAGGGTTTTGTTAAAAATCTAAAGGTTACTTGTTGACGAAAGGTTTAGTAGTGATTCCGTTACTATTGGTTGTGAATGGGTAAAGTAAGCCAATAAAAGGTACACCTAAAATTCTTTGTATCGATTTAGATTTTGGACTAAGACAAATGAAGTTTTGAAACAAACTTTATCTTGGCAAACATGAACTTTTGGTAATTTGTATTTGATCATTATTTTACTACCATTTTTAACTTAAGCATTCAGTTGTCTTGTGATAATACTTTGTAGGTATTAGACCTTCTTGGATACAATTTAAATCTGCTCCAGTGTCAATGAGAGCAGTGACTTTAATTTCATAATCATTTATTACTAGTTTTACTTTAGCATGCCATTTTTGGATGAGATCCGTATTACTTATTATATTTATCCTATCATTTCCTAAACCATTATCTTGGTGATTGTTTCTTTTATGATTACTTTCTGAGTAGTTCTGACTATTTGTTTCTAAGGATTCATCAGAAGATTGATTATTTTTCTCTATCGTCTGGGTACTTAATTTTATATCATTATTTTTTAATCCAATAATATCCTGTTTGATAATGTTCACTTCTTGTTGCAAGTCTTGTAGGGTAACTTCCTTTTGTTTTTTATTAAACTTAGTTATGGTAGTGAGATTTGCTCTTGGTTTTAGTATATTGGGATTTTTTACTTTTTCTCGTGGTGCGAAGTTGTTTAAATTTGTTAATATATTGCTGTTTTAACTCGGGATCTTCTATTTTATTAATTAAATCAATAAAAAAGTCTTCTTCCTGTGTATCTTTATTAAGAACATTTATATTTATATTTTTAGTATTTATTTTAGAAATTAATGCATCAATTTTATCAATATTTTGACCGTGATTTTTTACTGTGCTATCTGGTTTTTTCCCAACAATCTGTATACTAGTGTTAACTTTTTGATAATAATTTTCTAGATAATCAAAAAATGAAACTTCTGTTCTCATATCTTTCATGAATTGTTTCCAATTTTTTACTATTTCAGATGTTTGACTAGGATTATATTTACTACGATATTCTTTTCTTTTTACTGCATTATTTCTTGATTTAAAATTCTAAAACAATTTTTCTATATCTATAGTAAAATCTCTATGTATAGTTAGTAAACTTTTGTCTATACGATGAGGGGCTATTTCTTCAAAATCAGTTTGGGTTGGTGATCCTTGGGATGTTTCTTCATACTCAAATTTTGACTGTGTTGAGTAACATGGTTTACTAACCTGTGAAGTTGTTTCAATTCCTTTTCACCTAACTTTTGGATCTAGCAAATTTCTATCTTGCCTAGGTACCTTTGTTTTGAACTTTTCGACCTACTAAGTTCTCTAATTTTAAGGGAGTGTTAACTCATTTGTTGATCAAAACTAATTCTAACTATTTCCATCTAAGTATTGTTGGATATAATCTAAATCTCTTGTATCATTTTGTATTCTTTGTAGGAAACTTTCATTTTCACTAAGCCAACTGGCTCAGAATGCTTGGATATCATTCCATTGAATTGTTTTTGGTACTTGGACATTAGCATCAGCAGTGCTACTTTTGTATATGAGTGCATTTTGTCTTTTGGACTTTTTGACTAAGGCATGAATATTTAAATTAGTTTTCATACACTTGTAATAAATACGATAAACTAAAGCAATTGAGTGACTTCCTTCGAGCATATTGGTAATTGCTCCAGCAGTTTGGATATTTAGAGTTAAAGTTTTCAGGATATTTTTATCTCTTAAACTAAGTGGTAAATCAGGAAAACAATTAAAATATACTGGACCATTGTGTAGACTAGATTCCATTAAGCCTAACAAACTATCACTATATACTGTGAATCTACTATCTCTTAAAGCTAACATGATTGAAGAATTAAGTCCTCTTCGTGTTAGGGGGTTTAAGCGCAACTTGTACTAATCCTACATGAATAAAATTATAACCTCTTTCTATATGTTTTTAAGCGATTCTTTACTTAAGAGAGCACATCTTTCTTGTTGTTTTGTAATTGCATAAACTTGTTCTACAGTTTTTGCTACTTGATCAGTCTTAAAAGTATCTTCTAAAAAACTAGTTTTATAAATTTCTTTTACTGGGAATTTTGGTATATTCCAATTTCCTAAGTCTGTAGTACAATCTTGATATTCATGTTCTTCTTCGTTTACTATGTCTGGTATGGACGAAGCCATTGAGCTAGTTGAAGAGCTGCACCTAAATAATCTATTCATTATCTTTTTCACTTAAAAATTTCTCTTAATATTTTTTCCCGGAGTTATCTTTTTTGAGACCTAGCCTGTATACACTCATACCCAATTGGTGACCCTATCCTCACGACTGCCTCACTCTTAGGACTTACACATCTAACAAGACTTCAAACTTGGGTGGCCAGAGACAGGATGCTCAAACGCAGATAAACAAGGACAAAATACTAATTGAATTTTCTAAGTTTCCAAAATAATTTACAGATTAAGTTGGTTCTAATATATATATTCACCGACTAAATATTTAGTCGGCAAAAATAAGTCCCATTTTTTATACTGACAACGATGTACTTAATTTCAATGGCATCGGTACCCTCAATTCATTGCAAATAAATCTCGTATGTTTAAGTTACGAAATATGTAAAATCAAAATCAATTTGCATTGACTTGGATAAATGAGACATGCACATATGCACAAATCTCATTTTTTATACCGACGGCAGTGTACTTAATTTTGACGGCGTCGGTATCTTCAATTCAATGCAAATAGTTCTTGAATAGCTAAATCACGAATAAGAAAAATAAAATTGATTTAATTGCATTGACTTGGATAAATGAGACATGCACATATTTACAAATCTCATTTTTTATACTGACGGCAGTGTGTAGGGATGGGCATGGGGACGGATCGGGGCCGGAGACTACTATTTCCAGCCCCAATCCCCAAACCCCTTATTCATATCCATCCCCTATCCAATCTCCAACGGGGATTTATTTTTATCCTCTATCCCTGCTGCAAATGGGGAACGGGGATCTCCACGGGGATTTCGGAGATCCAATCATTTTCCCCGGAGTAACAAGTGAATAGTTATAGAAGCCCAATTGCAAATCATTTTCCCTAAAATCCAATCACTGGACAACCCCTGGGCGTGTAAAAACTTCATGTGTTTGTAGAACAACATAAAAAGTGCAAAAAAATAGAAATTATGAACAATTCTTATGTATATTCTTGACATTAAATAAAATTGACTAAATGCAAGTGTCTGCAGTTTGTTGAGAGTGTCGGCTACAAAAGAAATATAGTGAAAAGTGAAAGAAGAAACAATACGTAGATTTAAACCCTAGAACAATAATTACGGTGAGATCCATGTGTTTGGAGAAATTTTGGTGTAACCCCATACATTTGGAGAAAATTCAGTGAGACCTCAAAGTTTCATAATTCATGAATAGACCCCTATATTTTGGGGATTCGGGGACGGGGCGGGGATGGAGAGGGGAACGGATTCAGAGTGGATTCGGGGCGGGGACATGCCTATCTCCACCCCCTATCCAATCCCCAAACATTTTCAAAAAAAATCCCCATATCCTTTCCAATCTCCAAACAGATCTCCATATTGGAGATCCGTTTGGATTTGGGATTGGATCTAATTCGGATGGGGCGGATGAAATGGTCAACCCTAGCGGTGTGCTTGATTTCAACGGCATCGGTACCCTCAATTCAATGCAAATGAATCTCAAATTGGGAGAAGGGATTTTTGCATCTTGAATCAAACAAAAAGAATGATATTGAAATGAATAAGACCACAACGGAGAACAGCATTTTTTTTTTACCTTTGCTTGCAAATTGAATTCATATTGTGGAAACTAGAATGCGTCATTTTCCTGGCATGTGTTGGCTCAACCTTCCGATTGCCAATGACATTGGAATAGTTTCCAAGATATGAATTTAATTTCAGATAAGAACTTGTATAGTGGAATCTAGAATATATCATACTCTGGGCATTTGTTGGCTCA
The DNA here is from genome assembly GCA_022606695.1 of Vaccinium macrocarpon. Taxonomy (NCBI): domain Eukaryota; kingdom Viridiplantae; phylum Streptophyta; class Magnoliopsida; order Ericales; family Ericaceae; genus Vaccinium; species Vaccinium macrocarpon. The sequence goes on from CM040170.1 coordinate 28,737,297, forward strand.
ACCCTCTGATTGCCAATGAGGCAATGACATTGGATTAGATTCCGTAATACAAATGATAATTTGAAAAATAGGCGGGTGTTAACATGACCATAACATAATTTTTTGAATTACTAAAATTAAATAAAAAGAAAGAATATTTACACTTTAAATATATTTAAATGTGCAATAATAAATGAACAATACAAAAACAATAAATAGGTGCTTGCCTTGAGTCCGGAATTACAATGAGAGCGAAGACAGTGTTTAACAAAATGAAACCATAATCCAAGATAGTAACATTTTCTTTACTATCATGAACTATGTTAGCATTATTGCACACAAAATCTTTCTTTGACAAAAACTAGACATCTCCTCCGAGGCGAGCTCTTGAATATTTTAATAACACAGACTTAAAAAGAAACTAATAACTTTTATTTTTTTTCCCGTCGGTTTTATGTAGTAACTACAAAGACAAATCTTCTTTTAAATGTGATCAAGACCAATAAAGGAGGCAACCCTATAACTACTATGAGCACATGTGTGAGACCTTTGGGAAAGCAATCTCTGTGAGCAAATGACAAGAGATAAACAAAATAAAAATCTCTTCCTAGACTTTGAAGAAAATTTTCGAATAGCATTTAGTTCCTTCTTCAGCCATTTCATGCATGCCATCACCGTACGTACGTTGTGGTCCTCTTCACACTCTATCTGCATTGTGTATATCTCCGAATTGCCCGAAAGGTCAACGTCCGATTGAGTCCTGAGATATGCCATTTTTCTTGTATTGGCGCGAATAGCATAATGGTGAGGTCTTTGATCGAGTTATGAATTGCATTTTGGATATGAGCGGCGATCACCCTAATTATTCCAAGAGCAAGAAGTTTTTTCTTTTTTTTTTCACTCGCATTTTTTTTATCATACTTTGAAGTGTGGCCAGCCGACCAATTTAATTGTCCAAAGTGGCGAGGCAAAAATAGGGTATCAACACCCTTCTCACTATCCCTCCATGCAAAACAACCAACATCCATAGAAGGGAGATTTTCATCGAAAACGATTATAAAAAAAAAATTATAAAAAAAAACAGAATTCCATAGTTCTTTATGTATAAGTGTTCGATCGCAAATCGAGCAACATGTTCTTATTTCGTCGAGCCTTGAATTAATTACTTGCTGGCGGTTTGTTTCACTTGCAGCTAACCAGAATTCCGTATTTATCCATAAACTCGAACATTAAATCTTTATTTAATGGGTACTTGGTAGGTCGTTTTTCACACCAAAAATATATTTATAAAAACAAGGAATTAATCCTTATTCAGAAGAAAATTAATTGGTCAAGTCCGGTGTCGATCCGTCCATGACAAACAAATGGCATTTGAGTTCGTTAATTCCAATTAACCTCTAGTTTAATTCGGTAAAAAGATGTTTGATTGGTTGTGAAATAATTAAACTAAAAAGTGCAATAATTAAAAAAAGATTGAGATTGATGGAGAGGGAATCTAGGGTTTAGAATCCACTCTACCCTCGTAACCACGCATTTCACATAGGTTAGGTTGATAATCGAATAGCAATGGATTATCGCTAGGGCTTGCAATCCCCATCGGTAATCGTCAAGAAAATACGTGTTTGTTAAAAGGCATAGACTATCCCCTAGTATGCACCGCCTCACAACGCAAGACGATCCGCGATCCGTCACGAAAGCATAATCTATCTCAGAACTCCAAACACAACATTGAAAACAATTATATGCACTAGTATTTGAAAACCGGTATACAAATACACAATAGATTGAAAGAATAAAACCGTATGAACCCAAGTTCTGAACATATAATCCGATTCGATTAAAACCCTAACCTACACAAAATAAAAGGTTACTCGACATAGAGTTTCATCCTTCCCCTAGATAGGTGCTTTAGCCGGCCATGGAAGAAGTTGGAGCGCTTGAGGTTGGAGAAATCGCGAAGAACATCAATAACTCTTGACTTTTTTCTCTAAGTAGCCTTTCTCCAATGCTTAGATCTGATTTTCGACCCCCAAAACGTACATAGCCGGCCTCTCTTTATGCCAAACCCTAAAAGTTACACCAAATTGCGTTCTGCCGACCTAACTTGGTCCGGACCGTCCGGACGGACTTAAGGGCCGTCTAGACTAGAATTTCAGCAACTTTGGACAGCTTTTCTACGATGCTCAACAGGTTCTACAGGTGTTTCCTTTGCACTTTTGACACTTCTAAGACATCCGAATTGCATCTTTTCATGGTCCAACCCGCTCCAATGCCTGCAAACACCTTGCAACTATCAAAATTCGCCAAGTAACATAACAAACGGACTATTAACGCGTAAATTAAAGGATCAAATAGGTGCTTTTCGGCACCTATCAGTACTTCTATTGAAAATTCACTGGACCGGCAATAATGTTGGGTACATACAAATTTTCTCCGAAACTGTTCAGTAAATAGAAATCAATAGTCCAGATTTGGACCATTGATTCTGGACATTGATAACAATTTCGGGGATCATTTCGAAGAAAGATTTCATGTGCCATACTACTCCTCGTATCCACCGTTAAGGTACGCTTGCAAACGGCCGTTAAGATATGCTGGAATTCAGGCATTACACGTCAGTCACCACAGCGTTTTTCGATTGTCTTGTCCCTGTTGATTGAAAATCAAGGCTTTCCCTTTTTGTTTTGGTTTGTATCGCAAAAAAGATCTTATATAAACTGTCGACCAGCCAGCTAGCTCAACTTGGATAAGCCCCCGTTGCTAATCAGTTTAGTTGGTCGATTTGCTTCTTACATAATCAATCAAGGGTGATTTTTGGAGTCAGGTCGCGGTAAAGTAAACTTATAATTCTAACGTGAGTGGTCTGTCTTTAGCCGAATTGAGAGAAGGATTAATTAAAGTGTGTGTAAATTATGGACACTCTTGACGGTCGAACCGAGAAAAAAGCTCAACTTGCATGGTTGATTGCATGTGGTGGTAAATCAATTTATTCATTGATGTCTCATATGGGTCTGCGGTGTCCCTAGAGTCAATGAATCATGCCAAAATTATCAATTGAAAAAACGCAAGAGAACAGGGATATCACTCTCCCTCCCACTGTCCCTTAAATGGAGCTGTGGAGTCTCTGTACTGTAGTCACCAAATCACGCCCAAATTAATAAAGGAAAACATTCCTATTTATCTGTATTTGATGTCATATAAAACACTTCAATTTCAAATTCTGATTTAGGCATAGAGTAATAAACCAAAGCAAACTGAAAATTAAGTTTGGATTTTTGGGTTTTGGTAATGATTAGAGAGACAAATAGGGAGAGTAAAAAAAAAAGGGGTTAATGATTAGAGAGAGATAGAGAGAAAAGTGAGAATAATGTTTGAAAATAGGGATAATGATTAGATAATAATTGAGAAAACTGGATTTTGAAACCCAATCATTTTTTTTTCGGGATAAAGAGGTAGAAATTTCATTAATAGTCACAAACTGAAATAAATAGGAGTCTATTTGTTGAATGAGTCTTTTTCTTTATTGAGTTTTATTGATGTCATTGTCCTCTATAATCAGTAGCAACTCTAAGAGTTCGGAAGCGTGGGATGACGCATAAAGATCAAATATTTTTATCAACCATAAATCAAAGAAAAACATCGCAATAATAGCAACTAAAAATCTTGTTCCAACAAAAATCATATTTAAAGCTCAAGTTAATAAGACAGATCAACCTCTCATTATCAAAAGAACAACACAAAGAAATACTCCCTCCGTCCCTTTTTAAATGTGTTACTTGGGATTCTGTGCTATTTTCAACGGCTTATAACTTTTAATGTGAAGCTCAAAACATATGCATTATGGATCTTGTTTGATAGATCTTAATTATTTCTATTATACAAAATTTTCAAAATCATAAAAGCTATTATAAATTAAAAGTTATAAGCCGTTGAAAATGGCACAGAATCCCAAGTAACACATTTAAAAAGGGACGGAGGGAGTAACTTTTATAAACGTTTAGAAGTTACTCCCTCCGTCCCAATTTCTTGGTCCTTCTTTCCATTTTGGGATGTCCCAAAATGTTTGTCCCATTTCTAAAAACATCCATCAAAATTGGGTCACTTTCCAATTTTACCCTTAAAAAGTACTTTTCTCATCTTAATTGGCTAGCTTATTATCTTTTATTTTATAACGGTTTTTATGATTTTGAAAATTTTGTATAATAAAACTAATTGATATCTATCAAACAAGATCCATATTGAATATGTTTTGACTTTCATATAATAAATTAGCCTCACAAATTTGGTCACAGTAATATTGACTGGATTTAGGGGTAAAATAGAAAAATCAATACAAAGTTTTCACACTCCTTAAAAACCCGCTTCCCCAAAAGGTGCCAAGAAATTGGGACGGAGGGAGTATCTAGTGATGTCATCACCAAATTTAGAGGATTCATTATGAATATTTTTAAAAATTCAATATAATTAGTAGTATTTTTTTTTTCCGTGGAGGTAACTGCACTATCTATAAGGTGGAGTCGCCCCTCTCTATATATAAAACCCAAATTTATTGGAACTAGCCTTTATAAAGTCAATTTGAAACCATATTGCTCCTAACTACCTATCTAGGATATAGATATCCAGAACACATGAATCTATTTTCTCTATCTTATCTTATATCAGGAAAATGATAACGCATGAAAAGGAGTAAAAGACAAATTCTTTTTTATTCCATTCAAAAAAAGAAAACTGTTCATAAAGACAAATTCTTTTTTATCTAAATTTTACAGGATAAAGAAGATTAAAACCACATTTTATTATGCGTTTTCCCCTTTTTTCTTTTCACCGACATAAACTTGGCTGTGTGCTTAATTCCTTACTTTCAAAATCTTGTATACAGTATGATCAGACCTCTATCCACAAAAGTTGGGCCCTTCTCTTTTTTTTCAGTGAAATAAAACAGGACTATGTGCATCAAACTACAGTTTTAGATTTTTCCAAGGGGTCCAACTTAGCATTAGGTGGAATAACCTCTACGCTAGCTATATTAATAAGATGAGGAGGTAGTGAATTTTGATCTAGGCTTTTGGAATCTTTTTGAAGTGGGATTTTTTAATGAGAAAGATGTCGAAGGTATCCAACTAGTTGTGGATCTCAATCCAACTAATGCGGTGAAAGATATTGGGAAAGAAAAATTGAAACAGAAAAGGATCGAAAAAAGTTGGGATTTCCGAAAGCTAAGAAAAGGATCATCGAAAACAAAAAAAAAAGTGTTGTGTTCAGATCTGCTATAGCTTCTGCTGCTTTATCTGTTTCTTCTTATAGCATTAACATGATTCATCTTAATACGGCTCAGACTTCTCGATCAATAAGCAAAATCTTGGGTGAAGATTATTTGGAGGATGATGATGAGATCATAAGTGGTTTTTCTGTTGCAAGCTGAGATTGCTGTTGGTGATGTTTGTTTGAGGCGGTTCAGTTGGTTTCTTTGGGGCGTTGGTTTTATTTTATTTTTTCAGGTGTGTTTTCTTGTTTGTTTTGGTTGGCTTCTTGCCAACTTTAGGTTGTGTTTTCCCATTTGGTTCCTAGCATCTTGTGTCTTTTGGTGTGAGGGGAGTATTCTTTGTGGATCTTTCCTTATTTTATCTTAAGGCCTTGTTTTTGGATCCTTTCAATCTTTGTAATTCGTTTTCAAAGGTTAATAAAATTTTTGCTGTTCAAAAAAAAAAACCAATCATAAACAGTTTAGATTAGCAATGTGTGATAAAGTGTAATAATTCTCCTGTGCCGCTTAGTAGCTCATGGAGATCATATGTGTATAGATGGAGGAGGCGAGAGAATTGACTCGAGCCGACATGACCACACAAGGTAAGATCACCCGAGCTTGATTCGAGCCTAAATTCGGTTCGGCTCGGCTCGTTTGAGTTAAACAAGCCCTACCGAGTCGAGCCTGAGCTTTGAAATTTTTTCACGAGGTGCCGAACTCGAGTCCACTTATCTAGGCTCGAATCGAACCCGAGCTGAACTCGAGCCTGACTCATTCCTTAATGAACTGATCCCGAACCTCATAGGGTTTGGCTCGATTTGGCTCGTTTACAGTCTTAGTGAGAGCCAATCTAAAATCAATTGACAATAGATAGAATACTCAGTAGATAAATATATTAAATGATGGCTTAGTTGAGCTATTTATACAAGACTTATCGAAAATGATTTCTTTTTTTGGTTTGACAATTAAAGGTGTTTGAGGGTCAGTTTACGCACACCTCAAACTATCGAAAATGATTGTTTCCATCTCCCTCTATATAAGAAGAAGGGTTGTGTTATATTGATTCATAAGTAGCTTTTCAAACATGGAGAAGAATAGTACTTTGCCAACAAGTATCTTAATCCTTCTCCTCCTCAACTTTGGAACACTGCTCTCTACTCTTGCTTGTCCATCCTGTCCAAACCAACCAACTCCTCCTGAACTACCACCCAAACACATATCTCCTCCTCCCAAAGTCATCCCCAAACCACCACCAAAAGTGAAGCCGCCACCCTCTCCCCCAAAACCTCCAATCGTAAAACCATCACCACCATACGTACCCAAACCGCCTGTCGTAAAGCCGCCTTACATCCCAAAACCTCCTATTGTAAAACCACCAACGCCGCCAACATTCGTTCCAAAGCCGCCTCCCAAGGTTGAAACGCCATGTCCACCACCTCCTCCTGCTCTGGCACCTAAAGGAGGCCAAACATGCCCCATAGACACACTGAAACTAGGGGCCTGTGTAGACTTACTTGGAAGCCTAATTCATATCGGAATTGGAAGCAGTGCTAAGGACACGTGTTGCCCTGTGATTGAGGGGCTCGTGGACTTGGATGCAGCCATTTGCCTTTGCACCGCTATTAAAGCCAAGCTTCTTAATATCAACATCATTGTTCCCATTGCTCTTCAAGTCCTCATAGACTGCGGCAAGACCCCTCCCGAGGGTTTCCAATGTGCTTAAATTCCTTCTCAGTCCTTAAGAGAGAAGGAAGGGAAAAACAAGTTTTCCTATAGTACAGAATGGCTGTTATACTTTCACTTGATCGCCCGCTATCTAAAACCCTCTTTTATTGTCGGGCAGGAGCTTGAACAAGGAAGCCTTATTGTTTTTCAGTTTTGGACCTTAGATCTCAAAAATAAGAATTCTAGTCAACTAAGTAAGACCCAGTTGATTAGTTTGCGTCTTTGTGTGTTTTTCATCTCGTTCCATATGTAATCCATTTTCTATTTGAGTTGTTTGTTTCATGAAAACTAAATCTGTTGTTCAGTAATTTACGACTTCTTCCGTCCTATAAAGTTTGATCACTACAAAATTATGTGTAATTTTCAAACTAAAAAATAATCTATTTACCAAAATAATTTTAAATTTTTTTTTTTTGCATCATATAAAGTTTCTCGATGAGATCTATCAAACAAGATCCATATTTAGTAAAAAATTGTTTTCGCACCTACATTATTTTTTAGCTTGAAAATTACACGTAGTTTCGTAGTGATTAAATTTTATGGGACGGAGGGAGTATGTAGTTTATGTTGTTAAGTTTTGTTTGGATGGAGAAGAAATCAAATGAGGTGAAAGTATTCTAATTTCAGGCCTTCAATTAATTTCCTCATTTGAACTCGGCCTTCAGTTATACCAGCGTACTAGAATTGGTCTATGCTATCTGATGTGGGGCCCCTCCATGTTTTTTGGTTTGTCGGATAACGCAATTGGTGCCTGAAGTTTCCCTATCTTGTCAATTTGGTCCATTCTGTCTAAATTGACATAAGAGAGAATCTCAAGGGACCATCAGCGTAATTTGCTTTGTGCAGTTCTTTCTCAAGAGATGGAAATAAATTGAAATTCTGAGAGGAAATTATTTACTGATTTCCCTTGCGATATTGCTGTAGTCCTTTGCTACAACTGTAACGAACTCTCTCGAATCCTTTTCTTGCACCGGTATTCCATGGAGTTTATTAAATGGGTTAATATCTCGGCATTTTGTTGTATATTCAAACATGAAAATCACTCGAGATACGAGAAGAGTCCAAGTGATTCAATGGAGAAAAAATTCATGAAAACGCTGGTACAAGGTTCAGAGAATTTCAAAATAGATAAAATTAAAAAAAAAAACCTATTCCAAAACAATTGGATGTATGTCGCCTGTGTAATGCGGCATCCAAGCCATCGGATGTATTTTTAACGGTCCTGATTTTACATGGACACATTGCAAAAACCGAGCCGTCCAAGACGAAATCCAATCCAAACCATTGATTGTCAAAATCAACGGCTCGGATGCTACACTACAGATCCCCGAAGTACGAAGACGAACACATAAAATAAAAAAAAAAAGCCCAGGCCACCGTGATCTTGAAAATTGACGCAAATAGTTGGAAATAAGAATATGCACAAAAATGCCAAATACTAGGCCCAATTTGACACAGTGTGAGACGGGTCACAAATACAGTCACAACTAATGGTAACCCATGCAGAAACATAGGTTAATCAAACATCGGTAATCATGCAATCGGAAAACATTAATCCTGCAAAGCAATCTGTTGTCCAATTCTCACTAGCTGTTTGTCTTTTTCCAAAACCAATAATCTACCTTCAATCAAATGGCTGCCGATGTATGACTAAAAACGACTTCTTACAAACTCGACGAGCCCAACAAAGTGAATTAATTACAATATAATTATGGAACCAAGTACGCACTATTATTTCTGTGTAGCCATGACCACTCACGGGCACAAATAAAATAAAATAAAATAAAATAAAAAAGAGAGGCTAAAGAGGTGGGGAGGTACAGTGGTGGACTGGGAGAAAGAAAGTCAGGATGGGATAATAAAAGGGAAACCACAGCCATACAATAAGCCAAAGGCTATCAATAATCTTATCCTCTTTTTCTAAATTTCCTCTGCATTCACTCATATTTGTTTCAAAGATGATATGATATGCTGATTCCTGCTGGCCTCTCCCTCCTTTCTCAAGTGCCAACTACTAAAACTTCCTTCTCTCCTCATCCACACTTTCCACCACCCACATTCTTGAAATTTCTTTTATGTTTTCATAAAAATATAAGAACTGAGCTGCTGCTTAGGAAAAGGCATCCATGGCATCAGCTTATGCTCTCTCCCTGGTCAGTTCATCTCCCCTTCACTTACTAACAGTGTTCTAAAACTTAGCCGCTTGGGCCGACTGGTCCCTGCCTAAGGCTAGGTGTTGGTCCAACCCCTAGATTAGGTAGCCGACTAGTGGAAGCCCTTTTTCTGCCAGGCAATTTTTAGAACATTGCTATCAAATACCTAGTAAAATCAACCTTTGATATCCACTGGTTCAAAATATGTCTACAGAACAAAAGTTAAACAGGAGAAGTAGTCGAGAATCGACACGCCAAGCCAACCAGTTGGTCATGTGATGCTCGAGTAGGCTTTGGCTTGTGTCGAATTCTTAACCATTTCCTTTTTATTTAATTCTTGATCTGTGTCTCTATGGTCATGAGAGCTCAAGTTCTCTGTACTCAAATTTTTGTCGCTTCTGGAGTTCCGGTGCATTTTTGGCCATTGGATCACATGAGAAAATTGTGTTTTTGGCAATCGGATCACCTGAAAATGGCCGACATACTAGTGTTTTTGGCCGTTAGATCACTTGAAAATGACCAAGACTGAAATTCTCTAGTGATCCAACGACTGATAATGCACTGAAATACCGATACATGAAAATTTTGGTAGGGAGGATATGAGGGGCTCATGAATGAGAGTTAAATGCCAAATTACGCAAACAGGTGTGTATACCTTTGGGTATTGATGCTTTGAATGAATGTGCAGACCAACAGTAGAGGAATTTCTGAATTGAATGGCCTCCGCGGCACATCGGCCTCCCTCCCCTTTGCTAATCGGAGAACTTCCCGAGATTATCTCTCTTTTGTAGCCTACCAACCCTCTGCTGTGTCTGTGAGTGCAGTACTACTCCACTTTTTTATATTCTCCTTTCCCCTACCATGCATGCATGTAAATCTCCTGCATAAATTCACACACACACACACACTTCCTAGATAGATATACCTTCATTTTTCTGATTGTCAATCATATAGCTGCACTGCTGCAGCACCAGACAAATGTTGGATTTTAAAGCCAATTACAACTTTAGGCTCTAGTCTGTCATTTGTCACTCGGAGTAGGGATGGCAACCGGCAGGGTTTGGGTCGGAGAGTCTCTGCACCCACTTAACTCCTCCTCAAACCCACCCCACCCCTCAATATCTGAAAATTCACATAGCTAATACAGTACAATTAATGCACAAAATCATTGGTAGAAACAAACATGCTTTTGGAGCTTCTCGTTTAAAGTAGCATATGGAAAGTCATAGAAAGCAAGACAACCTTTGGAGTAACGCAATCCTAACCTATTTATCTGAAAGTATGATTATAAAAAAATGAAGGGAAAATTTGTACTTCACATATAAACAGGTCGAGTTGGGCTAAATATCGCTTCATTTAGACCCTACAAGAATCCTTACGAGTAGTAGAGTACATTTTTAATCCTTAACACACCAAACCCGTCCTGTTAGGGTCGGGTTGGCAGGACCTATCAGGTCTGGGTTATTATGCCATCCCTACTCAAGAGTGCTACCACATACTTTTGACCTATCGGGTCTTGCTCTTCCACTACTATCGCCTATCTGTAATGAAAAATTAACTATGTAGAACCTAAAGCATTTACTGCCAATGTCATAAGCAGAGGAAACATTTCATAACGTGTAATTGCATTCGCACATCTCAAGCTAATGAGATGTAATTGGTACCAAAATCCACCACCAAAAAAAATCATGTTAGGGAAGTGTGAAATCAAGAAGAGAAAAGTTAAGGTCGTCAACTGCCAGAAAATTGTCCAACAACAAAACAAACACGATCTCTCTCCACCTTCCCTTTACCAGAAGATTTTCCTTTTTTCTCCAAGGCCAAGGACAGTAAAGATTTGATACATAGAGATGCTTTGAAACAAATTATAGCAAGGAATGACTTTCAAAATCAATGTCAGTCTTCGTTACAGCTCATCTTTTTCCCTTTTTTGCTCAATACGGCTCATCGTTTATGGAGAGCATGTTGAGACCCTTGTTGATAGGTTAAATATATATGTGAAAAGTTTTTCTCCTTGTATGGTACAATGAACTTGTATACCAACTCTTTAGTTAGTGAGTGAGTGAGTGAGTGTGTGTGTGTGTGTGTGTGTGTGAGGGTGATGATGACTGGATGATTTTCATGTGTGTGTGAGGGTGGTGATGATGGGATGATTTTGATGCACATGCGTGCAGGTAAGCCGGAAGAACAGGTTAGTGGTGACTGCAAAGCTGAAGGTGGCGATCAATGGGTTTGGTCGGATTGGAAGGAACTTCTTGAGGTGTTGGCATGGGAGGAAGGACTCCCCTCTTGACGTCTTGGTCATCAACGATACCGGCGGCGTCAAGCAGGCCTCCCACCTCCTCAAGTACGACTCTACCCTCGGCATCTTTGACGCCGACGTCAAGCCTGTGGGCGATGATGCCATCTCCGTCGACGGCAAGATCATCAAAGTCGTCTCCAATCGCAACCCTGTAAACCTCCCCTGGAAGTAAGTTGCAAGCACTTGTCCATAGTTCTAAACTAGCGCTCCTAGTCCAACAGATACATAAAAATATACTCCATTCTCACATACATGTGGATCCTACACAAACACTAGTACAAAACATACACCCATTATGATTATGGATATTCTTAGATATGCATTTCAAGAACTCCGAACATTTGTCTTTCGAACTATATAGAGCAATGAATGATGAGTAGTGTATGATGTGCTGAAGGCATGGGCAAACCCATATGGTGGCATGCCAACTGACTCCTCCAACTCAAGACTCTCCAGCAATACTTAACATTGTGAAGTCATTTGTATGAAAAATGTGTAGGGATTTCGACATTGATCTGGTGATCGAAGGGACGGGGGTGTTCGTCGACCGGGATGGAGCAGGGAAGCATATACAAGCAGGGGCGAAGAAGGTGCTCATCACTGCTCCCGGAAAAGGCGATATACCCACCTACGTGGTCGGCGTCAACGCAGAACTATACGACCCAGCTGAGCCCATCATCAGCAATGCCTCTTGTACCACCAATTGCCTTGCCCCCTTCGTCAAGGTCCTCGACCAGAGATTTGGTAATTATCAATTAACTCATTAATTTCTATCATTCACCCATTACAAGTATATCAGACTTCATTATGTCTATCTGGTAATGCTAATGGATTAGGTATCATAAAGGGTACCATGACAACCACACATTCCTACACCGGAGACCAGAGGCTTCTCGACGCAAGCCACAGGGATCTTAGACGTGCAAGAGCAGCGGCTCTCAACATAGTTCCAACTTCAACCGGTGCCGCAAAGGCAGTGGCTCTAGTCCTTCCCAGCCTCAAAGGGAAGCTCAACGGGATTGCCCTCCGTGTCCCGACGCCAAATGTCTCAGTCGTGGACCTCGTCGTCCAAGTCACCAAGAAGACATTTGCAGAGGAGGTCAACGAAGCATTCAGAGAGAGTGCTTCGAAGGAGCTGAAAGGTATTCTCTCTGTTTGTGATGAGCCGCTGGTTTCTGTGGACTTTAGGTGCTCAGATGTGTCATCAACGGTCGACTCATCGCTAACCATGGTCATGGGAGATGACTTGGTCAAGGTGATTGCTTGGTATGACAATGAGTGGGGTTACTCTCAGAGGGTGGTTGATCTCGCAGACATCGTCGCCAACAACTGGAAGTAGAAGTAGTACTACAACTACTATTACTAAAGTTATATCTACTGTTTATTATTTACCCACCAACATTTTTCGTTATTTTATTCCCCATCTTACCATGTAGATCTCTATTTTTGTTGCATGTTGTAATGAGAATGTACAATGAAACATTTTCCATCATCTTGAGATTTCAGTTTTCAAATAAGAGGTTATTATTCGAGCCCAGTAATATTAAGTCCCTTCCAGTTTGATCCAGAGCAGTTCGTCACAAGGTGCTTCAAGCAATTCAAACGTCAAGTGTCAAGTGCCAAACCTCATTCATAGCTTTGCAGGGACCTAAGACAGTTTTTGTGTGAGTTCTTTCATTAAGTCCCTCAATTAAAGCTTCAAATCTTGAAATAAATCAGAAGCTTTCAACTCAACTAATAAAGCTATTATTACTGAAAGGAAAGTATGCGCAAACAAAGAATGCAATAGTAAAATTCACTAGTCCAAACAAAAAGGAATTAAGAAATTACAGGGTCCAAAATATTTAAAACAGAAAATATATATATATGTAGGGTGCTCAAAATTAAAAACAGCAGATTCATGTCCTATAAAGCACTGGGAAAAGGGTAACCGCTATATCATAAAGGATCCTTCTTGTGTCTCTGGATCGTAATGGATCACCAGCAAGAAATTAAATATCACCAAGTCAATCCACTTGAGAGAATTCTCAACTTGCTCTAACCCAATAGAATCAGAACAGTTTCAACAACCCGCTCCATAATACATTTGCTAGAATTGTCTACTCATAGACAACTGTATATTTGCACTTCAGGGTGCAATTTGCAGGGCACTAAAGCCACATCAACAGGTGATTTAGATCTTCCATCACTTGAGCAAGATCTTATTAATTGTTTCTAAGCAAACCATTTCACATTTTCTTTTCAAACAGCCACAGTACAAATGCTTTCAAGTAATCTTGAATCAAGAAACAAAATTGACATGTTGTTGCTTGCAAGGGAATTTCAAGCGACAACTCATCACATTATGACAAGATTTAAGAACAGGAATCCGAAGTCAGTGACCCTAAATTCATCACTTACTCCCTTTGGACAACGTTTCAGATGAGTCGCTTGTACTATTACATTCCTTCATATCCTCAGTAGGGCCGGCTAAAGCAACTGAAATACTACTCGCATATTTCTTAACCCTCAAGGAGATTAGAATGCTTGATGAAATTCCAAGGAGGGGAAAGAGGTATGACCAAACCTTAGATTTCTTAGAGCCAGATGCTGAAGCTACAGCAGCCCCAGCGAGGCTGCCAATTGCTGTATTTTGCAAAATCATAGGCAGGCAACCAATAACAGTAGGAAGGAGGAAGTCCACAATGAATTCCACGCCAGTAGCAGCCAACGCATAATTTATAATGTAGGAAGGTATGGGAGAAAACCGAGCAAGAAGAACAAATCTCCAGCCATCTTGTTCAACTCCCTTGGAAAGCACATGAAAGTACTTATTTCTATGGGCCCACTCCATTGCTGAACTTGAACTCCTGAATACAAGTCTGAGTGGGCGAAACACAATGTTATGGCAGTTTCAAAATACAATGAACTCTGAACGACTGGCTCATTCTACTTGATTATATACAAGGACAATAAAAGAAGCTACTTAAGTGCAATGTTACATATCAAGTATGAGCAACAGGTTCTGACATGTATAAAAATCAGACCTCCGTAAACCCTCATCCAGAAGTTGGGTCCAGGACATAGACACATGTTGGACATTTGAAACAACTAAATTAGATAAAAACAAGACAGAAAAAATTGTACTACTTAAGAATGCAACTGGAAGTAAATCAGAAGAAATGCTGCACGGAGAAAATCACAGCTGGCTTGGCCATTTGAGCAGTGAATGCACAATCTAGGCTTCTAAAGACTGCACAGCTTCACATCTGGCTAAAACTGGTTAGGAATAGTGACTTTTTTGAAACTTAAGTCCGTAAAAGAGATGCAACAATCAAACACAAAAATGTAATCGGAATCGTTGACATATGAGGGTAATCTCTTGCTTAGAAAAAAAAAATGAGGGTAATCTCATTCCTAAGAAGTGGTTTTAACTAATTCAATCTGGTTGAATACTTGAATCTAAGCATTCAACAAGTTGCAGCAGGTAGACTTGGCAGTGGAGGAGCTACATGTCATTTGACAATAGATCAGCAATCATGTTTGTTATATCCCTATTCTTGGTGTAATTATTAGCGACAGCCGACAATAAGTGAAGACCAGCTCTAGGATCCAAGACATACTCCAGTCTGATTCTAGCTTATTTATTGCTGATTGTACTTGTATCTATTTTAGTTCAGCTCTTCACAAGAGGAGGAGACAGAGTAAACCCAAGACAAATCGTAGCAAGGAGCTCCACAAATGATGCCGCTCCCACCTTAGGGGTGCGCTTCTGCACTCCCCACTGAGGAGCTTGACGGGAGCCCGTTCCTTATGAAGATAGGTGCTTTTGTATGATACTAGTATAAAAAACATGAATTTATTACTTAGCTGTACAAATTGGCCTTCAATTTAACTAATATATATAGTTGAAGCCAAGATATCTTGAAATCTAACCATATATGCAAACATGAGCCCATTTCTTACATTAAGGTAGACTTGGTCCATATTTTTACTCCTTAAAACGGTTACAGTTTTAGAGTGTATATTCTATGCCACATTATTTTGTAATATAAGTACACATTCCTTCCAAGCTCCCAACCTTGGGAACTTCTATTCACCCGCTCCCACTTTGTGCAACTGAACAGTCCAGTCCAAATGGATAAAGAAAACTTAATAGAACAAAAAAAAAAAAAAAGTATTTGGCAACAACCATTTAATCTTGGACCAAAACCACTAACAAATACCTTATTTAGGTAGATCATGCCTCTTTCTCTTCCTAAGAATTTAAGAGAAAAATTAGAGGTTGCTTTAGAGGTGATGACATATGTTGAACTATAGAAAAAAATTAGAGCTTTCTCCATTTCTCACCAAAATACGAGTGATTTGGCAAGAAACTTTAACCCTCTCTTTTCTTTTCTTACCAAGTCCCTCAATCCATAAAACCACAATTTTATTTTATTTTTGGTGAGAAATAGTGAGAACAAAAATGAACCAATCAAAAAAACACCATGTTTCTTCGTTTCTAATCATTTCCCACCATTTCTAACACCTTCTGTTTCACCTAACAAGGGATAGAATTCTCATCCAAGTGGACAGTAAGGCGCGATGAAAATGTGCTTACTCATTTGAGGTCACTAACTGGTATCCCTAAAAATGATGGACCATAACATATACCCACAATAGACCTTGAACAAAATTTCAATTTATAATGCAACCAAAGTAACTTAATTTGATAAATAGATACCTTCTTTTGAGTTTGACAAAAATGAATTCTTTTTAAGTTTTGTCACTTTTGGGTGTGGAGAATTTATATCCATATCAAAACCAATTGGTCACAATAGTTACACACAGAGCCCAGAGGTTTTTTCGTTGTCACATCATTCTGGTCATCATGTTGCTAATATGGTCTCAGCTCCTTCTTATCCTGGAGCAAACATGGTGCATAATCCTTCCGCCAATTGGTTTTGAGTTGGACATAAAGTTTCCACATGGTATAGAGCGGGACCTATTCCACTCCACATTTTAAAAAAAAATCACAATCCACGCCCCACGATGACAGACCAGCAAAAACGCTGCACGATGATAGGACCCAAAAGTGGCCACACGTGACAAACCACAAATGCGGCTGCACGTGAGGGGATGTTAAGGAAAATTGTCCCACGTTGCTTAGGAGTGGAATGGGTGATCACTTAATATATATGTTGGGACCTATCCACTTATTGCCAATTGATTTTGAGATGGATATAAATTCTACACATTGGGCACTTCAGTTAATGAACAATTCCAAACGGAGTTAGCTCAGAAAGAGCGAGAGAGAGAGAGAGAGAGAGAGAGAGAGAGATATACCTGCCGATCCAGAAGGAGAGGGAGGCGCCGAGGATCTTAGCGGAGAAGACGCACAGGACGCCGGGGAAGAATCCGAAGAGGAGAGATGCACCTGCTTCGAAGAACACAGCATAAGGGAGGCAAAGAGCTAGAGTGAGCGTGTGAAGCCCAACGTAGGCAGGGATCGCCCAAATCCCCAGCCAATCCGACATTTCCCTCAACCTTTCCAACACCGCCTCTTTGTCCCATTCCTGCTTTGTCGCCGCCGCAATCAGTGCCCCGATTACGGCTACTACAGCCACTAATACAGTTGCCCGCCGCCCTAGCATTCTATACGTCGGAGATTGTTGGGAGTAGTGGGAGGAAGATGGAGTTCTCTAGCCCCCTTCAGTTGCCAAGGATGGAAAAATATGTGAAAGTTACTTTCCCACATGTTTTGGAGTGTTCAGTTAGAACATCACTCGTAGTATATTCAAACACAAAAATATTTAAAGATGGATATTTTAATACACAAAAGAATCTCATAATGGTATTTGGATAAATAATCAAAGTTAACAACATTAGTTACAAATGCTCAACTTTTGATATTTGGATACTCAAAATTACCAATCTTTCTCAATAATCAAACCTCAATAATCAAATTTTGAGGACCACACCGTATCAAAATTAACAACATTCTCTCTCCATTTTTCAAATACATAATTCAAAACTCAATTTTTTTGCACTTTCTCCCAAAAATTGAAATTATCAAATTTTAATCTTCACCAAAATATGTTCAAGATTAATATCATTTTAAATGTATTGTGAATATCTTTTAAATGATAATAATATTATAAAAATATATATGTACAAATTTAAAGTTGTGCCCATTTTGTGAATAAAAATAGAGTGAATAGTACTTTTTATTATTATGAACACAAATGAACTATTGTAGAAGGATAGATACTCAAACTTATAAACCCATTAAATGAATACTCAAAATGTGATGTGGCAATATTTGAGTATCAAATTTGAGTATACCACTAGTGATGCTCTTACCAAGAAAATGATAGGATGGAAAATAATTTTCCCATAAGGACTCACTTTCCTATAAAACAGGTCTTGCAAAATATATGGAATTTAGGGTCACGGGAAAGTTCTATCCTCTCTCCGTTCTCAAGTTTTTTTGGCTATTGTTCTCCCGCACTCCTTTATTTCTCTTATTTCGTATAATTCTCCATTTTTTCTTTGTTTTCTTTTATAAATGTGGGCAACACAGTCAATATGTTGGTTTTACAGATGTGTGTTGTTAATATTGTTATTAGTCTTTTATTTTGCTTGTACCAACCAATTAATCACCGTTGGTTAACATTGATTTTATTCTATTTTATCTATTTATCTTTTAAGCATCCAAATAAGCCGGTTATTTGGCTCCTTTTTTTATTCCATTTTTTGTTGTATTTGTTTGTTTGCATCAATTTTTTATCGATTATTTGTTCATCTAAACGAGAAAATTTTGAAAAAGTAAAAATTATGTTCAAAACTCAAAATTCTTTGAATAAAGACAAAAATAAGGACAAAAAAAAACTTTTTGGCATATTTTTGTTGCTATTAAAAAAATTTGAGTTTCAATTATTATTTATTATTTTTCTGATTCTTCTCGTCGAGACGAACTAATAATCCAAAAAAATTTGACGTGAAATATTTAGATATGAAAAAAATGAATAGAGACACACAAAAAGGTCAACTGGCTTATTAAGCCAAACCAAACTAGACTAAATTTTGTTCTTTCCTTATGACTGATTTTAGAGTTAATTGATGATTCAAAGGTCACAATTCGCATGTATTAATTTTTTGATTGGATGAATAGCTCTTACAATTACTTTTATTCGAAATAACTATTGAATACATAAAGATAAAATAAGTTTCCTGTAAGTTTATTTTTCATGGCAGATGAACAATTAAATTTTAGTTTTCCTACATAACTCATTTGTCAACCGAACACTCACAGGAAAATAGATTTTCTTTTCCTTCAATTCACTTTTTCTGGGACTGACTTTCTTGCATAACATTCCTGACAACTGAACAGAACCTAGAGAGAGTATCTTTGCGAAAATTGTCCAGATAATAATTACTCCCTGTCCCATAAAGTTTGATCACTACGGAATTACGTGTAATTTTTAAATTAAAAAATAATGTATTTACCAAAATAATTTTTGAATTTTTTTTGCATCGTATAAAAGTTCTCGATGAGATCTATCAAACAAGATCCATATTGACTAAAAATTTATTTTCATAAGCACATTATTTTTAGCTTGAAAATTCCACATAGTTTTGTAGTGATCAAACTTTATGGGACGGAGAGAGTATCTTTTTTACGGAGATTCCGTAAAGTGAGTTTGCGCCGAGCAAATTCCCGTCATCCATTCCGAGTTCCAACGGCTTGGAGCCCGTGCATAATTTTTTTTAACATCTGCAGTGCATTTAAAGAGGAGAGAAAAAGTGCACGGCTTTGAACTGTTGCATCTCGGAATAGACGGCGGGAATTTGCTCTACACAAACCCCTTTTACGAAACCTCCGTAAAAAAGATAATCTCTCGTTAAAAAGCTCTGTTAAACTTATACAATTCGAGCCTAACCTAACTATTGTTCGAATCGTTCGACTCATGATGTTTAACAAAATTTAAGTTAAATTTGATATTGGTACATCATCGATTGAAAAAATTGCTTGAGATCATTAAAATGTCAAAATTGAAGATTGAAAAACTCATTTCAGGTCATTAAAATGTCAAAATTAAAGATTTTGAAGCTCATATCAAAATGAATAGTTAAATGAGAAGCTAATGGTTATTCAATAGTAGTATCAAAAGCAAGATTGACATTTTGCTATGGTTTGAGTTTGTGGTTGTTTGTTGTCATTTATGCTAAATATTGGAAATAGATGATGAATAGCTGGAAGGATATTTCATAGATGAGCACTATGCCAATAAGACTCAATGAGCTTAGGGCCTTTAATTTTGGAGAAAATTTTGATTGCCGTTACGTGGTACTCGTTTGGCATGTAAGTTTTTATCTAAATTTTGAGAAGCCTAATTTTTATAGATGTGTATGTATGTATAGTATAAGTTTTGACTTTTCAAAAACTATTCAATTGATAAGAAAACCTTACTTAGGTAAGGCCGAGTAAAGATGTTTGTGTCATACTTAATCTTTCCATAAGCTTAATATCTCTCTTTTTTGTCATATTTTATGACTACTTGTACATATGCGAGAGATAATAAGGTTGCGTTTATTTTATTTTCTAAATGTACTAAATCACTAAATGGGTTATTTTTCTATCCGTATGGTGTATTAAAAAAAGAAAAGATAAAGTGATAGGGATTTAAAAAATTTAAAAGAAATTGGTTCAGCATGTATGACATCCAAGGGCGGAAGGAGTTAAAGGCATAGGGAGTCACATGCTCTCGCTCTCGGGTTTTTTAATTTTTTTTATCATAATTCTTGTATCCCCTATTAAATTTATCTGTTTGGGCATTTATATCCTAAAATATTATACTAGTGCTTTATTATTGAAATTACCATCACTTCAATTCTCATAAGTTTCAAAAGTTTCCTAATAATCTTCAAATTTAACACTTTCACGTGTAGTTTCTAGTGTAGTTTTCGTGCTTGTGTGCGGAAATTTTTGTAAATAAGTGCACTAAATTTTTTATGTTAAGTGAAATATGTTTGAGTTTGGTACATTATTTTGTTGTGCTCTACACGTTAAATTTTTTCAGGATTCTAATTGAAAAGTGCCCCTGGATCGATTTTGTGGCTCGCCCTTATGGCATCTAAACTCAAAATTCTGCTACAAAAGGTTTATAGCTCAGTTGGAAGGAATGGTTGGGAAAAGTTCCAATAACTTTTATTCCATCTTTTTACAGCCACTTGCACTGCTTATTTAGTCTACAACTCTTTCAAGTTTTGCCACCAAGAGCACAAAAATCACCCCTTTCAATTTCTCAAGAAAACTCTCTGCATCTCCCTCAAGAACCTGTTGTTTCATTTCTTCTTCTTTGATGTGTCAACATCGAGCGATAGTTGAATCCCGAACAATTGAAAAGGAATACAGAATGCTACGGACAGCACGGAGAATACAC
This sequence comes from Vaccinium macrocarpon, assembly GCA_022606695.1. NCBI lineage: Eukaryota > Viridiplantae > Streptophyta > Magnoliopsida > Ericales > Ericaceae > Vaccinium > Vaccinium macrocarpon. Next base: position 28,758,108 of record CM040170.1, read on the forward strand.
AAGGACTAGAGGCCTGAAACAAGCAGCAGGTTTATAGCCAAATCCTACACTATTTTAGTGCTTCATCTGACTTAAAATGCAGTCAAAAGTACTTAAACACGGGTAAAAAGATCGCAAAGAGAGTCGATGTGTTGTTGCTTGAGCTGCCTGATACACCATCATGTAATCATGCAATTGAGCTTATTTGTTGCACATCAAGAATCACATAACAATCTTTTGCCAATTATCTTCGGGATGAACTCTCAGAAATCATTAGACACTTGCCTTTTTCTTTTTCTTTTTCGAGCAAGACATATTCTCCAGACAAACCCTTTTTACACTCTGAAGTCGTCGGACAAACATGAAAAGGAGCGGTGCCTTTGTTTTATTAGAAGCAGAAAACTAAATACAAAGTGATCAATAGAAAATCTCACTTCTCCCTCTTTCACTCAAGTACCCGAAAACAGCACTTGAAATGAGGGAGCCAGGAGAGAGGATACACTAGAACTACACTACAGCTTCAGAGCTAGTAGCATTTAACCAAAAGGAAAGATTTTTGAGTCATCAAACATTATGTACAAAGAGAGACCCATATTTAGTTCCAAAACGAAGTCTGCAGAGGATTATACGAATCAAAACGTTCAGCAGAGAGTCGGTAGCTTCTTGAACTAGGGGCTTTGGCCTTAGCGGCCCCTCCCTTGTGCTCCCACTGATTTCAGCGACTCGACTTCCCGGGAACTGCATCAAAGCCAAACTAGTTAGCCACAGTTTGTGTAGGAATCCCAAATCCTAAACCAGATAAATTCATGAAATAGTCTCCAGTAATACGATTTGCTGTAGTCCCCATTGTGCTGAAATTTCCTTGGTGTGTGAAGAGTGGAGAAGCATATGGCAAATGATACAAAGTGAGGGCGTTGAAGCATGGCAATGTGTTGTGCCAAAACCCGAAGTATGAGAATATAAACAAAACAACAAGTAAACAAAACACAAGATTTACGTGGTTATCCTTAAGCACGAAGCAAAAAGGTATGTCCATGGAGAAAGAGTAAGAGAATTCACTATAAACGGGGAGAGTATGACGAGCCAGCTATACCCGTAACTCAATTTGAAGCATCCACAAGATATCTAGAGACAAATCTTTGACGGAACTCAATAGGGGTAATCAATCCCTTGGTAGAATCCAATAGAGCATCAAAAGTCTCAAGAACACAAAAGAGACACACAAACTCCCTAATATCAAATCCCAAGAAAAAGACTCAATGGACCCAAAAGAGACCAAACCCAGGAAGCCAACAACGCCCCTATTTATAAGAAAGATGAAAGATTATTGGATTCTCATGGCCATTTGAATCAATCTTCGCCTGTTAGGCGGAAGGATAGCAAATTATGAATTCTGTCTCGGATGGATATGTACTTCATATCTTTACAATCTACTTCAAAGATAAATTCGTTTAATGGTTAGGGTTAAGGTTATCCTATTTTTTTGAGGGAAGCATCTGTGTATGGTTCCTAATGGGACGAGGAGATGAATAGTTACAGTTACCGAGTGTAAGGGTTGGGTCGAACAGGATCAGAAAGGGTGGCCGGATTGTCACATTCCTGGATTTGAGCCACCTTCCTGAGGAAAGACTTGTTGATGAACTTGTCTGCACCGCCAACAACGTAGTCAGGATCATCCACCTCTGGCACGGACTCCCTCCTCTTCTTGTTCACCTGAACTGCAGGGGAATACACCAGCTGCTGCTTGGCAGTGTGAACCCCAATCGACACCGCCACCAGTATCATTCCCAGCACCACCACAACCGGCGCAAACGCCGCAAAGTCTCCCTTCATTTCCGCACTGCATAAATGAAAAATGTAGCATCTTCTTCATTAAAATACCACACTCTCTAGTCCTAGAGTCCCACAAACAACAGTGACATGAAATGTACCAGTATGAAGGAACCCAAATCCCACATATATTTTATTTGGCCTATTTACCGAAAGGGCAAACTAGGAAACAATACCTTCAAATAGTCCTGCACCATTATAGAATCCTAAATGGTTAGATTCTCCTTCTCCATCGCGAAAAGTTCCACGGCCAGAACCTATCAGAATCCATTCTCCTACTCCTGTGTTCTCCGGGAACATTTCTGATCAAGGAACACTCGCGTTAAGTCTGTTATTTCTCAAGTAATTTTCACTTACTGTTTTTTTTTCCCCCCTTTTTCTTCTTCTTCTTCTTCTCGAGCAATTTTCACTTACTGTTTCTGAAGATTGAATATTTTTCATTGCTTTTGAAGTGCTGGGCTGTTTTTGATGAACATGTCATTCAAACTTAAAGATCTTTTCCTCTTTTTTAGCCTCATATTTTCTCAACATCTTCAGTATGAGGTTGATTGTTCAAGTTCATTAGTGGATGGTGGTATGGCCTTTGTTTTAAAGGTTCATTTTATTTGTTAGTTTTCCAATAGTTCAGTGTCCGAGACTACTTACACACAACTCCACTAATCTCACCATTTACCAATGGCGAGTCCAATTAAAACCGGGACAAATTCCTATATAGACTGATCCCGCAAAAATTTGATAACATTTGGATTTTTCGAACATGAACCTTAGGATTTGGGACTTTTTTGGGACCCCCAGCACTGTTGATGACAGAAAAATATAGAGTGACATAAAAAAGGAAGAAATGGGTCATCACCTGGCCTTGTGGTGATGGTCAGAGTGGACGGAATCCGCAGTTGGTGAGAAAAGTTTCATCTTTGGAGTGGTGGAACTTGCAAACGACCTGTTCCCATTAGCCACCACTGATCTCCAGTACTGGCGCTGCGAACAGAAAACAAAACCAGTTACTAAATCAAGTCACAGACATATGCATGATCCATGTAAATGTGATTGCTTCTTACCGCTGCCCTGAAAGCCATTTTCTTTCTCCTACAAGAAAAAACTGTTTTCTAAGTGGATATAAAAAGAAAACTCCCAAAATCAAGATCAGAATTTTGAGGGTATGGGGGGTATGATTTATTTATATAGAGATGTATGGGTGGAGGGAGAATGTAGAGGGGCCAAGAATTGGCCTAAAAGTATGCCCAGATGGACAGGTATATAACTAACTGTGGAAAAATTATTGGGTGGTGCTGCGACTCCGCACAACGGTGTCCTCTATATCTTTCTCAACCACAGATTAATATGGGACCATTACCAAATGTGCGGATGATTGTCGCAAGGGTGAGGGCCAAACTAATTGTGATGTCTCCCCGTGCTGTGATGCCTCTTTTATTGGTCCCTTTAATCTTGTAATATGTTTCCAAAGGTTAAAAAAATTTCTTCCTTTTGCTGCTCAAAAATTGTGCAAATCCCACAGAAAAATGAATGTGCGTTGAATAAGTGATAGGGGGCAACTTATCGAAAAAAAAGAGTGATAGGGCACCGCGTGGCAGTGGCTCCAGACCACTGAATAATTACTCCAAAGTGTGCCCTCACCCATTAATTGGATTAATAAGTTTTTTTTTTTTTTTTCGAACGGTTCATTTGTTCTCAGTTTTTTAGCTTTTGTCTGTGGTGGTTGTTGCCTTAATTACCTCACATTTTGTTGCAACTTTTGAACCATTCTTCTAAGCAATGGTTACTGATGCAGGAGATTTGCCTGTTTCTTTGGGAAGTATCTGAGAAATAGGAGAGTGATAATGATCATTTATTTCGGAACTTGGGACCCTCATCTGTGAAATCCCTCTTGAGTGTTTTTCCAGGGACAGAATTGACTAACAACGAGAAAATAGTCAAGGAAAATTGGAGTAATACATCCTTTAGCAAATTTGATAAAATCTGTAAATTTTTAAGATTTTTAAACACCAAAATATACAGATTTTATCAATTCTCTTCACCAACCACCACAGACAAAAGCTAAAAAACAGTGGTGGTTGGTGAAATTAAATTTTGATAAAATTCATTGGAGAACTCACCCTAAAGTAGTGGTAATGAAAACAGTGGTGGAGCTAGGATTTCAATTTGGAGGTGTGATCCAAAATAAATATGGTCATTCATATCAAAATAAGTACACGTGTTTTAAAGTTATTGCAGAGTGATTTTTCGAGAGAATGGCCGTGGGGGCAACAAGTGGCATCATTTGATATGGTAACACCAATAATAGAATTTTAAAATTTAAATCATAGTCAACACTTAACTAAATCTTTACGAGGATTAAGCAAATCAGGGGATTTGGGAAAGGAAACACAATTAATGTATGTGGATTCTCCCTCTTTCTGCGGGTATAATTTACACACAATTTCAAAGGAATATATCATTTTTACGAGTTTATGGTAATTAAAATCTCTCTCTCTCTCTCTCTCTCTCTCTCTCTCTCTCTCTCTCTCTCTCTCTCTCTCTCAATTCCATTAAATCATACATTTCTATGAGTTTACTTCTCTCTTCACGTCCCATTTTTTCCTTCATTTGAATTCCTACTTTTTATAGAGGAGTTTTAAAATAAAAAAAAAAAGGGTTGTGTACTTTTCACGGTAAATCGATAATCATTTTTCCAACCAAAGCTAGCATACATTTTTGGAAGCATAAACAGAACGAGTTCACTGAAAAGACTCACTGGTTTAACAAATTGTTGGTTGGTAGGTTTAACAAATGATTCCGCTGCAGCAAGAGGTGTTTCAGGAAGAGGGTACAATGGAAGATGGTTGTAGGCAAGGGTGGTTCCATGTATAATCTTGAAACCATCAACAATTGTATGGCATGATTCGAGTTTGATTCTAAGACTTTCATCCTGTTATTTATTTCTTTATCTTCGATCATTTAACTGTTAAATAAACTTAGAAGAATATTTAATTGTTGTTACGAGTGTAACAGTCGACTCGGACCTTTCAATGTGCTGATTTTAAAAAAAATTCAATTGCAATTTCTTAATCTCTCATTGTATATTGTACTAGGGTACCTAATTGGTATTTCTATAGCCTCCCTAATAATAATTGGAGTAGCTCTAAAAAAAAACAATGATTTGATTAGGGATGGCAACTCTGTCCGATCCGATCCGATCTGTCCACGCTCCGTTTAGGTTGGAGTTTTGGGAATTTTTTGGGGGATCAAGTCAGATTTGATGGAAAAAATGAATAAAATCAGGGATCAGGTTAAAGGCGGTTATACATACCCCCGATCCATTTCCCGGCCTGTCCCCTACCCTTTTTTTATTACTTATCTAATATGTTATTCACATTTAGACCCCTTGAATTATTGTTAATTGGTAGGTTTCCTCAATATATGTACTATTAGTTTATACATAAATACACTTCATTCTTCACATTCTTTAACACAATCAAACATTATTTATAATTTAGTTGGTTGGGATTTTTGGCGGAAAATTGAAAATTGTTGCCATTTTTTTCATTATTTGGTGGTTTAGATATCAAATATGTTGGGGATCGAGTTGGATCGGGGATCCCCGCCCTGATCCGAAAGTTACCAAACTAATGAAAAATAAAAAAATCTAGAAAAATACCCCTTAGATTATGTTTGGTATTTTTCAAGATTTTATTTTTATTTTTCATTAGTTTGGTAACTTTCGAATCAGGGCGAGGATCCTCGATCCCCGTTAGAACTAGGGATGGAGGGTGGAGATGATTTCCCGTTCAAGGATCTAGATGGGGACGGAATGAGGTTCGGGGATGGCCAAATCCATCCCTGATCCTCCCCGTTGCCATTTCTAGATTTGAGTAACTTAACCATTCATTATTGTTATTTCAGTTGTCAATAAATTTTATTCTCATTGTTCTTTTATTTCAGATTTTCAAGAGCAAAAAAGGTTTTGATGGTGACATGTTCTAAGAGATTGGTTATTGTACCACAACTGTGAAGTTTTTCTCAATTTGAAGGTAATTCTTCGCTTTAAAGTATTGAAATTTTAGGAATTTAGTGTTTGCCTTTTTTGCTGGGAAATGAGAGTGGCATTGAGACATTGATTGTTTTTATGCTTTGAAATTTTAGCGTAGACTCTTTTCTTTTAAAATATTTCACTGCAGGAATGGTATGCTTTGTATAGTATCGTTTCTATTAATGAATTCATATGGTAACTTCAACGTACCCATCTCTAATTTTTTTAGAGGAAGTAAGAAATATGAATTCCATTGATACATTACAAATGGCATAAGGCTCCAATCAAAATAGTAAAAAAACTTGACATTGGTATCCCCTGACTGCATTTACGAAAGTGAAATTCACTCCTTACTATACTAGGATTGAGTACTTGTTGATTGACTTGAAGCTACTAGAAAAATATAGTTGAAGGGGAAACAAGCACCGTAGAATCTCCTAGACAGTAGCAGCATATTTAGCTTCCAAAAATAGTAGGAGATATCTACTTCCAATTGTTGAAATGACTTTTAAGAGGTGCATAGTTGGGAGTTATCCTTAAAGTTATAAGGATTATGCTTCTTTGAGTTGTAACATTGAAGAAGTCTGGATTCATCACTTCTAAGAAAATTTTGTAACAAAAATGCTATTCTCTCAACCAAGTTGCTCATACATGAAATAACTCACATGTTATCTCGGTTATTTAATTAAACTTACGATGATTGTCCATTATATAGGATAGGTTACGTCCACTCAATTAAAAATGTTGAGAAACAGTAGATGAGTATTGAAGTATTCTTAATGAACTTTCTTTGCGAGGTTACTTTTTAAATACATTTTGTTAAATTGCAAATTTTTTTCTGGTAGAGGTATTTAATGAGTTATCGATTTTGACAATTTAGACTAATTTTGTGTTTACATGAATTCATAAGTTGCATGACACGAGTTTTCTGCAAGTTTTTCATTATACCGAAAGAATACACATTTTCATAGGTTCGTCATCGATTGAAATAATATCATAAACAATAAGTATTCAAAGGTTAACGTTTAATAATACCCAAAAAAGTAGACATTTTTTAATAGTATTTTTAGCTCTGCCCCTGAATGGGCTCTCCACCAAACCTCCATAACAACCTCCCTAGTGCCACTAGGAACTACAATAACCACAAATCACCATGCACAAGCCTAATAGACGCCATTACAAACTAGAAGTTGAATTACTATAAACACCCTCAATAGAGACAACTGAATCACTTGATTTAATAGGAACTCGTTGATAAGGACCATCTCACCTCTTAAAATCCATGAGACAACTAAATCACTCTTCCTCTCCTCTCCATTTTTGGTTCACTGCCTCTCTTTTCCAATCTACCCACTTGCCTCCCTCGAATCGTTTAAACCATATGTGATATTGTTCTAAATGGTGACTCTCATCCTTGTCTTTACCTTTATTTTCAAATCAAGTGAACAACAAATCACGCAATCTGAGCACATGGTGATAACTTTTTTGGCCACATTTCTTCCCACTTTTCCTACCAATACACTTGACTCAATTTCAACAACCAATTGTCTTGGATATTAGTTTTGATAGGATTTTGCACAATTTGATTAAGTTATCAGCTATGAACTTATTCAATTTTATGCAAGTTTCAACTAGTAATGATTGTCGTGACAATGGGCAATGTCAGTGAGGTGGTGGGTAAAGGTGATGTAGGTTATTGTTTTTAATAAATATGGGTAACTATATATTATTATAGGTGATAACTTCTTACATAAATCAATTGCGATAGTGGTGCTATGAAGATAACATTTTTTTTTCCATTTCGTTTAAATTAGGCATGTGATTTAACTTTGGTTGCTCAGCCATAACATTTTGGTTTAGTGGATAACTAGAACGGGAAGATGCACTGGTGGGGCAAAATAGGTAATTATGCTTAAGCATGCAAGGTTAACAACAAATATGTGACCACCCATCAACTCAATTAGCTAACAAACACTAACAACGGAAGTCATTGTAATTTCTCAAATGCCAAGGGTAAGTTTGTACTCCAGGTAAACTCCATAGAGACTAATGTAATTGGTCAAAATAATTAGCACTAGGATCCCATCAACTCAATTAGCTAATAAACATTAACAACGAAAGTCATTGTAATTTCTCAAACGCCAAGGGTAAGTCTGTACTACAGGTAAGCTCCATGGAGACCAATGTAATTGGTCAAAATAATTAGCACTAGGATGAGACTGTAAAGATCAAGGCCTGTCAGGATCATCGTCAGAAAGTCAAGAGGGAATTGAAAACAAATATAGGGAGTTAGAGAGTGGATTAGTCAACGGTGCGAGGTTATCCAATAGAGATGAGACCTTTAGTCTAGTGTTCATAGAAGTCATATATACGCATTCGGATCTTGAATTAGTGAAAGAGGGTGGCTATACCGTGGGTGGTTATACCGTTCAACTCAGGTAGTTGAAAAACACTAACATGGGATGTAGACATAATTTCTCAAACACCAAGGGTGAATTTGTACCACAATTTAACCTCACTGGAAACAAGTGTAATTTCCCAAACCAATTAAACTCCAAATTTAGGGTGGGACCCTATCTATCGGGTCAGGCTCACCGTGAGCCCATCCGATTTCCCTTCGCGCTAATCCGTATCCGTCACGACACCTTACCGAATCTCGTAACGGCGGGAATTTGGCGCTAAAAAATACGCACCCATCATGACATGTCACCACCCTATTCGCCAACCCATGTATGTATGCCTGCTATCCATGATGTTATGCCATGCCATGTTGGTTATTTTCCCGCGCTACCACATCAATAGGATTCCTCAGAACCAAGAAAAAGAGGAGAGAGAGAGAGAGAAAGAATAGGCACACAAGATAGATTTAGAGAGAGAGAGGGAAAGATACAAATTTCTCCAAATTCCTGAATTTTTCTCTCTGCATTTTTCTTCGTCTGTTAATCTATCCGTTTCTACTACTGAGCTTCAACCGTTGGCTTTGGATTATATTGAAAGGCGGTGTTTTTTTCGAGCTTATCTTGAAAAGCTAGGGTTTTGTTGTTTGGACGGATCTGGTGGATCAGTGAAAGGAATCAGAGATCTGTCTTTGTTTCTTGTAAGTGTTGTTTTTTGTACTCTTAATTTGATTTCTGCGCGTAATTTCTGTTCTTATATGGCCCTTTTTTGGTAGATCGACGTTAGACGTTTTGGTGGAGGGGTTGCCGTTTCAGTCTATGAGTCCTCCTGCTGTGAATATGGAGGAACAAAAGCCTTCTATTTCTTTGGATAGCGGTGGACAAGTCGCCGTCGAAGCTCGATTTGCAGATTTCTGCAAGGTTGTTACTTTTCCTCTAATTTTCAGATTTAGATTACGTTTGATTGCTGATTTAGGGCCGTTTTGGTCCCTTTTTGGTGTTTTTGTTCTGATTTTTCGTTATTTTGGCGTCAAATGATTGGTTTGGACGAGAGGAAGTGTAAAAAAAAAAAAAAGAAGCAAGAAAAGTTACGAAAACAGTTGGAAATACACAGTGCCAAAAGAAAAGAAAGGTTGGAAACAAATGTATATTTTCTTTTAGCGTCATCTTATTTGAACTTCATTTTCAGTCTATATTTTATTACATTTTTTTTTTTATTTCTCTTGTGCGGATGATTAATCCCAAAACCTTTAATGAAAAGCTAAATAAAAGATACGTAAATTGAAGGAGATTAATTTAGTCCAAACTCTTACGTTTGATTGTTGAATATATTTTTGTTTTGATTCAAGTGTCTCGTAAGAAATGTTCTCTTTTTTGACTCATTCATTGTGATCTGACCAGAGCGGATTATCATTGCTGGAAAAAACTTGCGCTGAAGCCATGAAGCTGTTTACCGAAAGCAAACATCTATTATCCACAAGTGTTTCTGCTATTGGAACCGGAACAGTAAACCTTTTTGCTTTTGCTAATTCGTTTCGTCGTTGGTTGCTTTGAGTTGTCTGTTGGTTGCTTTGAGTTGTCTGTACTTTTGACGGAAATTGTTGTTGAAAGTACCTTATTTATGACAATACTCTGTGTTATGCTATCAGTCGGAAGAAGCAGAACGGTACTGGTTTGCGTTTGTTCTGTATTCTGTGAAAAGACTAAGTGAGAGTAACATGGATGATTCAAGTCAGGGTAACGGCCAAAATGGATTCACCTTATGTCAGATATTGAGGCTCGCGAAGCTGAAGTATGTGTTCTCATTTCTCTGCTCATTATCAATTTCTGGTGGAATTTTTGTTATAATTATGCTGGGGCTTTCCTTTCAGCATTGTCGATTTTTTCAAGGAACTTCCTCAGTTCATTATCAAGTCTGGTCCAATTTTACATAACCAATATGGTGCAGATTGGGAAAAGAGACTCCAGGTAACAATAGTAGTAGAGTTTTTGGCTTAACGTTTAGGCAGGTTATGCCAATGCATGTTTTCTTCTTTTTTGATAATTTTCATGCGTTCTTCTTATTTTATATTTCTTATGTCTGCTTTATTTGGGCGTTTACTTATGACTATTTTTTTTTTCTCCAAACAGGCAAAGGAGTTGCAGGCAAATTTTGTGCACTTGAGCCTTCTAAGCAAGTTCGTATTATTTTGTTGCTTGTCCTCTTATGGAGTTTGAATAATGGGATACATGTTTTGCTGTTGTTCCTATGGAAGTCTAACTTTCTATTAGCCAATTCTTACTTAATGCGCCGTTCAAAAAAAAAAAAAAAAAAATCTGAATTCGGATTTTACAAATATTGCTGGGATAGAATCATAGCTCTTTCCATCCTTTGCGCTTTCATTAGAGTAAAGATACTACTTCGAATTGAACTAGGGTTTCGGCGATAGTGGTGCTGCTTGCTGCTTTTGCGATTTGTTTGGGTGTTGATTTTGTGCGGTTTAATTGCTTGGAGTAGTACTCAGAAATTGGGTAAATTGGGTCTGAAGTTCCAAGGCTGATTGATATTAGATGCTTTGCAACTTTCTTTGCATTGCACTTGATGTGTTTACAAAAGAATGTTGACGAATAAGAACCACTCTTGCACATGCTCTGTTTCTATACTAATGCATAACAATCCGATGATACTCAAAGTAATGCTCATGACCTCTTCAAATAAAACAGAAAGTAATGCTGGTTAATGGTTTTCAATAAGCTATTGTCATGAAAGATATAAAAGCTAAAGAAAGGGCAGGGCTGGGCCTGGTGCAGGGGCAAGGTTGCTCTATTGTTAACAACTGCTAAAAGTCTCTCGAACATCTCTTTTTTGGGGGAGGGGGCATTGTAAGGATGCACACATATGATCCTTTCCAGATGCCACCCTGGGAGAAGTCTAGCACACTGGTCTGCTTTTAGCGAAAAAGGCTGTGGGACTTCTGGAGAGCTACTTTCCAAAGTGAAAGGTGTCTGAAGTTTTACATCTTGGTACGAGGAAAGTAGCATAGCTATTCGTTGTTAAATTGAAGCCCAAATGTCACTGGAAAGAGCTAGAGAGGAATGCATTTACTGATCTTTAGTCAGTTGAAGATTGAAGTTCTCTGTCACATGGTTTGCGAGTTGACATTAGTTCATTGGTGGAAGATTGGGCTTATTCAAGAAGGATTTTGAGGTTTTAAGGGGTGATTTCAACATTCTTATCACCATTTTGACAAGTTAATAAATAATGGGGTGGATTTTTTTCATTCTTATCACCATTTTGACAAGCTACTTACTAAATAATGGGGTGGATTTTTTTAATCGACTTCTGACAGCATCATGGGAATGCATTTATAAACACCATTTCAACTGTGTGATTACTTTTCTTGCACTGGAACATGGGACATTGTTTTTAAGGTTCTATTTCAATGCGTTGTAGTATATGTTAGTTCAAGAACTTTGCGAATAGACTTATTTTATGTTGTTTTCACTGTATAGCTTATCAAACGTCTACATTGCATTTAAATAGCTGATACTTGTACCAGCAACCTGTAGCTTGAGTCCATTATCTTGTTTCTCTTACACAAGCGAAAAGGACTTGCAAGGTTAAAGCCTTGACAGGGACATGCATCTTGCATGTGTATGCGTGTATTGTGTTTTTTTGAGAAACTGGAGAAATGGCTGCATTTATCAGAACCTCTTTCCTTTCATAATTGTTTGGAATTCTTACATAAAGAGCATTCAAACTTGATTGTGACACAGGTACTACAAACGTGCATTCAGGGAATTCTTCTTGACTAGTGACTCGAAAGTTGATGAGCAGTCAACTGATGCCAATGCCACCGGCTGTGTGTCAGAGTACCATCGATTTGGATGGCTGCTATTTTTAGCACTCCGTACCCATGCATTCAGCCGCTTTAAGGACTTAGTGACTTGCACTAATGGTTTGGTTGCTATCTTGGTCAGTTGCAATCTTATGTTATTTAAAGCAAAATGGTTTTTAGTTCTGTTATGGTTTGATATTCAAGAAACATTTCAATGGTTTTTCACTTGAACTAAAATATAATTCTTTTGTTACATTGGCAGGCTATCTTAATTATTCATGTCCCTGTTCGCTTGAGAAATTTCACGATTCATGATTCTCCTCGGTTTGGTAATCGCTCTATCCCTTTCTATTGTTATTGTTTTACATTGTCCTTCATTTTCTTCTTTCCACTTTTTGTGTGTGCTTTGGTTTGAGGTGGGGGTTTAATTGATAGTGGTATTCGGGTCTTTAACCCTGGCTCATTGACAGTTAAGAAAGGAAGCAAAGGCGTGGACCTGCTTGCATCACTGTGCAACAGTTACGAGACTTCCGAAGATGAGTTGAGGAAGACAATGGAGAAGGCCAATGATCTGGTAGCAGATATTTTGAAGAAAAAGCCACGTCCTGCATCTGAATGCATTACTGAGAATTTGGAGAATATTGACAGAGGTTGTTAAGTTGAAAGTTCTCCTATATTTGATTAGCTCTGGTAATACAATTGTTCTTCCAGTTCTCAATCCTTACTGGAAATTCTTATTTCCAAGCACAGATGATCTGATTTACTTTGAAGATCTAATGGAAGAAGCATCGCTTTCCGTCAGTTTAGATATTCTAGAAAATGATTATGCTGATGCTACTCGTAACAAGGGTGAACTGGACGAGAGGGTGTTTGTTAATGAGGAAGATAGCTTGCTTGCTTCAGGGAGCTTGTCCGGCGGTGCCATGAATATCAGTGGGTCCAAGGTACGTTTACAATGTGTCGATTACATACACATTCCTTAGATCTCATATAGATGTATTTATTCAACTTCTTTACTTTTTTACCCGAATTATGCAGAGGAAAATTGATTCAATTGCTTCGCCAGCTAAGACAATAACTAGCCCATTGTCTCACTGTGGCTCTCCTTCTGCATCTCAGCAAAATGGCATTCTCTGTAACTCAAAGCCAGCAGCTACTCCCGTTACCACAGCAATGACAACTGCAAAGTGGCTTCGAACAGTTATTTCTCCATTTCCACCGAAACCTTCATCGGAGCTCGAGCGTTTCCTTTCATCTTGTGATAGGGATGTAACTAATGATGTGATCCGTCGGGCTAACATAATATTGGAAGCTATATTTCCAAGTAATGGTCTGGGAGAGAGAGGTGTCACTGTAAGCCTGCAATGTACAAGCCTGATGGACAGCATATGGACTAAACAGAGAAGATTGGAAGCACTTAAGTTATATTATAGGGTTTTGCAAGCTATGTGCACTGCAGAGGCCCAGATCCTGCAGGCAAGCAATTTGACCTCCTTATTGACCAATGAGAGGTTCCATAGATGTATGCTTGCATGTTCAGCTGAACTTGTTCTTGCTACACATAAAACAGTGACTATGTTATTTCCTGCTGTATTGGAGAAAACTGGGATAACAGCTTTCGATCTCAGTAAGGTGATAGAGAGTTTCATTAGACACGAGGAATCTCTGCCCAGAGAATTGAGGAGACATTTGAACTCACTCGAAGAGAGACTTTTGGAGAGCATGGTATGGGAAAAGGGCTCCTCAATGTACAATTCTTTGACTATAGCAAGACCAGCCCTGTCCTCTGAAATAAACCGTCTTGGGTTGTTAGCAGAACCAATGCCATCTTTGGATGCAATTGCCGTGCATATGAACATTTCTTGCGGAAATTTGCCATCTGTGCCACCTTTACAGAAGAATGAATTTTTATCAGGTAATACACAATCATCTTTGGAAGACATAACTTGTATGAGCTCGAAGATTACATTCTCAATTTTGTAGCGGTTTTGTAAGCTATATGGCTATGTCCATTAATTGCATAAATGTTGTAAATGGGGCACATTCAAGATCAAATATTTAGACCTGGAGCTCTGTTATTGGTAAATTAAACATTGCATCCTTAAGAAAAGAAAATGCCTTGGTTTGTTATGTAATCTAAAAATTCACCAATCTTGATATCAAGAAAATATATATATACTGTTTGCAAAAAAGCAGCCTTTTTTAGTAATATGTCTTGTTAACTATTTACCAGGTCAGAACGGAGATATGCGGTCACCAAAGAGATTGTGCACGGAATACAGAAGTTTATTAGTTGAGCGGAATCCCTTTACATCACCAGTCAAGGATCGCTTTTTGGCCTTAAATAACCTCAAATCAAAGCTCCCACCGCCTGCTTTGCAGTCTGCATTTGCCAGGTACAGTATGCATACTCCAGGAGGCTGGAAGTAGAGAAATTAGTTTATTTACACCTCCGAAATTTCTTGTTGCCCTCTAATTTGGAATTATTGCTACTATTCACAGTCCGACAAGGCCAAATCCTGTAGCTGGAGGGGAGACATGTGCAGAAACTGCAATTAATATATTCTTTAGCAAGGTATTAACTCCTTGCTTTTGTTTATTTATTATGGGGGTTTCATTTGCAGAGGTTAGTTAACTCCTTTACTTTTGTTGCACAACTATAGCCTGTTAAAGAGAATCCAATTTTAATTCTCTTTCTTGTGGAAATGTGACCTAAGGTGTTGGGGTATCCACCGGGGAAAAGGGTTGGAGGGAACCTTTATTAGGCATATGGATATGGGGCTTTTTCCCCTCTTTTTTGGGCATTTTTTTTTCTGATTCCGTAAGTATGTACTGTATTTATGATGTTCATGTAATCTTCTAAAACATGATTTGCTATACTTTCTGACGTTCTCTATTTGGTCATATAAATTCACTCAGAGAATCAAATTTGTTACATTGCCCATTGTCATGTTGTTGCTGCCCACATCTGCACTAAATTATTGCATACTTCTTGTTGGTTCATAGATTATAAAGTTAGCTGCAGTGAGAATCAATGGTATGATTGAGAGGCTACAGCTATCTCAGCAGATAAGGGAGAGTGTTTACTGTCTTTTTCAACAAATCCTTAGCCTACGGACAACTCTGTTTTTTAGTCGCCACATTGACCAGATCATCCTCTGCTGTTTCTATGGAGTTGCAAAGGTTTGCTTCTTGAAATATGTGAGATTATTTAGGCTATTGTTTATTGTGTTTTTCTAATCCCACTTCTCATGTTTCTGTCCCAGATTTCTCAACTGAACTTGACTTTTAGAGAAATCATCTTCAACTATCGGAAGCAAGCACATTGTAAACCTCAAGTTTTTCGGAGCGTGTTTGTTGATTGGTCATCAGTACGGCACCATGGGGTATGTCTTTCATTTTATTTTTCATAAATCATCCCCTTCATATTTAATCTTCAGGACTTAACGTTCAAATGATTCTGGAAACAGAAAACTGGGCAGGAGCATGTTGATATAATTGCATTCTACAATGAAATATTTATTCCTGCTGTAAAACCGCTACTGGTGGAGGTTGCCCCTGTTGGAACAGCTCAAAAAGCTAATCGAAATGCAGAAGTTAACAATAACGCTGATGGTATGACCTTTTCTTTCTTTGTTAGCCACTTTCTTTTTCTTTCCTTTTTTTTTTAATCTCATCTTCAAGCAAGTCATAGCCTGAATTTCTTACTTTTATCTTGCTTGACAATTAGGTCAATGTCCTGGATCACCTAAAATATCCTCCTTTCCGAGTCTTCCTGATATGTCTCCCAAAAAAGTATCTGCAGTGCATAATGTATACGTCTCTCCACTTCGGTCATCAAAGGTAGTTTTTGATTTTGCCATGTTATACGTTACAAATATTTACTCGTGCATTATGCTTCTTTCACCGGTGTTCAACCCTGGACACGAAGAGCACCATTCCTTGGTTCTTTCAATTGCTATGTTTGTCACATTACCAGTTAAGGCATGACTTTTCCATTCTACCCAGGTAAAAGAACTTTTGAATTCATCGGTCTTTTAACTCTTAGCTATTTTTATGACCTTGTTTATACTTTCATCCCAGGCTGGTATCTATTCTAGGATCCACGTAAACATTTGCCATTTGAACATTCAGAGAGTGGAAACCTTCGTATTTGTTTGTAGGAGGATGCTGTAATTTTAGTTACCTCATTTAGAAGCGAAGGGGGAAAAGGAGGAATAAACAGAAAAGTGCTTTAAAAATTGATAATCCTGGGTAACTACATATTATTTCTTGACTGAATAATATGTACGCATTTTAGGCATATAAATGCTCCTGATTTTTTTGTGACTTAAGATTGTTCCAACAAGCTTAATATCACCATGGAACTACTGCCAGTGGATACTGCTTTCACGCTTTGCACAACATGCATGCACTATGCCTATTGCGAAGTTCTTTTGAGTATGATTGGTGGAAAGATTATTGTAAATTCAGTTAACTCTTTCAACTGCGTGTAATAAAGCTCATGAAACTGACGTCCGTTAGCAATTTATATGCTTATGAAGAATTTTAATTATAGCAGGCTGATTTGCCCACCATTAGACATTAGACAATCAGTTATTGATTTTTTCAGTTGTAAAGTTAATCTTGAATTACTGATGCAGATGGATGCTTTGATCTCAAATAACTCTAAAAGCTACTATGCTTGTGTTGGAGAGAGCACTCATGCATTCCAGAGCCCTTCCAAAGATCTGACTGCCATCAATGATCGTTTGAACGGGTATGTGTATTTCTGTTGTTCATCGCTTCATTGAGTATGATACCTTCTGGTTCATTATACGATAGTTAACTTTCTTTTCTATTTTCATTTTCAGTAACCGGAAGGTTCGAGCTACACTCAATTTCGATGATGTTGATGCTGGCTTGGTCAGTGACTCTTTGGTAGCCAACAGCCTCTGCCAACAAAATGGTAGCTGTGCATCATCATCGGGTGCACCAGTGAAATCTGAGCAACTAGACTCGTAGTTATATCGTCACCAGCTTTTTGTATATACACCTCAATTATCCTTTAGTTTAATTTTTTGTTTTCCGTAATATGAAAATCCACACTTGACGCCAGGGGTTACCTTATGAGCGGTGGGTTATTGTAGAATAGCCACCACTAAGCCCACCCCCATCCCCCAACTGCCTAGTGTGCTAGATTCAAGATCTTTGAAACTGATTGGCTCTCATTAGCTAATAAAATTTCGTTCTGACCTTGTGGTCAAGGTTTTTTTTTTATTTTTTATTTTTTATTTATGGTTGGGTGAGGTTATTGTGGACTTCCATTCTCCGAAATCTTGATGCACTGGCCACTGGGTACGGGCAGTTTTCATTAAGTACTTCTGGTTTCTGTACAGCATACGAGGTGAAGTTTTTAAACTTGAACTGGCCTACACATGGGAGTCAGATGATAGTATGGTTTTCCTCCCCCAGATGTGTTAAATTAGAGGTAGAAGGTGTTATTGGAAGTTCTGGGGCTTCAGTGTGTTGCGTGATGGGGTGGTTCTTTACAACTAATGATTCTCATTGTTTTACTGCGCGCTTCCTGTTTAATTTTAGGATTTCCATATTAACACCCATTTCCATCATATTAACCTCCAAAAACAAAAAGATTATGTGGGATGTTCTATTTGACTTGCGTTACTTGAAGCAATTGGCATGGAGATTATGTAAGAATTAGGTGCACAGCCTCATATGCTAAGCACGAGTATCATGCCCGTTGAAGGTAGTTTCAAACTATATGTTGCTTGTTAGGAAGTATAAAATTTCCCACAGAAACGCCGAACTACCATGTCTTTTACCAAATTTGTTCGACATCTGATGGTTCCTGTCTACCACCCAGAATTTCATCTCCCACATCTCCCTTCCAGATTTTCAATTCACACATGTCCATTTCCCACTAAATATGTGTCGTTAAACATTTATTTACATCTCCCACCCGGATCTCCCTCTGCCAATTGTTCCAAAATCGAAAACCGTAGATGGAATTGAAGATCGGACAAGAATGAGCGTACACTTGTTAGTTGGGAAAATATTAATTTAAATAGAAACGTGAAGGTGAGGGTGCTGATTCTAAGGTTAATCTTATAGAAACAGGGATCTAATTGTCATGTTCTGAAATCTGGGGCCGTTTTGTCATTTTTCTGAAGTGAAGTTTGTTTTGGGGTTTCTCCAAAAGTGAAAGGGTGCTTACTGGAAACTGTTGCTTAATAACCCAAACCAGATTACAGTACTAGCACTGGATTTGTTTTGGGTTTGGCGGCCGCCACAGGTTCTCAAACCCAATGTCTTCTATGAATCGTTAAAAACCAAAACAATCATAGACAAGCTATTATCCAGCAGAAAAAAAATATCCCGAGTCTTTGATATAGGGCAGTTGAAATATGAAATACTATTAAAATTAAACCAAACCTAGAAAGCACCAAAATTGAAAGAAATGAGAGAAATCAAAGAAGAATTTCCACAAGGATCTTAAAAAGAAGGTGTTGAGGAAGTCATCTGCGTGCCAAATTGTTTGGTAAGAAATTCGCATTAGTCTACTAAAATTGCAAATTTGGTAAGACGCGAAAACAAAAGGAGCATAACACCAAACAAAACATATATGTAATTTCCTTAACAATGGAACACAGAAGTCTAAGAATTTGTTTTCTCTGTGGAATTCGAAATTCAAAAGCTAAACAATTAACAAAACTTTCAAACTGCGTTTTGTAATCCAAGAATGTAACTCCAAAACAAAACTTGTCGAGGCTATGAAATACTAGTTGATTATTTAAAAATGGAATCCTATTGTGAACACTCAATCTATTTTCTACTCTACCCGTGCAACCCCGTGTAGTCCAAATTCTGATATCAATCAACCAACTAGTGGCTCTTTACAAGTCCCCTTTGTTGTGATGCCTAACCATCCCACACTTGACTGTCCTTACCTACACTCCTATTGAAGGTATCCTTTCAGTTCGTGGCCTACCCGGAGGTCTCTTAGACAACGGAGGAAGAAGCACATTGTCATCTCCACCAATAAAACCTGACTTTGATATCGTAGAGATAGGATTGATGCACTTTGAATACGACTCTCGATAAGAATCAACTAGGTAATAATGATTCCCATATTGTTTCAGCTCTGTCCGACTGTGCTTTGCAGCACAAATAGCACGAACACAAGGAAAATTGGTTATTTGCCACTCCCTACAAGAGCAAGTGCGAGAGACAAATATCAACGACGACGACAACAAAAGGATGAGACTGCACCTTATATAAACCGTTGCACCGTTTGATCACCCCCATCCCCTTGACTGCTTAAATAAGTCACCAATTCTTTTATCCATTTCTGGAGAAACGTCAGAGTTCCATTTTCACCACCAAGTCGCTCCTGGCAGACATTTAAGTCATCACCTTTGATCTTATCTTGTCCACCAGCTCTGTAATTGGCAAGTGTCTCTCCTTTCTAATCTAGGAGTTGAATCACTCCACAAGATTCGAAGACAATTAGGCCCGATTTGCTTCGGCCTAATAATTTGTTGAGGGGTTTTTTTTTTTTTGAAAATGTCAAGTAAATTCCATTGTTGGGCAGTACAGATTTCATCAGAAATGACAGGAATGAACCAAAACTATCCAAATTTAGACGGTGGCACCCTTGCCCAAGGCAGATCAACAAATAGGCTAGGCTGGGCTAGAAACTTGTCCATGATCTACTAGTAGAGATCCAGAGGGGAAACAACTCAAACCCTAACACTAATCACAAGATGAAATTGAAACCCAAAAAGGGGCTAATAAACCACACTAATCACAAGAAATACGTTTAGACAACACTTGTTCACGAATAAAATGGTAATCAAGTTCCATATGTTTAGTTCTAGCATGACACACGGGATTAGAAGCAAGGGCAGTAACTGACTTATTATCACACTGTAAAACATGAGGTATGGAAGAAGAAATGCCCAGTTCAATAAACAATTGTTGCAGCCAAGCTAAATCACTTGCCGTTTGGGCCATAGCCCTGTATTCAACCTCAGTTGATGACCTAGCCACTGTGTGCTATTTCTTAGCATACCAAGAAACAAGATTATTACCTAGAAAAATGGCAAAACCAATGGTTGACCTTCTGTCAAATGGATCTTCTACCCAATTAGCATCTGCAAATGCGGTCAAAGATAAAGGCCCATAAACAAAATGCAGACCCTGAGTGATAGACCCTTTAGTGTACCTAAAAATCCTTTTGACTACAATGAAAGCACTAAGCTTAGGGGCATGCATATGCTGACAGGCCACATTAACTGAGAATGAAATTCTGGGTCTGGTGAGAGTCAAATACTACAAAGATCCAACAATGGTATGATATAAAGTAATATCTTCCAATAAGGGATTGGAATCAGGTATGCTAGGTTTAACATAATCTAGGGAAGCACTATGTTTGCATTCTGTTATGCCAACCTTGATCAATAAGTCAGTATCATACTTTGTTTAAGACAAAAACAAACCAGAAGTAGTAGTAAGAACCTCCAAACCAAGAAAGTAATACAACAACCCTAAGTCTTTTGTGAAAAATTTCTTACTCAAAACCTCAATGAAATGAGAAGTAAAGACTGAATTGGAGCCAGTAATTACTATATCATCAACATAGATGAGAACAATAGTAAGTGAACTATCCTTCTTGAGAAGGAACAAGGACGTGTCTGCCTTGCTAGAAGAAAATCCCAATTGTAAGAGATAGGAAGAAAACAACTCTTACCATGCCCTGAATGATTGCCTAATCCCATACTAGGCTCTAGTAAGTTTACAAACATAATCAGGATGAATTGGATCTTTGTATCCCAAAGGTTGCCTGATATAAGCATCCTCATGTGTAACCCATGCAAGAATGCATTAGACATATCTAGTTGTCGTAAGGGTCACTTGTGATGGACAACAAGACTTAAAATTACTCTTAAAGTGGGTTGTTTGATTACGGGACTAAAGGTTTCATGAAAATCTTGTCCTAGTGCTTGCTGATTCCCATGAGCTACCAGTCTTGCTTTATATCTAGCCACTGTACCATTGGAATGTTTTTTGATTTTGTATATCCATTGGCAACCTATAATGTTGCCATGTAAAGGAGGGGGAACAAGAACCCAAATGCCTTGTTTTACTAAAGCTTCATACTCCTCTACCATGGCTTTTTGCCACACAAGATGAGGAACAACTTGAGAATAATGGGAGGGTTCAATGGTTGGAAGAGAATTAGAAGGAAACTGTGTAGAAGTAAAAAGAGTAAATGGAACCCTGGGCTTTGTGATTCCATTTTTAGATCTTGTGATCATATGATGGCTAGGAGAAGAAGAAGTAGAAAGAATAGATTCAAAAGGTAGAGACAGAGCAAGTATATCAGGAATTGATAATGGTTCTGGGAAATTAAATAATCTGACCATCAGAAGATGAAGAACGAACAGGAGAAATGGTATCTAGACCAGAGTGTGAACCAACAACAGTCAATGAATCATGAGGAACTGAGACAACAAAAGGGCTAGAATTAAACACAGGAATTGGAGTAATAGTATGTGAGATAGAAGAAAAAGAAGAAATTGGGGTAGGTAATGTAATAACAATATTCTCAAAAGAAGAGAGGAACCACAAAGGTTTTGTATTAGGAATACCACTAGTGGAATTTTTAGATTGTTTGATAATGGATATATATGGAAAATCATTTTCAAAGAATTTTACATGCCTTGACACATATACTTTGTTGGTGATTGGATCAAAGCACCAATAGCCTTTACTATTAGTACAATACCTTAAGAAAACACATGGTGTAGACTTGGGAGTGAGTTTATGTGAACGATAAGCTTTTAACCAAGGAAAACAAGTGCAGCTAAAGGGTTTAAGAATCGAGTAATCTGGTGGAATCTTAAAGAGAAGCATATA
This sequence comes from Vaccinium macrocarpon, assembly GCA_022606695.1. NCBI lineage: Eukaryota > Viridiplantae > Streptophyta > Magnoliopsida > Ericales > Ericaceae > Vaccinium > Vaccinium macrocarpon. The sequence continues at coordinate 28,780,076 of CM040170.1, forward strand.
TGGGATTTGAAAATTAAGAGAAGAGTAAGGTAATCTATTAGCAAGAAAAATTGTGGTATTAAGAGCTTCAAGCCAAAGAGTAGCAGGCATACCAGCTTGTATGAGAAGAGTTAAAGTGGTTTCAACAAAATGTCTATGTTTTCTTTCTACAATACTACTTTGCTCAGGAGTATATGGAAGGGAAGTTTGATGAAGAATTCCAGCAACCAGAAACAAATGAGTCAAGAAATGATTAACAAATTCTTTCCCATTATTAGACCTTACAGCTTTGACTGTGGTATGAAACTGATTTTCAACATAAGCCTTAACGTGCTCTAACGTGGTTTTGACTTTAGACTTATAAAACAAAGGAAACAACCAATAATACCTAGTGTGATCATCTATCACAAGCATCTATAGCCTTTCACAGAAGGTACATGGGCAAGACCCCAGACATCCATATGAAGTAAATCAAATGGATGAGAAGAATGTGATTTAGACAAAGGAAAGGGAAGTTTATGACTCTTTATTGAACTGCAATTGTAACAATTCACATCAAAAGGCTTTGAAATAGGTAAATTGAATTGTTTGACTAATGAGTGAAACAGAGGAATACTAGGATGCCCCAACCTTTAATGCCACAAAATAGTAGAATTTGAAATAGGTAAAATACTATGATTAAGAACAGTAGAAACCTAAGTAGAAGTAGAATTAGAGAAGCTCTGGATAGGATAGAGTCCCTAATGACATGGGTCCTTGTGAAGGATTTGATGAGAAAGATTGTCCTGAAGTAGATAACTAGATGAATTAAATGTGAGTGAACAATTATTGTCCTTGGCAAATTGAAAAGCAAACAAGAGGTTATGAGTAATGGCATGTGTATGAAGCACAATAGTAAGTTTAAACTTAGCACAAGGAGTAGGCAAAATTCCTCTTCCAGTACATGCAATAGGTAAAGATGCACCATTACCAACTAGGATACCTGAACCAGTTGCATATGGCTGAGCATGAGTCAATGTTGTGGCATTTGGAGTCACATGGTTTATGGCTTTACTGTCAAAGTACTAGTTTTGTGATGATGTTGTCCCTTGACCAACTCCAGGGCTATATCCAAAAGAACTAGAAGAAGGAAAAACTAAAGCTTGATGCATGGTAGAAAAACCTATTGGCTGTGTAAATTCCCCAAAACCTGTGGTAAAAGACCCCTGATTCTGTCCAGCATAACTTGTATCATACCCAATAAATGATAGTGATGGTCCTGTGACTATCTAGTGTAGCTGTGGTTGAGATTGAGGATAACCTCTCCCATTTGAACCAGCTTGAAAAGATGGAGGATTAGACTGTTTTGGCATCCACACATCAGGATTATTCCTACGAAAAGACTGAAACTATTAAAAAGGAGTATCTGTATTTCTATAATAACATGTTTTGGCTAAATGATTGTTCTTCCCACAGATTTGACAGTCTCCTCTAGTACCAAAGTTTTGTCCTCTTGATTTGAACCTATTGTTTCCAATGTTTTTATTACCAGAAAACATTTGTGGTTGTGGAAACAATGAAGGTGGAAGAAACATCTGTACTCCTTGTGATGATTGAGGAAAGAAAGACTCAGGCATTGAAGATCCAATCATTTGAAAATGAATAACTGGACCATAAGAGGAATAAAATGGTGTAGGTTGAAAATTTTGTGCAGGCTGTGGAACAAAAGAATTTGTTTCTGAAGACACACTAGAATGGGAAGTTCTTGCTCTTGTCAAATGCAAATCTTGGACCTTTTGTGTAGCAAGAAACACACTACTAGAAGTCTCATCCTCTTTTGGTTTATGAATGGTGTTCTCTTCTCCTTTCAAAATTGTCACAACCTCGTAAAATTTAAGATCCCTTTGTGCTCTTATGGTTTGTTTCAAAGTATCATATTCGGTAGGTAAACCATTGAGAGTATGAAATATCATGTCATCGTCATCCACCATATATCCAATTGCACCCAATTTTTGTGCAGAAATCTTAATCTCATCTATGTATGTATTCAAATTACCACTTTTCTTGTAACTGAAATTGAACAAATCCCGTTTAAGATCATGCAGATTTGACCTAGACACGGAATTGAATCTATGTTTTAAACACAACCACACTTCTAATGAATGTTCTAACCCCAACACCAAAGGTAAAGTCGAAGCAGCCAATGACGATGTCAAACACGAGAGTAACTGATTATCTATGAGTTTTCACTTGATAAAAGCATCATTTATAATCAAAGTATTACTAGAATTCATAATTTCCTTAGAAGGACATGCCATAAAACCATTGATATACTGTAAAAACCCATTTGCATGAGTAACATTCAGCACTTGAGTTTTCCAAATCAAGTAATTATTTGTACCTATGTCGAGCTCTATCGTAACCAGAGAATGGAAATTGGCCACCAGAAACGCTAGTGATGATGGTATTGCGACCTCGTGCTCGCCAAAGCTTGTGCTTGAGTTTCCAGTCATGATGAAACCTTAGAAATCAAGAACTCAGAAGAATTGGATCGATAACTTTCGTCTATGTAGCTCTGATACCATAAGAAATTTCTTACTTCATTTCATAGCAATCAAGAATTAAGATCAAGAATCTGTAGAGATGAATCTCCGAGATGAATACAAAATGTAGAGAGAGAAAAAGGTGTTTGATACTTTTCTGTTTTCTGTAATGCCAAAATGTTTTACACCCAGACACTTATATGCTAAGCAGAACTAACTACTTCTAAACATTTAGCACTAAGCACGACTAACTAATTCTTCATTTGGTTGAGTTGGTGTTGAGTTGTCAATACTTGAGATATGATCCAATGTAGATGTATCCCCAAGTGTACCAACTTGATCAATTCTCTTCACACCATCCCCAACATAGGATCTTATCTTCTCTTTGTCTCTCTAGGTTAAAAAAAAGGCTTAGGTGATTTGTTGAGTTTGGACATACCAAACAATACACTTTTATTGAGTACTCTCACTTGTATTGAGTACAAGACTATACAATGTACACTTTCTTGTACACAAGAAACCAATCAAGGACAACTTCCTAATACTTACTCACACTTGATTGTCCCTCACATGCACACGTACACTTGGTGCTTTCACCAACATTGGTGTATCTCATCACACACTGACACACACATACTCAAATGAGCTCTCATCCCTATTTTTTTTATAATAAAAAATTTCATTAACCTTTAAAACAAAGATCAATAGGAACAAAGATACGAGCATCAAAAACCTAACAAAGTAAGTGTGTGTGATGAGATAGGGATACAAGCATCAAAAACCTAAATGAGTTCTCATCCCTAATTATAGGAATCAATGGAACTACCTAGAATAGAGCATCCTAGAATATAACTCCAAAAGCTTCTACATAAACCTACTCCATTCTATCATAGTTTGGAGGATTCTAGAGTAACCCAGAAGGTCAATCACCTTCCATAAGTTTTCGGAAGGTTGTAGTATGACCCAGGGCATTTTAATAGGGTCCAAAACCTTCTAGTAGAGTCCAGAATATCCCGAAAGATTGCAGAATATTCTAGGTAGGCCTGGGACATTCTAGAAGCATTTGGAGATCTCCGGAGAGTTAGTGATGACTCTCAACATGATTCACCAAAAAGAAACATTTAAAGCCTATTGCATGGGGTACATGAAATTGGCAGACAAAAACCTGGACAAAAAAAGGACCCAAATGGAAAACAGTCCTGCTCATTTTAACAAATCGACGGTCAAGATGTTAATTAAATACTTTTTGACCGGTAAAAGTTACTCCAACTCTTATCGATGAAAGAGTATTTAACGTCCAAACCATCGAAAATGTTTTTGGACGATTAAGATGTACATCCATGCATTTAACGTACACGGGTGTGCATACTTATAGCATTTTGGAATGAAAAATGTCAAAAGTTTGAGAATGGCAGTTGCTTAATTGTGGTAAATGTCAAAAACATCCATTCCGAAAAGACGGACATGCCCAATCAAAACCCACAAATCACGCACTCACCCAACCTCACATGACCTGGAATTGTTACAAAATTGATGGCAAAATTGGCCAACATGAAATTGGGGTTACCAGTTATTTACCTTCAGTGGCTGGGATAGTCTTTGTGCAATAAACTGGACAGTATAGAGAGAGGGGTACGAAAACCCGAAAGCAGAGACTAGATAGAAACAGGGTTACTTTCTTTGCCGTTATTTAGGACTTCCTATTCTGCAAGAGATTCTTTGACTCGAATGGTGCTCCTGGACCATTTCTCCCAACTTATATTTGTGTTTGTGTGCAGGATCCATACACTTAGTTCGCGAGCGTATGCTCAATTCTAAGGAAACCATGGCACCTCAAACTCCTCTACCGTAACACATCGATCGGGGTCCAAAACTCTGCATATGGACCACAAAGGTAGAGGGGTCTGAGGCATCACTTGCCGGCGAGGCAGGAACACTGAATAAGGTTTACAAAATCAAAATTCACGCTCTGCTGCCACAATTGACCTTTCCAGTATCCAAGTTATACATTCTACGAAGTGATTATCTCACAGAATATGTAATTTTGCTGAGTTATTAACAGTGATGAAATTATTAATTTATCGTATAGTATTCATGAAGTATGTGTTAAGGTTTTGCCATATCCAATTTTCATTTAAATCTAACTGCACAGTTTCAACCAAACACAAGGTACGTGGTAAAGTTGGACCCGTATTCTCATTTGACTTAAAATCTAACAAACAAATACCTCGTAGATCGCAAGTGGGGTGGTAGCTCAATAGTAGCAACATTGTACTCTCATGCTTTTGGTGAAGGTTCAAACTTCACCCACCTCATTCCCAATTAGGATTTCTTACCTTGTACGCAAAAGTACCTCATTGAGTCAAGTGCCATGTTAACAAAAAAAATTACTACATATGATCCATTCCATTAACTCAAGAAGTCAAAAAGCTAGCTTATTGCAATTTAGAAAGCGGATCTTTCTCTCATAATACATTAAATAGAAAGTCGTGAAAAGCCAAAAAAACATTTATCAGTGAAACACCCCAATGATGACTGAACCTACCTACAAAACGCAAATGACGATGGAACCTACCGAGACTGGAAAGATGATGATTGAACATAATGATGAAAGACTGAAAAAAGTATAAATCCAATTTGAAGTATTATCAAACAGTTTGTTAATCTTTTTTAGTGATAACTTGTTGATTTGTTAATCTTTTTTATTTTTTTTAAATTTCTATAGATAGGTGTCCGGGCCAATTTACATGCACTTCGACTAATTCTTTGCTCGGTTAGTTACTCTTTGCTTGATTCTTGGTGGTTTAGAATTCCACCAGTCCGATTCCTTCACTGTTAAGTTAGAGTATTAAGGGATTTGCCTTGTTAAAATATGTAAAGAAGAGTGATTTTCACACAACTCTTTTCTATAAATAACCGCATTAGTTTTTGCTTTATTATATGTAAATTTAAACGGTTAACCTTTCATGAGTTAATAGGGTAATATTACAAATCACATCGCAATATGACAAAAGGAGAAGCGCAATTATAACGATGAGAGTGCGAAAATCAATTCTCTAATTCCACCGGTTGACCAAAAGAAAAAGTACAAGTCCATGTAAAAGCATGATTGACCTTGATCATTTACTGAACAAAACACATATGTACATTGCCTCAAAACAAACAAAATGAAAATGCAAAAAGAAAAAGAAAAAAGAGTCCTGTAAGAACAAACAGCAAACCCCCTTCAGCCTAATTACATAGCGCAAAAAAAAAAAAAAAAAGGTGGCCAAAGATTATGATTTATATATATAGATATATGTATATGGTCTAATTGACCATAACTGAAACTCAACAGACACAAACTCACAAACCGCAAATTAACTGAAAAATAGAGTCTCACACACGGATTCACTGGGTGGTTCTGAGGTACCGTCACGTGGTGCCTATCCAATCTAACACCCTCCACAATCACGCATATGTGGGACCCACGATAGGTAATTACTCCACACACAAAAACCCAAGAAAATAAAAAGTTGGAGAGGAAAGAGTTGTTAATTTAGAAGTAGTAAGTGGATGAAGATGAGGACGAAGAGCAGCCACCACCCAAGTCAAAATCATCTGATATCACCCCAAATAGTGGGCTGTACTGCTGCTGAAACTCGTTTGTAGAATCGAATCCCGAGTACGACCCGTTAAACCCGGTGCCATTTCCACCTGAGCAGCCAGTATTCATTGTCTGCTCCGAGTTAATACTGCTATCGCCGAGAAAACTGGTGTGGTCGTGGTTCCAGACAGTACTACCGTGACTGACGTCGGAACCATAGCAAGTGGAGATATCCGGCGGCAGTGGAGGGAGCTCCGCCTCATCACTGCCACCAAAGTAGTTATTTTGGTGGTGGCTCGAACCATAATGGTCCTCTGTGATAGTACTCTGCTCTTGATAATAATGTGAGTATTGATCAGTGTCGGTCACGCCACGCTGAATCCACTCGTCTCCTGGGACTGGAAAAAACGCTCCATGATCATGGCTGGTGGTGAGAGGCTGGTGGTGGTGGTTTATTTCCTCTTGGCCGCCGCCAGCGCCAAAGTAGATTTGGTTAGCGTTTGTGTTCTGGTCATGGTGTGTGTAGTTCAGCTGGTAGAGGGCAGAAAGGTCATGCTGTGTTTTGTGGTCGTCGGGGGATACAATGGAGGTGACCGAAGAACCAGGAGGGGTGTCGGAGTAGAGGAAGTTGGTACGAGCACGGGACCCGCGCATGGACCGGGCGGCTCGGTCGTATGCAAGGGCGGCCTCCTCGGCTGTGTCGAAGGTGCCGAGCCAATGCCTCTCTTTGGTGGAAGGGTCCCTTATCTCGGCCGCGTATCGGCCCCACGGCCGCCTTCGCACCCCGAGAAACCTTGTTGTTTCTTGTTCGCTTGGATTTTGCTGCTGTTGCTGGTTCTTCTTCTTGCTGTTTTTTGAGGGTGAGTTGGATTTTTTTGTGAGTTGGTTGAGGAAATTCATGGTTGATGTATTTGGATAAATAGAAGCCTTTCAGTGTCTGTCTTATGGCTGTTTGCGTCGGGTTCGGGTCGGGCTGGAGAGAGAGTGAGATTTTCTAGAGAGAGAGATTTGTGGTTGATAAGAGTCAACTGTTTCCCGATGCTGGTTGGCCGTTGCATGTTAGGAGTTTAAATAAGGAGCTAGGACCGGGGATGCTGCTAAATACACCCCAAGCATTTCTATTCACACCCATATTTCATAAAAGCACAATTCCCTATGCTTTAAAGAGATATGAAGAGAACTTCGGTTGGTACAAGTAAGTAGTAGTAGTACCATATGTTAGCGCATCCTCATTTGGTAAAGAGTCAAATATTTAAAATAAGCTAAAATCAGGCCCACCAAATGATTGATCAAATTGGTTAAATTTCTAAATTTGTTACTATACTGCACCAAATTTGGTGTGACACTGTTCACTCACCAGGGACACTATTCACACATTGTTCATGCACTATTCACGCACTGTTCATTTTTGTAATATTACTTTTGAAGAGTAAGAGTAAAAAGAAAAAATAGTTTAATGCAGTAAAGTTAAAATAGAGAGTCTGATTCTGTAAATTTTTGTAAAAGTGACTTGCTAAATTGTAAAAGGTGTTTTTTAAGTTAAATGTGATGTAAAATTTAGTACCCCTGATAAGGATGCTCTTAGTGCCCTCCAATTTGTGTGCAAATTTGTTTACCCTCACTTAAGGAGTGTGAGCAAAACCTCCATTCTGATTGGTGAAAAAGGTATGAGGTCTTGATGGGGTCTACCACAAAATGATGTCTTGCTTACCAAAGAGTGATGTAATTTTATGAACCCCACATTTTTTTCACTAATCAGAGCAAAGGTTTTGCACTCCTCCAATTCAGCCTAGTTGCCATGTGACAGTTGATTTGGGAATCTCTCCGAAGGGGTGTTGTCAAAATATTTAGATTTGTAGTAACTTACTAACCACTAACAAAACTAACGTTGATTCGCTAATGCGGGAAACTTTTTTTTTTAACTTTCTAAAGTTATTTTAGTTCGAAAAGCTTTGAAGGTGCCAAAACTTAACACAAAAACTCCATTCTCAATGATCTTTATTTTCTTAGAAAATTGACAAACTTCTTTGTAATGCAAAAACTATAAAGAGTGGTCATTATGTATTTCTTTCAACAATTAAGTGTCTAGATCAACTTATGCTTACCTTGACTAATACCAAATTCACCGTCCACTAGCAGGCGCTCATTTAAAGCCGGAGCTGCAATGCCTATTAATGGTTATTATTGTGCTATATATAAGTCACAATTTTTCCATAATCATTCTCATCAGTTTTTATTTTCCCATTACATCAATTCTCTGAAGCAACCATTGGAGAGGGAGATATGCTTTTAAAACTTCACATTAATGCTTACCCACGTACCGTATCACTCTAAATGAACTGTGGCTTTTCATTTTTCTCCACCAAAATAACTTAAAATTTGCTCACTCGCATGAAAGTTAACGGATCACACTGATATTATTGTTTCTTCAGTTGCTAATGATAATTTTCTTTAATTAATACGGAGAGAGAGAGAGAGAGAGAGAGAGAGAGAGAGAGAGAGAGAGAGAGAGAGAGAGAGAGAATCAGGCACTATTGATTGATCGTGTGCAAATCTACATAAAGATTTGATGATTCGAGCGTACCGCATATAGGAACATGCATCAAGTCTAGCTTTGAAGAACTTTTATAATCAAACTTGTTAAGGGGAAAATGAAATTAAAAAAAGAAGAAGAAGAGATGGGGGGATTTGTTAAAAGGACTAACATGAGCACCTTATGATTGCTTAACGTATGGAAAACCAATCATCATCACTGATGGATGATCAGATGATCATGCACCCAATCATTACCCCCATCACTAGTACAATCATGATCATCTAGATACCTTTAATCACCTCCCAAAATTGTTTACTATTCATTTGGTTGCGTACCATTTTTCAAAAAAGTTGGAAAGTTGGTGTTAGAAAATAGGTCCTGCAATGTATATCGAATAAGGTGAACGGACAATTACGAGTTCAAATTGAGAGACTTGAAATGTACCGAAGGCTTGCACGTACTTGGAAATACACGCATGCGTAGATAAAGCGAAATAGAATGAAAAAGGATGAAAAAGAACGCAAAATGAAATGGCAAGATTGAATCCAGACCTATTGAAAATGAAAAGTTTGGTAATGCATGAATTGAGTTAACAATTATCCCAAAAGCTTAACCGGCCACAGTAGGATTTGCTAACAAAGTATATCAAGGGATCCAATAAGAACATCGTATAAATCATCTTCAAATCCAAATTTACGTACCCTAATCCATCCTAGGGATACTATTTGTTCTCCCAACTTTGTTTAAGTTTGTGTAAAGTTTGGAAGAGGAAAAACACACGCTCGGGTAATTCGGAATGGTGAAAACTGAACATACTTACCAAATAATTTTCAGCCACAGGATTGCGTAAATCTTATATTAACCTGCAGTTGAAAATCACTTGGTACACGGGTACATCAAAAACCCAGTACTACTGATTTCAATGTCCATCATAAGCTCGGATGAAAAAATTACGAAAAAGCCTAAAAATGAATTTCATAAATGAAAAAAAAAAAAAAGAATTTGGACAGTCAATGTAAGATTATTCACTGTTTGAAGAAGTATCACATCGATTTTAGAAAATAGTAGGGGTCAAAGTGTCATTGAAATATGCTGTACTTAGTAATTTTTGGACATTACACCACCCGACCTCAATCAATTGTTACGAGTTTAGTGCGGGAAAAAGTGAAATAAAGTGAGGTAAATGAATAAAAAATTTATGCTGTGTGTGTGTTCGGTTGACAAATCATTTTGTAGGAAAACTAAAACTTCGTTTTTGCAGGATCTATTTTTGTAGAATTATTTTTTGTAATTAAATTTATATATTGATCCTACAATATTCTTGATAATTGAACACTGAAAAAATTTACGGAAACATTATTCTTTTCTCTCTTTTTCTGTCCTTTTGAACGAGAAATAGAGTGAAGGAGGAAAATGTGACCTTGTAATTTGCGGAAAAAATCGAGACACCTGGCCGAACGGTTATGTAGCTGCACTTAAGTGCAGTGAGGTTGAAGGTTCAATTTCCATGGAAAGGAAGTTGATACATTTGTTTATGGGTAGGGAACGAGTTTGGGTAATATAAAATTCGTCTAAAGTACAACCAAAAAATAATAATATTGAAAAAATATGAGTGATATCATTATCCAAGCCCCATGTGCATCCAATTCAATACACATGAGTGATATCATTATCCAAGTCAATAATATGTTCCACAACCCTTTCTCCCCTTTTCCCAAAAAACAAAAGCTTCTTTTTCCCATTTTTTTAACATAATATGACTTGATAATTGTTTCTCTACTTCTTTTATTTAAATCACCTTTTCCCCCTTTTTAATTAGTGCTTATTGGTAAAGATTGGAACATTCTTTTTTGCAGCACGTTACCATGAAATCCTCACCCACAGGGCTCCAAAACTTGAGAGAAGAAAAAAAGGCAAGTTAATTGGGTTCCATGTGAGGGATACACCTAGGCATGTTCTTTTACCAAATAAAAACAAGAAATTTATTTTATTAAAATAGGGTAGAAGGTAGGTCTTTGGGATAATGAGCCTTGTGATGCCTAAGTTCATTGGACTATGATGAAAGATTTTATTAATGTGAAGCTCCATATGGTGAGATAATTATTCTAATTAACCGACGTAGGAATTAAAATAATTATATATTTTCCATTTTTTAATTTACTTCTTAAGAGAATAAACAAATTAAATCATTTGATTATCAACTACTATTTATTTGACTATGCTTGTTAATTGTTTTTCAAATTGTAATTGAGCAATTAACCTTCTAGCTACTAAACATTCTTAGTATTTACTTACAACTCGTTTAATAAGAAAATGATCGCGAACTTAGATCAAGTTAATGCACATGTATGTATACATATATGTCTGTATATGCAACAATTAACCTCTTTAGTGACAATTCAGGTTTTTACTAGCGAGCCAATGTAAAATTATATTTGATGATCTAAATTGCTCGATTCATGAGCCTACGCACAGAGTCAATCATTCGTCCCAACAATAGTGAATGTTCTTCCCAAATGTTCTTTTTTATAAGACAAACATATCTCAATTATGTGATTATCGTTATTTAAGTCATTTTTATTTCATGCTTGATTTACTTGGAGTGGGCCTGCAATAATGGTAACAAGACCGTGAGAGGTTGAGAAAATCATGTTCCTATGTATACCCTTTCATTAGTCAATTAGTCAAGTGATATTCAAAAAGAAAATGAAAAAAAAAAAGGCTTCCCTTATTTTGTGGGAGTATTTTATCTTTTGTCCATCCTAAAGTAGTCCTTAGGAAACTTTATTTACATTGACTGAGTCCAAAGGGTTATTGCAATGGCCAATGAATCACCCATAGTGCTTTGTTTACGAGAATTATTTTGTGTAGATTTTGAGATTCAAACTTTTCAGAATCAGATTTTAAATATCAAATTCTCGGATTCTACAAATTTTGTAACAATATTAGCTTTTATTACAACTTAATATATAATAATTTCACAGCTAAAGTAAACATATTTATATGCTTCATCTAAAATCTAAAATTTAGAATTTGAAGCAGAATCTGAAGTTACAATTGAAAATCTGTATCCACGGCTATCACAAACACACCTAGTCGATGTGTTACTAAGAATTAGCATATGAGAGAGAGAGAGAGAGAGAGAGAGAGAGAGACGTTGGAATGTGGATTAATTGTTGCAAGTACTTAGTTATAAAGTGTAATTAGAAAGACTTTGTATCTCCAATGCTGATTAGGTTGCTGCCAATTTTTGGTTTTGTCTGAAGGCATCTATGTGCCTTAGTCAATGATTCTCTTGGAGCTTGGTTCAGATCATATGCCTAGCAAGCGACATCTTTCCATGTTTGACTCAAAATTACTAACATTCTTGAGAATAGTGGGGAGGTGAGGTGGCATTTTTCCATAGGTAATTAAGTGTAATAACATTCTTGAGAATTTTGCATATTTGCCCCATTTATATGGTACTTCTTGCCCGGAGAGTTTGACAAATGCTACAACTACTTATACTTACCGCACTTGATTTTTTTCCTTCTCTGTTTAACACACTCTCTTTCCACGAAAAAAAGAACCGAGCAGATTTGGTTTGTTCGGTTGGAATGGAAATTCTCTATCGGTCCACCACTGCCTTGGTCGAATTTAGAAGTTTTGAATCACCAATCCTCACTTCGAGTTATTGTATACATGTCATACATATGCAAGTCCAACAGCTAAATAACAGCTTTAATGAGGTGAACACTAAGTTGCTTCTTAAGTGTAGTTTTTTGGGGTCGATTGTGAACGCGGTTACAAGTTATGAAGGTATATGAATATCTACTTAGCTATTTTTTTTGTTTGGCATTTTAGTGTAGCTTTTGGGGTTGATTGCAATTGAAATTGAAATTGTAAGTAATAGATAGGAGTATATACTTTACTTCTTTCTATTTCGCATGTTGGTGTATTTTTTTTCCTTATTGTTAAGCTTTAAATAATTGACCCAACTGCTATCACATTTTTGAATCATTCATTTTAGAAGTCGTCTATACAAAAGATTTAAATTGACTGGACATCAACATCTATATATATGCATATTGGTCCCAATAGATACAGACTTCAGACTTGGCCATTTATTTCTCTTTGAAAACTTTTATTTAGGCCAAGTCTTCATAGGTGCCCAATGAATATAATTCTTTTTGTGAATGACAAACTCCTTAAAGCTTACAAAATAAACAAATTTGAATCGTCAGATAAGACCGTGGTGAGTCTCATTTTAGGTCAAGTGAAAGGATGTGGAATTGAAGAGGAAATGGAAAGATCACTCTCTTAAAATTGAATTATTTGCATACATAGCCCCTGACTAAATATTAGTAGTACTTTGTCCTATAAGGGAGGGAGAACATGAAGCCTAAGTTGACTGAAGAGTGGTTCAGGGCATAAAGTTGCTTTTGGATTTTGTTCACTCCATGTGCAAGCAACAATTAAGTACTCCTAGTAAGTAGAATTTTCATAATTGCTTTTTCAACTTAGACCAGAAATCTCTCTTCACATAGTTTATAAAATTATATAGTACATTCACACACAGTTTCACTAAGGCAGGGCGTGCAGGACTAGTGGACTACTAAGGCAGAAAAGCCAGGTGAAAAAAACCCAGCCTGGCCGGGCCACAAGAATTGACAGGGTATAATTTTTGGGGTCAGCTAGCAAGAAAATAAGTTCTTGACCGGAGCGAGAAGGGAATTAGTTGAGATGTGAATGAGACCAGACAAATTAAGGCCAACCCCGATTATTTTGTTGTCCTTTACAAAGAGCGGCTACCAACATGTGTTTCAGCACCCGGACATTTGCGTCTCCACCATTTTCCAGCACAAAAACAAACATATGTACATATACATCCACACAGAGCTCGTCGTGTCAAACCCATTTGTAGTTTAACTGGATAACAAGCTAGAAGGAAATTACAAGTAGAAGAAACACATCGAGTCTCATTACCTTCCTGCGTCGCACAATACCAAAAAATAGCAAGGACCACATTCTTGACCCTCGAACATTGTATATTTTCGGTTTCTGCCTTCTCTGGGAATAATAACATGAGCATCAGACAAAGTCAAAACATATCGTGAAGACTGACGTTACCACCATAAAGACTCCAGATCAAGAGTGTATCGTAAGGTAAGGCCCACGCAAAGCCAAGCCGCTCATACAACGAGTTCACACGCTTGTCCCTGCAATCGGGTGGGAAAGAGCGGACACTCAGAGTACCAACTTGCCTGCAAGAAGGTGGTAAACTGTTTATTACTATAGACAACAACGCAAGAATCAAGAACTGCAACAAATATAAGACCATCATTTCTACACGATGAACAAGTTATCATCAACTCATCTCTCATATTCCGATGGATGCCCTGACTAATTTACAAAATTAACCTACCAACTGAACATGTTATATCGACAATAACAATTCACAGATATTTACAGGTGAATGGATACAACTTGCAAGCTTCATTTAGACAACAGTTTACAGAACTCTACCAGAACACAATGAGGGGTCACAGTGGACAGGAGAGAGCGAGAGAGAGAGAGAGAGCGTCCCTTGCATTTGAAACAATTAACGACTACACACATAAAAACCCAGATCAACTTGGACAGGGAATTTACGGGACTAATTAACCGAGCACAATGCATTTACTACAAGAATCGTCAAGGTGTTGAACGCCACTAGAAGAGGGCGTCCCGAAACAGATGGGTGACAGCTGTTGATGAGCTCGAGCATCCGGAACTGACAATATGGGAGTAGAAAATTTAGCCACCTGATCTTCCCTTGTTTCTTCTTCTGTTCCAGTTCCACCCTCCGACAAAAGCGCTAGAAATTTTTGAAGTGCTTTTCGCATCCAATCATACCGGCAAAATTTGAAGGCATCATTTTTGGTAAGCTGTTATAATGAACCAGTGTTCAGAAAAAATTTCACGCATTTACTACCATAGGACGTGATAATGATGCGAAACAATTTGAAGAAAATAAAATGATGCAGCACGGAGGAGGAGAAGATGAAATAGAACAACAAATAGACAGAAAATAAGGAAAATGTTACATTTTACTATAAAGGAAGCTGTACCAGTGTCTTTACTACATTTTAAGCTTTTGCTTCCGGAAGAAAACCTGCTTAAAAAGCTTTTGCTTCTGGGCCAAAACCTGCTTAAAAAGGTAATTTTGAGATGCCAGCATTTTGATACTTTGGAATTCTGCTTTGAAAAATCATTTTTTCACCCTGGTCTAAGTTTCGACAAACAACCCTGAAGAAGAAGACTATCGAGAGAAAACAATCCCAAATCAATATCACAATATATCAATGTTCAGAATCTCAGCAGAGAGCTCCTAAAGTGGTGCATGTCCCACCTTAGAAGCATGCTTCTACACTCGAAATGCTCTCATTGAGATGGGAGCCTGTTTCCTTAAGAAAGTTGGAGCTTTTGCACGATCCTTGTATAGAAAAACAGAAATTTATTACTTAACTTATATATGGTATAATGCATACTAACAGTCTAACACTAGTCCATTTCTTATACTTATAGTAGGCTTGGCCCATATTTTTACTCCCTGAAAAATGATTGTAGTTTTAAAGTGCATATTCTATGCTATACTGTTTCCATAATATACATACAGGTATTTTTACTCCCTGAAAAATTATTGTAGTTTTAAAGTGCATATTCTATGCTATACTGTTTCCATAATATATGTACACGTTCGCTCCCAACCTTGGGAGCATCTATATTTCCCGCTCCTGCTTTGTGCAACTAAGTTCAGAATCATATATTACATATGAGATCAAGATAATAAGGAAACAGATAAACACAATAAATAAAATCTTAAACAAGTTCAACTTCCTAAATAAGTCAAAATGCCCAAATAAACCAAATTTGTAATCCTTCCTCACTCAAATTCCTTTTCAACATTCATCACAGTCACTACACTTATCTCAGGATATGGTTTATGATGATTCAAAGCAATTGGATTTTTTTGTATACGCAGAACTCATCACAAAGCATAAATAAAAGGGCATATTCATCTCATTAACAGCTTCCTCAAAAAAATTGAAGCACGAAAAACCAGATATCAGTCCTGAAACAACAATGTCAACAAATGAATGATGTTACGATAATACCCTAAGGTTCACAAGTCTATAGGATACTGACCCATTTCCTCTCGTAAATATGTTGCTCAGGCCAAGAGTCCAGTTCTTCAGTCACCTCCAACGCAAACATGTACCCTCTGCAACCTCCTCCTGTACTGCAGCTGTTTTGGCTGCTCTTGCTTCTGAACTCCCAATCTCCCAGAGGTTCTTCCTAAACCACATGAAAAACCGACTTAGTATATTCCTACAATAGAGAGAAAAAAAGAAAAAGAAAAGAGACAATAACAACCACAACATTCCAAACCCTCTCTGAATCCTATGATAACATGTTGTATTTCAGTCCAAAAGAAAAAGGGAAAGCAATTTCAAGTGAAAGGTTTACAAAAAGCATTATTGCATTGGATAATGCCTCCAGAAAATCCTAGTTTAGTACTTGTCACAAACAAGTAATTTTCATAACAAGAAACCCATCAATGTGACATTGGTAGGGAATCTTTCATGTCCTTTGATTAATGAAATGCCGGGACTAATAAAAGGATAATAATAGAGGATGTAGAGGATCGTTTTATGGCAAATTTCCAGGTGAATCATGGTTCCTCGCACAAGTGGTCCTCAATTGCAGATGCACTTGGCCTAATAACCATCATGACACAAGCATCAACAACATTGGGCAAGGCGACAAATTGTAATCATAAGTTGGGTTCCAGGGAAGTTTAGGTCAACCCCGTGCAGTAGATAGTCTATAAAGCTTTCCATTATAAAATTTGTAATGTTTCCCAGTTGTCAAGGCAGGCACTAAGGTCTCCAACAGCCTAAACGGAAGGTGCAACTCAAAGCAGAGTCCGAGCGAAGGTGACTGTTATATAGGCATGCATTATGCATATTGAATACACTTTGAAATGACTTTAGTTGCTAGAAGCTGCCCACTCTTGGGCATGTGACAAAAAGCAGGATTCGACTCATTCCATCCTTACTTTTCTTCCTTTCATGAACGCTGCGTTCAGGAGAGCCTTCCAGGTCTCGGAGAACTGAATGGACTTTAATGGAAATGTTTCCAAGTAATCAACAAATACGCTCCTAGATCTACCACATAAAATTCTAAAACTAGTGTGCCAATATTATTTTCATAAGCACATCAAGCACTGGCGATTGTCAAATAGAAGGATAATAATAGAGACGTGATTGGGTCATTCAGCAAAGGTGAGCTTCATTGTTCCAGAAGCCTAATAAAGGTAAGAGTTTGGGGAGCTTTGTGTGCGTGCACTGAGAAGGCCTGAGTGAGGCCCTTTCTTTGAGGCTTGCACAGTGCACACTATGGGGCATTTTCAAGGCTAATCACATCCTTAACAACTACGATCTAATAGCTACACATAAACAAAAATGCATATAACTAGATCTCAAACTGGATTACTCCTGTGAGACACAACTGAGAGTTATAAAATAAGGCAGGGAAAATTTTTGCTGTGCAGGAATGGGAACCGAGATGTGATTATCTGGAACCAACGAAGAGAGACTCACAAACCTTGAATGTACTTCACTAACTTTAACTATCACAAAGGTCCCCCAAAAATTGAAGTTGCAAATGAGAATCTTTTTCCAACTAGCTTAACCATAACGAAGATAGCTCAAAAAACACAGCATATGGCAGACACTGGATTTGACAACTAGTTGGTCATGTACCCAAAGTACCATTTTGTAGAAGCGGACAATGCATACCCGCACTGTGCAAATAATTTATGAAGCTCATTTCGAAGATAAATTAAGGAAATATAAGTAAACTATAAAACAATGATAGGAAAATATGAGCAGTTAAAATTTTCTTGCTGGTCAACGAAACTCACATGTAGTCTTCCTTTCACTCCTGCTTCTTCCCAGGCCTCTCGACATGCAGCTTCTGTAATGGATTCATCATTCTCCCATCCACCCTGTATCAGATAGAGGTGTGCATTGTATTAGAAAAACATTAATTTTAGTTCACAACATACCTGCTATGCAAGAAAAGCACGAACACATACCTTAGGGAAAACAAGATCATCACGATTTGGTGTAGAAATCATCAGGACAAGTAATCTCTTCTCTGAATCATAAATATCATCGTCAACAACTTCCTCAAACCTGTAAGGAATGCACCTGAAAAAAAACACCCAAGAACCCTTCATAGGAACTACAAACCAATGCCAATTAACATTGCATGAACGGAATACCCAAAGGATAGGAGAATAGTGAGTTTCTACGCATGACAAATGGAAACAAACAATCTCACTTGACATTTGAAGCATATTCTGAAACTTCAAATCAAGGTGCAACTTAATCTGATGACAGATTGCACACTTGGTTGATTCTATTGATTGCAACTCTTCATCTGACACATAATTGTGGACTAGTACTAGCTTTTTGCAACTGCCCTGTATTTGCGGTCAAGACTCAAGAGAGGGAGGCTTGTTTGGCAAATTATTTTAAAGCTACCTCATTAGAACATTCCAAATGTGAGTGAACAGAAACTTATTGTTGAGAATATAAATAATAGTCTTTCTTCGATAAGGACACGATATAAGAGTTAATCATGGAAATAGGACACAAACTAATTCTTTAATGCCAAGAGGACAAATCACCTACACATTCCAAAAATGCCCCCGCTAGCCTAGAAAGTGCCTAAACCTAAACCCTATGAAAGTGCCTAAACCCCCCAAACCTAATGAAAGTGCCTAAACCTAAACCCTAGGGTACCCTATAAAAATGTCTAAAATCCTAGGGTATCCTATGAAAGTGCCTAAAACACTAGGGTACCCTATGAAAGTTCCTAAACAACTAAAACCCTATAATTGGAAAGTGCACCCTAAGTGCCTAAAGTGTCTAACCCCCATAAAATTGAACCCAATTCCAAATTAAAGAGACAAAATTAATTTGGTTTCACTCAAGACCCACGCATGAGAGAGAGAGAGAGAGAGAGAGAGAGAGAGAGAGGCAGCAGCTAAGGAAAATGAGAAGTGATGCAGTGATGTTGCTTTCAACTTGAGAGAGAGAGAGAGAGAGAGAGAGAGAGAGAGACGGCAGCTAAGGAAAAGGAGAAGTGATGCAGTGACGTCGCTATCAACTTTCAAGGGTTAGTCTGTAGTAGAAAACGGAAAAGTGACGGGCTACGGGCTGGCCTTTTTTTTGGTATTTTTTATTATTATTTAGGATATTTTGTCTAGTATTGTCCTTGAAACCTCAAAAATTTCACATCAATGTATTGGAAGCATTAAAATAAGTTGGGTTGGACTAAACACCCTTTAAAACCTCAAACTTGGCCTTTAGACCAATTTTCTATTAATAATAAAACTAATCCTCTCTAACAGCTTAAGCTTTTAGATGAGTTGGTGGTTAACAATCTAATATGGTATCAAAGCTGGCAATAGATCCTGTGTTCGAACCTCAACGCGTACCCATTTATTAAATATATTAGCATGTGTTTAGCCCGCTTATGGAGGAGAGCCTCGCTATATGAGGGGTGGCGTGTTGAGAACATAAATAATAAAATTACCCCTCTTCTCATAGCTTAAGCTTTTAGATGAGTTGGTGGTTAACAATCTAATACTTATGAGGTGAGTAAATTATTTGCACAATGAAAAACCAATTATCCGGGTAGATAAATTTCTGTTCATTAGGCTGTTTGTCATATTAGTCAACATCACATCACCCCAAATGCCAGAATTCTAAATTCTAACAGTCCAAACTCCAAACTTCAAACCCCAACATTCTAAATCAAAATTTTCGGAGTATCTCTTGTTTCTTGGGTCTATGCATTTTGCCTTAATCAGCTAATCACCTGATTAAAAACACAATGTTAAGTTCTGGAACTTTTATGTTCAGTTGGTGTTGATAAGCAGATTTAGGATGTTATAGACAAAATTACCTCCACGAATACATTACATGGGTCCTTCAAATTATATAAATTCCCGTGTCTGACCCTCGACACTCAAATAACGGTATGGGATCCTTGTCCAACACAATTTGTTGGATATTCACCAAGCAAGCGTATTTCATTATTTGAATTTTCCATGAACTATGTGTGGAACTCCAATATTATAAATGAAATTACCGAAGGCAGTTTGTAAACACTGTTTATCAGAGAAAGAGATATTCATGTCTGCATGTCATCTGGATGAGAAATGGATGAACCTCATACTTAGACACATACTGCACCCTATGAAGCACACACTCCTAACTATTTGCTGTACCCATGTCAGACACTCATTGGACACACTACACCAGGGATAGACGGGGACGGGGACACGTATGGGCCACACCACATGGCGTGTCCAATTAATTCAATTATTATTAGCCATGTCTCAACTTGGACATGAATGCAGATATGACATAGATCAAATGATCATATTGGAAGCTTATTTCGGGGTTATGATAATAGATAACATAAGGATAACTTAATGTTTGACCTTATAGAAGCCTCTTTTAACTTAAAATATGTAAAAAAAATAAACAATAACAATTATAAAGATACTATTCTTTTTGGTTGTTTCTGTACAAAATGTTCGTATGCATGACAACTAAACATCTATCCGAACTATGTCCCCATTCATCTAGACTTTCCGCGTCCCGTGTCCGTGCTTCTTAGCCCTTCACTCAATCCCCGTAACTGAGTCCATGTTACGTTACTTAACATAGTTTTTGCACCACTGAAGAAGTTCATTATCACTAGTAACAAAACAATGTTGCAGCTACCCTTAATGATAGAACACGGGTTTTGAAACATGCAGGCACGAAAAAGTCAAAGGTCTCCACTTTTCGAAATGAATGAGAAACTGAGAGAGAGCCTCAAGCATCCAAATCTAGAGAATCCCCTTCCAACAAAATTTGGAATGAGCTCAAATCACTGTCTTGAGTTGGTCCATGAAACCATCTCCTTGTTATTTACCACGTCAATCCAAACCTATTTATCATAAATAATGAGAAAAAACTAAGGCAGTGAATGCTTCAATTCTCCTAAACCTTCCAGAAGAGTAATGGAAGAAATCCCAGAGAATATCATCTTGTTAAGTTTTCCACTCCTTGCCGTCGCAGGGAATATGACAGTGTCTTATGTTCAGCAGTTTGAAGGAAATTAAAGCAAGAAAATCAACACTTGATTCCTTCACTAAAATGAGTTAAAGTGAAAATTAAGCTCTTAGATCAATCACCATTTCATCATATTCCCAAGGGAGAAAAGAAAGTTCCAAATTGGTTTGAATGGGACTCAACAAAACGGAGCAAACCTGTTGGTGTGAGTGAAGAACAAGACTAGGCTGCAAAGTTCTTAATTATTTGAGCAGACACGTTCCTTAAATAACCTTGACAAAATCCAACAAGGTATAATTGCGTAAACCCTCGTTGCCACATCCCCACCCTCCACCCCAAAAGAAAAGGAAAGAAAAAAGAAAAACGGACCAAATATTGTTTTCAGGGTCTAATCTAAGAAAATAGCAATTGAAAACCACATCACTCTGCGGCTGAAAATATTTTCTCATCGCTTGAGCAGCTTCAGAAGCTCAAGAACAAAATTCTGTGGAACACTAGACATAATGCTTTCCTTTTATTCCCAGGGTCTATTTTGGCCCCACATCACACATAGAAAGGCAAAGCCAAGACCCATCATAACTATGTCATGTTGTGCTTGGGATACAAAGTTGAATGTCAGATCTCCTCTTCCTTAGATAGTAGGAGTACATTTTTACAAAATAATGCATGAGCTTGAGATCTACCATCTTATCCACAAAATACACTATGTTTGACAGAGTGCAATAGGAAAAACGAATTCATTTAGTACCCTCCAATTAATTGGAAGGTAAGGCTCGGTTTCCTTTGGTCAGCCTTGAGGGTAGATGCCGAACAAAACAAAGATTGCAACTTCCAAATAATGAAAACAGCAAAACAAAAATATAAATCAAAGCCCAGTCAAAGACAGAGGAAATCAGGAGGAAACCAGCCAATTACAAGCATTGACAATAAAGACAGAGAACAGAACAAAAACATTGGAGTCCAAAATGGCTGCAGAATTTAGGGTTTGTTTGTATCTTAGGAAAAAGTAAAGAAAAATAAAAAAACTTTACCTCCCCTTGTTTGGTTTGGAAATAAAGTGAGAAGAAAATAGGAAAACAAAATTTTGGGCGCAGTACGTTTCCCCTGCATTTTTCTCAACAATTCTCCCTTTCCTCTTCTTTCCCTTCCACAACTTCCAAACAGACGAAGGAAATCCACAGTAGATGAATAAAGGAAAACCAATTGGGTGATTAAAAGCAATATATAAAGCACCATACATGCATATACATACACACACACACACATGTACAAAAATGAAAATTTTAGAAGGGCTCATACCCAGCCACAAGCCTAAATTGATCCTCGTCGTACCGTTGGCGATGTCTCCCTGTTCGTGCTGGAGAAACCGACATCATCGTCTTCTCTGCAATATTCAGGTCAAACCCAATTCATTTTTCCATTAAAAAAAAAAAACCTACTTCATTTACTCCATTTCATCTTTTTTTGAAATTCGTATTACCCATTCATCCAAAAGATAAAGGAAAAGAAACCCACCATTCGTTGGATAAAACCCAGATGTCAAACTTCGCTGCTGCAACGATATCTCCAGGATTACAATCTAGGAGTAATTTCTAAAGCCACGAGAGAAAGAGAGAGAGAGAGAGAGAAGGCGACAAACACCGGAAACAAATCAGACGTGATATGATCGATCTATTTATAAACTTTAGAAATGGTAGTGTACTGCTACTCCTCTAATCATAGTTTTCTCTTTCTTTTTTCACCCTTCTTCTTTTCCAACCGCTCGTTCCCTCTGCTAACTAACCAAAAAAGAAAAAAGAAAGACCCCGACTTTACGCTAAGTTCAAGGAAATAAAATCTACTCCATGCTATGGGAAAACAGTACCACATGAAGCTCACATGCACATGCCGACATCGTCGCAATTCGTCAATAACGTGAAGTCAACGTTTGTTTTCTTTGGGGTCGGTTCAAATTTCACCGTCCGGTGGGCGAGCAATTTTATTCACGTTCGATTTGTTCACTTTTGACGGTGGTATGTTTATTCGCACTGAAAATGGTGTTATGTACATAATCAAGTTACCACATCTCAAAATGATTTCAATTGTGAGCTCTCTTAAATCTCCATTTTTTTCAAAAATATTGAGCATATATTATGAGTACAAAAAATTGTGATTACCAAAAATTTATAGACACATAATTAATATAAATTTATCTTACAATTTATTATCTAAATGATATTGGTTATCCATTTTCATAAAATAAATATTATCTGACCGTATAGCTATCGATATCTCATTTTTTTTACATGAATGATCTACTCAACATTCTCAACAAATTAAATTGTTCCAATCTCAAATACAAATTATAGAGAGTTCACAATTGAATTCACTGGATATAGTAACTTGGGTCCAAATCAACACACAACTCCAAATTATAAATGATGACATTTGACGGTAAAGAGAATAGGACTTGGGGTCCTAAACGTACGACTCCAAATTATAAATGATAATGTCGATGGTTAAAGAGAATAGGACTTGAACTTCCGTAGCACCAAAAAAGAGAGTAGAGAAAAGGATTTGAAGTCCCGTAGTGACTTCAATTGCGAGTTCTCTGAAATTTTCATTTAGGATCGGAATCGTTTATTTTTTCAAAAAAGTTGAGCACATTGTCGGTACCAAAATTTATAATTATCAAAAATTGATAGACATGTAATTGAGACAAATTTGTCTTAAAGTTTATTCTCTAAATGATATTGCCATCTATTTTTGTAAAATAAATGGTATTTGATTATATGGCTACCAATATCCAATTAATTTATTTTATTACATGAATGATCTACTGAACGTTCCCAACAAATTGAGTGGTTGATTATAGACGGTCCATAATTGAGGTCACTACGTAAACCCAAATTTATGTTCATTTTGTGTCTCACTTCAATGATGAAAACCATTCATTTGGTAGGAGACCATTTGAAATTCAGCTACATTGGATATTGATACGTGTTTCATCGGATATTGATATGTGTCTCACTTCAATGATGAAAACCAAAGCAAAAGGAGTATTCAATATAGTTTGGACAAACTCTCGCAAGACTGACCGTATAAAAATTGACGAACTTAGAAAATTTCAAACCTGAACATAAGAGAAAACATGCCTCCAGTTTGATGTCTTAAGCACCAAGCCAATCCATGAGGTATAATGCGACCGCAACCTTACGTTTTATTCTCTCATTTGTCTATTTCGAGTAATATTTTTTTAGAGATTAATTTCCCTTCAAATTAATATTTTGGTCCATATCATATACCATGTGATTGGGCATATTCTCTTCACCATCAAAATGTCTTCATTTATAATATGGAGTTGTACGTGGATTTTATTTGTTTGTAAGTATCATATTGTAAAAAAAAGAACTAACCTCCTTGGCTCCTTTCTACTTGGGAGAAAAAGAATTCCATGAGGTTCTTATACTGTTTTCCACACTAACATAAATTAATAATATAATGGTTAGAATAATCAAGTAATGATGCATAAGATGACGACGTGCAGTAACATACTCCAAAAAGGAAATATCCTAAGACCTCTCCACTTTGTTGATTAGTAAGCAATAATTAACTTTTTCTAGAATTATACAAAATATGTGAAGAAGACCGCCCGTATATTCCGTTCTCACATCAAATAAAGATGACGTGTCCTAGAATTTTTTTGAAACATCTAGAGATTTTTCCGATAGTTAGCTTCAATACATGAAATTTAAGTCAAGTTATGAGAACGGGCTAGAAAAAGGAAGAAGATAAACAATATGTGGGAGAGAAGAGTACCGAATTACGAGCGTATGTATTCCCTCACTGCATCAAATAAGAGGACCGGTCCCGGAAAGTTTTTGGATATTCTAAAGCTTTATCCAATCGTCAGCTTCTACATACAAAATTCGATCGAATCGAAACACGAGTAAATGGACCAGAACATTTATGAATTCCTTAAATAAATAATAAGAGAATGAGCATTCTTGTGACTACCAATTTTTTTGTACACATTTTTAAACTCGAAACAAATGTGTTTCTAATTTCATTGGTCATTCAAAATTACCCCAAAGGGAACCAAAAAATTGCAAGTATTATAGAAGTTGTATAGGAAGTAATTGTTGTTAGTCAACCCTCAAGCAATAATTTGGCCGCCCGTTAACTTTAAACAAAAGATCAATCAATCAATCTAATTAAAATAAATAATCATGGGGAGAACACCTTGGAGATCACATCTGGACAATTCAAAAGTATTTTTAACGATCCCGATTTAAAGCACTCTTCCATGAAAGAGTTAATTCTTCTATGAAAGAGTTTCTTTAAAATCCGGACCATTCATTGCGGAATAAATAGTCCGCACGTGATCTTCAGGGGTGCTCTCCAAGAGATGATCTCTAGTACCCTAGGTCCGGTTTTCTTGGCTTTCAAGATTTATTTTGGAATAAATTATTTCATAGTCTTTTGTCCATAGTGGATTAAATTTCGAGAGTCTTGTTTAGAAATTATAAAAGGGAATGACATTCACAACCCCTTTTTTCATAGGAAGGGTAATTTGGTAATTTCAAGTGAATAAAAAAAAAAAAAAGGAGTGGTTGGTGGGGGAGGGGTTGTAAAAATCATTTCCCTTGTAAAATGGAAAATTTTCAAATTTGAATGGGGTTGTGATCAGGACAATTTTCTTACTCTGTGGGGTTAAATGTGTATAATATGAAGACAAATACTAATAGCTATGGTATGAGATTTTTCTAACTCTGTGGGGGCTTAAATTTGTATAATATGAAAACAAATAATAGCTATGGTATGAGATTTTTCTAACTCTGTGGGCTTAAATTTGTATAATATCAAGACGAATAATAGCTATGGTATGAGAATTTTCTAACTTAGTAGGCTCACTTGATTGCACTGTTTTCGATTTAAATTCCTCATCTATCTTCTTCTTCTTCTTCTTCTTCTTCTTCTTCTTCTTTAATGTAAATTTGATTAAAAGATTTTTAAAAATTTTAAAAAAAAAGATTCACTCAGCAAATGCAAGATTGCTAAAAGCTCCACTGGAGAGTTTAGTCTTCACGTTGATTTTAGAGGTGATATTTCAAAATTATGTTCTTGACAAATTAAGCTCAATGAGTAAAATGGATTTATGTAGGCCACAACAATCGATTTGGACTCAGGGCTCGATTTGGTTTAATTTAGTTTGATTAGTTTTTTTTTAGATGCTAATTTCTTTATATTTCATGCAATGCAAAATCCTCTTCAACTATTGACTTTCGTCGAGAAAAAATAAATGAAGTATACGTAAGGGCATATTGGATATAATGTCCCTGTTTGTAAAGATCTCAGCCCTCTCAACGCAGAGAGAGGGGTGGAGGGAGCTACATAAGCGACCCATGCCGGGGGAAGGAAGATCGGGCCGGGTGTCCCCATAGCCGTCCGTGTTCGGCGATCAAAGGCCCAAAATTAGCTCGACAATCAACGGTGCGGATGTGTTTGAATCCAAACAAATCTGGGCCGTTGATCGCCTAGCACAGACAGCTTGGATGGGAACTGCATTTGGGGACAGCATGATCCCCCAATTCAGGAAGATCAACCAAAAAATGGGTAAAATCATGCAATATATTTGACATAGGAAGGTGGGGAGTAAGGTTTTGCTTGCACTTAAGCTAGATATGAATAAGACATATGATAGAATTAGTTGGCCTTTCTTGTTGGAGGTTCTGAGAAGGTTGGGTTTTAGTCCAAAATGGGTAGACATCATTTATCAAGTCATTTCAACAGTTTCTTTTGTGATGCTGGTTAATGGAAGTGATCCTTCGTCCTCTTCTATTTTCATCCTTGTGAGTCAAGTACCATCCTCCTCTATTTGTTTTTTTGCTCACGATAAGTTCTTTTTCATCGAATTTGAGGCCTAACATGTGTGGTGCTTTAAGTGGCTCTCCATGAGTATTGGAGGGTGGTGGGACAGAAAGTGAAATTTGCAAAATTAGAGATTTTTAATAGTCCGGATTTGAGTGCTGATATGAGAGATCTGTTAACTCAGGTTTTGGGGTTTAAGATTGTAAATAAGCCAGGTATCTATTTGGGGTCTAATTTGAATTTTACTAGACGTAAGTATGACCTTTTTTAAAGAGTGGTAGATAAAATTCAGAATTGTTTAGCGAATTGGAAAAAGTAGTACCTAGTCTTCACTACCAGGGTCACTTTAGTTAAGCGCGCATTGTCTATTGTGCCAATATATCTTTTTTCAGTTATCTGGGCGCCTGGGTATTTTATTAAGAAAGTGCAGGGGTATTATAATCAGATTCCTTCGGGGTAAATGAGATGGAGGGATAATCCCGTGGATGAAGTGGTCTAATTTGTTCAAGCCATTGAGCCAAAGAGGTTTGGGTCTACGAAACTTGGGTTGTTTTAATCAGGCTTTGTTGCCAAAGATTGCGTGGAGATTGTTAGATAATCAAGATGGCCTGTTGGCTAGAGTTTTGTTAGGGAAATGTTATTGGAGGGATGGATTGTTATCGGTGAAAGTTGGGTCGGGTAGTACTTGGGGCTGGAGAAGTATTTTGTGGGGTAGGCATTTGTTAGTTGGAGGTCTTAAATGGGAAACAGGGAATAGGCAGCAGGTTAAGGTGTTTAAAGGATTTATGGTGTTGATAATCCTTTTGGTCGCGAAGTGAAGAGCTCGCTTTGTCATTTGAAGGTAGGATCTTTGGATGATTGGCGATCCTTAATTTCCATGGCACCGGCCTTTGGTGGAAGCTTTATTTTCAGAAGAGGTGGCCGGCTAACAGATTTTATCGGATATATTCCTTGTCCGGGTAGTCAGGAAATGGAGTTTTCGCAGTTAATTGGGGCACATTCACGAAATGGAGTTTTCATGGTTATAGTCAACCTATTTTTTTGGCTATGCGTATGAAGTACCTTGTTGGGGAGGGTAACTGCGCTTTTGATTTATGAAAAAAAAGGTGTGGGGACTTGATTTGCCCCATAATATGACCTTTTTTGATGGAAAGTTATTCATCGCATTATTGCAGTTAGGGACGGGTTGAGAAGGAGAAATATTATGAATGAAACGGTGTACCATTTGTTTTTAGGGTGTACCTTTGCAAAAAGACTTTGGTTTGCCTCACGGTTAGGTTTTCACTTTGATATGGGTCTCGCGGTGGGGGTGAGGGACCAGTGGTCCACATGGTTTAGGTCCCGGATGGTGAAGGCTCATGAGGACAGTTTTGGCAGAATGTTTCGGGTTGGACAACCTTCTTGCTTCAATTTTAGGATTGCCGCTGATATGGGTGTACTACTGAAGGTGGTGGTAGATGGTGGGTGGAAAAAACCACGTTCAGAGGTGTGGCAGCATGACATGAAGATGAATCATTCATTCCTTTCACTTCTAAAGGATTTTTACTCACGTTTATGCCTTGTCGTCAACTCCTGGTGTGGAAGCTTTGGCGGTTTTACAAGTTCTGAATTGGGTTAAGTCGATGGGAGCCTGGAAGTTACAGATTTTGTCCAATAGCCTTGAGATTGTGCACACTCTGAATTGTGGCCAAGATGCGCGCGAGCATTTCGATTAATAATATTGCATTTGATATTTTGGAATTCGAATGTTGTTTTAATCAAGGCAAGATGTGAGGGATCGATGCACACAATCTTGCGTGAAGCTGTCTTTGTATCAGTTAGTATGTTAATATACACGGTTATGTTTATGGTTAAAAACAAAAGGGAAAAATAGGATAATATGTGAACATTTATTAGCCAAACAAGCTTTACCAATTTATAAACCCCAAGGTTGGTCCAATGGCCAGGCTCAAGGCGACGACTTAGAGGTTTGCTTTCGCTGAAGTCTTTGGTACCATCAATAATGTGTGGCTGGCCCATATAGAATTGTGTGTAAGTTAACTTGAATACTACAAGAATAAAAACTTATTTCTGGCCAAATAATAAATAGGATATTAGTATGTTTACAGAGTTAGATTACTTGGAAGGCTAACGTCACTTTATGGACTTGAATCTGAGGCCTTACACATTAGCACTTAAGTGTCCACTCACGATCGCTTGAGTTATTGGTTATTGAGAGATAAGAATAAAAAAGAAAGAAAAGCCAACAATCTATCAATGATCTACTCAGAAACTGGGTAAATGCCAAGGGCGTTTACTTGGGTCAACCCCTATCATCTTCTCATCAACGCAAGCTCTTTAAAAAATGTGGTGGAAGTGATCAAAATGGTCTCCCTCAGCTGCAACTTCGTGTTCAGATCAGCACATGCCTTTACGTTGCCAATTTGGGACAGCCCTTTATTGCATTCACATCTATCTTTCAAACAAGTGGTTAGTGCCCAGACAAAAACCAACCCATAAGAGTAATTTCAATCCATCTTTATTTCTCCAAAATAGAGAATGAATATGACACGTTGATGGAAGATTTTGTAATTAATATCATCTTTTCTTCACTTTTTGTATTTTTTGGGAGAATCTTAAAGGGGCCATCCTACTTTTTGTACTTCAACCCATTTTTATTTCTCCAAAATGAGATTTGGTTCTCTATATTTGAAGGATCGAAATAGTTTTGGAAGACCAAATCTCTAAAAAAGACAGTGAGTCCCTCCAAGATTCTTCCAAAAAATACAAAAAGTGAAGAAAAGATGACATTAATTACAAAATCTCCTCTTAATATGTCACTTCCAATCTCCATATTAAAAAAATAGAAATGGATTAAAGTTGCTCTTAAGACATTGCCTCTTTTTCTAGATTAAATCGGAGCTTTCAAATCCCAAAGGAGTGGTGTGTGTGAATGATTTGCAAGAAACAAGGACTAAACCAATCTTAATTCAAAACTATGAGCAAACACAGCCCATCAACGAATTTAGTGGGGATATTATCTTGTGTTTTGATGCCGTCATACATTCGTTCCTTTTATTCTATGTAACTTTTGCATTAATTAATAAAATTATTTCCGCTGTTCAAAAATAAAATAAACTATCTACCGCAAATCACGCTTTCTTGGGTTGAACGTAACTGCAATGCATGTTTGATGCAGGGATTTATTATTGGGAATTAGGAATCCAGGATATACAAACGAAAGATACTGTAGAACTGAAGAAGACAGTTCTTTTGCTCTTTGTGAGAGAGAGAGAATGGGTACAGACATATGATTTGGTTGTGGGTTGAGCGAACACTAAAACAATATTTAATTGGACAACGAACCTATATAATTGTAATTTAAAAAAAAAATCATTACTGTATTTATAAGATAAATTTTAAACTTGGGTAGGACTGTTGTTTAGGCTAACCCGCTCTTGAGAGAGAGAGAGAGAGAGAGTTGTGTACAAAAGAAAGCAGCAAACAGGAAGCCCAAACCAAAGACCATGCAGCGTCTACGGACAGCATTTTTACTCACAACACCAGGTCTAGCCTCCATCATTTTACTTTAATTTTGCTCCAAATTATCCCGAAAATCCCATTAGCCAAAAGGCAAAAGAAACATACGATTAATAGGATCACATTTTTCTTCAGAGAAAAACGAAGAAAACAAGTTAGAGAATGTTGGAACTTGTGACTCATATGGTGTGTATGAGAGGCACGGAGAAGTTCCTGGTATCGATGTGCAAGTTGGGAGGCATTTTAATAGAAGTATCGATACGAGGGGTTTTCGCGTATCGATACCTATAGGCACCTATTGGCAAACAAAATGTATGGGTATCGACCACGCGAGGAAAAACCTATATATCGATGCGAGCGGCAAAAAGTATGGTGGGCGATTATTTACACAAGGGTATTATAGGTATTCAGGCTATAATCCTAGTTAGGGTTGGAATAGGAGTAGCGTTCTCTTATAAATACTCTCTATTGTAAAACCGCAGAGTGTCTTTCTTGATAAGCAGTATTACATGTGCTCCGTGGGCGTCACGGTTTTGGGAACCACGTATATTCCTATGTTGATTTTATTTACTGTTTTCGTATTGATTATTGTGTGTGTGTGGTGATAATACTAACAAGTGGTATCAGAGCGCGGGTTTATTCACGCGGATTGAATCACATGAAGAATAATGGTGGGGAATACATCTGTGGCGAAGTTTGATGTTGTAAAGTTCGACGGGACTGGTAATTTCAGAATGTGGCCTTGAGAGTAAAGGATCTACAGTGCGGCGGGGTTTTGTCGAAGGTGTTGGCGTCAAGAAACCGAGGCGGATGTCCAGCGATGATTGGGAAGATCTGCGGGGCAAAAGGCCGCGGATGCGATTCATTTGTGTCTTGCGGGACGAAGTTATGTATCTGCGTGATCGGTGATGATTCACCTTGCATTTGGGGTTTTAAAGCGGCGGAGAAGCGGTATATGTCGAAATCCTTGACTAATAAACTGTTTCTAAAGCAAAAATTATTACGGTGAAGATGGTCGGGGTTACGACCTAATTGACATATCAACCGCGTTCAATCAGTTGTGAGTGATTTATTTAGCGGATTGAAGTAACATTGAAGAAGGAAGATGGGGCTCGATGTTGCTTTTCGATCTCTACGGGTTCTCTGGATAATCTCGTTACCACTCTACTCGGGGAAAGAAACCTAGAGGCTGGAGGAAGTTCTTGTAGCCGCCCGGCCTATAATCGGTATGATTCTGGTGAGTGATCTGAGGGTGAATGGGTGGTTAAAGGATCGAGGGCGTGGCGGATTGTTGGAGAAGAGGAAATGCATTTGGCGTGGGAGATCAAATCGAAGGCAGGTTTGATTTGAAGTGTTTGCAGTGTCATGAACCGGGTCACTTCAAGAAAAAGCGTCCTCGAAGAAGGAAAAGGAGAGGAAGCTGGAAGAAAAAAGCGAGGAAAGGCGGGGGATAGGAAAGATGGACCATCCAATTACGCAAAAACATGGTGGAGCGGGATGATTATGAAGATGGTGATATGCTTTTCGGTCTGCCAATCCGGATCACTTGGCGGACTTATGGATTACGGATTGACATGCTCTTATCACATGTCTCCTAGCGAGGGTGGTTTGACACCTACTGGTCGGTGGATTGTGGCAATGTTCTTATGGGTAATGATGCATCATGTAAAGTCATAGGAATAGGCACAATTAAAATCAGAATGTTTGATGGTGTTGTGAGAACCTTGGGTGATGTAAGACATGTTCCAGAGTTGAGGAAAAATTTAGTTTCGTTGGGAACTTTAGACTCCAATGGATGTGGGTGTAAAACAGAAGGTGAAGTGATGAAGGTGACGAAGGGTGCCATGGTGATAATGAAGGGTTCCAAAGTTCCTGGCAATATTTACAAGGTGGCGGGGAAGTACAAGCTGTGTAGGTGGAGGCTGCGCCACCACAGCGGTTGTCTGAGATGATACCATTTTTGGCATATGCGGTTGGGGCATATGGGGGCGTGGGATGTTAGAGCTACATAAGAGGAATGCGCTAAAGGGGTGAAATGCGTGCAAAGTGGGGTTACGTAAATTACGTGTTGCAGGGGAAGCGATTGTAAGGTGCGGTTTAAGAATGCTACCACGAGAACAAAGGGCATTCTTGACTACATTCATTCTGATGTTTGGGGGCCAGTGAGGGTAGCCTCGAAAGGGGGATCTCTGTATTTCGTGACCTTTATCGATGATTATTCGAGGAAAGTCTGGGTTTACTTCTTATGACACAAGTCTGAGGTTTATGCAACATTCAAAATATGGAAAGCTGAGGTGAAAAATCGGGGGGAGGCGAATTAAGTGCCTCGGACGGATAATGGGGACAGAGTACAAGGATGGGGATTTTTACGAGGTTTTGTGAGGAGCATGGGATTTGGCGACACGGGCGATTCGAAAGACACCGCGGCGAGAATGGGGTGGCGAAAGGATGAACAAAACCATAGCGAGAAAGGAGCCTGCGGTGTATCGGACTTAATGCGGGGCTTCCAAAAATGTTAGAGGGGAGGCGGTGAGCATGGCGGTGTTTGTGATAAGCGAATCGCCTAGTATTGCTTTGAGCGGAAGGTAGCGGAAGAGGTGTGGACAGCGAGAGGTTGACTACTCGATCTTGAGGATTTTTGGGTGTCGGCCTATGTTCATGTTCCTGGTAATGAGAGGTCGAAGCTTGATACGAAGTCCAAACAGTGTATCTTTATTGGGTATGAAAAAGGGGTTAAAGGGTACAAGCTTTGTGATCCGGAAGCAAGGAAAAAGGTGATCAGTAGAGATGTGGTATTTGATGAGGATTCAATGATTAAGGCACATCAAGGGACGTGCAATCGAGTCGGGGGGAAAGTGGCAAGCGGTGGGTATCAGATTGAGTTGGGTGATTACGACCACGGTGACGACACAAATATAGGTGGAGACACAGGTGGTTCTCAACCAAAGGAACAGCTTGATCAATAGCAGAAGGAGCAGCAGGAGAGCATAGCCATAGGGAGACCCAAACGTGTTATCAAGCCACCAGTGAGGTATGGGTTTGAGGATATGGTTGCTAATGCATTGTCCACTACCAGTGGGGATCCGTCTACTTTTCAGGGTGCCATTACTACTCTTGAAAAGGATAGATGGATGGAAACCATGGTGGAGGAGATGGAGTCATTGCATAAGAACAAGACTTGGGAGCTGAAAGAACTGCCTCAAGGGAAGAAAACAGTGGGTTGCAAGTGGGTTTATAAGAAGAAGGAAGCTGCGTGCGAAAAGGAAAAGGAAAAGTTCAAGGCTTTCGATTGGTAGCAAAGGGTATTTTCCTTGAGAGGAAGGGGATTGATTATGATGAAGTCTTTTCTCGGTGGTGAGGCACACTTCCATCCGGATTCTCTTGACACTAGTGGCTAGCTATGATATGGAGTTAGAGCAGCTGGATGTGAAAACGGCATTCTTCCATGGTGATTTGGAGGAGGTTATTTACATGGAGCAGCCTGAGGGATTCATGCAGCTAGGGACTGAGCACCTTTTTTGTAGGTTGAAGAAGTCACTTTTATGAAATTTTGAAGCGATCTCCAAGACAATGGTATAAGAGGTTTGACTCCTACATGATTCGGATTAGATTCACACGCTGTGAGTATGATTGTTGTGTTTATGTTAAGAGTCTTGATGATGGTTCATGTATTTTCCTACTACTTTATGTGGATGATATGCTTATTGCTAAAAAGAGTATGGTTGAGGTGAACAGGTTGAAATCTTTGTTGGGCAAAGAGTTTGACATGAAGGACTTAGGTCTTTGCTAGGAAAATACTTGGGATGGAGATTAGCGAGGGGATAGGTGTGAGGGAAGGCGTGGTTATCTCAAAAAGGATTATGTGATGAAAGTGTTGGAGAGGTTCGGCATGGATAGTGCTAAGCTGTTAGCACACCTTTGGCGGAGTCATTTTAGGTTGTCTACGGCCACGGTGTCAGAAGTCCGAGGAAGAAATTAGGGATATGTTAAAAGTGCCTTATGCAGTAGCGATGTCGGTTGTTTGATGTATGCAATGGTATGTACTAAACCCGATTTAGCTTGCGTGGTTATACGGTCGGCAAAGTACATGGCCAATCGGTGAGAGAGCATTGGAAGGTAGTCAAGTGGATGTTCGGATATTTGAGGGGAATCTTGTAGGCCGTGGAATTATGTTTGCAAAACAAGATCAGGTTTCGGTTGTAGGGTTTTGTGGATGCGGATTATCTTTGGGGGTATGGATGGCGGGGGAGGTCTACTACGGGTTATGTGTTTACACTTGCGGGTGGGCCTATTTGTTGGAGATCCATGGTTCAACCTCTAGTTGCTCTATCATCTACTACCGAGTTTGAATACATGGCGGTGGGCCGAGGACTAAGGAAGCATTGTGGTTGAAGGGTTTGGTGAAAAGAAGCGTGCATAGATCAAGGTGGAGTGCGGTTATCTTTGTGGCCGGTCGAGTGCTATTTATTTGGCGAAGCACCAGGGTGTATCATGCAAGGACCAAGCATATTGACGTTAGATTTCACAAGGTGAGAGAGTTGATTGCCGGGTGATTTGATATTGGAAAAGGTGCACACTTACGATAATCACGGTGACATGTTAACAAAGATTGTATTTGTGGACAAGTTCGAGCATTGCTTGGACTTGGTTAATGTCTCCAGATGCTAGAAAGGAGGCGTTCCCAAAACTTGTTGGATCGATATGGTTATCTTCTGAATGGGCAAGGTTATTCACCAAGGTGGAGATTGTTGGAACTTGTGGCTCATATGGTGTGTATGAGAGGCACGGAGAAGTTCCTGGTATTGATGTGCAAGTTGGGAGGCATTTTAATAGAGGTGGTATCGTCACGGGGTTTTCCAGACGTATACGTCTGCAGGCACCTATTGGCAAGCGGAATGTATGGGTATCGTCACGAGGGAAAGACACGTATATCGATACAGCGGCAACAAAGGCGGTCGTGAGCGATGTTTACAAAGGGTATTATAGGTATTCAGGCTATAATCCTAGTTAGGGTTAGAATAGGAGTAGCGTTCTCTTATAAATACTCTCTATTGTAAAACCATAGAGTGTGCTCTTCAATAAGCGACTATTCTGTGTGCTCCCGTGGACGTACCCGGTTTTTGGGGAACCACGTATATTCCTATGTTGATTTCCTTTACTGTTTTCGTATTGATTATTGTGTGCGTGTGGTGATAATACTAACATAGAATTTGGAATGTGATTTCCATATCAGCAGGGTGATTGTATGGACAACCGGCTCCCGTCACATACCATTCGATACTCTCGATACTGTTATCAGTATGTATTCTGATACCGTTCTTTGAAACCTTAACATGGGAGTATTCACAATTAAAGGTAGCTTAGGTTTTCAAAATAGGGAATCTAAGTGTAACGCACCCGAGCTGTTGATCGACTTTTATAGTTTAAAGATGTCAACTTGCTGGAGAATGTATTTTGTTTGGTCAAGCAACTTCCGTACGTCATTCCAGGCGTACCCACCAAAATTGTTCCCTTAAACAAATTGGTTATGTGCAAAAGAAAACAACTAGTTATGTAGCATTGAGCTACAAAATTAAGCTGCTCGAGCAACTTAAATCCCGAGGATCAGGCTCCACAATTGCATCAATGTCCTACTCAGATGCTGATCCTGTAAGAACCCGTATTTTTATATCTTTTTCTGAAATAATGTTGGGGTAATGTGAGGAAATGTGATATATGCATAAGTGATGAGGTGAAGTGTAATATAAGTGGAATGGGGTTAAATTGGTTTACACAAGCCACTTTTGGGCTTGGGGTGTAATTATTCCTATGTATTTATGTGTGTGTGTATGGAGAGGGTCATATTATCTCCTTCTTCTCCAAAAAAAAACAGCCATCCCCCTCCTCTCCTCCATTTTTGCTCCCTTGAGCTCAAATTACTCCATCATCATCAAACTTCTTCACAAATTGACCAAAGATTCATCATCTACGCGTGTTTGGGAGCCCGGAGTACCATCTTTTCGCACCGGGAGGGCCAAAAACGGGATTGCTCAATTTGGGGATCTAAAATTTCGTTTTGGGTTGATCTAGAGCAATTCTTCACTTGAGGTAGGGGAATATCTAACTATTTTAAGTGTAAATGTTGTGTGTGTGTATATAGACACTTGATTGATCCATAGACTTGTTTCTTGTGTATTTCATGGAGAAGATCTTGTTTCTTACCCAAATTGAGCTATTGTATGCTAACCCTTGGTTGATATGTGATTCCTCACTCAATTTGATTGCTACTTGGTCTAAATCTTGCACCAATTCCATGTATTGGCTTGTAAATTGAAGAAACCCACTTGGGACCCCATTTTTCATCCAAATCTTTGAGTAAATGCTTGATTTTTTGTTGATTGATGTTTCTTTGATCAAATTGATTGTTAAATTGTCATTCTCCATCCAATTCCATTGATTTTTGGCTTTGGAATCATCCAATTTGGAGTTGTGTAGCAAAATCCCCAAAAATCTCATTTTTGCACTTTTTCGCATGCTCTCACGGAAAACCCGCAAGCGGGATTTTTAACCGCTGGCGGTTTTGATTTTTGTTGTTTTGGCCCACCCCCATGCACTTGTTTGGTTCCTAAACATGTTTTTCACTTATATTAGGACTTTTTCCACCTTGGTAACACCTTGGTACCTATTGACAATGGGTAATAAATGATGAAGCTTGTTATGTGATTAAAGAGAAACTTAGAGAAGACTTGGTTTACACACAGGTGTTTTGCACGCACTAGGGATGAGTGGAGTGTT
The DNA here is from genome assembly GCA_022606695.1 of Vaccinium macrocarpon. Lineage (NCBI taxonomy): Eukaryota > Viridiplantae > Streptophyta > Magnoliopsida > Ericales > Ericaceae > Vaccinium > Vaccinium macrocarpon. The sequence continues at coordinate 28,817,003 of CM040170.1, forward strand.
CGGGACACTTGGAAAGGGGTTGAGTGACATGTGAGTCATAGGGAATATCTTGATTATATGTTTTGATATGTGATAATGTGAATATGAAATGATTGGCACGGGACCCGAACAGGGTATGCCCGGAGTGGCACGGGACCCAAAAAGGGTATGCCCGCAATGGCATGGGGCCTGAAGAGGGTATGCCCGGAATGGCACGAGGCCTATATGGCATGCCCGGAAAAAAAACAATGAAATGATCAAGAGGAATTAGATACATATGACAAATGTGTAGGATACTTGTGGTGTGTCGGGTACGAGTCGGGCATGAGTTGAGAACGAGAGACGATAGTTGATGGAATCAATTAGCCTATGTGTTGTTTTCAGGTCTTTAACCTTAACTCTCTCTCTCTCTCTCTCTCTCTCTCTCTCTCTCCCTCAATTCTTGTTTCATGATTCAAGTATCCTTGTCTATTATTCATGTACATTTCATTTCGCTTAGAATTTTTAGATATTTCTCTACTGGGCTAGTGTAGCTCAACCTATAATATTTTCAGGTACCCATCAAGGACCATGATCATGGAATGCTTGAAGTGCTTGCATGCATTATTTTGAAAGGCTCATGGGAAAGTTATATCATCATCTTTGAAGTAGTGTTTTTGCCAAGATGATTTTGTAACTTATTTATGTTTTCTCTTTTGACAATGGGTTGTAAACTCACTTAAGACCTATGTATGTGTATATTTGGGGTTTGGGTGCCCGTAGACTTAAATGTAATATGGTGTTGACTTGACTTTTCTATTTGGACTTCAACGTGGCCGTGGACGTGTTGACCGTCCACGTGGATTTCATTAACGGATATTCTTTTATAATTTGGAGGGGGTGACAGATCCAGACACGAACGAGTCTGCACTCATCGCTTTGACAATGAGTGTAGTACTTATGGGTTTGAGCGACAAAGTCCGAATGAGGTGGATCGCTCGGTTGCTAGGTTAAGTATTTCTGGAGAGGCTAGAGATGTGTAGGGGATGCGCGTAATCCCCTGGGATAAACTGCAAAGCTCACGTCCTGACGTCCTCACATATTAGTTATGCCCATTACACCACTGTTTGGGTTTGGAGTTCATATTCATAAGCCTTGTGAGTAGTAAGTCCATTCAATCTATGTTAGGAATTCTCTCTTCTTATTTTTATTTCATGTTGGATTATCTTTGTAAATGTCTTAACAATCTCGTCCTCATACGTGCAAGGTATATACATTGGACCTTAATTACTTTTGAATCTGCCCAACTTGATCATCTCTAACTCCCACTTAATCATCTTCACCTGCTCTATCGAGAGCCACCATATCGTAGGCTGATACCAGTTGTAGATATAGGAACTAATCTTCATAATCATGGATTCTAAGTGCCTGGGTGCAATCCATTGAGAATAAACTGTAGAGCTACCAACGTCCATAACACCTAGACCCGGTATATGTTTGGAGCCACTAGTCATACCAGCTAAAAAGCTGAAGTCTTAAGTGATCGATGGGTCTAATCCTATAAACAACCAGGAGGGGGACCAGGGATGATAGCTGGCAGGCTGCCAAGGTCATGTCCGGACGGACCTGAAAAGCTCGATGGATATGATGATCTAGTACTTGTTATCAACCAATGCATGCACTTTCTAACCGATTTTGATGAAACCAATGTACTATTTGCCATAATTTCCTCTTTTACCCTTCTTTCAAAACTTGAAATGACTTGTCTAATTTGGAGGGGACAAGTCATTTCAATTTTTCAAAGTGCTATAATTGCGCTCATCTAATAAGTTGATTCCCCAAATGGACCAAATAAATAGGGACGGAGGAAATAACTATCTTTTCTTATTCTTATTCTATGTGGGGAGAAAACTTGGATGTCGGCCGGATATGGCCACGTGGTATCCGAACGCGCATCTCGACAGTTCAAAAGTACTGTTACGAACGGCTCAGATTTCTCTCCTCTTTCTCCCGAGATACACGGTGACTATACCCGACAGGCACCCAAGTTTTTCTCATATGTGGGACTATGCTTTACACCCAACAAGATATGGGAAGCTTTTTCTCTCTTTGTGGCTGATGGTTGTGATGTTTCAATGTTCTACTGTGTCAAAAAGGTGAGGAAACAAAAAGGACTGTATGACAAAGACGAAGACTTTTCAAATATTATTACAGTATATTGTCCCGACCCGCAATTAGGCGATGGTGACAAGGATTCAACTAATAATCAAGACTTGGGAGAGTTTCGTAAGCTTAAAACTCCATGCATTGCTGCCATTGAAGAGCTTCAGACTGCATGTATATCACAATTCAAAGATTTTACCTCTGCGATCAACGCAGTTTTCTAAAGCAAAATGGTGGCATTTTGCTCTTCTAAGATGCAAAAATTTACGGACAAAAGGGGTCTCGAAGTTAGAATGATCAACGATTTTGAATGAATTGTGTGCTATCGAAGAAAATATATAACAAGTAGTAAGGAAATCAAATGAAGTACAGATGATAGCAATAGTCTATATGCAAACTTTTCATGTTTTGACTATTTGGAGTCGAACCCTCTATACAGGATGGTGACTATAAAATTAACAGCCACAATAGAAGTACAGACATTAAGGAGACATGGAGGCTGTCCGTAGAATCACAACTGTTATGAACATGGTTCAAAACCTATACAAGACTTTGATTAGCGCAGGTTTGGGTTATTGCGATGAAGTCAGAATGAGGTGGCTCACTCGGTGGCTAGTTTTAGCATTTCCGGAGAGGCCGCTATGTGTGTAGAAATGTAAATCGAGCTCTATGGGATCCGCGCCATTGACCCCCTTGAGACAAACTGCAGAGCGTCCATAACAATTAGCTAGTTAGGCCCATTATACCGTGCTGTTTGGATTTAATGTTCCTAAACCTCATAAGTGGTAAGTAAGTTCATCCAATATATGTTCTGAATCATCTATTTCTATTCATATTTGATGTGTGATTATCCTTTATACGTACAGGTCTCAACAATCTCTTCCTGATCATGTGTAAAGAGTACGTTGGACCTTAGTCTTGATCGAATGCGACTACCTATGACGTCCAAACTGCTCCGTAATCCTATGATGCCCCAAGGCACTTCACCCATTCTATCGGGAGCCACCTTGTCATAAGCTGATCTAGTTATAGGAATATGACTTGATCTCCATGGATTCTTGTGTGGGGCTCAAGCCATTGGGAATAAAATGTAGAGCCAACATCACCTAGACCCAATATAAACTATTTAGAGCTCATACCCAGCTAAAAGGGCTGAGGTAAAAAATAAATAAAACAAGGGGCCGTCTTATAAGTGATCGATGAGTCCAATCCAATAAACAACTAGGAGGGGGACGAAGGGAAACGGGCCAATCGGAAGCTTCCCAGAGTCAGGTCCGGACGGACCTGAGAAGCGCAATGGATATGATCTCCTTGTTATCAGCCAATAAATCCTCATTCTACCTGATTTTGACGAAACCGAGATGTCAGGTTTATTAGGAACCATTGTTTTGTAGTCTTATTTAATCTGGGACTATGCTTTCATAGTTTCATACATGCCTAAACGAGATATAGTTGGGAAACCTTTCTCTCGGTGGTTGATGGTTGCGATGCTTTTTTTTTATAATATCAGGTGCTCTAGATCAACTTATTCGCATCTCAATTTAATTTTTGTAGCCCTTCCACACCGATTCACTCGCTTTCTTTCTTTTTTTTGGGTACTTGATTCACTTGCTTTCGCGTGGTGTGAAATGACTCAAAGCTAGAATTGCTGGAAAGAAAGAACGAATCTGAAACCTCAAAAGTGAATAAATTAACTTTTAAGTTTCGGACCTCTTAGAGTTGATGTTTGTGATGGTCGATGTTCTACATTTTCAGAAAAACTTTTTTACAGCTGTTTATGGAAGTCCCTTTAGGGGTTCCACCGACACATTATCGTAATAATCTAAATCGGTCATTTTGTAGGACCTGTAGAAATGATCTAGGCCCTTGTACTTTTGCACTAAAAATCTAATTTTTAACATACCTATTGATGTCAAGTCAAGTTGATTTTTTGCATATACATATCCAAGCTCTTGTTTTTTTCACCAAAATTTAATTTTTGACAAATCTATCAATGCCGGTTCAAGCGAATTTTTTGTATACAAACACTAGTTTACAAGCTATACAAAATGACCGATTCAAATTATTTCGATGAGGTATAAGTGGATCCCTTTTGGGGCTTCTGTTGCATCTTTCAGGACGAAAAAGTTTTTCTCCTAGGTTTTATTCTACCCAATGAAATCTCTTCATTGTGTCAGAAAGGTGAGTACAAAAAGAAATACTAGATTCCCAGACAAAGACGAAGACTTGTCAAATATTGTTACACTAAATTATCGCGAACCGCAATTTAGGCGACGGTGACTACTGACTAGGATTCAACTAGTAATCAAGACTTGAGAGTGTTCAAATTTGTAAGCTTAATTAAAACTCCATGCATTGCTGCCATTGAAGAACTTTCACTGCAGCGTCGGCTCCAGAAATTTGGAGTAGAGTATATATTGATAGAGTATCTTGACTCTATTAGATCAATTTTATTAATGGGGGAGTTAATTAGACAATCCAAACAAATAAATTGTTATGATCCCACCTCACGGAATTTGGATTACAATAATTATATGGATACATAACCCACTGCACATAAAATGCACAGATCAAGCTCGGGGACCCATTTTTAGGTCTCACGCGAATAATCCGAGCCATTCATTCATCTTAAAATTAAATTCCAAACTTTTTGGTTGAAATGGGGGCTCTTTAGATCAAGTACTTAAAGACGTCCGATTGAGCTAAATTGTCACGGGGGCTGTCGGAATTTAATTTTAAGATGAATGAACGGCTCAGATTGTTTGTGTGGGACCCACCCAAACTCGATCTGTGCATTTTCTGTGCAATAGGTTATGTACCCATAGTCTGGTCCTTTGAATTATTATGATCTCATCCTGAGTTTTAAATACTACCCAAATAGCCCTTCCATAATATTTTGCCACTTTATATTTGGGGAAATGACCAATACATGGTGGAAGGAGCAAATAATGACCAAAAGGTGGTCATGGTTTGGCGAATTTCCAAGACATGGGAAGGAGAAAAAAATGACAGATACATGGTAATTTTCAGTTGCAATGCCCAAACTATCCCCGAGTGTTTTTTTCTTCCAAATCAAGCCTAACCCCTCTTCTCCCCAAATTGATCGAACAATACGCATACCAGCAGTGTCTTATGGGGTGGTGATAATCGGAGTAATCATCTTCTTCTTCATCTCTACAAAAACGATCGTCTTCCTCATCTTTCATCTGCACTAGGGTTTGCAATGCTCCATTATCAGCTAAAAACTTCTCTCTCCTCTTTCTGCGTTCAACACTTCGCAACCATGGTTTCTCTCTCTCTCTCTCTCTCTCTCTCTCTCTCTCTCTCTCTCTCTCTCTCTCTTTTGCACATAAGAGAAATTGCGATCTGATAGGTAGGAAACTCCTAATCTAGAAAACTGCAGTAGGAAAACATAGCTGAGATCGGGTGAGACAGAATTTACAAAATGTTGTGTAGGACACGAAAGGGAAAACTTTGAAACATTGACTGCTTCATGAAGACAACAAAGATCTCCGCTCACTTTATGGGTTTCAATTTCTTCTCGAGAAGGGGGTTCGACTTATTTACATTCCCTATTTGTCATTTTTTCTGTGGTTTGCTTTATTGAAGATAACAAATGTTACTCCTGTATATGTCTCTCCAATGCACACCAGGTGTTTGTTACAAGTCCTCTACAAATCTCATCCGCAGCATCTCCCCTTTCTCGTTTGCACACTAGTGTTTGTGAAAAGTTCTATTCAAACTCATCAGCACCAACAAAGAGTAAGAGGCTAATGCATCCAGAAGTGATGGCCATCTTCTTCACATTGTACGTGGACAATCTACCAAAACAGTACTGGACTTCCATGGTTTTGGAAATTCTTTTACAACTTTGTGAATGTAAACTTACCAATCAGAAGGCGCAGAAGAACACGTAATAGATTTGGCTTTGTTCATTTCAAGAACTCAAGGGATACACATATCACTATTGCAAAAATGGATGGCTTTTGGAGAGGCAGAAAGAACCTCATTGCTGTCAATATCTTTGTTGTTGCTACTTGTGATGTTGCTACTTATATTCCCGTGTTCAAATTGTCCAATTGCTGTTCAAATAGTCATTGAAGGCTGTTCAAATTGTTATTGAAGGCTCCTCTACCTGTGATATTGTTGCTGCTACAGCTATTGATCTCCATCTGCTTCTACTGTATAGTTTTCTTATTTCTATGAAGCTAAGGGGTTTAGGTGCTATATTGTTGTCAAAGGGTGCCATTTTTTTACACATAAGGTGCACAATTTGTTAATACAAGGAGCAAATGTTTATTTCCCTAATAGAAAAAGTGGGATTGAGAAAGAACATGGGCAACCCAATGGTCCTTATTCCGGTGCAATATTATTGTCAAAAAGTGTCATTTTGTTTCACATAAGGTGCACAATTTGTTAATACAACGAGCAAGTGTTGTTTTTTTAATACAAAAAGTGGAATTGAGACAAAACATTGGCAACCCAGGTGGTCCTTATTAGGTGCAATATTATTGTCAAAGGGTGCCATTTTTTTACATGTAAGGTGCACAATTTCTTAATACAAGAAGCAAATGTTGCTTTCCTAATACAAAAAGTGGGATTGAGGAAGAACATTGGCAATCCAATGGTCCTTATTCCGGTGCAATATTATTGTTAAAAATTGTCATTTTGTTTCATGTAAGGTGCACAATTTGTCAATACAATGAGCAAGTGTTGTTTTCTTAATACAAAAAGTGGAATTGAGGTGAAATCCAGCAAATATTTCGCCGTTCTTATTTTTGGTATGGTTTATGAGGTGAAATCAAGCAACAGGTACTAAAGAAATGGGTTTTGTTAGTAGTTCATGCGTGGAAATGGGTTTAATGAAAGAGGGAGAGGAGGAGGGTGGGAGATAGGAAATTTGACAATTTTCCTACTGGTGCTAGTTAGGAAAAATAGAGAGCAACACATGTTATTGTAAGATGTGATGATTTTTCATACAAGGCGCTAAGGTCTCCAAACTCAGTGGTCTTTATTCTAGAGCAATGTTATTGTAAAATGGTGCCATTTTTCTTCATGTAAGGTGCAACATCTGTTCATGCAAGGAGCAAGGGTTGATTCAAAAAAAAAAAAGTGGGATTAAGACTGGGTGCCATTGTGGGATTAAGACTACATTGGCAACCCAATAGTCCTCGTTTTGGTGTAATGTTACTGTCAAAGAGTGTTATATTATTTCACTTAAAGTGCATAATTTGGACATAGAAGGTGCAATAGTTACTTACCCAAGCAAGCTGTCATCTTTCGGGTGCAATGTTTTTCTTTTCACGTAAGGTGCAATATTTGATAATACAAGGAGCAATGTTGTTTTCCTCATTCGGGTGCAAAGTTATTCTCGAAGAGTGCCAAGTTACTTCACTCAAGGTGCAACATTGTTTTATTTAAAGAGCAATGATTATTTTTCCTAAGATGCAAACTATGTACCACACCACCACGTCATTTTGACAAGTTGACATAACCTAAGATGTAACGTTTTTTTGTTTAAGGAGAAATTGTTAATTCACTCAAGGACCAAATGCATAACCTAGTGCAATGAATTTGAGGTAAGGAGTAATGTTGGTTTATACAAGGTGCGAATTTTTTTAATACAATGAGCAAATCTTGTTTTCCTAATATAAAAAGTGGGATTGAGACAAAACATTAGCAAGCCAGTTGTCCTTATTCCGTTGCAAAAATTTTGAGAAAAAGTGCAATTTTTTTTTCCATGTATGGTGCAAGTATATCAAAGATAGAGTGCAATTTTTTTTCATGTAGCTCGAAACAGTGCAGGTTGTTTTGTGACAAAGTGCAATTGTTTTAACAATTGGTGCAATTGTATGGAAGATAGAGTGCAATATGAAAAATCTCTAGAAAAAAAGTTTGATTTGACCATACCCTACCAAGGCAAGTTGGTTTAATATGGATGCAAACATTTTGAGAGAGAGTGCAATCGTTTGGAGTAATAGTGCAATCATATCGAACATAGAGTGCAATATGTAAAATCTCTTGAAACAATGTTTGATTTAACTATACCCTATCAGGGCATGGATGCAAACATTTTGACATAGAGTGTCATTTTTCTGAATAATGGTGCAAGTATATCGAAGATAGAGTGGAATACACAAAATTTTCTCTCAAAAGTTTGGTTTGGCCATACCCTGTAAGGCAGGTTGGCCTAACATAGACCATACCCTGTAATGGTGCAAGTTATGTTTTTTTTAGCAATGAACTTTCTATCTCTTTGTGTTTATAAACTACTTGGAAAAAATTCAATCCATTGTAGCTGATCTTACATTGTCAATTCTTGAAATTTTTTGATAGAGTTCATTTACTTTATGGCTTAGCCCGACACCTTACATCTCAAATAATAAAAACAACTAAAGAAGAGAAATTGAAATAATTGTTGCCAAAGCTCTTTCAAGGAAAGATCACATTTATTAACCTCATGGACAGTACAAATGTTTGATATTCTTAACATCCTTGCTACTTAACGTTACACCAAGTACAACAACTATTACATATACAAACAACAGTTGGACTTCATTTGTGCAAGCTCTACTTGAAAACTCTTCCCTTTCCTCTTTTTCAGCATTCAACTGTACTGGTCACCTTCCCCTCATGTTTTGCAGCTTCAAAGCTTTACAAAACCTGAAATAAAGCATCTCTTTTTGTCTTTTTGGCCCTTCTCAGTTGGACGCTCTATATTTGTATCCTCCTCCATCATCTTTGCCTCTTCCTCCTAAGAGTAATTTTCTTGCTTCTGCTCTTTTAGCCTTGAAGTGGAGCCTTTACTTCTTCAAGTTCTTGGTCTTCTATCTTCTTGATGATCCTTTGGTTCCTTCTTTGCTCAATCTCAACCAATAGCCTTCCTTGTTTCTATTTATTTAGTTATTTTCTACAGTTGATAGCATGTGTCATTTTCTGCAGTTGTAGCTCAAAACACCGTCATGTCGTTAGGCAAGTTGGTTCCTAATCTCCTATTTCAACAAGTTCAACCAACCTATCAGGGGAGAAAAATAGACACAAATCTACAAGGCATGTGTGTAGGAGAAGTAAATTGTTGGCCTGAAAGGTTAAATGTACTGCTACTCAACCAAGGTTCCCTATCTAAATCAATTATTGCGGAGAGAGATGTAACTTAAAATTGGAAACATTAATATCGAATCAGAAATTTGCCTTACCTTAAGGTCTGATAAATCTAGACATCTTCCAAGTGAGCTAGGAAGATCCTTTAATTGGTTGTTTGAATAATCAAGCCTATATAACCACATGAAATGTAGCTATCCACCTCGCAAAAAAACTACGGAATGTGACCCTTGTGTTCTTTTTTCCTCCCCTCTAATTTTCCTCGTTAGTAAACTATTGTTACTAAGGTTACCCAAGTATAATTCCTCATTAGAAAACCATTGTTCTTTTTTCTATAGATCCACAGCCTCTACAGTGTACACATGCAAAATCACCTCAATCAGCATTGTTCATAATTCAGAACGGCATCTTGATATGTGTTGGGGATTCGCGCGCTTGAAACCCACAGACAAACACACACAATCGAAGAACAAACCAAGAACAGAAAACAATGAGAAACAAGAAAGAACAAGACACAGAGATTTTTACGTGGTTCCGACTTAAGCTGATTGCTTAATCGTACTCCACGGGGTGCTGGGGTGTTTCACTATGATGAACAATAATTCACACGTTACCATGGGGGCTGCCCTAAGTGTCCCTTTTATAGTGTAAGGCGACACGCGACACAATACATCAGAAACCCTAAAAACGCAAAATCGCGCATTTTTTCCATGCGGACCGTCCGGACCGACTTGACCCCCGTCCGGACCAAAAACCAATCCCATCCGGACCGACTTGACCCCCGTCCGGACTAGAATTTCAGCAACTCCAAAATTTCACCAAAAACCTGCAGACAACTTTCTGCATTTTCTGTCCGGACCGCCCGGGACCCTGTCCGGACCAAAACCTCAGAGATCTCTCTCTTGGCTTTTAGAACAGGTTTCATCCCAACAATTTGCACAATCAGCTTTAGCTAATAACATAAATGCATTAAGCAGGTTAAAAAGAAACAAAACAAAGCAGTTACCTCCCACCAGTTTTCACCCTCCCCAACTACGTCCAAGCTTTTGTATACCTTATTGGGCACTTCCCTGAGTAAAATTTGGAACCTGAAACAACCAGCACCAACTTGTCGGGGCCCAAAGTGTTCACTTTCCCTCTAGAGTAACACTACAATAAGGCCTCCCATACTCTACCTAAATTTTATTTCTTGCAATTTCAAAAGCATCAACTATTTTAAAGTGTTTAAATTTCTTTCTATTAAGCCTCAAATTCATCATTTTCTGTAAATATCAACATTTGGTTTTAAAGATTTGGGGGAATTTGACGAAATTGATAGCAGCTGCGCCGAAATCTCCATCGTAGCATAGTTTTTTTTTTTTCCTTTTTTCTTTTTGGCTCGGGATCACGGCAAAAAGTGTGTATGGTTAGCAATTTGGGGTTTCCTTTCTCGTTGGAATATCAATCGGGTGTCATTTGTTCAAGGGTTTTCTGAGAATTGGGCTTTGAATTATGGGTCTGTGTTGACATGGGTCCTTGATCATTACTATTAGATTCGGGAATAAGGGTTTGAGGGGAAAAGCCATTAGGGTTGAGAGTAAAGAATATTAGATTACTTGAGGTAATACCGAAAGACTGGAGAGAGTCTTGAGGCGAAGGACCTTGAAGCTCGTGTTTCCAATTGAGAGTGTGGTGTACAAAAATCGGAGTAGACGAAGAAAAAAGAAATTCTCTGAGCGACGACTTGAGGTGCTTTTGTCTTCCTCGTCGACCAGAGTTAAGAGAGGTAGATCGGCTGGTGAAAGTAAGAGAAGGAGGGAAAATGTTAGGGCTTCAAAGTCCAAGGGTAGTTTAGACAATTAGGTAAGGGTTACCACTTATGTGGAATTACTTTTTTTCTTCCCATGAATCTAGTCATTTCTAATAACCTTACCATGCATTTGGAATTAATACTTTTAAATACCATTTTTTGGTCATTTTCCCTTTATATTTCCTACAATAAAATTTTTACAAATATGGTAATTACAAATCATCCCAAAAAAACATCCCAACAAACTTTACCCATTATCTTTATCAATTCCAAACCTTTACCTCTCCCTCTTGATGCAAGACAAGATGTCACACGTTTTAACCCTAGACTTGTGTCGAATGATAAAAGGAAATTTCTGAATAAAAGTGGCTCATTGCACATGCATACTAGCCGACTTCTTTTGACTCTTGATGAACTTCAGCGCTTGATGGTCAGTGTACAACACAAACTCCCTTTGAATCAAGTAATTCTCCCAATGTTTGAGAGCGCGAACCATTGCATAGAACTCTTGGTCATATAAGTGCCCCACTTTTACCTTACTTCCCTTAACTTCTCGCTGAAGAAGGTCATTGATCACTTTTCTTGGGAAAGAACAGCCTCAATACCAACCCCACTAGCGTCACATTCAACCTCAAAAACCTTCTCGAAGCTAGGTAGAGCTAAAACTAGAGTAATGCATAGTTTTTCTTTAATCACCGTGAAACTGTTGTTCGCTACTTCTCCCCACAAAAACTTTTTTTCTTCAAACATTCGGTGATTGGCGCCATAATGGTGCTGAAATTTCGAATGAATCGCTTCTAGAAAGTGGCGAATCCATGGAAACTCCACACTTCAGTAACTATTTTGGAAATTGGCCAATCACGAATGACGCGAACCTTCTCCCCATCCACATGTATACCTGCAGCACTCACCATATAGCCCGGGAACAAAACACTGTTACTAAAATATCATTCTCCTTTTCTTCAAAAGAACTCACCCATGAATTCTCGTTGGAAATCTGCCATCTTCCATTCCAAAGAAATAGATACTTTGAATGCTTCAACTTCTTGCTCCTCTTCAAAATATTATATAACGAAAAGTGTACCTACGATGACCTCTTCTCTGCACGTTTCAATTGATTTAACATATTTATACTCTAAGAATGTATCATAGGCTCAAACTGCTCTATTCCAACAAAATCAACGCTTTGCACCTTATGTTGAATTTGCATGTGCTCTTGACTTAGATCCATTACAGAATTGGTAGTGAATGATGTCGCATTAAGAGCATTCATACTAACTTCATCACTAGGACAAGTCATACTTCCACCTGTTTCACAAAGCTCCACATTGGTGGTGACACTATCGAGTTGAGAAAGTATTGGTCTCAATTCAAGACTTTTCTCTCCCTTTAGTTTGTGAACTTGGTTAGCTGTTGCTATATTTTTATACTCGCCATCCTCAACTACCTCTATAGTTGTACCTCCACCTAGATCGGATTGTCTTTCAAGCATTGGGGAGCTCGAACTTTCTCTGTCACAATCAGCGCCAACTTCTTCTTCATCACCAAGTTCGACTCAATCTCCTTCCTATTCTGCTATCTCATGTCCATCATAATAAATAGGATGAGACGTATCTAACTTTGAAAGATCATGATTGATTTGTTAACCTTCAAGGCTTGATCGACTCAAACCCAATTGCCTCGGCAAAGTGTCCCTTTGAGATTTCTATATCCACAACCACATAATTGTTATTACATGCAAACGAATAAGGCAAGTCAAGATTATCTTAGCATGATCGTTTGGACATGAGCTTTCTTCGATAATCTTGATACAACATCTGACTATGATGTGATTGAAGATATCTAGCACTCAACAATTGTCTCTTCTTTTGCCAAGTCCTCACAGGTTGTTTATATTTTCACCTTCTATTAGATTGCAATTTCTCCCACCACGTAAAAGCATGACCTTGAAACTTATGTGCCACATATTTGACCTCCTTCTCTTTCGGAATGTCCGTGTAGAATGCAAAGAATTTGTCAACTTTAAGAAACCAATAAATAAAATTCTCGAGATGCTGTGCACATTAAAATTGGGAATTATTGGTGATTCTTGAAAATTTGAAAAATCGTCATTTGTGCGATAAAACCCTTCAAACTTCGAATGCCGCTTCATCGACTGATAGCCATAATAATCTTCATAATACATCTATCCACATTCATTCTCACTATCGACATGATTAGTTGGGCGTCTCCCAACTACAATCTAATTACTGAGTTGGTGTTGGGCAAATTCGACCACGCATTCCCGAACCTGGTTAAAAGGATGGCGTTGGGCAACTCCCACCGCGCGATCTCCTTCAACCCTTCCTGCTCATTGGTCAAGGCGTAGATACAACTGTCGCAGTGTTTCATGGATTTGTGTTAGGATACTTGTCTGTTGTTCTTCCACCATCTTCCTTGGATCAGCAAACTTTTGAGCAACGTCAAAGGGTGTGTCTCGAATCCTCGAGAGTTTTTGAATTCGCAAGAAGAAAGAGATTTAACTCAGAAGTTGTTATTGAATAAAAGGTAAATATGCCCATAGGCTACATCCTTATTTATAGGCTAAACCTAAACTCAACTAGGAAATAGAATAATCTTGCTAACCAAGAAAAACAATAACGAAAACTAAGAAACATAAAATAAAAGACTAATACAAATAAAAGATTCTGTTTAACCTACTTATGAAAATTAAGACTAATACCTAATAAAAACATGCCAAAATAAGTGGCAGAAAATTAAAATATCATAAATTAGTTTTTTTTACTAATGAAAATTATGAAAATTAAGACTAATACCTACTAAAAACATGCCAAAATAAGTGGCAGAAAATTAAAATATTCTAAATTAGTTTTTTTTACTAATGTAACGTTTCCGTAAATTAAAACGTGTGGCATCTTATCATACATCACCTCTACTATGGTTAGTTACACTCATCCCAAAATCCATCCCAACCAACATCTCTCCCATCCCGTAATTCCACAGCCACGAAAACATCCCAAATCCAACTAAATTTCATTTCCCCTCTATTTTTGACAGTAAAATTAACCCAAAACCCATACCATAACATATCACAACAAAATCTCACGAAATCCCTAATTTTATGGCAAAAAAAATCATCCATAACCTAGTAGAAGTTCATTCCCCATCCTATACTAACAAATTTCCAAAAACCCACAATCTCATTACCCATGGTGGTGTATGGGCTATTGACACAAGGTCCTGTGCGGCGGGAAAAGACAATGACTATGGCAAGTTCATCGCCATATCAAACACAAAATGTGTAAGCAGAGGACGATGAAGGTGTATACAATAAAAGTATAGGAAGTCAAAGGTCATTCGGTCATGGCTTGTAAGTTTATTTCCCAAATCCTAAATCTCTCATGTTTTTTTATTATGATTTGAATCCATTGTTTTATGTACAACTCGGTGATAGTTTTGGGATTAATGTGAAGTTTTACTAGATCATAAACCCTAGAAATCCATAAAACATGGATTATAGGTTTTTCATTTTCATGGGTTTTTTTTATGCATATAGATATTAAGAATGCATGTTTACTGTTTGATGAAATGCCCCTATAAACCACTGTGGACTATTTTGCCAAATTTCATGGATTTAAGTAGGAAAATTTGAGATTTTAGTGCAATAAGATGATTTATTAGTATCTCATGTTTGTTGTACTGCTTTGCCGACGATGTGGTAAACAAATAAATCATGATTTTTTGTTATAAAAATCATCCATATTTTAGGGCGTAAAAGCTTTATCATAGCTTTGTTTGACATGGATTACTTATTCACCATGATTTAGCTGGTAAACCTTAGGTAAGTGTATGCCATGGGTCAGTGTATAAACCATGTGTAATCACGATTCTTTAATGATTTTTGAATTACCATGGCAAAGTCCAATACCTGTTTTACTTGTGAATAATATGTCGTTTTTATAAAACCGTCATGTTTAAAATTATGTTTTACCTTTTTACCATGTTAGATTTGTGTTATCAACGATGACGTACTCTAAAGTTTCATCCATTTGTTCAAAAAACATAAACATGGATTATTTGTTTCTCATTTGCATTTATTACTTAGTGGGTTTAGTTACTTAATTAGTCCTTTGCAAATGGGGAAGCATGTTTATTGTTTGTGTCCATCAAACATGATGATCAAGCAAACCACCGTCAATATAGATTTTGCTTAAAAAAATTGCATTTGTTTTAGTCATGATGATTGAGTTTTGTTGTTTACTGTTGCATTTTGTAATTGGTCATTACTATTTTATAATGGTTTATAACATGATGTATAAATATCCCATGTTTATAAAATGTTGTTTTTTAAGGGGTTGATAGCATGTGTTTGTTTGTTTGTTTGTCTCATCTTTTAATTTAATTTTGGTTTAGAAAGTTGAAGATGGTAGATTAATGATGCATAATCAATATTTGTATTAATACCCAATAATAAAGAATAGCTAAAATATCTTGAACAAATAAAACACCAACACAGATTGTATTACATATAACTTGTACATGTATTATTGATTTGTCATGATTTAGTGTTTAGCTATTCGACATGGTTTAATGATTGCGAAGTTTTAATAGAATGAAATTATGGTTTATACGGTTTATACATTTTTTTGCAGGAATTAAAACCACGAAAGGAATATTGGGCCCAAAGCTTAAAATAGTAGAAAGACCAAAGGTTGATGATACACCTCAGTCGAAGGAAAAATCCATAACAGTTAGAGGTAAAAGCACGCGAATGAAAATTGGTTTCCACATTGAATCAACAAGTTTTTGCCTGATTACCACAAATAAGTTGTTTGATATGTCTAGAATTTTTTTGAATCTTATGACCAGGAGTAAGGTCTCGGGAAAAAAAATGTAGGAGAGGATGCCTTGCATGATGCTACTTTGAACAAAGATAGTTTTCAAGCAATATCGAAAAAAAGTAAAAAGTATGTCGGGGATGTGACAGGAATTACGGAATCGAAGGTGGAAGCGGATTCAAGTGTTGAGGCTGACTATACTCCATCATCAAAGAAACAAAAGAAAAGTCATTCAAGTAAGACAACACGCATAGTTCTTGTGATAACTTTGATATCATTTTTCTATGGACTACACGGGTTGATCACATAAATAAAAAGGTGTGAACTTGATTTTCTGAATACAATTAGTATATCAATTTTAAACCAATGTGTATTAGAAAATCTAAGTAGCAGGTAGCTAGATATTCCTATGCTCATGACAGTAGTGAAGTGCTATTTGATGCACTTTCAAATGCATTATAAAAGCAACCATAGGTAGCAACCAACAGTTTTGGTTTGATGTGGAATGACGAAATTGAAATTCAACATTAATATGGTGAATTATTAAACCATGTGTTTTGTTTTTATTGAATGATTAAAGTTTTAATGTTCAGCATGATTTATTGAAAGAACGTACACTTATTAACCATGTATTGTTTGTTTCTTTTTTTTTTTTTGGTATTTGCAGGATCAAATGTTGATTTAAAGAAAGTGATTGGATAGCCAACCACAAAGAAACGTTTGAATCCAGAACAAGGGAAAGCTGGCAAGGCCATTAAAAAGCCTCGTACAAGTGAACCAACCAATGAGACACCACTCAGATCCAGCCTTAGAGGAATAATCACTCTTGTTAGGGATTTGAAGTTGAGAGATTGTCACAAGGATGCTTTAAAAGGAACTCCATTTTGGGGGATCTTTGAGGAAAATATGGAGAACAAGTTGACTTATTAACCATGTATTGTTTGTTTCTTTGTTTTTTTTTTTTTTTTTGGTATTTGCAGGATCAAATGTTGATTTAAAGAAAGTGATTGGATAGCCAACCACAAAGAAACATTTGAATCCAGAACAAGGGAAAGCTGGCAAGGCCATTAAAAAGCCTCGTACGAGTGAACCAACCAATGAGACACCACTCAGATCCAGCCTTAGAGGAATAATCACTCTTGTTAGGGATTTGAAGTTGAGAGATTGTAACAAGGATGCTTTAAAAGGAACTCCATTTTGGGGGATCTTTGAGGAAAATATGGAGAACAAGTTGACCATTGCCCAGTGCTGAAAAAGTGATAAGTTGATTATTGAAATAATTGAAACTTAATGATCCTACAAAGGATAAATTCCGACTTGGGGATACCTATATGGAAATTACAAAAGAAGACATGGTCTGGATATTCAGCATACGATGTGGGGACGAATTTGTGAGCCTCCAATCTGGTTACGAAGAATCTATTCAGTTTGTTGGAAAAAGAGAAATCAAAGAAACTAGATGGACAACAAAGTCTGTGAAGCAACTTCTGAGTGATTATATGAAGAGAGATGAGCATGAATACGTATAAGATGTCGTGAGATTGCTCTGCATGTTTCTGTGCCACACATTTTTCTTTCCAACTGGAACTACTGTCGAATGGGTACATCTAGCACGTGTTGATGATTTGGACAAGATGGGTGTATATGATTGGAACGAAGCTATAATCAAAGAGCTAATGACATCTGTAAAGAAACATCACCGCTAACCACGAAAAGTCATAAGATGTGTTATGGCTCTAGTGGTTCGTTTAATTTATTAAGTTTGACTTCAAATTTGACATGTTAATACATTTTTTATTAACTTCTGAAATTGTTTTATTTGAATGGTGTAGTATTGGTTGTGTGAGCACCACGACATTGCGAAGGCTCTTCATCCAAAACACCCTATGGGGATCGTCAAATGGAGCCTTCCGGAAGTGGTATCCAAGTTTAATAGAAAATATTTGAAAGATCTAAGACAAAAACAGGTAAGTATTCGGTGATGTGTACATGGCTTGAAAATTTATCACAACATGGATTGAAAATTTTCCATAAATTAGACCTGTGTATTTGTCATGTAGTATTTGAGGATCCATCATGATAAATTTATTTACATGCACTAAGTTTCCATGTAGTATAGGTGTACTAGTTAATGATGACTAATAAATGTGAAATTAACCTTGAAGTATTGGTATACCCTTTCTGATTACTTGAACAACATGGTACCGAATTGAATAATCTGGACTAGAATGATATATTTCTATATTTTTCATTACGATGGAATAAGATGTTTTGATATAATGAACATCCATAATAACATGATGTATTGATTTATTGGTCCATGTGGAACATGATATATTCGTCAGGACTGTTAGTTTTGCTTAAAATAAAGGTTTAAAAAAATATGTTGTCTTACTAAACCTGTGAGTCGTAACGGTTAACCAAATAACATCTAGGTTTGGATTCTAGTAGACCTACTAGGCCATATAAGTCATTCTTACAAATGATTTCTAGATTTATCATATTCATGTAAACCAGCTAAGCATGGATTATTTGTTTCTCATTCGCATGTATTATGGTTTGTAAATATATCATATCCATGGTTATGAAAAATGCCAATGAGATAGGTCAATTTGTGTAATATGTTGAAAATGGAAAATAAAATACACAAAGGGGTAAGCTAATACATAAGGTAAACTATTTGGGATATGCGTCATTTTTTCCAATAATATGTGATTGACATTATAATGGTTTATTGATTTACAGTCCACATGGGGCATTAATATGCTATATAGTCATTTGTTGATTAGATTTTACATTATCAGTTGTTTGGCATTAAAAATCAACTCCAAAAATTGTAGGTGGTCTTAGTGCTAGAAAAGATATCCGGGACAGGTGACGGTAAGATACCCAAAGGAAAAGACAATATGCAAAATGCTACTTGATGAGTCTATTCTACAACTACCTACCCAAATGGGTTAATCATGTTCAAGTGATGTGCATCAAGACGATGAAGTCATTACATCCCCGTTTGACAACAAAGTCACCACTGATGGAGGCCCTCCAGTTTCACCTTAACAAGAATTTAAAATCCCCCAAGAATGCGGACTCTCCGATATAAAATTGCATGATGATTATGGGAGTTTTCTTAAAAATGATGACGGCCCGTCAATATTTGATAATGCAAGGATAATTTGGGAGCTCTAAGAACACATATCAACCATCGAGAAAGAGGCAAAACTAAGGGATGAAATGCATCAATGGAAATCAAAAAGAGAGATGAGATGATCGCAAGCATGAACGAAACAATCCTAGAACTTTTAGTTGAGAAAGATCGATTTTTCTTCGAAGTGGCGGAGCCAGAAGTACACGAGGTAATGTAATTGATGAGACCACTTCCAGTGGAGGACAATCAGCATACCTTAGTAAGGAATATCAAAGCAAAGTGGAAGAAAGGAACAGAAAAAGGATGATTACGTCTACCCTGGAAAACCAAAAATAAAAGATCCGACGAAATCAAATGCATTAGTGGTTAACGATTTAGTGATCAGTGTAAAGTACCATGTGGTAGGACTAAAGAAGCAAGGATCAAAGCCTGATCCAATCAAAGGCCTCAAAACAAACACGGTGCATTACAAAATGCCAAGTGTGGACCAAACCAAGATAGCCCATTTTTTGAATGAAAATACTAATAGGTATTAATCTTGCTTTTATTCGTTGAAAACTAGTGTACATGCTTGATCCTAACGCATTCTAATGTGATTGTGCTCTTTATTTTTTGAAGCACAAGTATGTGGCGCGGAACAATTTTTTGGTGCAATGTGTATGCTAATCGATTTAAGATCCCTCATCATGGATACTACAATAACTGGCAATGTAAGTAACTTATTTGTATAACAGGTATGTGTTGCTAAAAATTTGCCATTACATATACAGAAGGTAATTTTTCATCACATGCCAATGGATGGTTGATGGAGTTTTTCCGGTTGTTTAATAATTTTGAAACTCCACAGGTGATAGATGCATACTTGGAGTTCCTACTAATGGAACATGAAAGAAGAGTTGTAGTTCAAATGAAAAGCAAGGTTGTGGAGGGGACTACTTTCATGCTGTCCCACTCAATAAAGGTAACCAATGAGTTGTGAGGCTGATTCCCGATCAAATATGCTCTTCTCTTCCAACCCTGGAAACTTTTCCATCCCAAGAGACAACCAATACGAAATTCCATCTATTTCCTTACTTTCTACGGGCCTTTCGGCATTTCTAAAACCCATGGTGAAAGGAAGGGTTGAATCGAATGCTTATAGATTATCCACTGGGCTTATGAATTCTTGGGTGGACGGACTACAACATATTTGATGGTTCGTTGAGGTTTTGCTAGTGGAAAGACCACCAACCCTCTTCTTGCCCGTGGTTGGGTTAGACCATCAAATAGAAAAAAGTAATCAGTGCCATCAACAACACCCTTACCCTTTAGGCGGTGCTACTGTGGACACCCCGCGAAGCGCGATGCGTCCACGAAAATGATTTTTGACTCCGGAAAATAATTTGATTGATTGAATAGAGTCGCCACCCGGATTTGAGAATTTTACCCAAGAAACCTTTGAAAAATGACTCTTTTGCCCTTGTAATGGAAAATACTTTACCGGTCTTTAAATTGAGATTTCTCGGGTCCGGAAGCTAGGTTACGCGAGGGGAAGGAATTCAAAGCAACCCTCACGCCCGGCATATTTGCCGGTCTTTACTAAATGTTTTGAAAATCTTGAAAATGTTGTTTAGATGGACTTTTGAATCAAATTCATGTGGGAGCATAATAGTACATCAAGAATGTTACTAAATGGTGAGTACATGATTATGAAATATGCTATGAATGAATGATTTCTACACTGGAAATGTTGAATTTATACTAAAATACTATCAAAATGTCCTAAAATAACCCTGAAATTGATCAGAAAATGGACACCAGGATATGGTCCAGGCGCCTGAAAATGAGGATCCGTAGCGCTCGGCCCGACTCCGGCGCTGGAAAAAGTCAATCCAGCGCCGGATTACCGGCCCGCACGAAACTTTGAAGCCAGATTTCTAACAGAATCTCAGAAACGCAATGCTCTAATCCAACCTCAAGCATTCTGAAGGTGTTATAGCAACATGATACCATGCATGAAACTTAAAGATGACTCATACTCAATGTAGTAATACCCAAAAATGCAAAAATAATAACATGATGATACATATTTTGAGCACTTAGAAGAGGTTATACTTGAATATCATATGAGTCATCAACATGAAATCTTAAAACTAATGAACAAAACTCCGGAATGATGCATGCATCCATTTAAATGACTCTTTCTTATAAAATCCCCTCATTTAAAGTAAGAATGTGAGTTCAAAATGCATAAAATGAATAAATAAAGTGATGATTCAAAGTGTGATATAAGAACTGTGAATCCACACATGCAAATGGTATAGCATCAATGATCAGAATGTGAGGGAAAACAAAAGTTATGGCGGTGAGAAAGTTAGGTTCAGCGCGCATGAAGGGAATCAGCGCTGGACGTCGCAGCGCACTGGAAGGTGATGATCCAGGCGCCTGGACCTGGCTCTGATGCACAAACCGATTTTTCTTCACTTGATGACTTTCGAACCACTCTCAAGCCCTCTACTGGTATAGATGACCAGAAAGAACTTGAATAAGTTCCCCTCAAGGCCTACTTGGAGAAATTGGTAAAACAACTACCTCTTTGGTTTGATCGAGAACTTGAAATGGATCTTTGGGATAGATTTTGTAAGAATGTGGTTTTTTGGTTCCTTAGTTTGCTGAAATAAAGGTAATTTGTAGAGGTTTTGATAAAACTCAGTTGATAAAGGTAAGTAAATGTTGGATTGTTGGGGCAAAGAGAGGATTTTTGGTATTGGAAGTGGGTTTTGAGATAGGATGAAGAGAGGTATAGGATTTCTGGAGGAGTTTTGGCAGAGTAACAGCTTAGAAGGAGTGTAGTTTTCCAGCCCCTGCAAATGTAAGTGAAGGCTTCAATTTATAGGCAAATGAGAGGCCAAAAAGGGCCACTTGAGCCTTTCAAAAGGGTCAAGGGCCACCTAGGGGGAAAGGACAAGTGCAATGATCTCCCCAATCCCCCTCCAACCCAGATGCGCAAGAAAATCCCCCAAGATCTCGTTCCCGCCCACTAGCAAACTTAAAACACACTCAACCTGGGCTGATATCCAGGCGCCTGGACTGTGCATTTCCAGGCGCCTGAACTGACTCCAGGCGCCTGGACCCTATAATCCAGGCGCCTGAACCCATTCCAGGCGCCTGGACTTGTCCAATCTAGGTGCCTCAAAGACCAATCCAGGTGTGTGTATTTCAAGGTTTTGGGACATTCCAGAGTTCCAAGGGATGTTCTGGTGATTTGATGGGAGGTTATTGGAGAGATTTCTCAAGTTTTTGATCAATCCTTGTGTATCCTCATTAGGCACTTTCATCATCGGGGAAATTCTGGAATCCTGAGGATCCGGATTGGGGTGTCTACAGCTACTTTGACATCGTATGTGTTTACAAGTAGCTTCTTGGTGAGTTTACACATACTGCGACCATTATTTAAATAACTGACCTTCCATATTAATAAAAAAGAGTGATAGAGATTAAAAATTAATTGTTAGATGCAGAAATTAATGGCAGGAAAGACAAATGACGAGCGTCGTAATATACTTGGGTACATGTTGCCAAAAACAAGTATTTATCGGTATTTGTTATTCCCAATCCACCATAAATTCCATTGGACATTACTTGTGCTGGATAATAAGGAAGGAAGTTGGAATTTCTACAATTCGCTACGCCCGAGGACCGGTTTCGACATTTCACTTAGAGGCAACAAAACAGTTGGTATATGTACTGTTGGTAAATTATCTTTCCATTTTTTCAAATGTAAATAATGACTTATTGAGATTCCTTTTTTTATGATCAATGTGTTTCAGAAGATTCAAATCGAAAGTTATTACAAGGACAATTCAAGAGGGCTATTATGCACGGAAGACTGCCAAAATAAAGTGCAAGTGGGAGACAGCTCATAACAAACAGGGCCTAGGTAAGTTATTTCTCATAAGATCACAGTGCATTGATGAGGTAGTTAAGGGCGCATACTCCAGAATTAAGGCCAAGATGATTCTTGAATTGTGTTAAGGCGGTGTTTGGGCAAAAACGGTTATTGAAGTGGGTGGATGAGAGTAACCAAAAGTAATTATATTTTTCCTAGAATTAAGGAAGATAATTATTGAATATTTTTTACAAGAATAAGAGTAAAAACTTGTTGGCAAGAAAATAGGAGAACGGTTATGCCACATGGCATAAGGTTGTGGCTTCATCAAAGCGCCATGATCCCACCACCCTTGAAAATAGGAGGTTTTGTAGTTGATCATTAGGCCTTCTTGCCACCAAAATAAGGATATGATCTCATATAACCATTAATAACTATCGTGAGTGGAAGGAAGAATGAGGACATGGGACACATGGCGGCACCAAAATAAGAGCAGAAGTTAAGAGGGCCACGTGTCAACTCCTCGGCCAAGGATGGAATTGGCGCCAAAATTCAACATTCTCGAATTGGTGCCTATAAATGGGTGAATTCAAGGTGAAAAAAGGATTCTACAACCATAACTTTGCCCTTTGAGGGTTGCACGCAATCGCATTGACGAAGTCGAAAAGGTCTCAAAGGCCTCCATCATACTTGGACAATAACAGCCAGTCTTGGCACGCCCATCTCACAAACCACACTAGGTGCTTATGGTTTCTTCGGTGTTTCTACGTGAAAACAAGTTAGATTCACTCGTGGGCTAAAAAGTTGTTATCATTTAGTGGTAGATCAATTTTGTTTAGCACTCAGATTACTGGAGTTCTATTTTCATTCTTTCACAGAAGGTCCTCAAAGGAGTGGAAGCTATGCTTAGAACTTTCTTTTGGCATGTGACTAATATGAAGAGTGTGTCAAGGTGGCCTAGGTTGATATCTGCCTACCTAAAGAGGAGGGCGGTTTGGGTTTTAGGGTGCTTAAGGATTGAAA
This sequence comes from Vaccinium macrocarpon, assembly GCA_022606695.1. Lineage (NCBI taxonomy): Eukaryota > Viridiplantae > Streptophyta > Magnoliopsida > Ericales > Ericaceae > Vaccinium > Vaccinium macrocarpon. The sequence continues at coordinate 28,840,888 of CM040170.1, forward strand.
TAAAGCTACTATGACAAAACATTTATAGGACCTTGCTCTCAAAGTTGATACTTTATGGATGAAATGGGTTCATCCTTGCGTAAATCAATGCCTTTGGAGCATGGCCTTTCCTATGTCTGGGCTGGCCCAGGCCCAAAGCTCACAAGGCACTCCAAAAAAGGCTGATTTTTGGAGCACTCCAACATATTTTACAAGTAGTCTAGACTAGCACTCTTTTTTTACCCAAATAAAGAAAAAAATAAAACCCATTATTAGTCACAAATAGCCCAAACCATTGTGGCCCAATCTAAAAAAAAGGCCTAAAGATAAGTTACAAAAAAAAAAGGCCCAACATGGATTTTGTCCATGTTGAATGTATCCTGAAATCAAAATATGTATTGTATCCTGGCAAAGGTTTTTTTTTTAATTGAAAAATGATTAGTTAATTGAAGGATGATTATGTGATTGATTAATTAAAGGGAAAATAGAATGCTTCAATTTATCCAAAAATCCGGAAAGATGAAAAAAATTCATCTTCATAGTTGTGGGTTTACTGTTTCTTACTAATTTGACTTATGGATTTGTCATATGTCGAAGAGTTTTATACTCTTTGAACTTGTCTCAATGGAATCCATTTTTTTTAGTGTAATAGCTTCATTTTTTGATGCCATAATAATGGAATTTTCTTTGCCGATGAATTCATTTTTTGATGCCATGATAAAATGACTTGGTAAAAGAGGTGGATTATACAAGTGTAATTGATACTTTTGCTTCTAAAAAAGCAACACGAGTAATATTTAAGTGATAATCGTGTGCTATATATGTATTTGAAGACTTTGTGTTTTGACTTTTTTGTTACTATATAATGATTAGTAGAACTTTATAGTGTCTTAGCTTTGTCGTATTGTGATTGTTACTGGAAAAAAAAAATTAAGTGTTATACTCTTAGGGCACATTTTTTAGGCTAGGCTTGGGCACTCCAAACCCCTAGGCCGGCCTTGTCTACTTCATGGACCTTAAGGAAAATCTTCAAGCTTAGACCTATTGTTCAGCCCTGGATTTCATATATTGTTGGGAATGGGGCTAACGTTTTTCTTTGGTTAGACAACTGGCATCCTTTAGAGCCTTTATTACAACGATTTGGCTCTACGGTTGTTCAAAAATTTACATACCAAAGTTGATTCCATTGTTGTTAATAATCATTGGAAGTGGCCTAGGAGTAGGAAATCTGTCACTAAGGAAATCATAAGACATACTCCGGACACTCTTCTTCCTCATATGAACCAGGAGGACTCAGTGGTTTAGAACTTGACTCCAAATTGTATTTTCTCTGTGAAATCTGCTAGGGCAGCTATAAGGTCTCCTAAACCAATGGTGTCTTGGTTTTTAGTTATTTGGTTCAAACATTCAGTCCCTAGATTGGTTATAATTCAATGGCTAGCTATGTTGGGGAGACTTTCTACCATAGATCGACTGTAGCAGTGGGGGTATTTGATGAGCCCCATATCACATGTTGTTAGTTCCTAAATGTACAGATTTGTCTCTATTAATTATCTTTTTAGTCATTTATTTTTAATTATTTACTTTACTGTTGGAAAAAACTTGATTTTTATCAATTTTAATTAATTATTCTAGTGGGTCTCACACGTCCACGTGGATGGACCCACATACCAGTGTGTACGTCTTGGTTAGGAGATTAAGATCGAACACTCGGTCGGCCAAAATCAAGTTAAGGTGAATGAGAAATTGACCTCAAAAGTGTCTACGTGAATTTGGTAGAAGGGGAAAAAAACACTTGTCCCACATTGGTTGCGGAGAACAAGTTGATTGGATATATTTACCTTTAGTTTGACTCTATGGGTTGGTCATTTGGGTCATTACAACTTTTGTTGGGAGAGAAGGCATGGACATAGTGGACTTTGGTCTATACAACCCGCGCGCGCCACCGCCGTCCGACCCGGGCTGGGTTGGGTTGGGTCATTAGATAAGATGGGCTTAGGCCCATTAGGTTCTTATCTTTTTGTTGGAAATTTATTACCAACCGGGCCAGGTCATACATGTTCCAGAAGTTTTAATTCCTTCTCCTTCGAACCCGGTCGCGTTATTTCCTTTCCGTCGTTACGGTTTCGTGAGCGCGTAAAGCGGTACAAGTCGTAATTGTTAGGTTCGAGCGATCCGCCTCATTCCGTCTTCGTGTCTCTCCGTTCGGGTGTCTGTTTTCTTATAAATAGAACCTTCCTCTCTTCATTTCTTTAAAAAAAAAAAAAACATTTTCTAGCATACATTCTGCATCCCGTCTGCATAGAATATCTGAGCGTTGTTGTGTACGTTTTCTGGTTCGCGTACTGCAAAGATTTAAGTGCTACATCCGTGCAGTGAAAATCGGGTAGTCCTGGGAAACAGACGTCTGCGTAGTCCATCAGCACCGTAGTGGAGGACGAATCTGTTTTAAGGACAGAGTATCATAATACTTGCCCCGGTTTGTTTCGAGTCGTCTTTTGCCAAATTCCGGTGTACTTAATTTGGTCTAGTAAGTTTCAGTTCATTCTAATTTGTTTCTGTTTTGTTGTTTTTCCAGATTATTCGCAACCGAATTTATTTTCTAACATTTACAGGAAAAAGATGATAACAACTTACGTTTTGGTCGTAGGATTCGATAATATTCAATTTCAATTGGAAGGCATGTCCGGCTAGCAAATGCAAGCAAAGTCAATCAACGACTCCCATGATCTTACTCTCATCATGAAAGGAAACTGGTGCACATAATTCGAAAAAAAAAAAGAGCATTAAGAATTGAAGTATATACTCTTTGGAATTTATTGTCAAAAAGAGATCAAGAGTTGGACCAAAAGAGAGAGATTTTTGCTGGGCCCAAGGTCTAATGGGAGGAAATGAAGGAAATTATGGAGGAGACGAGGCTGCTGTGCTTGCAAAAACGGCCACGTTTGTGTGCTTTTACTTAGGTTTGCCAAATGCAATCTTGTGAGACCCATTTTCGGCTCTCACACAAATGATCCGAACCGTTAAATAATTTTCAAATAATTATTTAAGTGGTCTTGAAAAAAATCAGGCCCATTGAAAATTTGTACGTACACTACTTCAAATTTTAGCATTTGCGGCATTAGAAAACCTCTAGTAAAGGTCCTAAAACTGCCGGTAATAGAATTAACGGCGGTAATTAAGCAAAAATCCTACCATCATCTATATGGCCATCAGGAATATATAAACGGCGGTAGTTTACAGCCGGTAAAAGTTTTTTCCGGAAAAAAAAGTTTATCCTAAGTTTTGAACCCGCGACTTTTTGCGTGGAGACCCAATACCTAACCACACCACCAACCAAACTTTTCAGTTACATTTACAAAATAAAAATATTTATATCAAATTTTAATGTTTTACTTGCGGTTTTTGAGATTACCGCCGGTAATAGTACTCTTTAATGACAGTTTTAATACCGCCGGTGTAAAAAACTCCGGAAAAGTCATTTTTTCCGGCGGGTGGTGATTACCCACCTGTAAAAAAGCAATATTTGGTGTAGTGGTAGTTGATCTACTTCGTTTGATTTTCATTCAAAATTTAGGATGTTGTAGTTTGATAGAATATTCAAGAAAAGTTATACAATTGTGTACTCGGTAATCCATTAATCTGAACCATAGATATTGTAAGGCTTCTTGAGAGGAGCATCTAGTAAAAAAATTATCTTGATTGGGCATTGATAGGTATCAAAAAAACTTATATTTTTAGTTTTTTGATACATATCGATGTCCGAACATGATAATTTTTTTACCAGATGCTCTTCTTAATAAACCCTACAACAACTATGGTTTAGATCAATGGATTACCGAGAACACAATTGTATAACTTTTGTTAAAGATTCTTTCAAACTACAGGATCCTGAATTCTGAATAAAATTCAAACGAAATAGATCAATTACGTATAAATATCCAATGAGCCTAATTTTTTTAAGACCACTCAAATAATTATTTTAAAATTATTTAACGATTCTGATCATTTGTGTGGGTCCAGAAAATGGATCCCACAAGATTGCATTTGGCAAACCCAAGTAAAAGCACACAAAACGTGGCCGTTTTGCAAGCACAACAGCCTTCCTTCCTCCGGAAATTATCAGCCTTCCTAAAAGAGAAGATTTCGGTGCATCAAGTTTGGCTTGGGGTAGTTTACACAACAATTTTTAAAAGGAGTAGGACATCTCGCATAGAGATTTTAGACCGCCGCTACAGCTGTGCGGCTAAGGTCATGGTTGGAGGAAGAAATAGAAGAGTAAAACGAATATTTGTAAGCTTTTTATTTTTATGATTTGTAGTCCAATGTTCAACATGTATTTATTTATGATAGGCCAAATCCTTGGCTACAGTTGAGGATGAAGCCCCATTAATTACTATTATTTACATAGTGATGAGAATTTATTTGACCCACCCAAATATGTGGTTTTATTATGATTAAATTGTTCGACCTCTAAATCTCTTGTTAGAGATAAATTCCGGATATGAGTGTTAGACTTTTTCTATTATTGTGGCCCACTAGCCTCCACGTTTTGTACAAGTTTGTTACAGTTGGGACTCCACTAACAGATAAGCCAATTAATTGTAAGGTTCATTGTGATAACTAATTAGAATTATAAATGAAGGAAAACTCTGATAATGAAAGAGTCCTTGATGGATTAGGAGTCTTTTACGATTATCTCTAAGGCCCTCTCCTCTCCTCTATAAAAGGTAGAATACCCACCCCTTATACATACGTTTTTTTCCATCAATTAAAGTATTTTGGGTATTCTATAAGGTTAGAGACAGAGAGAAGAAGGTGAGCCAAGAATTTAGGTGATTCTAATTAAGGGGTTTGTTCTCTCTAATTTCGATGGCCAACAAAGGTACGTTAAATTTATTATTCTTGAGATGTGTTGAATTCAAGATCTGTGTTATATCTGTTTTTCGCATAATAGTTTAAATACAGATATAGATTATTTACAGTTGGTATCAGAGCGAGGTTTTTGAGTCAACACATCTTGGAATTTAATCATATAATATATACTACCGTTATATTTATATCAACTCGTGAACAATCCGAAGTGTCGAACCCAAAATTTACATTACTGCTATGTATATGGTAATGATTTCATGTGGCTGAAGTTTTGGAGTTAATGGATATATATCTTGGTTCCTGTGATAAAGGGTTATTGATTAGTGCCATTAGCCTCACATATCACGTTCTGATGGAAAGATTTATTCTCTTTGTTGAAGATTTAATATCTGTCATGGATTGATAACTGGTCGATGGATTATTATATCAATTTTATAGTACATTAATTTATAGTTCATTATCTGTTCATGCTAAGATGCGGACTGTAACTAGGTAAACATTGACCGAGATCAGTTTATGGTAGAACGATTGAATCGTAATTTTTCTTTTAATTAATTTATCAATCATGATTAGTGGACTGAAAATCACATTCATATAGGCATATTTTTATGCATTTGTGATTTTGGTGTATGTGCTCAGTAATAGAGGTAGATGTCATAATCACATGCCTAGAAAGAATTAGTTTCTTTATTGTCAGATTATGTTTTTCTGCAATAATGCATGATTATTTTGAAGCACATAATTGGAAAAGTTTTTCCTATTACCGTGTTACTAGATATGTGAGATTTATATATGGTAGTTTTGTTGAGTCTCAATTTTGATTAAATCTATTGTTTTTCTAAATTATGTCTAATAGGAATGCAAAATTACATATTATTGTTTTTATTCTGTCAGTGATAAAATAATGTTATAATCACATGCTTATGAAATTGGGTAAATTATGACCTCCGCGAGGGTTTTAGAGCTTGTCTGTTGACCTCCTACTTTATACGAAATTTACTTGCCTCCCCTTGAGGTTTATATTTTCGTATCAAAGCACCCTTCTACCCCTTAGGCCGGTTTACCGACGTAGGGGATCCCCTTGTGGGTTCCCAATGGTCGATCCGAGCCGTTCATTCATTCTAGAATCGAATTCCGAGTGGGTCTATGCGGGAATCACCTCAATCGGACGGTCCTAAGTGCTCGATCCAAAAAATTTTGAACTAAATAGGGTGATTTTGGATCGAGCACTTAGGACCGTCTGATTGAGGTGATTCCCGCGAGGACCTACTCGGAATTCGATTCTAGAATGAATGGACGGCTCGGATCGACCATTGGGGACCCACAAGGGGGTCTCCTACCGCGTCGGCATACCCATCCGGAAGGGTAGGCGGTGCTTTTGATACTTAAAAATATGAACCCCGAGGTCAAATCTATATTTCGTGATAAAGTAGGGGAGGTCAAATAATACAATAAATCTCGAGGGAGGTCGATTGTAATTTACCCTATGAAATTTAATTTTTCATTATCACACTAGGTTGCTTGATGTGATGTATGATTTAATTTTGCACTCGATTATATGAAGTTTTTCTATCACTGTGTTTGGTTTAAATGTCATTGAATAGATAGTCAATCACATAAAAGAAAAGAAAAAAAAATACTTGGTTCCATATTTTCTTCTACTATTTGGAGTGATTGAGTAAAATAATGACAATGGCATAACTTGGATGACACTAATTTCCATGTCTATCTTATTGGAAATAATTATTATGCTAACTGTGTACTGGATTGACTGCTCATTGTGGTTATTATATGTGTTAGAAGTTATTGCTAAATTGTAGTTAAAAAATTTTCAATCACATGAAAGGGACACTAATATTGTTGTTTTTATTAGTTTGGTGATTGAATTAAGGTATGACAACCGCATAACTCGAATAAAATAATAGAGTATTGTCATTATACGGGGACTCCAATCACATAATTGGTTAATAGTGATTGAATTAAATGACAATAGTAAAGTAACAGAGAATATCGTTGGTTAGTTTGTTTTCATGGGGTTATTGATTTAGTAGTCGCCAAAGTGACCTAGGTCAATAAAACTTGTGAATTTCAAGCTACATGAAGGAATTGTTAAATGGGGTTAATATTGAGGTCAATGATATTCTCGATTGCAGTCATAATTAGGAGAATGAGACTAGCCCAAAGGAGAGTCTCATTTAAATAATTATGAATTGGGTAGGGCATGTAGTTTGTGCAATTTAATGGGTTATGATTGGATACCCAAAGGTAACATGAATAATTGGTTAAACTGCATAAATTACTTAGACCTATATAGGTGATTATGTTGCACCTGATTAATGAGTGAACAATAGGTATACTTAGGTTTCGCCCAAAGGAGGACCTAGGTGATATCAATGGTTCATCATTATAAATGCTAAAATTCTCAAAGTTTTAATGTGAGCATTGTCCAATTTTGTTTTCATGACTATCCCCACTTCATTGTACTCTATGCATCTAATGTTCTAGTTCTCATTAGGTCAAACTCTTTAGATGTGATGAACATGATTAATTCGTATTGGTATATTGGTTTTTGACATGAGATTACTCGTTGAAAAGCATGTGGATATTATTGAGTAGCGTACTGCAAGACAAGTTAGTCACTCCAGTTTAGGCAAGATGGAACTGACTTAGTCTCATGTTCATTAAGTTGACCATATGAGCAACTTCAAAACTTTTCATATTAGGACTTCTAATGTACTAAAGTTTTTTTTTTAAAGGTTGTAATAGATGAATTATGTCTGCTAATACGTCTTTTACTAGCACTCTTATGGTTGAATTGACTACTATGAAATATGATGCAATGCTAGGAGCTTTAAGGATACGAGTGAATAGTCTTTCCTCGTGTAGTTTATACTCATCTCACTTCCACCTGAATTTGGCAAATTCAAAATTTTACCTTTTGAAAGAACTAGCTAATATTTGTGTTAAGGAGGTTGTGAGATTTGGGGAGGAAAGATTTCACACTGCACTATCTGTGTCTTAAGAAGCTATAAAGAAAAGAGGAAAATAAATTAAAGATTCTCAATCTTGTGGCATAGAAAAAAAAATTGGGGCATATCTCCAAGGATAGAATTGAAAGATTGGTGAAGAATGGGATTTCAAAACACCTAAACTTCACTGATTTTGAAATTTGTGTGGATTGCATTAAAGGAAAGCATATCAAGCACACAATGAAAGGTGCCACAAGTAGAAGTGAGCTTCTTGAGATAATTCACACTGATATTTGCGAAAATCCTATTCCATATTTTATTGGGCAAACATATTTTTCCACATTTATAAAAGGACTTCTCACATTATGGATATGTGTATCTAATTTATGAAAGTCTCAGGCCATTGACATCCTTGAGGTGTGCATTACGGAGGTCGAGAGACAATTAGATAGAAAGGTCAAAATAGTGAGGTCAAATAAAAGTGGTGAGTTTTGTGACAAATATGATGAGTCAAGCCAATATCCTATTTGCTAAACTAGTAGAAAAGTGAGGGCATTCGTGCCCAATACATAATGTTAGAATGCCACAGCAGAACGGTGTTGCTGAGAGGCATAATTGTACACTTATAGATATGGTTAGAAGTATGATTAGTTTTGCAAATGTACCTATATTCTTGTGGAATGAATCACTAAAGGCCGCTAAGTATCTCTTAAACAGGATTCCTAGTAAGGTAATTCCAACTATTTCTTTTGAGTTGTGGATTAGTAGGAAGCCCAGTTTAAGACATTTACATGTTTGGAGTTGTCCAGCGGTTGCTAGAATACATAATCCACAAGAGTACAAGTTAGATTCAAGAATAATTTTCTGGATATTTTATTGGCTATTCAGAAAAGTGTAAGGGGTACATATTTTACGGTCCTAACTACAGTACGAGGATAATGAAACCGGGAATGCTAGATTCTTATAGAATGGCAAAATTAGTGGGAGTGAAAAACCAAGTAAGGTGAATCTTGATGATGGGAGGGATGATGTCCCAATAGTTCTTCCTCATCGAGAAGTTGTTGCTCTTCATGTAATTGGTTTACCACTCCATGAGGATATTGCCATTTAAATGATGTAGAACTTCCACAATTGGCAGTTCTGAGTAAATCTCAGAGGGAAGGAATACCTGCCATTATTGATATATATGTGGAGTATCTGCAAGAATCTGATTTTGGTATTGGGATTAAGTAAAAATCTGGTATCTTTTTTTCACAAGCCATGACTAGGGATGATTGTACTAATTTGATCGATGCTATGAAAGATGAGTTGAAATCAATGGCCCATAAATGGTGTTTGGGACAACGTTGAATTGCCTACTACTTGTAATAAGTCCCGTGTATATCTTTTAGACCAAATACGATGTAAAAGGCAATATCGACTGATATATGACCTCACTTATGACCAAAGGTTTCACTCAGAAAGGAGGCATTGATTATAAAAGAGACGTTCTCTCATGTTTCATAGAATGACTCTTTTAGTATCATTATGGCTCTTGTAACTCATTATGACTTGGAGTTACATTAGACGGATGTGAAAATCGCTTTTCTAATTGGTTGTCTGGATGACAAAGTTTACGTGAAGACCCAGAGGAATTCGCAAATAAAAGAAAACAGTATTTAGTTTGCAGATTAAAGAAAATTATATATGGTTTTAAACAAGCTTCCAGCGAATGGTTCATAAGGTTTAATGATACCATTACTTCCTTTTGATTTAAGGATATCTGAAGGTCAGTGGGAGTAAGTTTATTATTATGAATCTATATATGGATTCTGTTAGCTAGAAGTAATCTTGGTTTGTTTTATGAAATCAAGGGTTATATCGTTCAGAACTTTAAGATGGTTGATATGTGTGAGATGTCTTATGTTTTGGCATAGAGATCTTCAGGGATCGATCTCGGGAGAAAAATTGCTACAACTATCTCAGAAAGGGTATATCGATCGAGTTCTTGAGCAAATTATGCAGTGTTTGCTCAGTCAATGATGCACCCATGTTGAAGGGTGTTAAATTAAGTGAAAAACTAGTACCTTAAGAAAGCATATGAATGATTTTAGGGAGTTCTTGCGGTAGAATGGAACATTGGAAGGTAATGAAGACAGTTACAAAAAACAAAATGTTAGAGGACTATATGCTCACTTAGAAAGTTGGATACTCGAAATTAAATTTTTGTTGGTTGTCTCGATAGCAGAAAATAAATAGTATCATTTATTTTTCTTTCTGTTGGAGTGTGAAGCATTCCCTTATTGCTTCGCACATAATAGAGACCGAGTTTGTGGCATGCTTTGAGGCCACATATCATGTTTATGATTGCGGAACTTCATCTTTGGTCTTGGTGTTGTCGACTCACTTGCCAGACCAAATGAAGATTTATGGTAATAATTCCGTTGTATTTTTACTCTCTAAGATTTTCAAGTGTTTAAGTGATTCCAAGCACATGGGAGTAACGTATTTGGTTATTAGAGAACGAGTCCAGAAACAACAAGTGTCAATTTTAAATTAAGTACCACTCTTATGATTGTTGATCATTTAACGGAGGGATTGCCATCAAAGACTTATATAACATGTTATCAGAATGGGTCTTTTGACAACCCTTGAGTGAGTGGTTATTGTGCATGACACTATTTTTGCGCACATTATAGTTTGTTTCTGATTTTCCTGTTTCCAATTATGCGTGCACATATTATGTTGGATGTTGTACAACAGGATTGTCTTGACAAGACAAATTATTGGGGCTTTTAGGCATTACAACCTAAATAATGATATATTTTCTATTAAGGACTTGGTTAGTGAAGGTTATCAATGGTGTAGTGCATAGAAGGGAATATGGCATTGTGCCACACAACCGCTATGACTCACATTGGTGGTCTGAATTAATCACAGTATTAAAATTTCTAATTGGTTTGAACCTATTGTTTTTTTAAATTCGTGATCACGTGTCAAAGTTTTTGTTTGGAGCCCACTCGAGTCATTTTAAGCAAAATGTTTATTTTGAAAAATACACTTTGCATCACAATCGGCTTAATGGGCCAAGTGGGAGAATGTTAGACTTTTCCTATTATTGTGGCCCACTAGCCTCCACGTTTTGTACAAGTTTGTTACAGTTGGGACTCCACTAACAGATAAGCCAATTAATTGTAAGGTTCATTGTGATAACTAATTAGAATTATAAATGAAGGAAAACTCTGATAATGAAAGAGTCCTTGATTGATTAGGAGTCTTTTACGATTATCTCTAAGGCCCTCTCCTCTCCTCTATAAAAGGTAGAATACCCACCCCTTATACATACGTTTTTTCCATCAATTAAAGTATTTTGGGTATTCTATAAGGTTAGAGAAAGAGAGAAGAAGGTGAGCCAAGAATTTAGGTGATTCTAATTAAGGGGTTTGTTCTCTCTAATTTCGATGGCCAACAAAGGTACGTTAAATTTATTATTCTTGAGATGTGTTGAATTCAAGATCTGTGTTATATCTGTTTTTCGCATAATAGTTTAAATACAGATATAGATTATTTACAATGAGTTCAATCATGTTTTTCTCATGATTAAGAATTTTCTTTACATTAGAATGCTGGTTTTTCATTGTAGTATAAAATTGGATATTTAATGTGATTTGTTAAAAACGGATACAATTAATGATTTGGTTTTTATACCTGCGAGTGGAGAGGAACATACATTAGACTTTTAACAAACTTTTACAATGATATTTTTCATGGTAACAGAATTAGCTTTCAGATTATCATTAAGAAATTTTGGGTTAAGTCAATGATATATATGCATTGGAGATCCTGTCAAGGATCCCGGATTGAAGCATTTTTGAGCTTTTAAAAGATGTTTTTCATGATTCAAGCCGTCCAATGTGTTCAAAAGGTATTTTCCAAGGTCAACGCGGGAAATCTTCAAAAAAAAAAAAACCAGGAAAGGCTTGATCCACGCAATTTTTCGCAAAAACTGCATATTTACAAAATTGTGTGGATCAAGCCCTTCCCGGTATTTTTTTTTGAAAATTCCCTTCAAGAACTTTGGAAAACACCTTTTGAACACATTGGACGGCTCGGATCATGAAAATTTGATCCGGACCTACGAGTTCCGGACCGAAGGGTCCCGGACTAGAGAGTTCCTATATATATATATATATATATATATATATATATATATATATATATATATATATACACACGATAATTTTCTAGTCCACACCCTCCCGAAAATAAGAAAAAGTGATTTTTTTGTGTTGCAAATTATTTTTGGAAAATCCGAGCCGTCCAATATGTTCAGAAGGTGTTTTCAAGGGTCCACTCAAGAAATCTTCAAAAAAAAAAAACCGGGAAACTTGATCCAAGTAATTTTCACAAAAATTGTAAATATAAAATTTTTGCGAAAACTGCTTGGATCAAGCCTTTTTCGTTATTGTTTTTTGAAAATTTCTCACGTAGACCCTTGAAAACACCTTCTGAACACATTGGACGGCTCAGATCGTCAAAAAAATACTCGGATCATGAAGTCCCAAAGTCCCAGATGTGAAGGGGACCCATATATATATATATAGAGTCCGGTTCCGGTCAGGACTCCCGGACCTATCTTAGGTCCGGAATTTTCACTTCCCGGCCATTTGGCCGGGATCCAAACCGTTGGATGTTTTTAAAATGTGTTTTTAAGGTTCCACGCGAGAAATGGGAAAAAAATACGGGAAGGGCTTCATCCGAGCATTTTTCGATAAAACTGTAAAATCGCAGTTTTATCAAAAAATGCTCGGATGAAGCCCTTCCCGGTATTTTTTTTTTCCCATTTCTCGCGTGGAACCTTAAAAACACATTTTAAAAACATCCAACGGTTTGGATCCCGGCCAAATGGCCGGGAAGTGGGAGGTCCGGACCTATCTTAGGTCCGGGAGTCCTGACCGGATCCTCGGCGTATATATATATATATATATATATATATATATATATATATATATATATATATATATATATACAAGTTAGTGGGTGTAGATTCTGAAACCTTAGTATTTTTGCTCCGATTAAAAAGTAACTTCAAAATTTCTAGCCTTTGATAATTTCACTATTTATTTATATTTAACGTTTGCTTCAATTTTAGTCTACAAACCAATCACAACTTTTGCTAACTAGGTTAGGGTCTTATCAGTTTAAATTTATTTAGTTTTCCTATAAAAATTCACAAGTCTCTGTGGGTTCGACCTCACTCTCACCATACTATATTGCAATACAATTCGTGCGCTTGCGAGTATAATAAAATTTCACAATAAGTTTTTTGGTCTTGACTGATGCACACTGTGCTTTTGCTCTGTTAATACTGAAACCCATGAGCATCTCTTCTTTAGTTGTTCATTTTCCAATCAGCCGTGGAGATCTTTGCAGGGTAAGCTTTACTGCTTTACACATCATGCACTTGTGTCCCTCCCCACAGGTTCTTAGTTCTATTGTCTGGTTTCTAAACTTTTTATAGCTGCTCTGATTTACCATGTTTGGGGTGAAAGGAACCGCAGAGTTTTTCCAGCAAAAAAGCTTGGATATTCAGTCTCTGGAAGCTAAAGTATGGACTGATGTTAGAGCTTGTATAAGCTCTTGGAGAAATATTCCAAAATCCAAGCAGAATCTTTGCTTCATAATCTGAGTCATTTTGAGTTGTATGGTGTTTTTGTAATCTCTGTTTGGTTTTGGTGTTTTCAGGTAATCTTTTAGACCCCCTCTGATTGTTAGTTGGGGTGTTATAGTGGCCGTCTTGGTTCATTCTTTTTAGGCTAGTTACAGGGGCATCTCTGCATTGGTTTTTTGTTTGTTACATAATATTAGGGTTTGCCCCTTTGATCTTGTATTGATGTATTTGGTTTTAATGAATCTTTACGGGAAGTGTTATTGACACTCCTCTTTTCTTTATTAGCACTCTTTTTTTGTATTTACTCATGCATTTTATATGTAAAGACAAAAAAGGGAATGCCGATAAAAAAAAAAGGAGTGACAATATTAATTCCATCTTTACTCACCAAAAAAAAAAAGGGCTTAGCACTGTGATTCAAACCACCAACAAGCAATCAACAATATAGTGAAGAAGACCAACAACCGAAAGCAATTCAAGGAAGCAAATTTCATTAATCACTAGAAAACCAGTTACAAGAGTAGACAATGACTAGAAAAACGGGTAAAGACACATTATTTGACGGGGATTGAAGGAGGGATAGTCACACTGTATGTGAGTACCACCCTCCTATATATTAATAACAAAAAGCATTTTTCCTCAAGTGGCACAAAGAAACATCTTTTTATCCAAGAGACAATTACTAAAAGAGTAACTCTACAACGAATTAAAGTGCAATAACAAAAGCAACCAAGTTAGGATCCAACTATACAATAAATTGACACCTCTTTGGAACTTATATGACACAGCAAAAGACGGATCACAAGTTGACCCCATGTTGAAGTCGTTGACACACTGAAACTTGGCCGCTTATCACGTCGGTTAAGCACGATTCGATAACATGTTCGAGAAATCACAGGGTGTCATTGGGTATAGCTGATATTAGTGTTTGTGTAATTGAGTATGATTGTTAAAGTTTTGTTCCACAGTTCCCAATTTTCCACTGAAAGGAACACGGGATAAAACGTACAGTACTAGTAAAACCCAGCACGGTCTCCTCCTCGGAGTCAGTCAGGTCCATTCCCCGGCGGAAAAAAATGTTGTCACCGGAGCTCAACACTCGCTCCTACCGCCCCTACATCTCCACCTCCATGTCCGCCCCTTCCTTCCCCACCTCCATGTCCTCCTCCCCCAACCGCACCCCTAACCCTACCTCCGCCTTCTACGGCGGCGCCATTACCACTTCTCCCTCCTCCTCCTCTTCTTCATCTAGATCTCTGAAAAACTCTCGATTCTCTCCCACCTCCTTCGCCCACAACGCCCGACTCGCCGTCGCCCTACTCCCCTGCGCCGCCTTGCTCCTCGACCTCGGCGGAACCCCAGTACTCACCACCCTAACCCTAGGCCTCATGATCGCCTACATCCTCGACTCCATCAACTTACACAAGTCCCTCTCCTTCTTCGCCATCTGGTTCTCTCTCCTCTTCTCCCAACTCACCTTCTTCTTCTCCTCCTCTCTCTCCTCCACCTTCACCTCCCTCCCTCTCTCTCTCCTCGCTTCCTTCGTCTGCGCCCACACCACCTTCCTGATCGGCGTCTGGGCCTCCCTCCAGTTCAAATGGATCCAAATCGAGTACCCTACGATCGTCCTCGCCTTAGAACGCCTGCTTTTCGCTTGCGTGCCGATCAACGCCTCCGTCCTCTTCACTTACGCCACGGTCTCCGCCGTCGGTATGGCCCACGCATCATACTATTTCATGGTGTTCTTTTGTGTTTTCTATTGGGTGTTTTCAATTCCTCGCGTTTCGTCTTTCAAATTGAAACAAGAAGTCACTTACCATGGCGGAGACGTGCCCGATGAAAACCTAATTCTCACCCAGCTCGAGAGTTGTATGCATACACTCTGTCTATTACACTTTCCTTTATTGTTTCACATTGCGTCTCATTATTCAATTATGTTTTCTTCTGGTGCGGCTGTTTGCGATTTGTTTCTGTTGTTCTTTATTCCCTTTTTGGTCCTATTGTATGCCTCAACGAGAGGAGCATTGTGGTGGGTTACAAAGAACGAGAACAATCTGCGGAGCATAAGAATAAAGAATGGTGCTGTTGCTTTGTTGGTGGTTGTGATCTGCTTGGAGATTAGGGTGGTTTTCCATTCATTTGGGAGGTACATTCAGGTGCCACCGCCGTTGAGTTATCTTCTTGTGACCGTTACAATGCTTGGCGGGGCGGCTGCAGCTGGTGCTTGTGCCCTTGGTATGGTTGCTGATGCTTTCAGCTCAGTGGCTTTCACTGCTTTAGCTGTGTTAGTCAGTGCTGCTGGTGCAATTGTTGTGGGATTTCCTATATTGGTATGCATCTAAAGTTCTCAATGTTGTTCCATTTTTTACATTTCCAATGCATGTATACTATTTTGTTACGCATCTATCTGAATGCACATGTGTTATTTGATTGCGTGCTGCAGTCTCTTATTTAAGATAATTTGTAATAGATTGATTTATTCACCCATTCGGAGATATGACCCAATTGATTTGTTGCATTGTGAAAACTAAATTTCTTTTTATTTGGAATTATTTTGACCTGGGGAGAGCATCAACTGCAATGGTGATCCCAAGTCCATCGAATGATGGCAGACTGCTTCAACTTTCCTTTGGCCACTGTTAGGCTGGGAAAAGGGCAATGTGTTGAATTGCCATAGCGGTCAATCAAAGATCAGCACCTAATATCACTAGCAAATAATGGAGCAAAGGTTCAATAGTAGAGACACGTGATATTTTGAAGTGGAAGACAACCGGGGGAGCTACTCCAGAGAACAACACACTAGAAATGAGCAGTTACAAGAGTTTCTTTGAATCCAGTCAATCCACATTCTAGGACTGAAGTTTCTCACTTGCTCTTGTCAAATCTACAAACATTTCTCCCTTGTGCTTGCACCTGCCCCTTCGAATCTATAGCAGCAATCTAAAGAAGGATTTCCATCTTGTTCCCCCGAATCCTCGAGCGCAACCCAAGCCTCTGAATCCATATTAGGACTTAGGAGTTTAACTCAACTGGAAAAGATCTTTGTTTGGTTGATAGTTTTGAGAAGAATTTTTTGAGAAATATTTTTGAGATAGTGTTTGGATGAGTTTTTGGAAAAAGTAATAATTAGAGAGATGTGTAATAATTAGAGAGAGATAGAGAAGGAAATGAGAATAATGATTGGAGAGAGGGTATGAGTAGAGAGAGAAATGTGATTAATGATTGGAGAGATGAGAGATGGGTAAAGAATCTTTTTGGAAAATTTTTAAGAAATGTGAAGTGAACACAGTGTAAATCACTGAAATTTCCATAGGTCAAAGCTAAGCTGAACATCTACAGTAAATGATTCTCTATCTTGGCTCCCTCTAGGATATGTAGCACCGGCACGACACGTTGGGGATACGTTTTAAATAATATTTATTTATTCTATTATATGAATGTGAAAGGCTCTAATTCGAAATATGTTAACACCATATATAGCTTAAATCTTATTTCTCATCACATCATTCGCAAAAGAACTCCAACAAAAAGGGTTTCATTATCTCTGTCTTTGTAACCAATAGTCACACAAAGAGGAAAGACTTTTTTAAGCTTTAGCAAGAGTCTTAACTATTTCATTTAATACTCCGGTTGTTTCTTGCAAGTGTCCCAAGAGTTTCTGTGGCATTTTTACAGTGTTCCCTAAGTGTCTACAGCAAAAATGTTGATAAAAAGACACATTGGCTTTGAGCGCAGGGACATGTTTGGAGTGTCGGTGTCCGAGAAGTGTCTGACACTGGTAAGTGGACTTGGACGAAGTGTCCGTGCTACATAGCCTTTAGGATGATCTGATGCCTTTTTGCATTCTAGGTCTAGAATCAATTGTTTTGGGCTTACACATGCGGAATCTGCTGACATAATTTGCTACGGTAGAGCCACCTTCGCTTGTGCTACAAACTATTGTGTTTTGGACTGTGCACCACAGACTTCTAGCTGCAAACATGAATTGCATGCTGTAGCTGGCTAGCAAACCATCTGTGATAAGGACTACAGCTTTTTTGCAGCTAACCATCTGGTACAAGAAAGGTTTGATTCCGTTCCAGCTAAGTTCTCGGCCCTTACCGGCGGTTCCGGTGAGTACTGGTGAGTTCGAGACACTCCTTTCCGTGAATAAATTCCTGAAATCAAGCAAAAATGACCAACAAGATGATTGAAGCTTGATTCTGTAATGAATCTCATCTCCTAGCAATTTTCCGACGCGTCTTCAGCATCTCCGAGTCTCCAATGACCTTATGAACTGAAATACTCCATTAAGTTGCAGAGATGTCCTTCTGTCTTCCCCAACCGCAAGATGGCTGTGAAGATTATCGAGGAGGGAGACTAGGGTAGGTAACAGTTGGCACTTGGCGGGGAAGAGGAAACGTGTATTGGGAGTCCTAATGAGGTCCTTTTGTCTTCTAGTAACTCTTTAGAGTTTAGTTAGGGTACAACTGCAACACACCATACTTACTTGTTATAGACATTTGTATATGTATGTGTGTGTATAGATAGTACCACTAAATCCGAAACGGTACTTGGTATCGGCAAGTACCGGTATCGTACCGTACTGGTAGGGAAACCGGTACCCAAGCTAGTATGGGATCCAAAACCTTGGTGTGCGTGTTGATGGAGGGAAAACCATATGGAAATCTTATGATCTAGTGAAATACTACTTAGTCCCACATAAAGCAATTTTTATAGACTCATAGTTGGTTTTGAGGAGTGTAAGCTTTCGCATTTTTTAGGTTATTGTTGAATGCTTAGAATTGTTTTTCGAATTTAAAAAAGAAAAAAGAAAAAAGGCTTGGGTTTTTTTTTAAGTAATGTATATAGTACTTGTAGACAAAATAACTTTTAAGCACGCTGCATGAATATTCGGGAAATAATGAGCATTTTTTGGTTTCAGAAATTGGAGAGAGATATCTGCATGATTCAACTCTTTGTTTTGTGATATCACTATGAATTTGGATAATTTTCAGAAGGAAGTTCTTTTCATTTTGTTTTGCAGTTCCTTCCACTCCCTTCAGTTGCTGGCTTCTACTTGGCTCGTTTCTTTACAAAGAAGAGTCTGCCATCGTACTTCGCCTTTGTTGTCCTTGGTAGCCTGATGGTCATGTGGTTTGTGCTGCATAATTTCTGGGATCTCAATATCTGGATGGCAGGCATGTCTTTAAAGTCCTTCTGTAAGCTCATAGTTGCCAGTGTTGTCCTGGCAATGGCTGTCCCTGGTTTAGCTCTTCTTCCTCCAAACCTTCATTTCTTGGTCGAGGTTGGTTTAATCAGCCATGCACTGCTGCTATGCTACATTGAGAATCGCTTCTTTAATTACTCGAGCGTTTACTATTATGGGTTGGATGATGAAGTAATGTATCCTAGCTACATGGTTGCCCTGACTACTTTAGTGGGTTTGGCTCTGGTGAGGAGACTTTGTGCAGATCGCCGAATTGGACCAAAGGCAGTGTGGATTCTGATTTGCTTGTATTCTTCAAAGTTGACAATGATGTTTATCGAATCAAAGGCTGCTTTATGGGCTTCTGCTGTTCTTATGTTGGCTATTTCTCCTCCTTTGCTTCTCTACAAGTACATAGTAGTTTTCTCATCTCACTTATGACCTTTCTTTGTATTCTTGTTCTTTAGATGACATCAGAATTGTGGTTCTCTCATTAATATTTCAGGGACAAGTCAAGAGTAGCCTCAAAGATGAAACCTTGGCAGGGTTATGCACATGCGGGTGTGGTTGCTTTATCAGTCTGGTTTTGTCGTGAAGCAATTTTTGAAGCTCTCCAGTGGTGGAATGGGAGAGCCCCATCTGATGGTTTACTTCTGGGTTCATGTATTCTTCTGATTGGATTGGCTTGTGTGCCAATAGTTGCTCTTCACTTTTCTCATGTCATGGTACTAATTTCACATTTCTTTTGGGTTAGGTTCTGCAATTTCTTCCAGCAATTAGATGAATCCTACATCTTCCTATTGGACATACTTAAATAATTACAAAAGTAATTCAACAATCCCCCAATTTTTTTATGTTTGTGTATCTACAAGTTTTTATGTTTCCTGCTCTGCATTCGTGTGCCTCGGGGCTTAATTAAGTGATTAGTGACATCAATCATCAGTGATTTGAGGAGTAAAATGATATTATCTGGCGTGAAGTACTAAGAATTAACACTGAAATCAGGAAACTTACAGTTTTAACTCTATGAAAGGTAGAGCATGTGTACTTACTGTCGTATCCTTTTGCATATGCTGCACAACATAATGAATTATTTCTGGAAATAGATTTTCGCACTCCAAAAGTGGAGTGCAAAAACCAATTGCATACAATCGATGTGTGGAGTGTAGATGGTAAATTTTGGTGTGCGAAAATCACTGACCTTATTTCTTTCCTCTACTGTTGAGAATTAGTTTTTTTTTTTTGGGTACTGAGGAACATTCATAACTTGCGCAGTTACTGATATTAAGCTACGTCAGTACTTCTCATAATGGTCATACGTATTTTTGTGGTCATTTTGCTTGGTACATTGTTTCTTTTGTCAATTTGTATAGTAGTTGACACTTGTTTTTCGCCTGATACATTTTCTACTTTCTCTGTGCAGCCGGCTAAGAGATGTCTGGTTCTAATAGCGGCGACAGGTCTGCTGTTTATACTCTTGCAGCCCCCAATTCCTTTGTCATGGACTTATCACTCTGACCTAATCAAAGATGCTCGTCAATCCGTCGATGATGTCTCCATATACGGCTTTGTGACTTCAAAGCATACATGGCCGTCGTGGCTTCTTATCGCAGCAATCCTTCTCACTCTAGCAGCAGTAACCTCTATCATCCCTATCAAGTATATCGTTGAGTTGAGGGCCTTTTACTCCATTTCCATGGGGATTTCTCTGGGGGTCTATATAGCGGCAGAATACTTCCCTCAGGCTGCTATATTGCACATCCTTATTGTCATAACAATGATCTGCACCTCTGTCTTTGTAGTCTTCACCCATTTGCCTTCTGTCTCAAGCACAAAGCTCCTACCATGGATGTTTGCTTTGCTTGTGGCTCTATTTCCGGTGACTTATTTATTGGAAGGAGAGGTGAGGATCAAGAACATGCTTGGAAATAGTGGAATTGGAGATGGCGAGATAGAAGGCAACAAGCTGACCACTCTACTTGCCGTTGAGGGGGCAAGGACTTCTCTCCTTGGTTTGTATGCAGCTATCTTTATGCTTATTGCATTGGAGATTAAGTTTGAACTAACATCGCTTATGCGCGAAAAGGCTCATGAAAGGGGAGGAATTAGACACAGCCAATCCAGTCAAGCCAACTCTGGTACTTTCCCTCCAAGATTAAGGTTCGCACAGAAAAGGAGGGCTGCATCTGTAACTGCCTTCAGTATAAAAAGGATAGCGGCTGAGGGAGCTTGGATGCCAGCAGTTGGAAATGTTGCCACTACAATGTGCTTTGCCATATGCATAATCTTGAACGTCAATCTCACCGGTGGCTCAAACCGTGCAATATTCTTCTTGGCCCCTATCCTGCTTCTTCTCAACCAGGACTCCGATTTTGTCGCTGGATTTGGGGACAAGCAGAGGTATTTTCCAGTTACTGCAGTTATTTCGTCTTACTTGGTAGTGACTACCTTTTATAGCATATGGGGAGACATCTGGCACGGGAACCCAGGGTGGGGCTTTGAGATTGGTGGACCCGATTGGTTTTTTGCAGTAAAAAATGTGGCCCTTCTCATCCTTACGCTACCCAGTCACATCATTTTTAACCGGTTTGTGTGGAGTTATACAAAGCAGACAGATTCGACACCCTTGCTCACTTTACCCCTTAATTTGCCATCTGTGTTAATAACGGACGTCATCAAGATTAGGATATTGGGCCTTCTTGGAATCATATACTCCTTGGCTCAGTATTTGATTTCTAGGCAGCAATATATATCCGGGTTGAAGTTTATTTAGACGAAGAGCATACTTTGTATGATATGTTTTTTGGCAGTTCTCAAGCGAGGTATGAACTTTCTTTCTTGCAACAATTTGGGATTCACCCCATGTTCCTGAGATATCCTTATTTGTTGGGTTAACCTTTCATCGGGACACCTGGAAAACATAATAACCTTGCTTGAAATCAGTGGTCTTGACAATTCTGGTTTGGGCCTGATTGTTTTAGTGTTTGCTTGAGCGTCTTTTGTTTTGTTGACTAATTGAATCTGGGTGGATAATTTCACTGCCTTACTGAAGAGCAATCGTGAACCTAATGACGTTGAATCTGTGACAGGCTTGTTCAATCTGGGCCACGCTTACGTTTTTTGAAAATCTTATGCCTTGTATCAGTGTACTCATAGTTTCGCACTGCTTTGTTATAGACATTACATTTTTGCACGTCTGGGAGCTCAGACATGAACGTAGTGCTTCCTTATGTTATTTTCCTTCCAGTTCAACCGCTTATAGGCGGATTAAAAAAAATAAAAATAAAAAAAATATCAGTCACTTGTCGGGTTATAGCTTGGTCACGTAATCTTTTTGTAGGGTCCTTCGCTCTTAATTCTTGTTTCACGTTTTCATTCTCTACCATCGCTTTTACTAATTTTAGTAGTTTGGAATCTTGTTGAGATGCACTTTCATGTTCTCGCTCGCACTTTTGCTTACGCATGCATATTATGTGAATTATACTATTTGTTAATCGATATTTATGGAAGGCCTTTAACTTACCTTTGAGTAATGGATTTTCTATTCATTAGGTTTGTCCATTTTAAAGTAGAAGTATAAAATTATTTGTGTTTAAATTATTTACTAAGGACAAATAATTAGTATCACCAGAGGGTGCTTAGATGAAGTTGGCCCAACAAATTTATTGTGGGCAGTTCAAAATAAAATATTTAGAGGTTCCAAAATTGGCTTAAGTTAGATTTTTGAGTTTAATATATGGTAATTGATTTTCAAACCCTCAAATTGTTGTCCACACTCATTTTTTGGTCTTTTGGTAAAAAATTTACACATAAAAAGTTTACTAAAATACAAAAAAGGGGTGTAGATAATAATTCGGGGTTGTGGAAATCACTCCCCTAATATATTGCAAGAAAATGACCAGTCTTGCAAACCATACTAAGTCAATTAACTCCAATCTCTCATCTTTTTGTCTAAATGACCTTTTTTTGCTTTTTGTAATTTCTTGTTTAATTTTTTGTCATAATTTTTGGGATTAGTCATTCGTATCGACAAAAAAGTACTTTTTTCATTTTTAGTTTTTTTTTTTTTGAATGTCTTGAATTTTTACTTTAGACTCGTATCATTGAAACGGATGATTAATTAAAAAATATAACACGAATCTAACAAAAATTCTGAAAAGATGAATAGAGCACAAAAAATAAAAAAGACTCAGTTTCTGGAACAACATTTACATTCTATGCATTTCATATTCAGATTGTTCCAATTTTTTTAAGGGGTGATTTGGCAATTTTGTCTTTATGCAAACAAATTTTGCAAAGGGCGAGCAGAGTTGTAGAGCAAGAGAGGGCGTCCTGGCCGGAGATGCTCTCTTCCCTCCGCTGCACATCCCCTCCCCCACCACCCCCTTCGTCCTTCTCCCAGCCCCTCCTCCCCTCTCATCTCCTCGAGGGCGACGACGTGACAATGGCAGCGATGGCACCAACGGTTTGTTCTGTTTTCCGATTTGATATTTTGGTTAGTTTTAGGTTTTTTTTTTTTTTTTTTTTTTTTTTGTAGATTTTAGGTTGTTTTTGTTTTGATATATATTTGTATTGTGGTGGTTTGATTTAATAGATTTTCTATCTCTTCATCCAAAAAGAAAAAAAAATTGCATTTATTAGTTTTACGTCGGTTCTTTTGTCGATTATTAGTTGGTCATGTCGTGAGGAATCTAAAAAGTCAATCATTATTATTAGGAAAAATTAGGCATGAATACTCTATGTTTTTAACAAAGTTCACTAACAACAAAAATAATCCAAATTTTTGTGGATTCTTGATTATTTACAAAAAATTAAGTGTTCCTAAACAAAGTTTGATTCGTCTAAGTTGGACAGGTAGAAGTATTAAATTTCTTTGAAGAAAAGTACACTCACGAAAAAGGAACAAGATCGTGGATCAAAAAAAAAAAAGGAACAAGATCTCATGCTGGAATAATTAATAGGGCTTCTAGGAAAAGATTTGGGTTTATGGGTGATATCGTGTCGAGCACGCGTTTCTATTGACCAAAACTATTTTTGATGGTTCAAATTTCTCTCAACCCTTCTCTTCTCTCTTTCTCTGTCTCTCTTTTTAAAATTTAGACCGTCTAAAACATTTTTGAATGTCCGATATGCGCACTTGGCACCACGTCACCCATACCACTTGGATTCAAATTCTTCTCGGATGTCTCCAGATAGGATCCGGGGACTCTGTCGTCCCTTAGGGATGGTAGGGTCTGTCGACTGATCTCTACTGTCTAAATGTGTTTTGGATGACCTAGATTTGGGGGAGTTAAAATACTCAAAACACAATTTCGCACCCCTCATATTTGGGCTGTCCAAAATATATATGGACGGCAGAGATCGGGTCTGTAAGCTCTGTCATCCCTAAGAGACGACAATGTCCCCGAGTTACTTGAGATATTGTATGTGCACCCAAAGTAAGACTAAGGATGCTCGTGTGCAGTCATAGTGTGTGCATCTAAGCCTTTTATCTCAATAATCTTTTACCGGCAAGAGAAATTCTGTAAATCCAAACCATCAATTACATGGATGGACGACTTGAATACCGCAACAGTGTAGAGACGCACATTAGGATCCCCGATTCCACCCCAAATACTGTGTCAGTCATATACTGTGGTTGAGAACAGCTTCACCTCAGTGTCTACCACTCGAACAGACAGACACCAATTTCCTTTAATAGCTGGCCCCCACCCATCACGCCAAATCAATAAGAGCATTAATTTCTTGTTTTTTAGACTTCTTACCGTATACAATTTCATACATATTCCACCGGAATATATTTGTTTATTCTCTCTACATAATACTCCCGCATATTATAAGCAGCTTGCCTGATTTTCTGACTTTACTGCCAAGAAAAAAAGGGAAAAAAAAAAAATCCTTGTGGTGGGAACTCCGAGTCTATGATTCGTCAAACAAATTTTCGTGCAAAAAAACAAGTCTAAGGGAAAAATAACAATTTTGGTCAAAAATTATTTATCTTTAAAGAAAAGTCATAATATGGACCCTTTAAAGCAAGTTTCTTTTCTTCTTTTTTTTAAAAAAAGAGCAATTTTCTCAAATAAACCTATAAAACACACAATAGGGATTATTACAATTGACAAGGTAACAGACGATATAAATTACTAGGATCAACGAGGTCAAGACCCGGTCCAACTACATTTAGAACTAATAAACAAATAGACTAAAAATTAGGGAAGTGATTTCCACACCTCCAAATTGTTAACCATACTTTTTTTTTGTCTTTTAGTAACATTTTCATGTATAAAAATGTCATTAAAAGATTAAAATGGGGTGTGGTTAACAATTTGGGGAGTGTGAATATCAATTACCAAAAATTATTCATGTTTGTTTGAAAATTTAATAATAGTCCCAAACACGCTAGCACTTGACTTGTTTATTGAGCAAGCCAATATGAAAAGAGTCTTCATAAACCAGCCGATATCAAATAACTTGAATTTTGTGTACTTTATGAGTTTTATTACAGTTTGAAAACTAAACCAATTTAAAAATATGTTTAAGTTTCAATTGTTTAAGAGATAAATTAGCAATAATAAAATTTTTATCAAACGAACATAAGCTCAAACTCGAGTCTCAAGCAGTTTGCCCAAACTATAACTAATGTTGATTTATCTGTAATCGTTACAGTACTTCCATCCATATTATATGCAGAACCGTATTTATATGACTACCTACTTTGTATTGACAAAAGGAGTTTTTTATTACCTGTGACTCAATCCATCATCATCTGTTGGTTGCCCTCTCTTGTCTTACTTTTATCTGGAGTCTTCTCCGAAAATCAGACGACGGCAGTTTCTCCCTTCCCATTCCATTTCCTCACGCACATACACACAGAACTACATAATTCTCCCCCAAACCCATTTCAATTTGCTTCTGTTTTTCCTCAGCTAACAGAGTATGCCGTCTTTATTTTTATTTCAATAGAAACCCTACGATTCTGCCCCAAATTATATTGAGATCTTGATCTTTTTGACGTGGGTTTGTTTTCTTTCTTTCTTTTATCTCCTGTTTGTGGTGGTGTTGCAGGATTAAGTCTTGCGTTTCCTTTGAGCTGCTCTGCATTGTGTTCTAGGTGAAGTGTTTTCCCTCCTATTTGTTGGGTTTTGATACCGAGCCGAAAAGAAGAAGAAAGATTTTTGGGTTTTGAGCGGTTAAGAGATATGGGTTGTTTCTGCTGCTGTCCATGTGATGATGAGTATGAAGATTATCCGAGTAATTCAATCTATAGGCACTGCATATGCCTAAGATTTTTCTTCCACCAGCTGTTTTCTGGGGTAAGTAGTAGAGCAGTTTCAGCTTTTCAATCGCTTCTTTCCTCTTTATCAACTTATGGGTTTCTTTTATTTTCTCGGTTCGATTGAGTATGAGGCTTCTGTAAACTACGTGTGTTAGAAATCTAGCTACCAAACTTCATAAATTTAACATGTAATCAGGGCACATAGGCATAGTTTTTGTCTGCAAAAAATTGTCCACTGTGATTGTACTAGGGAATGCCCGTAGAGAGCGTCGATGTGATTTGCACTCAACATTTTTTATTGGCAATAAAATTTTATTAAAACTCAACAAAAGGTACATCAAAGGTAACAGAAAGCCAACGAGCAAACACGTGTCAGGTAGAGGCAAATAAAAATTCCAGTGAAGTGCTGGAAGGAGAAAAGGAGAAAACAGCCATACAATAGGCTAACCAAATTGGGACTAAGTCTATGCAAAAATTTGAAACAAATGCATTAGGGAGTTTCCTCAGAATTCCAAAAACCAGTGGTCTGTATAAATATCCCAAGCATTAATTCCAAGCATCAGTAAAATCATCCAAGCATTGACACAGCATACTTATCCCTATTCAACCCATATTAATCACGCTAGTGCATGCCCAATGCTTAAATGCACGGCTCGAAGAATTCGATATTCAATACGGCTTTCATTGCCATCCACAAGGTATGCGACTTCAACTTCAACAAAATTGTCTCCTGCTCTACCCGACAAACATCTAATGGTAAAAAATATATTCCCATATTCGGTGGAGAAAAGTGTTCAGGGTGTCTTCAATTTGAACATCCAAGTCATTTAAATTACTACTCAATACAGTCAATGTGTAATCATTACCCAATTGAACATCTAACTCATTCCCTGTTTGAAAGCCAACAATCAAAGGAATAAGATTATAGTTTCATATAACAAATGCATTCCAAGGGAAAAATCTTGGTAAGTTAATTACTTTCGTAAGTAGAATGAGTCAAAACACTTTCCCATCTAGGAAAATAACCCCTACCCTCAAGGGTACCCCATCAAACCGATTTAATTTCATTACGATGCCAGATTTCCCCACAATTAAGAGGCTAAGTAGAGTTCGTACACCCAGCCAAACACCCTATTGGCAAGTTTACGCTTGACATACTTTGATGGAAGTTCCTCCTTCTGCGAATCCACGCCACGAAGCTACATGTGTTCTCCCGCAACAATAGGATTCCAAACATTGGAAAATAACACCAGCAAATAGAGAGTTTCAAATCTAAATTTTCCACTAAAGTAGCGACAAATTAAAGAAAGCAAATGACAATTTTATATTTCTCAACAATCACTTTTAAGAGAACAATATTATGTCAATTACATGGATTGAGAGGAAATTCCTTTTAAAGAAGAAAAAAGATACTTAGCAAAACAAATTAGGGACAGTTCACAGATATTGAAATATGTCTTGTAATAAACTACCTCAGGTTAGCCAAATGACTAGTCATTATTTAAGCGAAATGAAATTAGGTACACACTTGATTCATTTATTTAAGAGGAGTACATCGTGTTAATGATCTATGGTCCTTGCAAAATCAAAAGTTGT
This sequence comes from Vaccinium macrocarpon, assembly GCA_022606695.1. NCBI lineage: Eukaryota > Viridiplantae > Streptophyta > Magnoliopsida > Ericales > Ericaceae > Vaccinium > Vaccinium macrocarpon. The sequence goes on from CM040170.1 coordinate 28,868,421, forward strand.
CTGTAGTTTCGGAATTTGGTATTTCCATGTGCCTTTGCTTATCATATATTGGTGCCATTTCAAGCCATGAATTAGTCTTTCTTCCACAACAAAGCCGTCTCTACCTTTGTCTTTTGTTGCAGACCCACCATGCACACCCCACACCTTAAAACAAAATATGAACAGTCGCATCAGTTTTAAACCCAAATTAAACATTAGGATTTCTGTTGTCATCCAAACAAAACTAAACTAAGATCAAAAAAAAAAAAAGATTCATACAAAGTTGCGTAGTGCAATTAGTGGGGAAGATGAAAGGTAGATGAGTGTGGTGCTTATCAGCGTACAATAGAGATACCAAAAACAAAACCAAAAAAAAAAAGGAAAAACGATTTCAGCCTAATTCGACAAACTTGAGACCACATAAACCCATTAGTCAGGCATCATGGAAAGTAAGATCTAATAAGTAAGGGAATGCAAAAGAGGGAGAGGGTATAGCCAAGATGAGGCAATAGACATCACACCACATTCTATTCTCCATGGAATTGGACAGAAACACACTTGGAAGCACAATTGACTGGAATAGAGAACTAAAACCTGAAAAAGTAATCCTCATCTAGGCGAGAAACACAATAAAATGCAAAAAACCTCGTGAAACACAATTAAAGAAGTAATCCTCATTTTGTTAATGATTAATGTCACTTCATATTATTACCTAATCGGTCCATCAGAAAGCTCCTAAAACATCTCAGCAAATCCTCTAACCTGAGAGCAGAAGTTGCACATTTGGGTGATAAGGTGAAAAAGCAACTGTAGACCTTTCCCATATAAAGAGGGCTATGTTACTTAAGCATAAAACAGAAGAAACCATTTAAAAAAAAGGAAACTAAGAACTATAAAAACTAATGAACCAATTAAACTATTAAAAATCCACTAAACTATTACACCATTCAAGAAACCTTAATCAATAAAAAAAGAACTAATTTGTGAGTGTGAGAGTGTACCAACACTGTAGGCGAGAGAAAAATAGACGCTCATGCTTGCGGCGACTGGCAACGTAACCCATCTTCAGAAATTCGTAGACTCTTAAAAACACCACCTACAAAAAGAAGATGAGAAAGTGAGTAAATGGGAATTTAAAACAAAATTTTACCAAAAATCTGAATCTAAAACAGAACTCAAGTCGAATGAGTAAATGGCTATTAGGAAAAACAAAATCACATGTGATTTGAGTGAAGAAATGGGTCATGCAAATTGTACATCTTGAATTTTGTTACCTTTTCTGTCGTTTGTGTTTGTATCTCCTCGCATCTAAATGAAGGTAGTAAATCAAAACCCAGTGCTTGGAGATTTTACAGGACAAAACTAGCGGTCTTTGGGGAAACGAAAACCCCAATATTCTTGAATGAAAACATAAAAACCTAGATAGTAAATCCAAAACCTCGAACCTCGAAGTATATAATTTTAGCAAACCCCAGATCTGTATATAATCTGTACAAAGCAGATTCAAATTTGGGGAAAACAAAAACCCCAATGAAGATTGAGAACCATATTAGGAGAGAGAAGAGACTTCACAAATCGACATACCTGGGAGGAAAGGAGGGGAGAGGAATTGATGTTGCTAGCTATGGTTGGCACACAGAGAGAGAGAGACAATCGGTGTACTGATTTGAATTTTGAAAGACTGAGCAAAAAAATTTGAATTTTGAAAGAGAGAAATGGCATAGAGAGAGAGAGAGAGAGAGAGAGAGAGAGAGAGAGAGAGAGAGAGAGAGAGAGAGGTGGCAGAGGTGTTTTCAATCTCAGCCCTTGGAAAATGAATGGTGAGGATTTATGTAGACAAAATGTGTAAGATTTGAAAACCATTGTGATTTGTTATATAGATTTTATTTTTTCCGGCAAATAATTGTGATTCTATTTTGTTTGTGAAATAGAGCAGATACTTTGACAATTGGCTATTATGTTGGCCCGGTTGAGTCATATCATGTAGGAGAGTAATAGGAGATTTATATTGATAAGTTACTAAATCCTTGGGCTTGGAAGAGATGATTCCGAATACTGATGATATTCAACTTCAATTGATGGCAAATAATACAATTAGCTTTTAGATGCACTTTTTTTTGCCGACACAACATGCATTGATTAATCAAGCTGAAGGATCTTTTTGTATTACAACCAACTCCATCACTATGGTGAGAAGTTTCAGGTTTTTTACGGAGCTAATGGGCATTAATGGGTCTGATTGCCTCTGGTAATGATTTCCATATTGACAGCTTCATTTTTCAAAGATGTTATCAATCATCGCAGTTAGGGAAACTGTTTGTATAGAAAGTTTCTTCATAGAGCAGTGGCTGGGCAGATGGTATGTTGTAGAAAATCCACTTTGGCTTGTGTTAGATGGGCCAAAAAAAAATTATTTTCCGCTGCCCCTGCTTATCACCCCTTGCTTTCTCCCTACTGTATGTTACTCAGTGTCTGAAGATCAAACTATCTTTCAGCACTGGCCTAATGCGAGGAATTAGTTCTGGTGTTGGCCTTATAATAGTGAGGGAATACCTAGGGTCTAGGGCAATGCACTACATCTATGTTCATCTAAAATTATCTTTGTGGCCGTAAGATAACCTACCTTTTGTTTGGTGGATGGTGATTAAATGTGAATGGTTTGACTAGCAACAGAACCATCTGTCAGTCTGTCGTCTATACTGAAAAAGCAAAGAGGTTGTTTTTTGAAAGGTTTTGTTGCTTCATCACCTAAAAGAGATTACATATTGCACAAATGGCCCGAATGTGTAAAAACTAAAAGGTTTTGTAAATGTGGGGAGACCTTGTCAGGAAATTCTTTTCAGCTGGGTTCTTGAAATTCATGTCAAAGAAAGTGGACCAGTGACCACAACAATTATGATAGTCTAATACGAAGGACTCAAGTGAATGTTGCTGCAAGCCTGCACATTTATGATGTGGTGTTACTAAGAGATTAGGAGAGCCTTGATAGAATAAAAATGTCATTTATTGAGAAATTCCTCAGATACCGTCATTGTTGTTGCCTCTTTGAGTATAGGCTCATCTCTAGTTGTCGGCATATGGACTGTTAAGATACTGATGGGATATGCAAATGTATCTTGGTTTTATCTGGTGTTTGATGTCTTCGTCTGAAAATCTATTCTGATGATAATCGCCAGTTTCTTCTAGTTTAAGGTGTTAAAGTCTGTAATATTTGCTCGTGAATTGGTTCAACATACTGTTCTTTTCCCCCTGCCTTACTGTCATTCACTTGCAGAATAGTGCAATGTTTCATAGAATTGAAGGAAGGTCGGCATCATCATCAATTGAAGGAGCTACTTTGTCATCCTCAGGGATTGTCACAGCACTACCCGATAGTTCCTTTAGTGATGCACACCAATCTGTCTCTAGACCACTGCCTTATGATACTGATCAGAGACACTCTCGTTTGCAACGTGATGGTTTGGTCTCAAGGCGTGATAAGCCAATGACTCATTTTCAAGAAGAATCACATCCACTGAGAAGAAATATGAGTGGTTCTGGTATGGAAACATTGGGTTCTGGGAAGAAACGGAATGTAATTGATTCTACTGAAGAACTTAAACTTGTTCAGTCAGGGTCCTCAGAGAAGGCATTAGCCACAAAAGTTGCGCCTGGAATACTTTATGTACAACCTTCTGGTGAAGAGGAAGATGTCTGCCCTACATGTCTTGATGGTATTTTATTATATCCTCATTTGCATTTTATTGGCCTTTATGAACTTTTCTTGCAATTGCATTCAACATCCTTCAGTTTTCGGGATATGTAGAGTTCCTGTTACTATTGTTCTTAACTTTGTGCTGGCTGTTGAGGCTGAAAAATCATTCTCCTTTTATGATTGTTAATGACCTTTTATCCAGTAAGGAATTGATTAATGACCTGATTCTTACATGTTATATTGCAGAATATACTCTGGAAAACCCAAAAATCACGGCAAAGTGCTCTCATCATTTTCACCTTGGTTGTATATATGAATGGATGGAAAGAAGTGACAGTTGTCCAATATGTGGCAAGGTATACACTACACAATCGCTCGTGTCAGCTTATGCTTGGAGCTTTATTTGTTTCTTTTACTTTTTTGGCTTGTTTGTTTGATTGGGTGTCAGTTTATGTGGATTGGCCATGGATAATGATTTCTATGTTCACTAGGACTTCCCACGAATTTTTCGCATGCAGATGAATGATGTCTCTTTGTCCCTTGGATTATGAGTTGTTTTTTGACCATTTTGTGGATCCCTGTTGTTTGTTGTTGCTTGGTCCTTTTTTCTCCTATTATTGGCCCTTGTTTTAGGCTAATCGGTATTTATACGGGTGGCATCCCCTTGTTGCTCTCTTCTTATGTATATTACTATATTCTACTTGTTTGTGATGTGTCCGATCCCTAGATAAATGTCTGCACCCGAGTCAAGGTAAGGTGGTGAATCCTCAGTGGTGCATTGGTAAGGGAAAAAATTCTCGACATTGAGAACATGACTGATGTAAGTTTGTAATAGAACTCAAGTAAATTAGCATTTGGTCCTATCGGAACATCTATGACAGTAAGAATATAAACCTCAATTTTAGAAAACATAAGAGTATCCTAATTGAATTTGAACTCGTAAATAAACTGAATTCTTGGATCCCTGTTACTTTTTAATATTGATACAAAGTTCAAAAATTTTGGGTATTAATTATTGGGGCATTTTTTGGTTGTTTAAGTAGTTAACTTTGGTGCAGTTAAAAAAAAAAAAAAGAAGGTTAGGTTTGATATATCCAGTTTGATCAAATTTGTGAAAACTTCTAAATACATTTACGCGTGCATGCACACATGGTGGAGGCACTGATGGAATGTGCTTCTTTTTCAAGTAATCTCAGAAACAAAGAGTTATTCAGTTACTGTCTTTGTCCTTTTTTATCTTCGGCATGCAGCCCAGGCTCGTGGTGTTTGTCTCTAAACCAACCTTAGTTGAAATAAGATGCATTTGGTACATATTTGTACAGTAATCTCGTAGTATCTACAGTAGCAGTTTTTCGGTCAGGCAAAAGTGTATGCCTTTGAATATTGTCTTTGTTCAATCCCTAGTTTGATGTGTCCTGCAGATTTTTGTGACTAGGAATTGAACTACTACTTGTTCTAGTTTGTTATCTTCTTTCGATGTTATATTTCCTGCCGATCAGTTACTCATGTCCAATTACTTTTACCTCTATTTTGGTATTGCAGGAGATGGAATTTTTTGAAAGCCCCTAGAGTTCGCGAGGAGGTTGATTTCAAAGAAAAGAGACAGAACATACGGAGAAGCCGAGGCAATGTAAATAAGTTATGTCCGTAACAGGTTTCCATGGAGGAAGCTGGTTGTTTTTACCCCCTTGTTTGTATTTGGTGTAAGAATCCTCCTTACTCCACTTTCAATGCTTGATTTACTAATCAACAATGAACTAGCATTCATCCACTTGAAATGCGATTATACCAATAAAATGACCTCTGATTATAGAGTTCTAATTCATGGAGATCTGAATCTTGCAATTGGCTGCAAATAGGTACGACCACAAGCATGGTAAATCTGTTAAGCATGCGGAGAAGTCTTTGCTTACTGTCCTTTCTAAATTGGGGAATGATTTGGGAGTTTATGTTGCCATTCTCTTATGTTTGTGTTGGGTAGCTGGCTGCGGTAATTAGTACTATTGGTGGTGCAGTGGGTTGTACCCACGTCCCTTTGCTATAAAGTAATTGCCTTACGTACCTGTAGGGAGTATTGCCCTCAGCACCATGTATCCATATGCAGGGGGTTCAACCACACCACTGTCAGGGCAAAAGCTAAGGTCACTGAAGAAAAGTCCCACATCGCCTAGGTACCAAAATAATATGTAGTAATATATAAGCGTGAGGGCACCCTCACTTCATGAGCTAGCTTATGGAGTTGAGTTCTACCCAAGACCATGTAACATGGTATCAAATCTGGGTACTAGAGATGGGTAGGGTGCGTGTCTTTCGCCTGCACGCCACAGGTGTTGCCGAGTGACCACGATGTGCCTGAGGGAGGGTGTGAAGCGAAGTCCAACATCGCCTAGGTACCAAAATAATATGTAATATATAAGCGTGAGGGCACCCTCACTTCATGAGCTAGCTTATGGAGTTGAGTTCTACCCAAGACCATGTAACAGTCACCGCATGCTACGAGCATCTAATAGTATGTTTAGTGTCACCATGCGGTTGTGGAGACTCAAATCCAAGCATTGAGCAAGTAACTCCTGGTACTTATCCATTGAACCAACTATTTGTTGGAAGTGTCTGTCATTATAGTACTTTCATTGAAGTGAGAAAAAAAGGTAGGCCAAGAGGAAGTTTATTATGCATCTTCACAAGAATGTGAACAAAATTAAAAGCTATGAAGCACCGACACTTATATAGGCCGGCGTGTCTCCGTGTCCGACACGGGGACACACGGGGAACACAGCCAAATTCGTATGATGGTGTGTCCAATAAATTTAATTATTTTTGTTAGGGGGGACACGGGAGTGACACGTATGGGGACACGGTTAGGGTTAAATATGCAATTTTTTTTAATTTGTGGGGGTAAATTTGTATTGCTTCAAATATTTTGATTAAAAGTGTAATATGATGTATATATGATGCTTGTTTATATATTAAAGCTTGGAACCCTTCCTATCCACACCCTAAAATGCGGACCTTCCATTCACACCCCACTTTCTCGATCAAATTTTTATAATCTGAACTGTCCAATGTATTTAGAAGGTGTGTTTTAAGGGTCCACGACTCCACACGTGAAATCACCCAAAAAATGACCGGGAAGGGCTTGATCAAAGCAATTTTTTATAAAAATGCATATATAAAGTTTTTATGAAAAACTGTGCCAATCAAGCCATTTCCTTTCTTCTTCTTTTTTTATTTCTTGAAGGGACCCTTAAAAACATCTTTTAAACACATATGATAGGTCGGATGAGGAAAGTTTGATCGGCAAAGTGGGGTGGACAGAAGGTCCGCATTTTAGGGTGTCGATAGGAAGTTTTCCCATTTAAGTTAAAGCTTCATACTTATAACTATGTTTTCCATTGGAATAAAATAAATGTTTTTTTTTTCATGTCCCCTGTCATGTTCATGGCCCTTTAGGCAATCCGCATGAATTCCTTTAAAAGCTCTCTTAATGACTCTTATTAGGGAGTGAGCTGAGGGGGGACAGCATAAGTGAGCGAATGTGTGTGAGCCCAGTCAAACGTGACTGTTCTAGACGAGGCGGGCCACCCGCCTTTGAATGGTGTTGGTCCTACGAGAAGTAATCCTGAATTTGATGGAGAGATGGGCAATCTTAATTTGATGCACGACAGGTTATATGAACCTGTGGGAAAGGGGAAACCTATGACCTCGGAAAGGGTATCATTTGCAGCATATTGAAATGCAGCTTATGTTCGGAAGCCAGTTGTTGATTTCCGAGTAAGTTGAATCAGTCAATTGAGTGGGATCACACGCTGGAGCTGAAGGATCTGCAAGAGAGCTTTTTGTAAATCTCATGTCCGTGTCCGTGACCGTGCTACATAGAATTTACAAGTTATCTGGAAATGTTCCGTTGAAATGAACTTTGATTCGGAAATCAAACCCGTTGGTCATGTTTCAGATGTTTCTCGTCTAACTCAAACTGCATAACCTAATAGGAGTATTAGTAAACGGTCCGACTTTAGTGCTCATTTACTTGTCTTTTCCATTGCTCTCTGTTTCCCCCTTTGCTCTGTTGTCTGTACTATTACCTACTTGCCGAATACAGAAAAACGCACAAGTTGATAAAGCTAAGAACCAAAAGACACTAGTAGAAGTAATCAAAGCTCCCTGTATTGATATTATCCGATAACCACGATTCTCTTCCTCCCTGGTCGTTTCCCTTACCAATTGAATACAATATTGTTCAATATAGCAGCGCCAAAGCACCCTAAGCCGCCAGGCCCACCACCAGTAGTAGCATAAGTGGTCCCTACACTTCTCATGGCGTCCAGGGCCGCCTCATACAGAAACTCCAGTAATCCCACTATGCAGAATACTTCTGCTATTCCGATTAGGCAATGCTGGATTGGAAGCCAGTACGCACTTAAATCTGGCATAGCAGTTGAATAGCTACCCTCGTACCCGTTGAGTATCGCACAATGTCTTCTTTATCTCTCGAAAACCCCAGCCCAGGTCACCGACACAATAGAAACTGCCAACCAGATACCCATCCTCTGGAGCTGAGAAGTCCCATGGGGATGACCCGTGATCCAGCGGGCCAAGGAGATGAATATCAAGTAGTACACAGTCACACACACACACAAAGAAGAATATGCTGAAGGCGGGAAAGACGGGCATGCATGTAACATGGAGCTTGAGGTGGCCAATGTGTGTGTTCAGTGTGTATGGTGGTTGTCTGATAAGAGTCAGGTACTCTATGAAGACTACATTGAGGATTATGATGGAAGCTGCAACTGGGATGAGTCTTAGAAGGATCTTGACTTCTTCTACTTGTGTCATGGTGCAAAGCCGTCCTAACTTTTCAGAGGAGCAAACGCAAGGCAAGGCATTTCACCTCTCTCGTGAGACGAGAGGCAAGCCTCCCGGTGTAAGCCTTTTGGGTTTAAATTTTTAATTTAATAAATACTTACTATTATGGGAAAAAGACAATAATAATAATAACAACAACAACAACAACAACAATGCTAAATAAAACTTATAAAAACTACTTTGAACCTATCAATATAGATATGTTAGTACACGTATGTACCTATTTCTATAAGGTATCAAATCGGTACTCTTTCTCGTTTTGAGTAAGGAATTGACATGTTGAGAATGAATGAAGATCTATGAGCCATGTCAAAAAAAGTGTGCCTAAAATGAAATCTGTAAAAAGGCGCACACGAGCCGCATTTTGTAGATTTAAGTGCAAGGAGATCCTATTGAAGGCTTAGATCTTTCCTAGTTTGTTCGTTTCTTTCTTTTCCTTGAATGGTACGCTAATAATGTGGCATTTTTTTTTCTCGTCCCGGTAATTCGGAACATGGGATGTTGTGTGTGACACCAATATTCATCGAACACTAAGGAGTCAGGACACTGTCAAATAATCGTCCAAACGTTAGGACATTGAGGAACAAACATTTTCATCATCGAGAGTTGCGTGAAACACATCGAGAGTTTGAACAGAGAAGACTCTTGATACAATTATAGCATAAGAACCATATAGATCTATACCTATTCAATCTCGTCCTTGAGAATTAATGTAGGCATAGCCCACCCCACATCCTTTTTGTATAGAATCCGTACAGCCCACCCCACCGTATCGATCCTTTGGTGTAGTGTGCATATTTTGATAGGTATAAACCATATAGGTGATAAAGGTTTCAAACCTTATAAAGTAAACCGTATTGTGCCTATTTTTAAAACCACTTGGTATAAACCTTATAAACCATCTTACATCCAATTTCCCCATAGCCTTTTTGTATAGAAATCCTACAACATAGTGGCGTGTCATATAATATTTGTGTGTATTCCAATTCATTACGTATCATACGATTACTTATTGGAAAAAAAAATCAGACCTTATTTTAAGAAATGGAATCCCAAACTCGTGTGCATGAGGATCATGAATTATGCAGTGGTTTCCAGATTCCGAACAGGAAGGTTGCGAGATATGAGGTCCTTCTATTGCTAGAGGGAATGAGCATAGAAGATTTGATTGTGGTAAGTATTTGATAGGAATTTGAATGGGTGGAAAATTGGATGTAAGATAGTTTCACGATGAATGGAGATTTGAATGTGTTTTAATGGATTAGAGGGGTGGTCAACAATGTGTAATTGGTTTTGGCAATGACCAAATGATGTGGGTGCCTAAAGACACTGGCAACTTTCTCACACCTTGCTGCTAAGGGCGCTCGCCGTATTGATGTGCTAGTCTTCCAATATTGAAAGCCATCTCTCGTGTCGCCTCATATAGAACCCAAGATTGCAGACACAAGTTCTAGCAATGTTCCTTGTCCAATTCCATAATCTGGGTTGTGTTCTTATTGTCATGGCACAGAGCTGATGACCATCACAGCAGATATGATGATTTAGAACCACGGTCCTAAATCGAGGTACTGGAATTTGTAATATCAGGTAGGACAGCATGGGCCGAGACCCTTTACCGGCTATATGGGAAATAGTGGACAGTATAGTATAGGTTGAGACCCTATATCGGACGCTATACGCTGATGCATTGGCAAAGATAAGTATACGAGGTTCAAAATTCCATTACATTACGTATAATACGTTTGTTGAGCATCTTATACTTAGCCATTATAGAGCTTTAATTCGATTCTTTTCTAACTTTCCATTCCATAACTTTCCATTCCACTAAATAGATTATTGGCTTTCTGGCTTTTCACATTTTACAAAATTGATCATTCTCCTTACATAATCAACTAAAATAGCAAAAAAAACCAAAAAGCCAACTTAGTAGAACAAGCGCAGTTTGTTCCACATTTACAATTTCATTCCGTAGCAAAACTGCAGAAGAAGAAGTGGTACATAGATGGGCATCATTGAAACCCATGATTCAAATTGATTGAACAATGATGCCATTACAAGCTGGGATAAACAGGGTATATTGATACATATCGTTGCTTCTCCATTTATCAAGCGCAAAAGATAGCATGTTATCATGTTTGCATCATAATAACTAATTAGCTCAGCAAATGCCTGAGAGGAAAAAAGACACTACAATGCCGAGACCATGTAACCCTAACCCTTTCACCTTCCCCTGAGGCACCTCACTGGCGACCATCGCCAGCCAGCCTTTCTCCTCTCGTCCCTTCCCAACCTCTCTCCATCCTTCTCTCGCAATCATGTTCTCTCTATTATTCTCTAGATCTTAGCATTCTGCAATCTTGTTCTCTTTGCCCCCAATTTTTTTTGGATCAACATCATTGTTTGGTCAGTGCTAGGTGCTGTTTCGGGTCTCACTCTGGCTGCTACTCCTCCTTCGTTGGAAGAATATGTGCCACATTAGTCACTCGTCTTTTGTCTCCCGATCGTCTTCTCCAGTCATTCCTTCAGTTGGCTACTCTATTGTTCAGGTTAGTCTCTGTTGCAGTTAATCTGGTTGGAAGTCTGGTTCTGTCTTGTTACTAGCGTATTGTTCGATTGGGTTTGTTTTGGTCTGAGACTGGAGAAATTTCTCTGCGGTTTTGCCCCTTTGTTTGTTGCTTTATGGGTTGTGGTTATCCCAGCACAGCTTACAATCAGTTTCACGGTGATCTGAAAATTCCATGTAATGGGTTCTAGTTTTTGTGGGCAAGAGCTCTTCACCCTATTTGTGGACAACTTACCAGATCATACTAGCTAGGCTTGGCTAAAGAAGTTGTTTAACAATTATGGTGTGGTCAAGGACGTTTTCATTCCCGTTAAGTGGAGTAAAGCCACAGGATGCAAATTTGGTTTTATTCACTACGATTGCCATATTTTTGCTGGAGTAGCTATTCAAGAAGTCCATGGTTTAAAGCTTGGTGATAAGAAACTCTTTGTTAAATTTGCTTCATTCAAGAAATCAAAGGAAAAGATGAACAATGGGAAGACATGGAAACTCATAGGTGTAAGTCAAGCAAGCAAGGAAATGATAGAAAGCACGAAAGTATTGGGTTTAGAGTTGTGGAAGGAAAGTCATATGCTTAGGCTATTATAGGAGGGGAAACTTATGGCAATTTCAATAATATAGCATTCATTCAAATCCAACCAATTGGAAATAGATGGCTTTTAAGGAGCGCCATTGCCAAGATACGCAAACTGCTCGCAACAAAAGAATTGGAGAAGGAATTTAGATTGGAGCAAATTCGAGATGTCCAAATCAGAGCGATTGGGGGGAGATTTGTCATTATAACTTTTCCAAACGAGGAGTCCAGGAATGCAACTATCAAGGAAAGATGGGTGATGAATTGGGTCGAAGAAATCAAATTGTGGAATGGTGAGCAAGCCAAAGAGGAGTGCTTTGTGTGGCTTGCCTGTTTTGGCATGCCTCTCAACGCTTGGTCCACGCAAACATTCCAAGAAATTGGTGGTAAATGGGGCCATGTCCTTAAGGTAGATGATAATACACTGAGAGGAAAATCATACGAGAAAGGGAAAATATTGATTGCTACTGAGCATATACAAAAGGTGGAAGGGAAGATTGAGCTCATAGTAGAGGGGAAAAAATATATCATCAGAGTGGAAGAAGAAGGAACTTTTCGGAAAATTGCATCAAGCAGCTCTTACACTGATTTTGTGATGGAAGCAGAGAAGATAGATGAAGTTTTGGTCCAGAAACATGATGACATAGAGGGAGAGAGTGATAATCTGGAGGCGGGAAAAGAGCGCGTGAAAGAAGATCAACACTCCCACGTTCCAAAGGAGGCTTTGGAAACTGATGAAGGAAACAATGAGGTAAATTCAAATTCTATTCATGGTTTAGACTCTTTGGTAGTGGAATTATCTGAACCATCCTTTCAAGGCCAAGACGAAGGGGACAAGGCCCAATGTATTGTTGAACAGAATCTGGCTCCACATACAGTTAATGATCACATACAATCATATGGGGCTTGCATTAGCTCTGGAGGAAGTGACTCTATTCAGAACTCATTTCTTTCGGGCAAGGCTTGTCAGGAACAAGAACTTCAATCAGCAATGGATGATGATTGCCCATCTTTAGATCTTGTTTCTGAAGATCCTCTAATTAATTAAGTGGAATTCAAAGCGTCATAAGAAGAAAACCGATCCAAACAAGGAAGACGAAGGAATTCTATCACCTCATGGAAATATAATCCTTTGAAAGGAGTTCTTTTTTCTAGGGTGTATAGCTTGGACGAAAAAGAGAACAATTTGAAAAGGTTAAAGCTGGATTCGAAGAAAGTAAGAAGAAATAACAAATCTCTTCTGAACTATGGTTCATTGTCTTTGGGGACATTCAGGCATTCCGAGTTCGAGTCCATACAAGCGACTCAAGAGGAAGTTAGTAGCACAGAGAAAATGTTGGAGGAAGAAACTAAAGCAACAAAAACCACCGGAAAAAATCTTGCCATAAACCTTCTTCCTGAGGATGAAATAATCTTAAAGGAAATTAGAGAAGATGAATTCAAAGCATACTCTCAAATGGCTGAGAATTGGAAGGATATCTACTAATTCTTTGATGAGGTAAAGGATCATTGTGAATATTGGTGGAGAGTTACGGTGGTGACTTGGTGTGGCGAAGGTTGAGGTCGGATAGCTACAGCAATGGTTGTTTCGTTTTATTTTGGGAGATGTCACATGTTTTGGAAGTGGCTTTTGTTTGGGCTGTATCGGCAAAGCTACGTTGTAGGCCTCAGCACACATACATGGGTTGATCTTCTTGTGGCTTTCACTTTTCAGGAGTTTGTGGCGGTTATTTTGGCTGCTATTTTGTAGCATTTTGTTTCGGATGTTTCTTTTTCCTCTCTTTTTCTTTCATTCAACCTTGGTTGGATCTTACCTCCCCTCTTCTCGATGTACCCTTATCGAGTCTCTTTAATAAAATTTCTTTTGTCGATCAAAAAAAAAAAAACCACAGAAGAAGAAGAAGAAGAAAGACGCAACTCCGCACCACCAAAGCGTTTTTAATTCCTTCAAGTAAAATCTGTAACAGGTAGCCGTATCAAGTTCTATTGCATGAAATCCTTAGAAAACATAATGCATCACAATTTCGCGATGCAATCGCAGAGGAGGACGAATGCCTCCTACCCAAACTCAAACCGTGTAAAGTTCCTACTAAACAAACCACTTACCAATACCTCATTTACCCGTCTCCCGGGTTTCTGTTTCCTGCTTTTCTCTGTACTGATACCTATGTGCCGCATACAGAAACGCGCAGAAGTTGATCACACTGAGAACCGTAAGGAGCCAGTAGAAGTAATCAAATCTTCCGGTATTAATATTTTGCGACAGCCACGATTCTCTTCTTTCTTTTTCGTTACCCGTTACAGCTTTGACTATGTTGTTCAGTACAGTGGCTGCAAAGCAACCTAAACCCCCAGCTAGAGCAGCGTATGCCGAGCCTATGCTTCTCATGGCATCTGGAGCCTCCTCATAGAGAAATTCCAGTAATCCCACAATACAAAACACCTCAGCTATCCCAATCAGGCAGTATTGGATTAAAAGCCAGTATGCACTCAGGTCTGGCATGGCAGAAAGAAAACTAGCCTCGTATCCGTGCTCTATTGCATAGTTTCTTCTGTACCTTTCGAAAATTGCAGCCCAAGCCACCGATAATATCGAAACTGCCATTCCGATACCTACTCTTTGAAGCTGAGAGGCACCATGGGGATGGCCTGTGATGCGGCGGGAGAGTGGGACAAATATCAAGTAGTAGAGAGAGAGTATGAGGAATATGCTGAGGCCAGGGAATACGGGCATGCATGTGACGGGGAGTTTTAGATGACCGAGTTTTTTGTTTAATGTGTATGCTTGTTGTATTGATAGGGTCAAGTACTCGGTTAAGACGAGACTGAGCATTATAGTGCAAGCAGTGATTGGAATAAGTCTCCAAAGGATCTTTACTTCTTCAACTTGTGTAACGGTGCAAAGCCGCCATGGACTTGGGTCAGGACCATCTTCCTTCAGTTGCAGGGCTGCCTTGTCTAAACATCTGTGAGGACAAACAGCCAGAGAAAATATGGTAAAACAGCTAGACTAATCCACTGTAATCTCAGAAAGTAAAGAAAATTTACAGAGGTGTGTTGATGAGTTTGCGGAGCATGATTAATAATGGACACCTTGATTTCACCCTGCATTTGCTTGCCAAAGTTTTGTGTGAACAAGGTTCTAAAAGACGCTAGGCAGTCCTAGGTCGGTTGGGCACCAACTAGCGACTCGGGGACTAATCGGCTAGTCGGATTTTCTTTTTCTTTTAATAAAAAATATATTCTCTTCCTTGAGTAACAACAGTTTTCAGATCAATTTGGCTTTAGGATTTTCCTGTTCTATCTTTTCTAACAGGACGATTAGAATATTTATTAAGACCTATAGGTTATGTCTTATTGTATATGTTTGCTTTGTTACTAATAAC
The DNA here is from genome assembly GCA_022606695.1 of Vaccinium macrocarpon. NCBI lineage: Eukaryota > Viridiplantae > Streptophyta > Magnoliopsida > Ericales > Ericaceae > Vaccinium > Vaccinium macrocarpon. The sequence continues at coordinate 28,883,480 of CM040170.1, forward strand.
AGTCATCCCCCTGTACCTTTTAATATTACATTTTTTTGCCAAATTTTTTTTAAATATCAAGATATTACCTCTTAACCATGCCCGACTTGCCGACTCATCCCAACAAGTCGCCAACTAATTTCCGATTAATTGGCCCAACGACTAATTGACTGCCTAGACCACTAATCAAGTCGGCCAGGCACTAACTATTCAGCCGACTAAAGCCGATTTTTAGAACACTATGTGAGTATTAAGGGTGCTAGGGTAATTGGTTGATGTGAACCATAGAGTACCCCGCTGTCGAAAAAGATGAAACCTAATGTATGAGCCATGGTAATAGGCAAATCTTGACGAAATACTTATTTTTCATAAAGACATATGAGAAACATAGGGTTGAGAGAGTGCAAGGCTTATTGCACAATCCACCCAACCCAGCTAAGCCAATATTTGTGGGTCGTGCTTTCTTGTTGTAATTGATTGTTCTTCGTGCATTGTCTGTGGGGTTGGTTCATCGTCTAACAAAGCGCAATGAGATTCTCCATGGAGATCTCTTAAGTTCCTGGAAATCAATGCCGTCAGAACTGTCAATTGAAATCTTTGCTCTTGCCTAGATTGTATCGTTTTAAAACTTTGCATTCGAATAATCGGAAGGAAGAATAGATTGCCCTAGCTAGAACAAAAGAGCCTGCCTTACCTGAAATCGTCGGTATGGGCTATCTTGCTGCTTCCCTTGATAGCAGACCTTTTGCCTGGGACCTCATACAGTCCCACTAACTCACCACTATCAAAGGGAGCGTTTCTCTTCCGAAAGGCAGCAACCAAAACTTGCGCAACACGAGTCAAAGGACTACCTCCGGGCAATCTGTGCCTATACAATGGAGTGCCAAGGAAAAAGAACAAGTTTGACATCCCCATAGCAATGGCCAAGGAACCGAAAGCAGATCCCCATCCGTGTTGCATCTGAATGTAGACTACGGCAGTGAAGGCCATGATCGCACCAGTAGTGACAGAAAGATAAAAGAAGTTGAAAAACCTGTCCAGGTGAGCCTTATAATCTCTACTCCTCTCGTCAAACTGATCGGCACCAAAAGAAGAAACACATGGCCTTATACCTGCAGCTCCGAATCCAGTCAGGTAAAGAACCGTGTTGAGGTAAAGCATCTGCCATGGTTTTGCAGGTTCACAGTTGCCGAGAAGTAGGGCGATCTGGCTGCATTTATCTTGGTTTGGCACAAAAATGTTCATTGTTGCGCATAAGGTTATTCCTGTCAAACCCTCCAGAAAGAGAAAAATGAGGTAACAAGTAGCTCGTCAGTAAAACTATGGCAACATGTACAAGGGCAGAGCCAGAAACCGGGGCACAAAACGCAAAAATTATCGTGTTTTCCAAATGAGAAAAGTTAACTTTCAAATTGAGGCAAAAAGACAAAAGTTTAACTACTCCATAGGGTCAACATGGCTCCGCTGATACATTTGTAGTATCACTTGAAGTTGCCCAATGGAAAACATAAGATTTCGGTGATGGATATTTTGCGACATATTCAATCAGCATAATTTAGGTGTGAAGTTACTGGCAGCAATTGCACATTCTACTTAAATTCTTAGGTTCCAAGAATGAATCTTACTGCGAGGTATATAGTGGTAAAAATTGCAATAGTCCAATATCGACCGAGATATGCATCAGCTAAAAAGCCACCAAGCACAGAAGAGGCCTGTGATATTCCCAAGAAATTATTGACCGTGTTTGCTGAACTTGAGAAAGGCCGATGCATGACATAGAACATGAACGCGACCATGTTAACCGAAAGGCCAAAATAAGCCATTCTCTCTGCCATTTCGTTCCCTGTACAAGGAAAAGAGTTAAACTTGCTGTCAGATCGCCACCATTATTCCAATATGCACAAAAGTACAAGTAAAAAAAAAAAAAAACATTAGTAGAGAACCATGTTTAAATTTTGTTACTAAGAGATATCTAGGGTTAAATCCTACAGAATTGGCTGGTACAGGAGGATGAGTTTCTCAAGCTCCCGTTTTGTCTTCATGAGGCCAACATGGTAGCTGGTGTTTTGGGCAAAGAAGGCCGCGGAGGAGCAAAATACTTTAATGGCTTACTTTTTGGCTCTGACTTTCCTAATGCCTCTTTGCGGGGTATGATACTTGGGGTGTGACAATACATGGACTCGTAATGACGAGAGGTGTACGTCTTTAAATTTGGTGAAGTCTTGTTTTGCAAAAATCATACGAAGTTTCAGCTGCCCAAGGCTGGGTTCAACTTATCGAAGGTCTAACTTCTAATTAGGTGATTTGACATTATTGAAGTATCAAGTCATACATTAGAGCTTGAAAAAAAAGAAAAAACTCATGGAGGAATGTAGGACTTTGGTTAATATTGGAACTTAGGCACTGTTTCCGTAACAATTTCCAATAGGTGGTGTCGTGCATGACGCTTGGAATCCACATGGCCAAACAAACGTGTTCATGCCATGCCATGCCACCTGGGCACCACGTAGACCCTTTGTTAGTAACTGAGTCACCTTTTCGGGTCAAGCAAGTCTTTGCCTGGCCTTACGGTTCCCACACAAATACGCAAATTGTGCTTGCTTCCAGGGGCGGACATAGGAGACTGCCTAGGCCCTTGCACCACTGCAAATATTCTCATGTATTGTATTGGTTTTTTAAGAGTGATTTGGAAAAAAAATATGGGATTGGCCCCTCAATTTCCTCGAGTGGAAAAAAAATTCTTAAAACTCCTATATCCGTGTGGAAGAAATTCTTAACATTCATAGTTATCAACCATTTTTTGGTCGCATGTATAAAATTACAGGGGCAACTACATATGTACACACTCTATCACATATTAAGTAACAACATATACTTGTAGGATATACTTATCAATATAAAAGTACATGGTCGGGCCCCTGGTAATGTGCAAATCATACGTCCGCCACTACTTACATGTCATGGGCTTAAGCACACGGTTCAGCCGTCCAACTAGGTGAAGTCTCTTTCAGCCCAACCATTACGAAAGTAGATTGGCCAAACCGAAAGAATAATGGAGTTGACAAACGGGAGCTTTATCAAGATGGATTTTGAGTCAATTATTTAAGAAGGATAAATTTTTCAGTGCCGAGCGGTATCACATGGTACTTGCTCGCGCAATCTGAGCCGTTCATTTCAATTTTGGGCGGTTTGGATTACGGAGAGAGAGAGAGTTCCAATCTTAGCGATCCAATACACTTTTAGACGGTCCAGATGCAATGTTCAGGAAAAACTAATAATTCTGTTGAAGTGGACTCCATGGACTTATTTCGCATAAGGTATAAACTAGAGTAGAGTTTCTTAAAATTTTCACAATTGAGAAGAATGAGTGTCAGCCATGTGGGGCCTATCTCCAAAAAGGTGAAAACTAGTTCTTAGAATCCTTTCCGAACACGTTCCTTATGTCTTTTTGTTTAATGTTGCTTACTCAATGAATGTAATTTTTGCTAGACGAAAATGAGTGGAGGGGCGATCGCGGTAGCTATCTATAGCCACCTCGGACGTGACTATAGGCACCACCAGACCCAAGAAAATAAGGGACATTTGGAAAAAACTACTACCGCCGTGGGAGGGTGACAAAGGCCGTCTCACACGCCATCTAGTTCTCTTGCCTAATATCACAACCGAGTTGAAACAAGTGAGAGAAAGGAGTTTCACCCAGCTGCCTTTGCCAACTAGGCTACAAAGAGTAACAGCATTTCTAGCGGTGGTCTGGACACCCGGTTATATAAAAATCTTTCAAATATGACAACTGAATATTGTTGGAAAAAAAAAAAAACTGAATCTGGAAAAACTAGTAATTAAACACGTACCAAAAATGAAAAAGGCGGCAATCCAACCACCAGTCTTGGAAAGATCAGCAATGGGCTTCCCGTGGATGTTAACCGGAGTTGTTCCCCCTGTATAACCGCCGCCTAACGCCGTCCGACGGTCATCAGACTCCATGAAGTACAGTCCAAGCCTCTTCCTCCTATAGCTATGATCAGAAGAATTCCCCTCTTCCATTTCAAAACTCACAGGTGTTGCCGTCTTCGCTTCCGGCGACTTGATTTCTCCAGCAGTACCCATCTCCACCGCCGGTCAAGTCAGAACACCCTGTAAGTACAAAACCCACATAACAGATTTCACTATGTGATTTGTATTATCTTCAGAAAAAACAGTGTCATTGAAATCAGAACAAAAGGGTCCTTGAGATCTTAAAAACAAAGGAAAACAGAATCCGGGTCCCTGTAGCACACCTTCCGCGCTACACCATGCAGTGCCCCCATCTTAACTGTGCATCTCGGCAATCAATGGTGCACATACGTTTGTTAACTCTTGCCGGTAAGAGTTGCTCCGTGAATCTGATCATTGATTGAAAAGATGAACGGCTCGGATTAGCGCCGGACAGTGAAGTGTGGAAGTGGCACTACAGGTACCCCGGTTAGTGACTAGCTAGGTTGGTGGGAGTTCAAATCAACTGTACCGAACCTCTGTTCTCGTGTAATTTCAGTAACCGAGTCACACAAGACTCTTACTGGTGATTTCGTGCATAAAATCGCACAGACAAAGGTATGGTAAATCAAATGCCTACCTATCTCTCTTCTCGTGCAATTTTAATCACAGAATCGCACAAAATTCTGAAACACTGGCCGGTGACTCTGTTTTCATACATTTCAATTACAGAATCACACAATACCGCCGATTCTGCGGCCGAAATCACACGAGCAGAGGCACGACGGCAAATGGGTACAGGTGACCTGATCATTACCACTCGTGAATTCAACAAGAAAAGTATAAAGTACAAAGAAAATTTTCAAGAAAGAAAGTGCGAGGAAAATGTAAGGAAGTGCTTAAAAAACTTCATTTTCCTATTTTCTTTCTCACTTCCTTTCCAAACCAAACGAGGAGGGAAATTTTTTTCAGTTTTCCTTCAATCAGGGGAAGGAATTCACCTAACGGACGAAAAGAGAGAGAGCCCAAGTGGAAGGAATTGCAGAACAAGAGAAGCAAAAATGTCAAGATTTGAGGAGATGGAATTGAAAGAAGGAAGACTGAAAAACCTCAATTGCAGGTGGGGGGATGATTAAAGCGTGAGCTATCAGAACGGTTGGAGAGTAAATGAGAAAGGGAGGGGAAAATGTCAATTTTCCAGGAAAAGGGGGTAGAGATTCATAATTTCATAGTACAATATGAAACCGACACGTGAATGAAGAACTGAAAGAGGAAAAAGGCAGCTGAAGGAAGGGGATGAAAATGGTAAGATTTTCAAGAAAGAAGGGCTAAAGGGTAACGTGAAAATTAGGAAAGATGGTTATGGAATTGTGATGATGATAAGAGGAAGGGAGCCAGGCATTTAATGGGTTTTTGCTTGTGGGAGTGTGGAGGTAGGTGCAGCTGTATTTAACGCCATTGTTCAAACAAGTCCTTATTGAATCATTTACCAGAAAATAAAAGACCTTATTGAATTCATTTGAACCCACTCTCTCTCTCTCTTTCATTCAAGAAATTTTTCAGTATTGGGCGGTCCAAATTTAGAGAGAGAAAGAGAAGAGAGAGTGTTTTAATCTCGATCGTCCAATATATTTTTGAACAGCTCGGATGCAATGTTTGGATACCACATAAGCTCAGCCACGTGATACCCGGTAGGTACCCAAAAATTTTCCCTCGAATTGGTATGGTACCCGAGAGGTAGGTTGGTAGGAGCAGAGCGTTGGAGTCTTAATTGGGCGGATGTATCGAATCTCACAGCGAGGGATGGAAGGGTGCGTTTGGAAGGAAAAACGGTATTTAATTATTTATTTTAGTTATAGTTAAAGCCTCGTTTTCGCTTAATTTTATTTTTTTATTTTGGTACTTCGGGTTTTTTTTTACTGTCTTTATTCAATTGTTTTTTGCACTCGTTAATTTGGCATCAAATTTTTCAGGTTTCGTTTTTCATCTCAATGATAAGAATCAAGAAAGTAAAAATTACTCTCTCCGTCCCAATTTTATGGTCCTTTTTGGGGATTCCAACTTAATAAGGGGACATAATCATTGCACTTGTGAAAACATATTTTTCCTATTTTACCCTTCAATCATTACACTTTCTTACTTTTTTATTATTTTTAATTTCAAAATACAAGGGTATAAGAGGAAATTCCTTAACAATTACTCATTTAGTTTTGAAGTGGGACAATTTTTTTGGGACAGCAAAAAGTGTCAATTGGGACTATAAAATTGGGACGGAGGGAGTATTACCGAAACTCAAATAAAGATAGAACTAAAAAAAAAATGGACCAAAAATTATACAGTCACATAAATAAGTTAAGCAAAATGAGCATAATTTACAATACTGTTCTCTCGTGCTCACCATGTGATTCTGATGCTTTGGTAAAAAAAACTTAAACCAATTTTTTGGTTTATTTGTTTTATATTTATTCAAAAAGAATTCTCAATTGTTAATTTTACGTCAAGTTTTCGTGGATTATTGGTTTGTCTCATTGAGACAGAATTGAAAAGTATAAAATTATGATCAAAAACTTAATTTTTTTTTAGTAAAGCCAAAAATATTTGGATTATTGGATTAATTTTGGTTTTATTAAAGAAAATTAATTTTGACTATAATTTTATACTTTTTAAATTCGTCTCAACGAGATAAACCAATAATTCATGAAAACTTGACGCAAAACTAACATTTGCGGAAAAAATTTTGAAAAAAAAAACAAAACGAATAATCCAAAAAACTGATTTATGATTTATGATTTGAACCATTCATTTGACAAATCTTGATATGTACATTATTCGTGTTGAATAATAGAGTAAGTAGGACATCAATTATCATCTCAACATAAATGTAGATTTTTACAAAGTAAATATCTTAATGATATGGATCACAATTTATAGGGTAAATTATAACCCTCGAGCTATGCCTCACAGACACTTTACACCCTCAAATTTTTATTTTTGGCACTTTACCACCTCTATCTAATGGAAATGCTACTTCCATTTGCCATCTGTTACGAATTGGATGGAAAATGTACACATGCAACTCATTTGAAAATTAGAGACGTCATTGCTCTCTCTCCCTCTCTCTCTCTCTCTCTCAAACAGGAATCAAAGACCCATTAGAAAAAGGATGCCCATGAATGTAACCAAAATCATCTCTTCTCTTCCATGTATACAACCACGCATCCCCAAACAACAATCCCAACAACACAACAAGAAACCACCACAGCGAAGGCCTTTAAAGTGGGCACCATGGTCCCAAAAACAGTGTTGTGCTACTATGCACACATTGGGAGCCCCACCAATGTTGTTGCACCGTTATGCAACACATCGTCTCCCCAATCTCCGCCATGTGGCCCATCGGCGACCACTTCGACAACACCCAGGCGTGGTGGTTGTTGCCAAAGTCGTTGACCATCGCTGGAGCGATCGGGTCGAAGCTGCAAATCGGGTTTGTACCAGAGTAGCAGAGCCACCATCATGTGTTGTGTGTATAGTTGCAGATTAGGTTTATGTTAGGTCAATAGAGGCAAAATAATTACTTTCATCCTCTCCGTTATGAAAGTTAGACGGTTATGCATTTCTATTAGTCAAGGATGGTTAAGTGCCAAAAATAAAAGTTTGAGGGGGGAAAGTGTCCACGAGGCATAGTTTGAGGGGCTTAGCTATAATTTACCCTAACTTATATGGACAGCCCAATTCTAGTTGTCTATTTCCCTTGAGAGAGATTTCACTTACTTCCCTTACGATTTTTAGGAACCGGTGGCCCAGTAGTGAGGGCACTCACTATAAGGTGCAATGAGTAATAATGACCGTTAGATTCGGCAATCAATGGTTTGGATTTAAAATAAAACTCTTCCATCTAAGAGACAATTCTTACATGAAAGAGTTTTTTTTTAATCTGGACTATTGATTACTGAATTGAACGGTTGTCTTTCCTCACTACACCCTATTGTGACTTTGCTTCACTATATGACCCCTAATTCCTGATTTTCGACAACTACAGAGAGTCAAAGACCTTCCCTATACTTTTTGAAATTTCATTGCCCTCCCTTATTTTTTTAACTAATTGTTAACTTTTGAGTAAAATGACTATAATACCCTTAGTATATATTCTCCACCCTAAAAAAATTGATTTAAATAAAATAGAGTTTAAAAAGTTTTCGAACAAATTAAACCGTTCTTCATTTTAAAAAATAACTTTTAAACAAAAAGTATCGAAGAGAATTTTTTTCCAAAAAAAACCTCCTTTCTAAAATTTCTTTTGTTGAAAAATGTTTTTTGAAGGGAAAGAAACTAATTTTGGGGGGAAAAATTGGATTAAAACTAGTTTTTGGAAAACCGTTATTTTTAAAAAAAATAAAGTTTCGAAAATATATTTTTACTTTTTCCTTTTTGAGATTTATTTTCAGATTTTTGAAAAAAAAAATACTTAAGAATTTTATTTTTATAAAGAACGGTTTTCCAAAAACTAGTTGTTTTTTAAACCTTTTTTTTTATAAATATTTTTGGGAAACAAAATTTGAAAACTTCATTTGTTTTAAAATAATGGTTTTCCAAAAACTAGTTTTTTATCCAAAATAATGTTTTCAAAACTTTTGTATTTCCAAAAAACTGTTTTAGAAAAAAATTTGTCAAAATTGTCTCTTTTTTTCCCTTCAAAAAAAAATTTTCAACAAAAAAAAAAAATCTTCGATACTTTTTGTTTACAAATATTTTTTTAATTTTTTTTATGACTGCTTTAAAATATGATTTTTTTTAGGGTGGAGAATATATACTAAGGTTTTTAAGCCAAAAGTTAACACCGTAAGCCTTCGAGTAATGGTAAGGGGGAATTTGGCAATTGGTTTGAAAAGTTAGACAGGGTTGTGGAATTTCAAAAAATGTAAGAGAGGTCTCTATGTTTATTAGAAATATCAGAGGAGGTAAGTGAAATTGACACGAAAAATAATTAAATTTAGCGTTAATTGATAGTCCAATTAGCTTTCACATATATAACGACACTTCACAAAATGAAAACCTCTAACAACTTATTCTCACATGAAAATTACATGATAGGATTGTAGTTCCTCCATAGTGTGTGAATGAGGATTCTCTCGTGAGATCCTCTCACGAATGGGGGTAACGCGATCCTATTATCGTGATGTGTCATTCATTTTACATGTCTCCATTTGCAGGGATGGGCCAGGAGGAGAGGCCAAGAAATATACTAATGCGATAGGGCCGATTCGTAAAAAAAAAAAAAAACTCTACTTATTATATAGGAAAATGTTAATTTTCCTATGAATTATATAAGCCAGCTCGCAACTATTTTTAGAAAATTAATTGGCCCACGATACGTAGTGAAATTAGAACCGGTCCCTCGCCCATTTCTGGATTAATCATGCAAAAAATTATCATTATTAAACATTGATAGACATCACAAGTCACAGCAAATTATTTCGTTTCATACATACATACTTGTCGTTTGAGAGCCTCATTAGTCCATAATGGATTTTGCATTTTCATTTTAGCTATTGAATGAATTCAGTCAAAATAAATCCTCAATAATGTACTCCTAATATACTGAAGAATGAAAAAATCTGCAAATAGAAGAGCATTATGTATTCTCAATATATATATTATCCAACCTTACTCTACTGTAAAAATAATATTAAAAAAAATTGTACTCTACCTATATCATCCAAACAATTTTTGAGACTATAATTCAAAAACTTATAATCTACAATTCAAAACTTAGGAAAATTCTACAATACACACCCCTTAAAGGTGTGTGCAATATGCACCCATTGTGTGGTCCTTATTGTGAAGGCTAAAATCTTGAGAATGAATGAAAATACCAACTGCCAGAATCAAATTTATATTAATTTAATGCCTGAAATAATTCCATTTCAATGTTTCCACAGTAATCTTCTTCAATGTATAACTATTTATTTTGAAATTTTATTGGAGTCAACATTTCATTTTCTTACAGATATTATGGTATAAGAGAGTGATCAAAATCCTAATAAACCTGAGGATGTGATTCTTAGTTGAACATATAATTGCAAATTACCTACATTGCGTAGGAATCATGAAGATATGACACGACATCCTCATTTTTCTTCAAAATCCCCCCCTTCAAACTAAACCTAAGGTCAATACTTAAAGAATTATGAACTAAGTCAATAAAGCATTAAAAGAGATGATTAATGTTTATTCCTCTAAATTAATCACGAGTTATTATTCAGTGCTTACGGAGTACCGCAATGTGGTTCTCTATGGCCCTCCCGTATCACACACTAGCAGGGGCTCCACCACAAAAGTGTACAACTTAAATGACTGCAAATAGCAGGTTAAAGCTGAACTCATTAAGGACATCTTCATCAGCCTCAGCAAAAAAAAAATATCAAATTTAACCTCTAAAATATCTTTTATAAATTAGCAAGTCACTTATCCAAAAATTCACAAAATCAGACTCTCTATCCAAACTTTAATATTCCCTCAAGTTTGATAAAAAAAATAAAGAAGTTTTGTTAAACTATTATTCTCCCCAGCTGGGGAGTGGTCCACTTGGAAGCCCCACTTGCTATTGCTCTCATTTGCGTCAAAAATCTTGGCTGGGGAGTGGTCCACGTTGTCCACCTGGGTACGAAAGGTGGGGAAAATCATCAAACAGTACATTTACCGAGTGAGAGGGGAAGAAGTCAAGGAGAGAGAAACTATTAAACAATTCATAACCCGTGAACAGTGTAATTACCCCAATACCGAGTTACTGTAGCGCATTTGCAATTTTTGCAAATTAGCCAAATATTTATAGAGACTGATTCTGGGGTGTTTTTTCCACTTTGACTAAACAAAATACCCATCAAGCCAAAGTAGCAAGACTGATGGGGATGCTCTAAGGGCTCGACTCAACTCCTTCAAAAATTGAGCTAAGCTCAACCTCGAGTTTTAAATTCTCTTAACAATCTAAAACTCGACGCGGCTAAAAAAGCTCGACTCGCTTTATATAGGCACAAATTTTGTTTAGTAAATTGATTTGGCTAGCCTGCTCCCCTACTAGAGACTTCCACACCAATGTGGTAGCCAATAGGAAACGATCCCACCACGTGACAGTGCTTGTAGGAATTAAATCCAAAGTTTTGAGTCACTATACGATCAATATCAATCAGTATGTATCGGATTTACGTAAGAATAGCACCGCGTACCCTGAATATTGTCTCACCCTCAATACCAGCCCTTGTCGGAAGTTTAATTTCGGACAATATTGTACTTAAATGGCAATTTTTGTAATTCAACTGACATTTTTATAAGAACAATGTTACATGTCTTAGCTAGCATACAAACTATAACACTATTACTGTATTACACTATTATACCATATCAATATATTAGTGAATGTTATATAAATATACTCATCTAGAGTGTCATATCCATAGTTAGTTTCCTACTTTTGTTTAAAGCACTTTTGATTTTCATTTACTAAACGTAGCATGGTGATTTTAGCAAAAGGAGCGTGTGGGAGGAAATTTGTTTTTAGCAACTTAACTTTTATCTATTAGAACTAAAAGTGATTTTAATAACTTTACTAAAATCCAAATTTTATGAAATTTCTTATTTTAGCAAACGAAAATTAAACTTCGTTTATATAACAGCAGCTAGTGAGAATACCATTTCTGTTTGTATAAACCTTAAACCCTAAACCCTACAAATTCCGGTTTTCCCCTCTTTCTAAGTGATACCCATTAACCCTAACACAATCTCTCACTCGTGCCTCACTCGATGTTTGCCGATATCTCTATCCGGTCGTGATCAGTCTCCCTCTCCGGTCTCCGGCTACCATAGATCAAGAAAGCCTCTCCCGATTTCAACTTTTCACGTCAGTTTTTCTCTCTAGACAGCCTCCCTCTCTCTGTCTCCTGCCTAGTTTTTTTTTTCCTCACGAGATATATATGGATGTATATGTTATATTTATGAAAACAAACGAGTTCGATTGTGGGTCATGGGTTAAAAATCACCCTGAAAGAGGTAAGAGAACAAATTTATTGGTAGAGAACAATTTGCGGGTTATGCTTGAGTGTATTCGGTGTTTAACAAATTGATTGATAGAGATGAACTCAAATGGAGCTATTGCGGTTCTTTGAGCTACTGTTGTTAACTTTATAGTTCGATTAGTTGGAAAATGTTCGCAGGTTGTATTGATTATTACGTTATATTAATTAATTGATTGCTTTATAAAATTGATTAACAGGCTTCTACTTGAGGCCAGCTGGCCCTGCGTTCACCTTCCAACTTCTAATCCCGAATTTTGGTTTTTTATGTTTATTATTCACTATGGTTGGATATGTAAGAGAGGCTAGGGTTTGGAGCCAGGAACTTAGCCACATAAGTGTGGAATGTGGATAGGGCCACAAACGAGCTTGGCAGAGCTTTGAAGTGTTCGAGCTCGCCTTATAACTAGTCTGACCCAAGCCTGGCCTGTTTAATATTGAGGTGTTTGAGATCGGTTGGTTTATAGAAGACCCTCTATAAATGAGCCGAGCTGCGACAAAGGAGTTGCACTTTTGCAAACGTGCCAAGTTCCAACTAACTCGAGCTTGAATTTGTTAACTAATGAACCGAGCCGAGCCGAGTGGAGCCCATAACACGTCAAGCCTTGAGCTACTCGCGACTAGCTCGGTTCGTTTGCATCCCTGATTGTGGAGTCCCCAATTTCATGTTTGCATGGCATATGATTAATAGTATCCAGTTTGGCACAGAGTTGTGCTCTTCTTCTCTGTCGACTGATGATTATTAACCAAAAGTTGTAAAGCCTTTTGCCCATGGTCCCTGGAATGTTCAAACGAGGTAGGCGAGACATGATGGACCTATGAACAACCTGGTGAACTGAGCTAAAGACTGCAATTGTGATTGTTAAGCTGGGCCCTTCATTATGGTATCTACACATGGTAATTAGCCTGCACTACTCATTGCATGTCATGCGAACAAACTTTGTCCTCATAAATGCATCATTTATTGGCAACGCAATAGGTTCCTTAGTTTATGGTACACAATGTATGATTATTTGATATATCTACCCCCACTTGTAGAAAATTATTCACACCAACCTCCGATCACGTATAAAAATCATACCCACTGCAAGCTCCCGTTATAGTTAAGAGTTAGGGTGTGCGTGAGGTAGTAAGTGTCTATGTTACGCGGACTCTCGTAATGGTATAAAGTACCCCTGTCGGACACTTGACACTCGGAGAAGGGTGTGGTATGTGTGTCCGATAAGTTTAGTAAGAAACTTCTATAGAAAACCTAATTGTAATTCGAGTTTCTCATGGAAGTATGCATAAACCTCTCTTATTATCCATGAAATGCTCTATGAAACCTTAAAGCACCATTTTACATAAGAAAATACACACACACACACACACACACACACACACAAAATTTTGAATATTTTCCATGTCCCTGTGTCCTTGAAATGAGAAATAGTTGAATCCGACACCTAGATACGTATTCACACCCAACAACTGTACCCGAGTCCAAGTAACATACCAAGTGCCTCCAAACCTTTCATCATGCGAAGTTTTTAAACCAACTCTGGCCTTACTATTTCTTTCATTATAGGTAGTGCAAGAAAGATATTCATTTTACTAAGTCATGTTTATCAACCAAATTGTTCTGTCTCGCTGTCAATTTAGGTACTTCGTAGGAAGGGATGGATGCTGCTAATCAAGTGGACTACATACCTCCAGAATTCCAGGAGTATGTCAAGGATCCACTCATCGAACTTAATCCGACAGACTTGAAAGAGCTTTGGCTCATTCAATGGCCAATTAACCAAGTAAGGTTTCGTTTGTTCTTTTGTCCCTCTCTTCCTTTACAGATACTGATTTACTGTGAGACAACTCAATGTTGTGTGTCAAACAAGGATATTTAAAATTTGGGCAAAGTTCTGAAAAACCAATACCTATTTACATTGCACGATAGTCCTATTGGGTTGTAGGAACAGGAAGCTCACTACACACTGTTAGCATTCCACACTCCTTGAGGGAGAGACAAGAGGGGAGAAAGATGTGTGAGATGCTAGAAGATATTATATATTTCATTTTCCTAAAAAAAAGAAAAAAATTGATGGAGAAATCCATGTTTTTACATACAAAGAAAGCCCACAATTGAATGAAGTAAAAATATCTAGCATCATTTGGTAAATTACAACATCTCTTCCTCTTTAGATAGATAATTAAAGCACAATAGAAAAGGCATTGGCAAATGCGGCCTGTTTAATAGCCGTGAAAAGGCCCTATACACTTCCAAGTGTGGAAGAGAAATCTAGATAATTGATCTCGAGAAGCGGATACTCTCTTCTCCCAATTATGTAAAGCGCTAACAAAAAAGCTCTTTGGTGGTTTAACCTATACAGAGAACTTTCAAATTTCAATGCCACCTGAATAATTCTCATCAAACATACGGAATCATCATACTAAGCTTTTTTCTCCTCCTGACCAACTATAAGATAGACAAATCACACCTTTGAGATTTCCCTGTCTACTTGAACCTTGGTAAGACAAGGACCAATGCTCCCACTCATCATTACAGAGCCTTGCTTTTCTTCTATTTGAAGTATTAAGCTGGTGCCCAACATCATCTTGGTTGGATGCGAAGGAAATCATGTGAGCAAGTTAAATGTTGTTGCTTCTGAATTCTGGCTTGGTCTGGTGTTGAGTTTACTAGATTTGGTCTCGGCATTGCAGGCGCCTGACTTTGATGGGCAAGAACTGTCACTAAAGCTTCATCATGATGGATTGTTGGGCAGTTTTGAGGGCTTATCTGGCAAGTATAAATTTAATAATTCTGACATTGGAGAAAGTGTTATTTTGATGTCCTTATCCTTTGTTTGACGTTGACGTTAATTCGATCTCTGGTGATGGCTTGATATATAAGCCTAGCTAGTTAAATGGAGTATAAGATATATGACCGTTAGCAAAAGAAAAAATTGTGTCCATATATGGACACAGACAGTTCAGCATTATGAATTGACTTTTGAAAAACTCATATTGTGGTCAAATTACTCTTGATAGCAGGAAAATCATATGATGTGGTCAATTTCAACGCTCAAAAGCCAAATGCTACAGTTTTCCTATCATCTGCATCCGAATCAAAAATTGGTACGCTCTTTCATCGGATGAGTTTCTTGCCTTACATTCATCGTCACTTGCTTCCTTTTCTTTTGCTTAAACGAATATTTTTATCTTAGCATGTGATTGACTGTGTCATGAAATTGTGGTCCTTTTATGCATTATAGATGCCCTCCGGTTTCAATGGAATTGTTGTACTTATGGCGTCATTGTTTTCCAATCAACTTAATGTTGTGAAGCATTTGGTTGAATCGGTTTGCTAGTGAAGCCCTTTACATCAAACTGTCTGGGTTTTGTTCTTGCTGTTTCTATATTAGGTGCATACTTTGTAGGGGTTGTGCAATGCTAAATTAATGCACTTGCATGATTATGTTTTGTCCTATCGACAGTTGGGAAGATTTCACGCCGTGTGCAACTTGTTCACTACCCGGACCCAAGTGAACTGGAGAAACAGAACACCAATAAGCAGAAACAAATGTATCAAAGATCTTTTGCAACTTCTTTGACCAATTCATCTCATCATCGTGCTACTCCTACTAAAAGTGTCAAGACAAAGAGCTCACATTCAGCGGGCACCTCAATTCACAGTGGCAGATCTAAAAGTTCCTTGTCAGAGGTTGGGGAGCCATCAAAGCCTGCAAAGAAAAAGCATATTGAAGAGGCAACTGTGTCCAGGGAACAATCCACTCGAGACTCAGGGCGAGGTCATAGTGCAGTCACTTCTACTGGGTCGGTACAGCATTCTGATGAAAGGAAATCAAAGAAGAAAAAGTAACGCGTGTGAGTTATACTATACACAACTGTTGTTTACTCCCTTCTTAAACTTGGTCGAGCATTATGAGTGACAGAAACCATTGGAAATTTGGAGTATTAGCTGTTCTGAGTTCAGATTCCTAAAATTTTGTACTCAGCTTGTTGTATTAGTTGAGTAGTTGACTGTAAAGAAATTGGAAGGCTGAAATCATAAATTTTTTCTTGTTGAGTTGTGAATTTGGTGCCGTAGTATTAAGTCAGTGCCAGCAGTGTGATATTGCAGACCCAATTTGCGGAGAGGCCTTTCCAATTCTTTGGTTAACTGAAGTTATTTGCATTCTGCCTTTCTTCTCATATCTTTGGAAATATTTGCAAAAATGAGGATTATCTGAAAAGCTCAGTATTGTTCGCTGAGTATCATATATGGAAAGAGTGAGAAAAGCACACGAGGTAGCGAAAATGACATTTTTTTTTTTTTTTTGGTACTAAGAGAGAACAATTTTGGTACAAGTTCAATCAATTGAAGTTCGAAGTAGGAGTTTATTTTACTGGAAATGAAAATGTTTGAAGGATTATAATGCGAGTCCAAGTTTACTTGTTCTTCTACTTTTTTGGGTCTTGGCTTGGTGGATTGAATTACTCAGCTTTAGGCTTAATTTATGGGCGGAATCTATGAATACCTAGGAAATGTACTGTTTTGCATATAGTTATCAAACACTCTCATGGGTATCAGGGTGTCTATTTGTAGTCATTAGTGCTATGAGGACACCTTCTGATGTTGTCTTGCAGATGCATTAGGGGTGCCCAGCAAACCACCCGATTCGTCCAACCCGACCAATCCGACTAACCCGAATCATCCGTTAATCCACCCAAGGTATGCACGTATGGGTACCGGTTCTTGAATACAACAATTTTGCGGTTTTCAGTTTGTGGTTAAAACTGAACCACCTGATGCCAAACAAAAAAAAAAAAGAAAAGAAAGAAAAGGAAAATGTAATACGTGACCACGTGTATTTCTCCCCCCACAGCCACACTTCCTTACCAATTACCCTTACCCACTACGGCAGTACGGCACTACCCAACCCATTTACATCAGTTACCCTAAACCTAAAAAATCTAATTTATCAGGGGTGTTCCACTAATTTTGTTTTTTTTGTTTTTTAGTTTTTTGGTTTTTTTGAATGTTTTAATTTTGCATAAAAATTAACTTGTTCCACTAATTAGTTTTTTGGTTTTTAGTTTTGCAAAAAAACTAACTTGTTCCATTAAACTAGTTTTTTGTATGTTTAGTTTTAAAAAAAAACTAAGTAATTTTTTGTTAGTGAAATAAGATAGTTTTTGGATTAAAACAAAACTGTTTAATGATCCGTTAGACTGGTAGGACTCTCTCTCTCCCACTTTCCTTCCCTCCCTCTCCTCCTCCGCCGCCGTACAACTCCTCCACCGTGAACAGTGAACAGTGAAGTTCTTAATGATCTGTTAGACTGGTACGACTCTCTCTCTCTCTCTCTCTCTCTCTCTCTCACATCGGATCGTGAACAATGAAGTTCTTAATCTAACCTTAATTTGAAAATCTGCTAGTCTAAAAAATCAAAATGTTTTACAGAGAAAAAGTTATCAGTTAGTTCACGATCTGTACGGGTCCTACAGGAGTTCATTTCAGATTTTTTCTCTGAAAAATCATCATGTTTAGTTTAAGAAATCATCTGTTAATTTTCTCTGAATTTTTTCCCGTATTCTGTAGTCTGAATAGATCAAACCGTCAAATCTACCGCAACTGATCTATCAAATCTATAACCGAACCGATCCGTCCATATGTCACCAATGGGCGGTTACAGATCTTAAAAACGATAATCCAGCATAAGTGGTTCAGGTCGAGAATCGAATCGGCCAGAACCGAACTGAACCATGGACGCCCCCTAATACGTACTCATATATTCTTGATTCTTTTTCCTTTTGGGAAAGTTGAGTCCTTTTTTCGGTTCCTCCTGCCCATGTTAACTTCTCTTCCTTAAGAATCGCACCTTAGATTAAGCATGTAGATTACAAGCGGTGGATGATGTGCACCCCTCGGGGCGTCTTATCATGTTTTGGAGGGCCCATATTTTGATTTGTTTTTACCGGTAAAAAATCAAAACACATTCGAGTCGTTCAAAACATAATCGGATAGCAGAGAGATGCAAATGGACATAACACAAAACGATAGGAGAGGGAGTAATTCTTTTCGTACATATCAATTGGATTTTACCCAGACTGTTATGGTTAAAGCTCACGTTATGATAAATATTTTTGATAACATATTTCATACAAAATATATATTTAATTTGGTTTGAAAATAGTTCTCGAGTTAGAGCCAAAAAGGATTAGCAACCCAACTCAAAAATATAGATGTCCAACCTAGTAGTATAATAGAAGAGAGTGTTTTGCTACTGTATAACCGTTATTTATAATTATGAATATATTTTTTATACCGATTATTTTTTTAAATAGTAAAGTAGCTAGAGTTATGGCCCTACTAAAAAATATAATATCGACGGCTCAACCTTGAAATATAGACAGATGGCCCAGCCTACAAATGCGAGTGAGAGTGCTAGAAGTTACTAACCCTAAACTTATACCTTCTGGAACCCGACCTGAGCCAGATAAAAAGATAATAACAAAATGACTGTTTTCACCAATAAACCGAAATATCATTTTTTTTTTCTTTTCCAAAGGCCCCGAAACCAAAAAATCTTCTTTTTGTTTTTCAGAGGCCCGGAGAAGTTAAGGGCTGGCTTGTTCAATTTGGTCCAGTTTTTAAATTATTTTTTTCCCATCAATATCTCTATTTTTAATTATTTAATTATTATTGTACCTCTAATCATTATTTTCATTTGTATATTTGTTATCACTCTGTTCATTATTCATAATTTCTATTACTTTCATTTTTCTCAAATCTCTTCTTCACCGAGCAAAGAAGAGAGAGAGAGAGAGAGAGAGAGAGAGAATCATTTTTGGGCGCTAGAACACCTGTGTTCTTTTTTCGATTTCTCGAAAAACACTTCTAGGCACTCCCATCATTTTTCGGCGCCTTCTTTCTCCTCATTTTGAGTCGTTTCAATGTTTTTCATCTGCGAAATCCTTGTTGCTCAAACCCATTGGAAAAATGAGAAGCCTTTGTGAGAATAGGGAAAAGATAGATGAGTTCCGCAGGAAATACAAAATTCCTGACGACACGACATAGGTCTTAGATTGGCTGACTCCAACACCCTCAGGGAGGATGACCAAACTTGGGAACAAATCCATATCCCGATACTATTCATAGTAAAGTATGCGACCAGTTTAGGTCAAGATGAAGGACGACAAAAAGCTCATTACCGACTTACCCAATTTGGTAAGGGGGGAAGGAGGTGATTTCCTAATAGTGACGGGGAATTGACAGCATAGAGATTCTGAAGGAAAAACGATCGGCTTCCACACTGCCCACACTGGTTTGATGGTTTTGAGCCCACTCCTGTTGGTCTTGGCCTGCAATCCGTCTTATTGGGGTGGCATCAGAAGGGTGAGCTAAAAGCCGCCCTCGCCGTCCTTGGCCAGCTGTGGAACGAGAGAACCGAGGCCACCTATGGAACCAGAACCCAAGCTTCCCTGACGCCCAGCTAGCAATTGACCAAGGAAAAGAGAGTGGGCCCATTGCGCAGAGAGAGAGAGAGAGAGAGAGAGAGGAGGAAACGCTGTTGAGTGGGTCCACTGGAACCGCTGTTGAGTGAGTTCAAACTTCAAAGGCCACTGGAACTGCTGTTGAGTGGGTCCAAATGCCTGAAAAAGTCAAAAGTATAGCCTGGGTTTTGCACTAAAAATGTATGTATAGGAGAAGAGGAAATCATTTTTTGGGAAGTGTATCAAAGCCCATTTTTGAAAAGCATTCCAAAACCAATCCGAACACAGCAGCATTTTTTGGAAATGTTTTTTGTTAATCGGTTTTCAACATCATTATTTAATTATTACCTCTATTTTTAAATATTATTCTTATTTTTCTTTCTATCTCTCTCTAATCATTAATACTTATTTTTTAATTATTACTCATATTTCTCCCTCTAATCATTACAAAAACCAAAACCCAAAACCAAACCAAACACAACCTTTGAGTCTTCAAATTGTCGTTGTCCTTGCTCAGGTCTTCAATCCTCTTTGCTTGGCTTGTATTTTGCTCATTGAGCTTCTTTTCAATCTCTTTTCCTTGGTCAATTGCCAGAGTGGCTTTTTCCAAAAGTTGCTTACTTTTTGGCATGCCAACTAGAAGTTGCTTACGTAAGCAGGAAAGGGTTATTGAAGACTCTTGTGGCGACCTTCACACATTCCATATCCCTCAATGCCGTGCTTTTCATTGATTTATTTCTGTCTATGTTCCTTATCCTTGTTTTGTAGGTATGGTAGTTTGTGTGTTCGGCATTGAGCGCATGCTTGTGTTTTTTTCAGAAGTTGCGGGGGTGTTTAGTTTGGCCTTGTTTATTTGTTGGATCTTTGTTTGGTTTGTCAGGTATCGTTTTACTAGTTGTTGTATAGTGTTGTTTGCATGGTTTGTATTCGGCTGGTTTTACTGTTTATTTGTTATCTATGATATGTAAGATTTCTATAAAAAAAAAAATTTAAAAAGAGTTAAGGCCAAAAACTTTATTAGATATGCTTCTTCTAATTTTGAATGCATATACTGATATACATAATGTAAGGGCATAAAAAATTTTAGAGCCCAAAAATATAAATACACGCGGTTAGAGGCCCGATTTGATCGCTTTCTCAGCTACGCCAAAGCAGGTCACTTGGCCCCAGCTTCCAACCTTATTCAAGCTGGACGTTAGTTTGTGCCCGATTTCTTTTGTTCTTTTACATGTTTCACGTTCCTCTTCTCTTTTCTTTTCTTTTTTTTTTTTTTTTATAACCGGATCGTCCGCACTAATTTGGACGTAGCATGACTAATTTCGGGGCCACCAGTAGCCACAAGGTTTGAAATAGTTGGCCTCCGTAAAATACAACATACGACTTTATATTCAAACATTTATTGCTTTGTCATATCCACTTATCCACTTTGCTAACTCCTTTGAGATAGTTTCCTGATTCCCTTTGGTAACCAGTAGCTACAGAGGAAAACTGTGTGCTAGTTGGCCGAAAAGAGGGGGATCCAAAATTGTGTGCTGCTTTTGGGTGCTTGCTTAAAGAATCAATATTTCTATAACGGGTTGTCTTTGACCAGTTTACGTATTTCTTAACTAATTTCAGAACCTAAAAGGTAGAGACTTGACAAAACCCTCTTGTAACTTGGTTTGGAATGTTTGCCCGCTGTGTAATTCAAAAATACGATCTCATAAACAACAAACACTTATTGTTTTCTCATGTTCACCCACGGAACCCATTCAGTAAACCATGTTTTTTTACTATGAGGGTGCCGTATTTGTGGTACTAGCACAAAACACTGTGTTCCCTTCACATTTTCTAAAGGGTAAATTACCTTGACCTCCCCTGAGGTTTCTAACTTGTACGCTGACCACCCCTACTTTATCTGAAATAGCACTGACCTCCCCTAAGTTTTATATTTTAGTATCAAAAACACCCTTCATCCGATCGACGCGGTCTTCGGGGGACCCCTCAGGATCCCCAACCGCCGATCGAGTCGCCCATTCGCTCCAGTAATCAATTCCGTTGGGTATGGGAATCACCTCAATCGGACGGTCCTAAGTGCTCGATCCAAAATCACCCCATTTCGTTAAATTTTTTTGGATCGAGTACTTAGGATTGTCCGATTGAGGTGATCCGCCCGAAGACCCACTTGGAATTCGATTTTGGAATGAACAAACGGCTCGGATCGACCGTTGGGCACCCACAAGGGGGTCCACGGCGCCATCGGAACCCGCTTTGCATCGTTGAAGGGTGCTTTGATACTAAAAATATAAAACTTAGGGAGGTCGCTGCTATTTCGTGATAAAAAGGTGGTCATCAGACAAGTCAGAAACCTTAGGGGAGGTCAATGTAATTTACCCTTTTCTAAAAGTTTTTCAAAAAGATTATTTACCCATCTCTCATTTCTCCAATTATTATTCTCATTTCTCTCTCTAATTATTACACATCTCTCTAATTATTAATTTTTCCAAAAACTCATTCAAACACTATCTCAAAAATATTTCTCAAAAAATTCTTCTCAAAACTCTTAACCAAACAAAGTCTTATGGTTCCATGTGCATTCACTGCCAGTCCACCTGGTCCTAGTTTATATTTTATCATTTCACAAACAGAATAAATAAGAGTGGGTGCTGACACAGCGCTCCTCTGCCCACAGCTTTACAAAATCAATGTACATTTGTTAAATTTAACACTGACAGACACAACTTGTTTACTTTAACTAATATGCAAGGAAAAAAATACCCTCACTCACTTGCTTACTCGGTCATTTTGGACCATTTTTAGGTAATTGTTTGAATTTTAAGATTCGTTGAGAGAATTAATTTAGTCAAAAATCTTGTTAATTGGACATAATATGATTTTAAAATATACTTATGAATCTCAAGAGATTATCTTATTGATCCAGGTAGGTCTTCGACGTATAGGTTTGGTTTCTCCAAAAGTATTTGAAATCTTGTTGTGTGAAAAATAAAAATAAAAAACCTATGGCTCTATGTAGATACTTGATTCGGTCTTGTAATTTTTTTATTAAAAATTTAGCCTGGCTCCATCAAATAATTGTAGGCATACTATAGGTTTGATTTCTCCTAAAGTCTTTGAAATCTTGTCGTGCAAAAAAAAAAAAAACGTATGGCTCAATAATCAATATACATACTTGATTCGGTCTTCTAATTTTTTTTATTAAAAATTTAGCCTGGCTCAATCAGATAACTGTAGGCGTACTGGTAATCTTTTAATTTTTCATTCAGAATCTGGGCTTTTGGTAAATCACTTGAAAGAAGTTAGGTGAAAGCAGGAGCCAGGGACCTTACAGTGCAGGGGTGCATGATACGAGAGTAATGCAGCATTCCAATCGTCTACTCAACAATTGATGATCCGAATTTTAAAAAAACTTATCACTCACCAATTGATGATTCGGATTTTAAAAAGACTTTCTCGAAGAAGAAACTGCTCTTTCAGAAAAGAGTTTCTTAACAAAATTAATCTAACAATTTTAGACGGCTAAATTAATCTAACAATTTCAGACGGCTAAAATGTTGTAATACAACCTTGGCCTATGGGATCCCCCGATTTGTGCAACCGAATATGAGAAGATACTCATGTTACCTCGAAATGAGCAAAATAAAGTGGGATAAAAGCCAGCACCACATGAGCTCCTTTTTACCTGATTTTTGGTATACAAGTGTACCTAGGTCCAAGGGAGTTTTATTTTAAGGGGGAATTTTTGAATGAATTTTATGAGATAAAATAATAAATTTGATTTTAGTTGATGTTTTATGGAAACATGATAAAATTACCTTATTTTTTCAAAAGATAAAATCTAATGTAATAATATTTGGGGATAATATAGTGGGATAAAATCTAGTATGATAAAATCACCATTGTTTAATCTATTCGTAAAAGATTATGATAAAATCTAAGATGATAAAATCAAATAATTCATTAAAAAAACTCTCCCTAAAATTGTATTGATTTTTGTGTTCATATTTTTTTATGTGATATATTGTGATATAATGATTTGCCTTAATTTTTGAAAAAAAAAATACTAGTGGAATGGGGCCCAAGTGTTATTCAGTCAGGATGGAATAAGGTTGTGTTTGGTTTGGTTTTGGGTTTTGATTTTTGTAATGATTAGAGAGAGAAATAGCGGTAATAATTAAAAAATAGGTATTAATGATTAGAGAGAGATAAAGAGAAAAATAAAAATAATATTTAAAAATAAGGATAATAATTGAGTAATGATTTAGAGAACCGGTTCTTAAAAACCCGAACCAAACAAGTCCTAAAATCTCCTGTAATTCTACAGTTAAACATCACTTGGTACATGGATATACAAAAAATCTGGTACAATTGATTTTCAGTGGCAACTTATATGGTACTAATCTGGTCAAATTTTATTCAAACATCTCCATTGTTTGTGTCATTTTTTAATTTCTTTTAACTCTTAATGCGTATACATGTAACAAAATTAATCGAGAACTATCAAACAAGTTCTAGTAGTGTATTCGTTTAGAAATACACACTAAAAATTATTAAGCAATCCTAATATGACACAAATATCGAAAATAGACTAACAAACACGGCATAAATTAGCCGGACACCCAGAAATAAATATAAAAAGAAAAAAAAATTCACATGACGAGTGAGCCTATAAAATGTACGTACACATGCCAAGCTCGCAAATTGGACTGTGGACTGGACTCCACTTCACTCTGGAGATGTCTCTCCCTCTTGGCGCTTTCTGATTCTCTCTCTCTCTCTCTCTCTCTCTCTCTCTCTTCTTCCTAGTTCTCCTTACCCAATTCCTCTACCACCCAAAACGATGGAACTCGACGACAAGCTATTAAACGTCGCCCTCCTAATCCTCGGAACCCTTGCCGTCGCAAAACTCATCTCTACATTCCTAAACCCTAGATCGAACAAACGCCTGCCGCCGACCGTCGCCGCCTGGCCGGTCTTCGGCGGTCTGGTCCGGTTCTTGAAAGGACCGGTGGTGATGCTCAGAGAAGAGTATCCGAAGCTAGGGAGTGTGTTCACGTTGAACCTTTTGAACAAGAAGATCACGTTTTTCATCGGGCCAGAGGTCTCGGCCCATTTCTTCAAGGCGTCTGAATCGGATCTGAGCCAGCAGGAGGTGTACCAGTTCAATGTGCCCACATTTGGTCCCGGCGTGGTTTTCGATGTGGATTATAGTGTGCGGCAGGAGCAGTTCCGGTTCTTTACGGAGTCTTTGAGAGTGAATAAGCTGAAAGGGTATGTGGATCAGATGGTTATGGAGGCTCAGGTAGTACTTGATTTCTTTGTCCTTTTGATTCTGTTGGATTTTGATATTAAATTATTGGATTTATTACGACATTCGTCTTGTGGGACATGTCTATTTTTACGCGATTAATGATTTCACACGATAGCTCTTTTCACCGTTGTAAAGATCCCTGATTAGATCGTACACTGAACTTTTTTCCCTCGAATCAGTGTAAATGTTACTGTAATCACTAAATAATCCGAACAAAATCGAGCCTTATGTCCGGTTCGACTGCATGAATCCGTGGTCTCCATTGAGCTCTGTCGAGATCCGGTTCTCTGAAATTTGCCTTATGTCCTTATCAATTAGGTAAATCCGTTGTCTCCATTGAGTTATGTCGAGATCTTGTTCTGTGATATCTAGGAAAACAGTCTTTTCAAGCTACCGTCTCTAAGGTCATTTTGTGAACATTTTTTTTCAAAGATTGTTTTGTTAGTCCTATGATCCTATCCTTTTGCGAAGACATAATCTGATTACATGTCCATCTCAATATTTTTAATTCAGCTAGACTCCTCGCATGTTGTTTTTTAGTCCCCCAAAAGTGAGATGTGCTTAGTTAAAAGGAAAATATGAAACAAAAGAGTTGCATGCGAGTTGATGCACATAAATTAGGTAGATTTGCTTAACCGTAGCAAGTTTGCTCCTTTTCCATCAAAGATTCTATGGGACAGAAAATTCACTTCTGTATAGTCTTTTTTGCTGTGATTTACCTGGACCATTGAAAGAAGAAAAGAGCTGAGGTGACTCGTGTTCTGTTGTAATTCTTTCAAGTGACCTCTTTCTATCTCACTCTCTGTTAATATCGTAAAGACCATAGCATGCTTAATAATGTTTTTCGTCTCAATCCATCAAACTTTCGTCCATCTTTCTGCTGATTGATACAAAGTGAACCTCTAACCGAATTGATTTCAATCCAAGCTTAAGTAGCTTGGTTGGTATGACCCCCCTGCTTAGCGATCGTCAGGACCAATGAGCATTCTTGTTTTAGTCCTCAAAGTTCATTTGATTTAAGTGCCTCCAACACTCAACTATAAATTGCCTCCTCAAATCGTTTATTGTAAGATGATGTTTTCAAAAGGATTGGCTTCTTCTTAATGTCAGTAGTGAAAAGATCACCGAGTACAGACTTTGTGGTCCATTGCTTTTAAATTGAGCTGAAAATGTGCAGGACTACTTCTCAAAATGGGGTGATAGTGGAGAGGTGGACTTAAAATACGAGTTGGAGCATCTAATCATCTTGACGGCAAGTAGATGTCTCCTAGGCGAAGAAGTACGAAATAAGCTCTTTGATGACGTGTCTGCTCTCTTCCATGACCTCGACAGTGGGATGCTCCCCATTAGTGTTATATTCCCATACCTCCCCATCCCAGCCCACCGTCGCCGTGACCAGGCCCGCAAGAAGCTCTCGGACATCTTTGCAAAAATTATAGCCGCGCGGAAACGCACCGGCAAATCAGAGAATGACATGTTGCAGTCCTTCATGGACTCGAAATACAAAGATGGACGCCAAACTACTGAGCATGAGGTCACTGGATTGCTAATTGCTGCTCTTTTTGCTGGGCAGCACACCAGTTCCATCACCTCCACCTGGACCGGGGCCTACCTCCTTAGTAACAAGAAGTACCTGTCATCTGTGTTGGATGAGCAGAAGAATCTGGTGAAAAAACATGGGAACAATGTCGATCACGATATCTTGTCTGAGATGGAAGTATTGTATAGATGTATCAAGGAAGCATTGAGACTCCACCCTCCTCTGATAATGCTTTTGCGTAGCTCCCACAGTGACTTCAGTGTGAAAACTAGGGAAGGGAAGGAGTACGATATACCGAAGGGCCACATTGTTGCCACATCGCCTGCTTTCGCTAATCGTCTCCCTCATATTTTCAAGGATCCGGACACGTTTGACCCTGACAGATTTGCTCCCGGTAGAGAAGAAGACAAAGTAGCTGGGGCATTTTCATACATCTCTTTTGGTGGTGGCAGGCATGGGTGTTTAGGGGAGCCTTTTGCTTATCTGCAAATAAAAGCCATTTGGAGCCATTTGCTGAGGAATTTTGAGCTGGAACTGGTTTCACCTTTTCCGGAGATTGACTGGAATGCCATGGTTGTGGGTGTGAAAGGAAAGGTTATGGTGCGGTACAAGCGACGTGAACTTCCTATTAACTAACTGGAAGTGGGAAAACCTTGCTTTACTAGCTCCATTGGCAGACAAATTTAAATTAAACACTTGTTCTCTTAGGTTATTGGTATTGGGTTTTCGTCGTCGTTTCATTTGTGTTTTCACTATATTCCATTTGTGCTCGAACTCTTTAGCAATGTTCTTTTTGAAATGTGATATCTTGCTTGTCTTTTATTCATGATGTTGCTAATTTGGCGCTCCTTGTTTTGGTTTTTTTTTTTTTATTCTCCAAGCCATTGAGGTTTTGTTTAGTCAAGGTATTCATCTGACGATGACTCTTAAAATTCAAAGTAAGGTTCCTTTGGATTTATGTGTTCAAACTAGTGATTATGGGTAACAAAGAAAGCAACGTTGAATATGGGTGTTAAAATTTTTTAGTTTGGTGGCTTGGGGTGTTCATTTGTAGAGTACATTACGTTAAAATTATCTTATGCCCAACTATGATGTATTCATAAACAACCCAGCATGCGTACATACACACACATGTATGTACGCGCACGAACACATTCTGACCGTCCATTTCAAGAATCGACAATCCGGATTTATAAATAAATAAATAACTCTTCCATGTAAGAGTTAACTCTTACATGTAAGAGTTTTTTAAAAATCCAAACCGTCGAAAACACGCACGAACGGTCAAGATGCACGGTCTGTGCATATTCCATACGCGTGGCGTGCATACACATCAAATTTTTTATTCATAAATGTACGTGAAACTCCAAGCCTAGGGTGTTCAATTGACTACCCATGCCATACCATGAAGATAGACTTGAATTTTCTCACTCTCCCTCTCACTCTCCCACATATAACAGTGTAAAAAGCCCAGTGGCCCAAAGCCTGCGTGTGCCCGATGAAATTTAGCACGGCCTGGGCCCGATGTTAGCCTCGCCATAGGCCCACCCGATTCCTTTGGGTAGGGCTTGGGAAAGAGGTTTCGAAGCCCAGCCCAATGGGCTACCTGATTGGCCCGGCCCTAAGCCCAAAAAAACCGTTTCAATTAGCTCCGTTTGTTTCAACGTAAAATATTTTACAATAAAAATTATTTTCATGGAAAATCTTTTACTTGTAAACCATTTTTTGGACTTCTGCTTTTGGGTGTTTGGTTGGTTCTTAAAAATAGAGCTTTGCACTTCGATTACGAAAAATTCCCACATGGACAGAACTTCAAACCAAGGAGCTGACGGGTGAAAGTGGTGTATGAGCTAGTCCGAGCCCCTATTGTATATACAGGAGGCATGTGGGAGAGAGAATTTCATTCCAAGAGAAATATTTCGCGTAACCTGGTTTGTATTAATGTACCATTCTTTTTTCTTCTTTTTTTTGGCGAAAGAGAGAATTTCATTCCAAGAGAAATGGATACAAACTACCGGGAAAAAAAAACACAACAACAACAACAACAACAGAATAATAAAAACATACAGAATAACATAAAATAGAACCAAAACAAATGAAGGATATATATCCAACGAGAGCTTGCTTCGATCGTTAGATGTCTCTGATCAATGTACGCTATCAAATCATTGTTGTCCTGGTAACTCCATGAATGATGAAACATCCATATAGAAATTGTCTGATACTATAAAGCAAATGACTGTTGCACCCATAGTTGAGAGTTCCGCGGCATGGTCTGGCGTTGTGCAACTAATGGCCGCGACCAACTACAGAGCTCTAAAATCGATAAAGAAAATGCTCATTCATGGTTTGTAATTTGTATAATGAAAAAAAGTTTTTTTATATAATAGCTTTTACACACGTTATTTAATTATGTTCCACACATTTTCTTGAAGTCATGCACTCAGTAAACATTTTAATGAGATTCATATAATCAGTATATTCTTCATTTTTAAGTCATTAAAAGATGAGCTTTTTAGAGGCTGGCCCTATAATTAAGGTTCGGGAATAAAGAAAATTGATGTTACTCTATCAGCGTCTGATTCACTAGAAAATTGAGCTTTTTAAAGAAAACTAAGTCTTTAGAGCACTTTGTCTGTTTAGAGAATCTAGTGAATCAAACGCTGATAGAGTTGTATGATAGCATATTCTCCGAGATATACTTACCGTTCATTTTTTAATAACAAATGTTGTCTGATCATGTGATTATTGAAATCTGATAAAATCTTTTTTTTCATAAAACTAAAGTGCTTGACAAAATTTTAAAAAGTAAATGGTTTGAATTGTGATGATATTATCTAAAAATGTCGTTTCAAGGTGCACTATCATCCCATAGTGTATGCTTTGTTGTGCAACAAGAATTGAAGTCTCTTTCGGAGCCGGCTTATACAAGACTTTGGTCCAATTTTAAATGTGTTTCCACTGCTTGAAGGTAGTAGGACTTATGTTTCAAAAACAATTTAAGATGTACGGAGATTGGCAAGAAGAAAACAAGTAGTGATATATTTATGTGATGAATAATGTTAAAACTCTACAGCAGCAAATCTCACCTCATGTTAACTCAAACTAAAATAAAGTGCTAGCATCACATAATCTGTTGACCACTTCAGTTCCATTTCCACACAATATGTGTGGTTGGGAAGAGGCCTGGAACAAGGGCATTGAATGATTTTTTTTGTAGGGTACTGAATGATTTTTAGGAGAGAGATAGTCGGCCATGACACGATAGGCCCCTACGTTGAGAAATCACTTGATGTCCTTGGAGCATCACTTTGTGGTGCCTCGGTACCCTTTTCTATTGCATTTTATGTGTTATCTAAGGCAAGGTGCGTACGTTCCCCACAAATGTGTGATAAAAAATGAGTATGGGCACCGCGTACCACTTTTTTTTTTGAAATAGAAAACTTCATTGATATCAAATTAGAAAGTACAACCATACTCATGCCAACCAACATCAAAAAACAAAGTAGCGGAGAAATGAACAAGACCAATAAAACACCGGAACCAAGATCGATCAAATACTCTATCCTGGATTTTAAATATTCAGAAAACTAACCTTCAAAGCCACACACACGAACAACTACACCCGCAAATACAAAAGATAAATAGCTAGAGCCAAGGGTAAGTCAGTGGAAAGCATGGCGTTGAGGAAAACCATATACAGTGTCGACACATCTATCTCTATGACCCATTTTACGCTTGGTCCGAGTGAAGGTTGGAAAGAGCCAACCAAATTGGAGGCACTAGAAAGTGGCCTAGTGAGCTTCTGCACATTTAGTGTAATAGTTTGCACATTTAGTATAATAGTTTGTACATTAGTTTGGTATCTCTAGCATTACTCATATGGTCTCTCTCTCTCTCTCTCTCTCTCTCTCTCTCTCTCTCTCTCTCTCAAATAATCTTCTTCTCAACTCCAATTTCACTTCTCATTTCACCAACTCCAAACTCCTCAATTTTTGTTTCTTAAAACCCTACTTCACCTCTCACTCACTCAATTCCGCCCACAATTTCTCATGGGCGGAGAGAAGTAAAATCAAGTGGAGTCACTTGACCCAATCAACTTTTATGAATGTGTATTATTGTAATAAATTTTAGATTAACTTGTAAATTTGATCCCTTTGGAATTTAAAAATACCCCAAACATTCTACGCCCCAAACATTCAGTTAAAATAAAATAAAAATATGCATTTCTACAACGCTATTACTTTCTGATTTTGTTGCAAGAGGATCAACAGACAAATGACATACTTTGCTTATGCATGCAATGAAAGGGCATCTTTTTAGTACATCAAAAGATTCTACGTATAATTTACCATTTTCAAAAATATTTCAAAAATACTGCATGACGTTAGAGGTTTTTTTAGATTAAATTTATCTCCTGCCTATGATAAGATTGATTTTTAAACAATTATACGGTATAAAAATAAATATGTGTCATCTACTATTTCAGATAAATTTTGGTCTCTCACTGCTCAGATTCCTGACTCCGCCCTTATAATTCCTCATTCAACTCCTCACATGTAGACCCATTTTCTCACACGGAAAAAATGGAAGTGGAGGACAAGCTACTAAACATAGGCCTCCTAGTCCTCTTAACTCTCGTTGTCGTAAAACTCATCTCTTTAATACTAAACCCTAGATCTCCCACCCGCCTTCCTCCGGTTATCGCCACGTGGCCGGTCTTCGGCGGTTTAATCCGGTTCCTAAAAGGACCGGTTGTGATGCTAAGAGAAGAGTACCCGAAACTAGGGAGTGTGTTCACGTTGAACTTGTTCAACAAAAAGATCACTTTCTTTATCGGGCCTGAGGTTTCGGTCCATTTCTTTAAAGCTTCCGAATCTGATCTGAGCCAACAAGAAGTGTACAAGTACATTGTGCCAACCTTTGGGCCCGGAGTGATTTACGACGTTGATTATAGCGTACGGCAGGAGCAGTTTCGGTTCTTTACTGAGAGTCTAAGGGTTAACAAGTTGAAAGGTTTTGTGGGTCAGATGCTTATTGAAGCTCAGGTACTTCTTTCTTGGTTTGAAGCTTTTTTTATTGTGTTGTGTTGGTATACACTGTTTGATTTAAGTCACATAAGGAGCGCAAGTGGAAAAGAGTTTTTAAGAGTGTTTAAGCTTCTAATCCGGACTTTTAATTTTCGGACTTTTTATACGAAAAAATTTTGACGATCCGATCCGTCCAATGTGTTCAGAAGGTGTTTTCAAGGGTCCACGCCAAAAATATTGAAAAAAAAACACCGGGAAGGGCTTGATCCAAGTAGTTTTCGCTAAAATATATAAATACAGTTTTTGCAAAAATTGCTTGGATCAAGCCCTTCCCGGTATTTTTTTTTTGAAGATTTTTTCGCGTGGTCTATTGAAAACATCTTCTGAACACATTGGACGGATTAGATTTTTCAAAAAAAATTTACAACACAAAAAAAAAACCTATTTTTTTTTATTTCTGGAAGTGTGAATAAGAAAATTTCCCTTTGAGATTATTTTGAAGTAGTACTAAAATTCACGAGAACAAAGATGGCTTCGGATCTTCTGTCCCTATTACCTTTCTGAGTGCTTAAATAATGCCATGTGCCCATCAACACAAACAAACCAAAGAATTATCCACACCCAATCCTCTCTCTAATGCAAGATCCCTCACTTGCGAAACCACTGTTCTTGTTCCTTCCTTTTCGAAAGCAGCTTTGTAATTATGTCCTCGAGTTGGTCGTGAATGGGCTCACCCTAAGATTAATATTAATAAAGGGAAAAAAAATTAAAATTGCAACGGCAATGAAAGATACCAAGAGAAATGATGTGAAAATCTCATGTACTGTAATTGGGATGTGTGGAAAGGGTATTTTAAGATACTGTACTAAAATTCTCGAGAACGAAGATTGAGAGCAGAAGCAGAGGGTCCTACGAAAAGATTATGTGTTCATGTTTAACTTATTGAACAAAAATATCACCATTTTTATCGACCTGAGATCTCGGTCCATCACTTTAAGGCTTCTAAATCGGATCTAAGCCAATAGAAGGTACCAATAGGGTGTAAAGTGCGAGCTGAGTTTCATAGTGTTCGGGCTCTACTTGTTTAATAAACGAGCTAAAAACTCGAGCTCAAGCTAGTTCGTAAATGAGACAAGCCCTTAATGAGCCAATCCACACTAATTTATTTAGCAAGTCTTCATAAGAAAGCCGACTTTTGCGAGCTCGTTTACTAAACAAACCTCTAACTCGAGCTCAAGCTCAGCTCGATTATTGACAAGCCATAGCAAGCCGAGCCACTAGCTACTCGCAAACTACTCGGTTCATTTGCAATCCTATGTACCAGTTCAGTGTGCCTATGTTTGGACCCAGCGTGGTTTTCGGTGTGGTTTATAGTATAACGCAGGAGCAATTCCGATTCTTTTTTAAGGGGTGTTTTGGAAAAAATAATCCACTTAGTTATTTTTTTGTTCTTATTCAAAAAAAAAAATTGCATTTGTTTGTTTCGCGACGATTTTTTTATAGATTATTGGTTCGTCTCATCGAGAAGAATTAAAAAGTAAAAAATTATGATAAATTTTTTTTAAAAAGTTCACTAAAGACAAATAATCCAATTTTTTTATGAATTATTGGATTATTTTTGTTTTTATTCACAAATATTTAAGTTTGAATGACAATTTTTACTTTTGAGAGTGAATAAGTTGAAGGGTTATGTGGATCAGATCAGATGGTTATGGAAGCTCTGGTATTTGATTTGTGCTTTTCTATTATTCAGATCAGCTTTTGGGTTTTATTATTTTTGTTTTGTTCGGTACTTTTAGCGCACACTTTAATTATTTTTTGGTCCAATTCCATCATTCACTTGCGGGAGTGATTAAACCTGTCATACTAAGGTCTATGGACTAATCACATAAACGTGTTTATAAATATTGTTGGATTATAGTGATTATGGTCGTGTGAATCGGACTGGGTAATTCTACTTATACGCCTCTAAAATGCCCCACTTAAAAGTAAGAGTGGATTCCATAACATATTTCGACAATTCAAACTGTTTTCATTTTGTAGGTCTTGACTAAGTGTTGTTTGGTCTGGTTTAGGCACTTTTCCAAATCAAACCGTATATTTTGGTTTGTCTTACCACCCTGTATAACATTCCTCAGGACAAAAGGCATTATTTGATGTCACCAATGCCTCCGACACTTAGACAAGAAGTTGCCTTAGGCTTTTGTTTAGTCCTGCTTCTAGTGATTCGACCATGATGGTGATTTGGTTTCCATCAAGTAGACATGCTGCCATTGTTTCCTTGCTCGAGATTCAGTTGTTTTGCGTTCCTCTTGTTTTCTGTATTCCCTTTCAGCTTAATTCAACTTTTGTAATGAAATATTCCCATTCGAAAAATAATAATTCGAAGTGTTTCTTCTGCCGTTATCAATCATGTACGGTCACGCAGAATATTGTGTCTGGTCTTGTATCTTGATATTTTATACATAGCATTATTAATTGATCTAAAAAAGACTAAGAAGTCGACTCCCTAAATCATATATCTGATGATTAGTAAAAGATTCAGAAAGTGTAAGAAACAGTAGCCGACGGCTGAGATCCTCTAAATGTACCAGTCGGTGTAACCGAGTGGATCTCAGCCATCGGCTGCCGTTTCGACTTTCGTGTGCCTTTTCATGTTTTCTTTTCCTGTTTCGTATCACCCCTCTAAAACATTACAGACCCTTTGATAAAAAAAATTTTAAAAAAAATTAATGTGAGCTGAAACTGGGCAGGAATACTTCTCAAAATGGGGTGATAGTGGTGAGGTGGACTTAAAATACGAGTTGGAGAATCTAATCACCTTGACAGCAAGTAGATGTCTACTAGGCGAAGAAGTGCGAAATAACCTCTTTGAAGACGTGTCCGCTCTCTTCCATGTCCTAGACAATGGCATGCTCCCCATCAGTGTTGTCCTCCCATACCTCCCCATCCCAGCCCACCGCCGCCGCGACAAGGCCCGCAAGAAGCTCGAAGAAATCTTCGCCAAAATCATAGCCGAGCGCAAACGCACTGGCAAATCAGAGGAGGACATGTTGCAGTGGTTCATGGATTCAAAGTACAAAGACGGGCGCGAAACTACCGAGTCTGAGGTCACTGGATTGCTAATTGCTACTCTCTTTGCTGGGCAGCACACCAGTTCCATCACCTCCACCTGGACCGGGGCGTACCTCCTTACTAACAAGAAGTACCTGTCATCTGTGTTGGATGAGCAGAAGAATCTGTTGAAAAAACACGGGAAAAACGTCGATCACGACATCTTGTCTGAGATGGAAGTGTTGTATAGGTGTATCAAGGAAGCATTGAGACTCCACCCTCCTCTGATAATGCTTTTGCGAAGTTCCCACAGTGACTTCAGTGTGAAAACTAGGGAAGGGAAGGAGTACGATATACCGAAGGGCCACATCGTAGCCACGTCGCCTGCTTTCGCTAATCGTCTCCCTCATATTTTCAAGGATCCGGACACTTTTGACCCTGACAGATTTGCTCCCGGCAGAGAAGAAGACAAAGTATCCGGGCCATTTTCGTTCGTCTCTTTTGGCGGTGGCAGGCACGCATGTCTAGGGGAGCCGTTCGCATATCTGCAAATAAAATTGATTTGGAGCCATTTGCTGAGGAACTTCGAGCTGGAACTGGTTTCACCTTTTCCGGAGATCGACTGGAATGCCATGGTTGTGGGTGTGAAAGGAAAGGTTATGGTGCAGTACAAGCGCCGCGAACTTCCTATTCACTAACTGGGAATGGAAAAGCTTTTTCTTCACTCTCTCCATTGGTGAGGCAAGTTTAAATTGAACACTTGTTCTCTTAGGTTATCAATATGTAAATTTTGTTGTCTTTTGACTTGCGTTCTCGCTCTAATCTGTTTGTGCCCGAAATCTTGAGCAATTTTTCATTCTGATTTGTGTTATCTTGTTTCTGTCTTTTTATTCATGATGTTGGTATTTTGGCGTACCTTGGTTTGGTTTTTATTCTCCAAGCAATTGAGGACAACTTAGCATGTCGAGAACCATTTTTACATGCAGCACCTGAAACCTCACAAACTGCTTCGATCATCATTCTGGTGTTGAAGCACGAACATATTCTTTCTTTTCAAAAGTCTTCCTTGCGTGATTCTCTGCAAGTCTTTTCGTTGCATATATAGCATTTTTTAGTGGGTCCGCTAAAAACCAACTCCATTCCATATGTTAAGATGCTCGATCCAAACTTTCATTTTTTTCTTTTTTCATCCAAGTCATTCAAAAATGAAAGTTTGGATCAAGCATCCACACATATCAGATGGAGTTGGTTTCTCGCAATCCCACTTGAAATGTGTTTTTAAAATTTTTAAGCGGCTTAGATTAGCCGTTTGAGATCCGTACCGGGCCTCGTAGGGCCTTTCTTGCATGATTCCTTGCAAATCTTCCTTATACATATCATTTTTGCAGAGGTTAATATTAACGAGACCAATTTTTTGGAAATAAAGACTTAACATGAAACTCAAAACATATGCAACACGGATCTTATTTGATAGATATCAATTAGCTTTATTATACAAAGCTTTCAAAATAATAAATACCGTTGCAAAATAAAAGATAGTAATTGACAAACCAATTGTGTTGGAAAAAATTCTTTTTAAGGGTAAAACTGAAAAGTGAACCTACTTTGATGGATGTTTTTAGAAATGGAATATATATTTTGAAATATCCCAAAATGAAAAGAATGACCAAAAATTTGGAACAGAGAAGAGACCATGTACGGCAGACTCTCTTCTGCGTGGAAGTTTTTTTTTAAGATGGGAGACTATGGACCACATTAGTAGTTTGTTTTACTATCGGTCTATAATGTAAAAAGGCTATTAGATTAGTTAATATAGGTTTTGACATTTGATGACAAAGCTTGTCTACGAGTAGAAATGTCTTTCATCTGTATTAGGATGTACCAAAACTATCTCGTAATAACACTTTTAAGTTGAACCACGACAGTAAGTTCAAAGCATCTATTATTCATTGGTTACCAAAACATCCTGATCAAAAACAAGAGTTCTCTGCGATTCAGCTCAAACTTTAAGTTGCAGAAGATAGAGGAGAGCTTAAATGTTCAAAACCTGCAAAACAACTTCACCAAAAATAGAAGACGTCAGAAGATGGCCAGTGAGTTTTCGGAGTCTTGTATTCCACTTGATCTCATACTATATTGACCATTGTAAAAACTACCATAGATAAGTCAGAAGATTACAGGGCTTTTCCTTCTCTAAAAGTGGAAAACGAAATGAGAGTGTGCTC
The DNA here is from genome assembly GCA_022606695.1 of Vaccinium macrocarpon. NCBI lineage: Eukaryota > Viridiplantae > Streptophyta > Magnoliopsida > Ericales > Ericaceae > Vaccinium > Vaccinium macrocarpon. The sequence continues at coordinate 28,920,124 of CM040170.1, forward strand.
AGGCTACATTGAGGCAGTACATGCCAGTCTATGCCTCTATTTCAAACGTACATCCGCGTTCAGTACATACAAATATAAAATTGTACACATGAAGTTTCCATCTATGCGTATGCGTGTGCGTGAAAAGAGAAACTTCATCGCATGTAGACATTAAGGTTAACAAAGATGGTAAAGCCCCTTCATATTCCCGCTCCTGAGCAAAATCAAACAAGAAAACTTGCAAGGCAAACCTGAAGCTTCTTCCGATCAGGCAAGATTTTTCATAGTCATAGCAAGATGGAATGACAGATAATTAGTTTGGTATGATCTTCAGGAGCTCAATGTCAAACAGAAGAGTTTTGTCTATCAATCCTTGGTTCCGCAGCACAAAATCCAAGGCCCTTTGGCCCTGTAAAACACAATAAGCACCTTCATAAGAAGTCACACAAGGCAAATTCATCACCAGCAAAAACTAAGAGCAAAATGCTACCGAAAATGTTGTTGGTCTTGGCCCACTCTTGTTGTAGTCATTACCAGGATACCCCAATTCTGGAGGGACTATGATCCTGCAACATCACCCAGTAAACTGTAACATGTCATCATACGTAATGGATGCGTGGGAGAAAAATACCTATCTGTAACATGTCTTGGGCAAGTCGGGATTCATGAACCGGAATTCATGAACCAGGATCCACAAGAACCTATGTAACAAGAATCCTTCCAAGACTGACAAATTCAGTTGGACATTCACCTCACAACCGTATTATGAAATAACTTAACATCATGCATATACTCCAAAAATATGCATGAAATGCCCTAAGACACTTTGTAAACACTATTTATCCAAATAAGAAATATACAACTAAATTTCAATATTTTGGCATATCCTCTTGTTATTGAGCTGGAAAATCAGACACTTAATTCACATAACCCTTAGAAAAAATAGAAGGTCCTTGTATATATTATCTTACAAGTCTATGCATCAACACTTAAACATGGCATTAAATATCTCATTTCTGCTATGTTCCATAAACAAACTATGGTGTCATACTTAGTAGGGGCTAGTAAAATTCATGTTCCACTATCATGGACAGTAATGCAGGAGTGAGTTTGTTAGTTGGATAACTTCTCAAAGACCCATGCTCAAAACGGGACAATAAAGTCAATGAGGTCAAGTTGGCATATACGGCACCTTCTAATGCCTCCCAAAGCCATGCCCGCAATAGCTTCCTCAAAAGCTGGTATTACCTGAACATTTCAAAGAAGTACAACATACCATGAGAAGCCTCCATGATGACTTCCAGACTTATGACCTAAGTTAATAGAATCCTCTGAATTTGTGTAGAATCAAATCAACAGAGCTGATGATTTCATTTAATATGAAATTATTTGTGGGTAATCCTGTTATATAATGCAGAAACACCAATAAAATGATGGCAAAAGGGAATTTTCGAAAACTTGGGGAAGAGGGTCAAGACTATGAAACATAGATCATGACATCAACTTGGCTAGCAACCAGCCTTCCAAAGGAACTGATGGAAGGAAAATTAGAAATTTTCAAAATCAGATCTACCCTGTTGAAATCACTACGATATAAACCAAGATGTGACATAACCAAGCATCAATGCATACCAAGATAGAAGAAAAATTATTTCGTTAGCTGAAAAGAGAGAGCTAAAGAGGGAGAAATGGAAGTAATTTTTCCTGTTCATTGCTTGCTAGCAAGCCAATACTCTCCAGCATCTAAAATTGGAATCAAACTTCTCACCTGTTGAGATCCCACTGTAAATTTGTAGAAGTCTTTGTCATCCCCCTGCATAGTAATAACAAACAAACATAACTCTAAGACCAAGTTTCAGAATGATCAGTTATCAAAAAACAAAAACCATAGTAATACTTCAAAATTTATCATTTGAACATTAATCTTCTCCCGCAAATGTACTGATTAAGTTTTCATAATCAAGCCTTTTTACTGTATCTATCAAATAGACAATAAAGCCAATCTATTTAATCTTTATTGAGGCATTGTTGACTGGAAATAACTTTTAATTTTGAAAAGCTTTTTTTACAGATGCAACTGTAATCGATATATGTAAGGGCCTTAAATATTTGGCCTATTTTCACGTGTAGTAGACCTAAAAAAAAATAATTAGACCTAAAATAATTGGACATAATAGGCCTTAAATATTGGCCTATTTTTATGCCATAAGCCAACTTTGAGAATGATCTGTTCATGAAAATACAAGCATGCACTACCTCAAAGGAACCACCCTTAGTCTTGTTTCGGGCTTCGAATATACGGCCATAGTATCCAATGGTGTAGCCATCCCAGTCAACCTAGAAAAAATAAAAAATTAGCTGAGCGGTAATTACACAAGTTTCTACAAAAGTTCTTCATTCTATGTTCACCATGCACCTTATCTCCTTTCAAATGTGTTCAACTAACAAGGCTTCCTAATTGTAAAGCCATGCACAAGAGTATTTTAGCTTACCACTACTGTATCTCCAACCTTTGGTATGGGGCCACTTCCTACTCGCAAGTCCTGCATTCTTTTTATAGTTTGGAGTTACAAAATGATTAGAACACGACCATGTAATAAGATCATCAGAGATTCAGAATGAAAGCTTCACAAATGTGCATCCCAATAGGTGACCTTATACTGGAGACCTGAGTCTGTTTCAGTGTAATCTGGGTACCGCATTTTTGTCTTGCCATAATCCTTTCCCCTTAGTGCTGGCACTGTAATGCACAACGAAACAAAATGCCAAAGGTAAAGTTATCCCACCCAAATTAAGTTGCATATGTTAATCATCCAATCATTACAGCGCATGTACCAATAAAGTGAACAACAATAATGTTGTGCCCAGGGGTCACTCACACACACAACACACATACGAAATCAGAGAAAGATTTCCACTCTATATATAAATCAAACATCTACACAAAGCTACCTAAAAAACTCTGTGGGAGCCCAAACGAGCTCCCCTATCACCAAACCTCAGCCTCTCTGCTACATTGCAAACCCACTCAATCAAAGAGCACACACAGCAATATATAGGGAAGGAAGAGTGCCAAAAACGTCACACATGAGGTCAAAACACAGACAACCCAACCCCGCAAGGGGAACACTCAGTCCCACACAATGGGAGACCCCAGACCTCATTTCAACAAATAATAATAATTCTTCTATTTAAGCAAACAAAAGTACGCACAGTGTTGACTCCCTATAGGTACTAGATTAGTTTACCTAGATTCCCTGCACCTTACGCGCTGTAAACATCAATCAACGCAAAAAAAAAAATCAGACCAAGTGCCAAATGTCAAAATATGATGCTAAATGGATGAGTTGCAAGATTTATTACTTGACACAATCAAATTCAGCATATGCACAAAATCATCTTGAGGCTGAATTCTTTCGGTTCATAACATAAAAAATTACCTCAGCTTCAAAAGTCAGGAACCATGCACGCGAGGGGTAACACAACATGCAGCTAAATTGCCAAACAACAAAGCCAAATGTGCAGAAGTCAGGTAACAAAACACAAAAATCAACCAGACTGGAAACTACATGCCAAAAGATTGGGAGGAACCCATTTTATCTTTCAATTTTATGCAAAAGAAAGAAGGAGCAGAATTAATGGATGTGGTGAGTCCGCAGCTCCAATATATCAGATGGAAGAGGGAACTTTTGCAGCATACTCAAATTCATACACCAAAAAAATGGAACCATGAAGACTACAGCAGCAACCAAATGAAACAGTCTTACTAAACTTAAGGCACTGTTTGGTTCACTAAAAGGAAAATGTAATGGGCTAACTCTTCCCTCGGAAAACATGCATTATGAATGGAATCATCATTCACCCAATTGAGGTGAATGGATGTTCCATTAGGAGGTCAATGAATTATCATTCCAACAAACAAAAAGGGGGAGAGTGAAAATTACTGTCGGCAAATTCAGAGGCCACAGCTACCCCATCCTTAGAAGAAGTGTCCCAAAAGACTGATGATAACAATCCAACTGACGATAACCTTAGAACGTCTCTTCGCTTGAAAGCTGCTCCACGATCTGCGGACGAGGAGAGACTAGCATCTTTCAACATGAAGAAGAAGAAGAAGAACAACAAGTAAATTGCATGCTCAATCAGGTTGTGTGTCCCCCCTATATTTTCCGATTAGTAGTTTTATTCATATTTCGTGGATTAATCATTCATTATGACCAAAAAAAAATTCACTTAAATGATTTTATTTTTTTAGTTTTTAAAAAGACACTACGATTGTCTGCCTTTTCCAAACCTTTATTCAACTTCAGCTACATTTTTATCAGCTTCTAATTTCTCTCCGTCAAGAACAAAATCACTAAACATCAATAACGGCCATTGTGACTTGGGAATATTTGTCGGGGGGGGAAACTTATTATTAATTAAGTAAAAATTCAAAGAAACTGAATACAGAAGTAGAGTTACTGACCAAAAAAGCTCGATGATTCCTCAGGAATTCTACATAGCAGTCTTGTCATCGCAGGTTTTCGAACACATTTGGGCCGTTTAGGAGGACGAGGCCACACCTGAAAGTTCAACACTTACTCCAACATTAACAAATCAACGAAAAGAGTACAAGAAAATATATTTTAAAAAAAATAAAACCAAATTAGGAAGAGAATAAATCACGAAATCTCTAAACAAACCCAGCCGAGCTTTGAAGTATTCGACCTCGGGCATCGGCTCGTTCAAAACTTGTCTAGCTCGAGCTAGAGTGGAGCCCAAATAATCGAGCTTGAGCTCGGCTCGTGTAGCATCGGAATCGGTTCGTTTACTGCTCTGTAAACGAGCCGAGCCACTACAACGACGGGAACGCCAAAAAGAGCATTGAGGTGAAAGGAGATGGAGCGGCAAGGTCCGTAAGGATAGAAAATTGAATACAACAATACAAAGATAGTTCAGTTATTCGAAATGGTGTAATTAACCGTCGTATACCTTGGTAACTTTTCCGACGGACAAAGTTTCGGCGGCGGAAATTGACGCCATCAAGAAGTTCACCTCTTTACTCTGCTACACACACCGCCAACGAGAGAGAGAGAGAGTGAGAGAGAGAGAGGTTTCCAGGAAGTGGAAGAAGGGTGGGGCAGGGTTTCGCGCGGAAGATAACGGCCTCAAATTTTCTGGATTTCTCTTCATTGACCGTTCCACCCCTACCATAGAGTATATTATTCATTTATTTGTGTTACTCGAGACCGGGTTCGTGTTTCTTTTCTAGATTAACTGACTTTAAGGATTTTAAAGTTTTGTCTTTATTCAAATATTTGTTGCATTCGGTAATTTCACGTCAAATTTTTTATGATTACATTTTTTTTTTACAAGGGGATTCAAAATTGGGTAAAATTATAATTTTTATTAAAATATTTTAGCAAATATTCAAGAAAAGATAGCTTAATCCGGCTTTGAATAATATCAAAACTTCAAAATTCTTAAGTCATTTGCTCTGAAGCGGAAAAGCTCCGTCAAAATAAGTTTATTGCGGATCTGGGGTGGGTGCTATGCAGCAGGTGTTGTGCGAAAAAACTACGCCGTTTTGCTTGATTTTTGTGCACTTGCTCTGAAACGAAAAAGCTCCTTCAAAATAAGTTTATTGTGGATCTGGGGTGAGTGCAATGCAGTAGGTGTTGTGCGTCATGTTGTGCGACAAAACTACGCCGTTTTGCTTGATTTTTGTGCACACCTCCAAAGCTTCCTAGAGCCTTGTTTGGAGGAAAAAAAAAACCATTACAAAGTGCCTAAACCTAAAGTGCCGAAACTCTGAACCCGAAGTGTCTAAACTCGAAGTGCCTAAACTCACTATATCCTACCCCAAAGAGCCTAAATTTCCTAAAATTGAATCCCAAAATTAAACACCAAAACTAACTCTTCAAACAAGGCCCTTGGATATACCAAGAAAATGAGCAAAACGACGTAGTTTTGTTTCACAACACAGCGCACAACACCTACAGCACAGCGCCCTCCCCCAGATTGGTTTATTGCATAAATAAATCAAAGTTTGTACTTTCCTTGAAAATTGTTAAGTTTTCAAATTGAGATCAAACAATCTAAAACGAGTTCAGCTCACCTCATAAACATCTTACGCTTGAATATATTTTTTAAACTCGTTAAAGTTTCAAACAAAGCTCAAAAAAATGTAATACTTGCCTTGTTTGGCTCATTGATCTCTCTACGTGCATCAATCATAAAAACCCTGAAATTAATGAGTGGACATATCTCCATGGGTCCAGAGAGTCTCCTCTTTTTGTTGGCGGTCAAAGTCAAATGTGCAATCCCAAAATGCGCCCATTATTTATTGTCTTGCTCTCACTCGACCAACCCTTAGAGGTTTCTGACTCCGTGTCACACATATAGCCACAGTCACAACCCAATTTACCATTGTTTTGCAGAAAGAGAGAAGGGAGCATATCTCAGAGTCACACTACATTTTATATCCCGTCCCCCAACGACAGTCTACATGGTGATCCTAAGTATATAAGGAACCATGCAAGCTACTGGTAGTCATTTTGGATGAATGGCTAAAGTGGCCACCAGGTAAAATCCCGTACAATATCATGGTGACTTTGGTCACTAGGGAAAGAGTCCTGGAAAATATCGTAGTGACCCTAGTGCTTAATTCCTTTGCGGGCACCATGCCATAAAGGTAGAGATTGTGAAACCCTAGTGCTTAATTCCTTCGTGGGCGCGATGCCATAAAGGTAGAGATTGTGATACCCGTCTCACATTGACTTTCTACGTTGGTGATCCTGACTATATAAAGAACTATATAAGCTACTACTACGGAGTGCTAAACTTGGACTTAAGTATTTTGGACCGTATAATTTTCAACAAGTTACTAGGCTAGTAGTTTACATGGCGCATTACAAATATATTTACCACTATTGATGTCTGCAGATGCTTGTACCACCTGCTCATTTTTCACCACCAAAAACATTTCAAAGGACTTAAAAACCAAAGTGGGACCATACCAAATAGAAGTTCTCACTTGCATAGAAGCTGATAAAATCCACAAAACCATATCCTCACACTCAACAACCTTTACAACAGGAAGAAGCCCCATATATCCTTTATTAAGTTGTCATTGACAATACCAAAAAGAAAACCGACCACAGAAGGGAAGTTACAGGCTAACAAGCTTAAGAGACTTCGCCTTCTCTTGCAGACTGTCAAGCAGGCTGTCAAAGCTCTTCTTGAAAGAATCCACTCCCTCGAGTTCAAGCTGAGAGCCAACGTATCCCCAATCAATCCCCAACTTCTCAAGGGCGCTATATATGCCTTCAGCTTCAGATATGTTTGAATCGATTGTCCTTGAGACCGCGCCATGGTCGATAAAAGCTTGAAGAGCTTGGTCGGGCATGGTTGAGACCTACATGAGAGAAAGAGGCGACAACCAAAATTAGATTTACTAGAGTGAAGGCGGTAAGTTTTTTGAACCCAGAAATGCACATGATCTGGGCACCAACAGCCCTCTGATTCCGGAAGCCATGGCTGCCTCATACGGATCTGATATTGCATCAGTTGTGTAGGATATTCGGGTGAGGCAAACCAATTGGAGGATTTGAAAGCGCAGTTTTGTTTGTAGAAATACTAATGCAGTCGCTAATTGCTTGGCAAAGAGAGGTTAAGGCTCTGGTACTTGGGAGACCTACCGTCCTTCGCAGCTATTCTCTTCTTTGCAGAAGCATGGCTGATTTAGTTAATGTCGTGAGATGAATTTTCACCATCACTAGAATTTTATCAAACCACCACACCACACATCCTCTACAACAAGCATTAACCAGCAGAACTATTAAAGGTATTCTGAAAAAAATGCTCACCGTGTCAGGTCCGATAAGAGGGGCAACATATAAAGTGTCAGGGTAAGCAGGGTTCTTCACACTGGTGGATGCCCACAGTACCCTCTGCTTCTTGGCACCTTTCTTCACCAGAGCCTCCCATCTAGGACCAGAGAATTTCTTCTGGTAGAGCTTGTATGCCAAAGCTGCTTGAGCATTTGCAGCCTAAAAAGGGAAAATATCCCATGACAAATGAGCATATTCAAGTTCCAAACTTTCAATACTCTGGAGTCTGGAGAAAAGGAAGGTTTGGTGTATTTAATTACCTTTCCTCGGAGATCAAGGGCTTCTGGAGTTCCAATCTTCTCGAGCAGCTTGTCAACTAGTGTGTCTACTCGACTAACGAAGAAGGAAGCAACACTTGTGACTCTAGAGAGGTCACTTAACCCAGAAGCCTCAAGGCCATCCAAGTAAGCATCAATTACTGCCTCATATCTAGCGAGGGAGAATATGAGCTGTGGATATACACCAAAAAAGATTACAACTAGAGTACAAAAAAACAAATGGCTAGATCACATTTTCATACTTCTCCAACTCAAAAAGGACAAACGCACGCACCTTAGCACCTATACTATTAGTTGATTTTAATCAACTTCTAAATCTCCACCAAGAAAAGAAGACACCACTACTAGAGGACTAATCTCATGAATTTACCTGACAGGCTCTCGTACCATGGCCAAAGCCTGCTAGTTCAGATTAGCTATGTCGATAGTTGAGGTTAACAAAAACATACTCCACCCAACGCACACAGAGTAACGCATGTTCATCACACAAGAACTATCTCTCTTTCCAGGGAAAACCTATCTAAGTTTACCTAGTCCATAACTTCTGAAGGACCAGGAAGCCCAGTGATAAAATCAAGCAAATAGTTACCCGCTTAGAAGGTCGGACTTCTAGCCAAATTAACTGATTATAGAGGGTAAATAACCTTTCAAAACACCAAAAGGCAATCTAGGTATCAAAGGACAAATAGTTTCACGTTCCAAAGGTCGGACTTCTAGCCAAATTAAGGATGCATAGAATCAACTTACGGTAACATTCACGCTTATGCCGAGTGAAATAACTTCCTTGATGGAAGGGACACATTCAGCTGTGGCAGGGATCTTTATGTATACATTGGGACGATCAACCACTTTATGAAGCCATTTTGCAGCCTCAACAGTCCCTACAGTATCATCAGCAAGTCTGGGAGAAACTTCAACAGAAACATAGCCATCACCGCCGTCCGTTTGATTGTAGATTGGCTCAAAAAGTTCGCAGGCATCTTGAATGTCCTTCACCACGAGTTTCCAATATGCAACTTCAATGTCATCTCCTGCTTGCACAAGTTCTCTGCAAAGCCAGCCATTTAAGTTAAAGTGTTAAACATGTTGTACTGCTGGGACCTGTTTTATAGCTTAAAGAATTGGAACCAGATCCCACTGTACAACACCGTATTGCTGGACTAAAATTGAAACCTTCCCAGGGAACCATTGGATGTTTTTCTCTACACTAAAACAGTTATAAGCCAATCAATTCTAACTGATCATATATTGCACAGAATCTTGATTCAAAATAAAGGCAATTTAGATAAACAAAACCTTAAACAAAAATCTCCTTTCATCATTAGCATCTCCAATACTACAATTTCAGCAAACCTTCTATTCATCACTGTTGAATGAGGCAATGAGTTATGCCCTAACTTAAGAAGCCCCTTGGTCATCAGGAGGTGTTACTAATCTAATAACCTACACACAGTAACAAAAGTAAACTTAAGGCTGGATTACATCATCACCAATACCTGAACTGTTCATTGTAAGCATTTGAAGTTGATATTGCTTTCTGGAAAATCTGCAACAATAAAAATACAGCTTGTTAGATGAACCTACAACTCATGAATAGTACTAATCAAATACCCATTCATTTTGTCTTCCATGTCAAGAAACAGAAAACAAAAACAAAAAAAAAATTACTATGTGATTACCGCGGGGTTGCTAGTTACACCTCTGACGCCACTTGCAATCAACGGTACCAGATCTGTAACAGGGCGGCACAAATTATCGTACCATGGGCTCTGCCCTTCTTTCTCATATAGATCGTGAAGAACTGTTCTCTTGATTTGGCTTCCATTTCCATCAAGATTGGAACATCTGACACTGTTTAAAACTCATATGTTACTACAAGCTGTGCATCTTTACCACAAGGGGTAGGACAAAAGAATATGCATCGACATAAAGAGGAAGAGTGAGAAACCATAAAACCAAGCTCAAATAACAATTTATGAGAAAATACTACATACTAGTTACTATTGTTGAGATTACATGTAAGATAGGGTTAAAATATAGGAGCACATAACAAATATCCCTGCTAAGAGTGCCAATAAAAGCAAAGTATGTCATATGGAAATGAGACTAATAGATACCTCCAGGACCAAGACTTGGCGCAGTTGGAGATACTCTCACAAGCAACTGGTAAGGTACTCCTTAAGTTCTGCGCTTCAGTTGAATTTGGCATTTATGCTAGGTCTTAGCAAATCATTTTCGAGAACTCAACAAAACAAGTATGACATAGATGTTTACAAACAATTAAGTGGTTATCGGTAGAACCCTCCACATGTACCTTCGCTAAGTAGCAGAATACAAATACTCAAATTAGAAAGTGCACAGAAAATCTGTTTTAACTTGGACGATTGAAATCACAGGTCACAACACAAAAAGAAAACATGAAGTTAAGATCACTGCAAAGGGCGCATCAAAAATGTCTGAGCCAACGAAAAATTATTCCATGCTCCTTGAGCAATGCTCCAAGGCCTTTCTCACCACACATTGGTTTGGGTTCCACCCTAAAGTGTGTCCTACACTAATGGATGGTGGTAAAGGCCCTTGGAGCATTGCTCCATGAGCATGGATTAAGCTGAGCTAATTGTGAGAAAGGGAGAGAAAAGAAAGATTTGTACTTTCTCACCAAATCAGAGGAGAATTGGTAAGAAAAAATGATAAAGATTCAACTTTTCTCTTTCCACGTCCTTTCAAACCATTTTTCATATCTTTTAATTATTATCCAAATAAGTTGTCCCCATTTTTTTCTCTCACTTTATTGCCATCCTGTAAAATGAGATTAGATGCGCATGGTAATGTGCACATAAATCAAAATGATTCTTGGGTCTGCCCTATCTGATGTCTTTTGGCTTTGATTTGAGGGCATGATTTCGCAGCAAACTCGACCGTATAGGGAGACCACTGTTTCAGTCTCCTATCCATCCCCGCCCATACCCCCAATTATTGGGGACTAAATGGGTTATGTTATTGTTGTTGTATGTGCTGTAAAATGAGATTGGATGCGCAAACAAACTTGACAACCCATTCATCAAACCATCATAAGCTCAGATTTGACAAAGATCAAGCAATCATTTTTCCATTAGGAATCACTGAATCAGCAAGTAAGTCAGAATTTCACCGACCCACCAAACCAAACCCAAAAAAACCACAAAAATTATAACGAGATTCAAAAAATTAGATTGTTCTTTTTTTATACAAATTAGAATGTTGATTGTGTTTGTGAAACTTACACCAAGGAAACCCAAGAAACATGGTTATTCTGCAGAGACAACCTAGAGGAAGAAACCCTTTTGATCAAAAGCAGTTTTTCCCTCACCAAATCTCGTTACAAGTGATGGGAAAACAAAATGGACCCAAAAAGTTTCATCTTTTCTGTTTATTTCTGATCCTTTCTCACCATGTCTCATCTCTATTAGATACCTACTCATCCAAATAATAAATGAGAGAAAAGTTCTCCTTTCTTTTCTTTCTCACCCTTTCTTATTATCAAAGGGGCTGCAAAAGGAAATTCATACATAGAAAAACTTGACAACACAGTCGTCAAACCATCATAAGTTAGCATTGGACAAAGATCAAGCAATCGTTTACTTTTCTGAATCAAATCTCACCTACTCACACACACACACACACACAAAAAAAAAAACCATTGTGGTATCATCAGATTCGATATATTAAATCTTGATTGTGTTTGAGGAACTTACACCAAGGAACCCCAAGAAGCATGGTCACTGCGCAGAGACAACCTGGAGGAAAAAACCCTTTGATCAAAATCAGTTTTTCCATTGCAGGCTTTGATTAAACATGCAGTGGGCTGGAATGATTTGGGATTAAACGAAGTGGGTGAATAGGAAGGGTTCAGATTTGAGAGCTTGGAAAGGGAAGCCATGGTGATAGATCACTGAGAGAAAAACAAAGGTATGATAACTGATTGAAAAAGATGCCAGAAGAGGAGAAAGATGATTAGGTTTCTTCCTTGGCTTATTAAGATACAATTGACTGTGAGAGGCAGGTGAAACTAAATTTGGATTTTGGAGATGATTTGGTAGGTGTCGAGTTTTGTACGCTAGCCACCAACCCTAATTACCTTTAAAAAAAAAACCCACCAACCTTTGAACAATTTTTTTTTGATCTCCAACCTTTGAACAATGATAGATGTATAAAAGAAAATTTTAACATGGCTCCAACATATTTACATGGTGTGTAGATTTCATACACAATTGAGTGTGTAATATATGTGAGCTTCATACACCATTTGAATGTGTTGGAGCCATGTTAGAGACTTTTTTGTATCTCTATCATTTTTGTTTGGGCTTTACTATTTTCAAGAAAAATAATTTGCAAGTCTATCTTCTACTTAATTATTTAACACATCACTCTTACATCACTATGTCACCATAATTTATGACATTATGGGCTAGATTTATTTTAAGAAAAGAAGTGGATCCTCTATTCCTCGCTCATAACTGTTTGTCAAAGTTTCTGGAGTTGTCTCACAAAATACTAGTTTTATAAACATATTTTCACATTAAGATCTCTTGCATTGTGAAAAATATTAAATTATCCAGGACAATTACTATAGAGAGTATCCAATCCCTTTGAGATATGATCCTGAGTTTGGTCATTATGGAGATTGGAGGGATGCTTGACTAACCTCCGGCAAAAACAAAAATGGTGAGACTCATCGTATCATAATTTTTGGTGTGGTCAATTTTTTATGTGATTTTTCGTGTAAATGTAAAATCAAATTCGTTAAAATTATTTAGTGATATGAATTATTTATTTTATAAACATCAATACTCCATATTTTACTGTCTACGTCAAAAATTATATTGATCGAACATCAATATTTGTTTGAACAAAGTATATATATTTGCCATATTTGCCACAAGAGACATGAAATGTTATATTTTTGCCTATTTATTTATCTAAAGAAAAATATGATTTAATCACTTTTATGTTGATGTCGAGACAACTCTAGTTTTTTTGCAGACAATATGTTGAGACCTTCAAATTGAACAACTTTTAGATTGCCAAATAGAATCGGACCGTAATGAATCTCATTTTACATAATGATAATACTCCGTGAGGAATTATCACACGGAAAGATCTCGATTCATATCCCATAGTATATTTTAAGGCTATAGGAACAAAACACTGGATTATAGTATTTGGAAACCAGTTCTGCTTAAAGTTACAGATATTATGCAAAAATTGAAGAAGCAAAAGAGGTCGTTACCAAAATGTAAATCTATTACGTTGGTGAAAATCGGGAAAAAAATTAAGCAAATATCTCCAAAACTCATGCTTCAATTGTGTCACATTATGAGATCCATTGTTGTCCCACAAGCAAATCAAAACTGACAAGTGTGTCATGCATATAACACCTTGAATAAGTTAGAGTAACCACACCAGTTAGTATATAATTGAGAAGATTTATTGTCATTTCTAAAAAAATAATTTTTAAAATGGCAAATTGGGTGCCACACCCACAACCAAAAAAATTTCTCAAATTTCACAATTGTCAATTCTTTTGTTAAAAATGTAAAAATTTATAGCAATGGTTCAATTATTTTGGCAAAATGACACATGGGTGCAGAAAACACACCTTTAAAATGAGAACGACAAGGGTAAAATGACAAACACCGTGTGTATAAATTTTTTCCAATCTTTTGATTTAGATATTCTTTTTGCCATAAACCAATTCATCATATACGGTCAATTATCCAACTTCACCTTAATGTTTTACAGCAAATTTGAACTGCCAAAATCATGTTATAATAGAACCTGGCTTAATAAATACAGAAAACGTGGACACACATCCTCCTCTATCCTCCATTCCTCTTTGATTGCACAAGTGTGTCATTTTAAACCGTGAAAGCTAGTCTTGTTTCACTATGTTCCGTTTGGGATTTGTTTTTGTAAGACAAATCATCTTCAAATTTGCACAAGTCACGATCAACATAAATACTCCTCCCAACTTTCTGTTTCATAACACAGATAATTCTGTATGAATTGACCAACGAGTCGATAACACCCAGTAGACTTCGAACCTCAAATTAAGGAACTAAAAACTTGACCATAAAGCCAACCCCCAGGGATTAAGGGCTTTCTCCTCTTTCCGTGTTCTTCTTCAACGGCCTGATTCTCGTTCCCTTCACTGTCCTACCGTTTACATCCGTAAGTAGGAATGAATCAACAAACCAAAAACTGTGCTGGGTTTGAAATTTGGATTGTGCAGGAAAAAATAAGAGGAAAAGCAAGGAGAATGAAGCAAAAGCTCAGTTTTTTTTTTTTTTTTCCTTCTTGTTTTGGTGCTTGGATTGAGACAACCAAGAGAAAATAATCCCAAGACCATTTCATCTTGTTAGTTATCTAACACTGCAGTGCCGTTCAAAAAAAAAAAAAAATCCAACACTGCAATATGCAGAACTTACATTTGGGTTCCAATTTCTGGAACTGCGAAGTCTGGGTAAACCCAGTTCTACGTATAGGAAGGCCTAAGGAACTCCTGAGAGACCAAAACACATATCAATAGTGACTCTCTACTGGTCCAATCATGCAGTATCGTAAAACGGGTATTCCTAAAAACACAAAATTACTGAAAAGTAAGATGCAAATAAACGGAACTTAAGACATTTGTGAGTTCAATGCGAAAATAGGGACAGTTGAATCTCAAAGTTCACAAATAACTAGAGGCAAACAAAAAAGGATTGAGCAGTCATGTGCATCAGTTAGGCACAATCTAACAGCCGAAAAGGCAAGTCAATACAAGCACAAGTACAATTAAAACAGCCGAAAATGCTCAAGAAGCAGCCCCAAGCAGATCCTTCCGGATTTGTCGTAATGCAATCCATGGCAAGGGCATAACCAACCTCCAAAGTCACCGGCATTTGGCAATGGGATACGCCCAAGATGCTGATAAACACTAACAGCCTGATGCCAACTTCTGCGGCAAAAGCTTTTAGGAAGAGAGGTATCAACGCTAATAATAAACATTTCATAAGAAAATCCCCCTTTTTTATTCAAAAAAGTATAGATGAAATTTTGAACAGTCATTTAAACCTTTTTCTTCCAAGAAAGAGATTTCCCGAAAAATCCGTCAATAAATGACGAACTCCATGAAACAAATGATAGGACAGGGCTAAGGCACTAATCTCGAGGGAGAGTAGGATGAGCTTTGATGAAGAAAATAAGAATTGGTAGAAACTCTCAAAGGTGAGGCAAATCAAACCTGCTTTCAGGAAGACAAGATGAAAACCCAAAACCATAGTGGATAGGAAAGCTCCGGTGATTCTATGGAAAATTGAAAATGTCGAACTGAGTTGAGGCTTATAAATAGGAAGGTGAGGAGATAACGGGCGAAGGATATTCACGGTATTAACACTAGCAGAGTCATCCTGTGGAAGGGAGGAGATTGCTCGCTTATAAATGGGAAGATGAGGAGATAACGGGCGAAGGATATTCATGGTATTAACTCTAGCAGAGTCATCCAGTGGGTCCCGAAGGGAGGAGAATGCTCGCTTGGTAGGGTTGCCTGGGGAATAAAGCTCGTGGTGGCGATCGTCGTACACAATTTTTGAGGCGGGATTCTTGACAGCTGCCACAGCAGCTGGGGTGTCTGGGATCTTACCCATGTCACGGGCAGTAGCCAGGGAATCAGAAGCATATCCTGAAACATCAAATTCACCAATGTAAAGTTTATACATTTGATGGTTAGTTATTTTAGAAGTTGGTTGTGATTTAAGCAAGCATGTCAATCAAATTGAAATGCAAGAAGAAAAAAAAAAGGGTCAGTAGAAACTCAAACAGATGTAAAGGCATTTTAACCATGCGAAAACTAAAGGGAAAATGGATTATGAAGCAAAAATATCAAATCATTCCATCATCATTACACTCAAAGTGGAGAGGAAGCATTTATTTGCTAAAACAAAAGCACCATACTGATGACCAAACTTATTTCGCTAAACAGGGTGAAAGAAAGCTGTATGTCCAGGATTTTTTCAGTTTCTAGTAAGAGAGCACCTAAATCAAACAAGCAAAGAAAGTCATCACCTTATTTATATTCAGACAAGAACTATAAGAGCTTAACGATTGATTCTATTAACCCCTATTGACAACAACTGTACGTCTGTACTACTAATAATAACAAAAGAAGGAATCCAAACAACAAAAACAAGCCGCTGAGGACAAAGTAAATAGCTAAAGGGCTAAACAAATAATTGATTGGCAAACTACGTGCAAGGTACTACAATGTCTTGGAACCTTGTTACTACCGACAACCAAAGACCAATGGCTGTGCAGAATCCTCTTCCACCATTGAGTGATGTTTCCACAGCCATGACAGCTACTCCAAAGAGAGCTACACGTGAAGAGAAAATATAGGTCCAACAACCCCTGCATATGCAATGGTAGCCCAAAGAGGGTAACCCAGTAGACAAACGGATTAAATCAATAAACCGGGCATAAGCTACAACCATTTCCAAAGCTAAATGGGATCCAATCATCCAAAAGTGTGGAAACATGTAGCATGAAGGGGAATCGATGAAGGAGATGAATTGGGCAGAAGGGGAGGTGGCAACAGTGTGAGGAGGGTAGCAGTGGCTGGTGAGTCATGAAGCAGGTGGCCTGTTTTAGACCATTGCAGTGGCTGGTTTGGATTATAAGTGAGGTGAGGGGGTTTGGCCCTTAGTCGCATTATTGATTGATGATGGATTAGGAGAGGTGGGGGAGGAAACCCTCTTGGTGCATCTGGAAACACAACCAGAGGTGTTGTCTGACTGGGTTCGGCGGAATCAATTAATTATGAGATGATGGGCATTAGGTGAGTAGCAAAGTATGGAAAAAAGGGCAGGCATACCATATTATTGCTTAAACAAATATCATATCAATGCTCAATGGAGCCAAAATTTCCAAGTGGCTCTTCAACGGGAACATCCCAATGAAAATGTACATTGCTTTCATCCCTCACTCCTTCAAAGGACTGCATTTAGCAACTTTCATCCGGTGCAATGAATAGGTTAAGAACATCTTAGAATACTTCTCCCCCTTTAGTCTCTGTTTTCACTTTCTTTTTTCTTGCGTGTGTGAAGGTGTGGAGGGATAAGACGTGAGCAAGTCGCTTTACAACCACTCATCCCGTAGCCTCAAAATTGGTTGTCCTTGGAACTCACTCACTGGTAATAAAAGCATCAAAGAGATAACCAATTAGCACAACAGCTCTCTCCAAAATTGCAGCCAAAATATACTTTTTAAAAGTGCAAACTCTCACATGATATTCCTAACAAATCCCTTGTAATACATCTCTTCCCTAACAGCCCCTTTGACCGAGGGATTTGATAAGAAAAAGAAAATAAATTATTAGAGTTCTTGGCAAATCACTCATTTGGATTGAGTAATTTTGCGTGAAATAGTGAGAGAAGGTACACGAATGCTGAGTATTTTTTTAATTGGTTCCTTTTCCCTTTCTCACAATCCAAACGGGCCGTAAAATTACACCACTTCTATCAGATCCGAACACATAAAACAAAAAAAACAAGTCGATCCACTTGAGGAATCAAAAGATACGGAGGCGAAGAATAAATCTAACCCTAATTGCGAATTCTGTAACTCAGAAAATTTACAAGAAAAAAAAAAAAAAAAAAAAAGAAAAGGTGTAAGGTCTGACCTCTGATCTGTTCCAGTAAATACGGGTAGGGCGAATAGACGGATCTAGTGGATCCATCGGAGGGTGAATCTGAAGCGTTGATCGGATTCCTAAAGACGAAGGCGGAAGATGATGAATGAGCGGACCTGTATAAGAAAGAAGAAGAGATCCTCCTCCCCGCAACTCTCAACATCTTTTTTGGGTGGGATTTCTAGGGTTTCACTCCGACTGGGATTTGTTCTTCTGGGAAAGAGAAGAGAATGGATAAGACAGAAAACAGATTTCTCTAGGAGTAAATGAGGGATTTGGGACCAAGAGTTGTGTTCACTAAGGGCATCTCCAATCTTGAACAAAATGCTTTGGCCTTTCGTGAAACTCTTTTTGTTATTGTGGCTAGTCATGGATTCTCGAACATTATCATCGAAGGTGACTTGCTACGAATGGTTCAAGCATTAACTCAAGATGGAAAATCCTTCTCGGACTGTCGTTCTATTTTTGCTGATTACTTGGTGCTTGTACACTTATTTTGATCTTGTTCTTTTATTCATGTTAAACGTTCTTGTAATAGGGTATCTCATTTTCTGACTAAGAAAGCCCTATTAGATGCTAGATTGGAGTGTTGGGGGGTCCTATCCCTTAATACGGAGTATCTCGCTAGTCTCGCCCAAGCTGATGTTCGGTCTTTGGACTGCTCTCATTCGTAATAAAGTCTTTTATGTTTCTAGGAAAAAGTATATAAATCCCGACATTTTTTCCTCAAATTTGATCAAAAAATTGAGTAAAAGCTTGGTTTGATACATTCACTCCAATCGCAAACCTTTTTTTTACTCAGATTTGTTTTTTTTTTTAAATCCATAAACATTTTTGCATCCCTTCCCATGCTTCGATCTGATTTCCCCTGCGTCGCCTTCAACCAGCTTGACACTACCGCCGCCAGCAAAAACCTCCACCATTGTATGAATCTCATTGACCTCATGAGCACTATCATAACTCAAAAATGATATGAATTTTTTTTTTTTTTATCCGCATATGAACTTCAAATTTGCGATTCGAACTCAAAGATGAGTTTTAACAGTTGGCCCAGATTTCACGTTGAGAAATTGCCACCTCCGTCAACCACTGCCAGCAATCACCACCGCCTACCACCAAAAAATAGTTGTTCCAAATTTGGTTCAAGGTTTAGATCTCCCTAGATTCGGGTAAGAATTTGAGTAAACCTCAGTATGGTATGGATTTGATGCAATGACTGTAGGTGGGTTTTTGGAGTTTTTAATCAAATTTTAAATTTGGTTTTGGGTTTGACTTATGGCTGGATGTGCTCTAAGTAGTCTAATACTATGATTTTCCTCTCCTTCGCTAGCAATAGCCAATAGCTAGATGAACTCCAACCTAAGAGCATTCACGTTGGCATAATCAAAACTCAAAGGTTGTTAACATTAGTATTGTTTGTTCAAAAAAAAATGGTAATATTAGAATAACCAAACCTAGCAACCTCTTAGCAACTAATCATATTTTGTCTTTTGGATAACCAAAACTAGCAACATTTTGCCCATAACCAAATTTAGTGAACCCTATATCTTCTCAATCAAATATACTCATCAGTATAAAAACCTTCTTTCTCTCCCTCTCTCTCTCTCTCACGCGCGCGCACGCGTTGGTGGGTGAAACTCAATCTCCACTTTGGCCAATAGCTTTTGCATTTAACATTGTAGGTCACTTTATGGATTTAACAAATGTTCTCCACTTTCACTTCTTTTACTAAAATGCAAGTCAATATAGACCATTAGATTGAGAAGGAAAAAAAACTGACCATTGGATTAAACTTTTGCCAACTCATTTTGATTAGGCCATTGTGGAGTATAGGGTTGCTAACTTTAGTCATACACTAAATGGATAATCTAAAGATGATGTTGCAACTTTTGACTATTCAATTTTAGTTAGTCCATTGTAGATGCTCTAAGCTTCAAGGATATGTTTCTCCAATCCGAAGAATTGGCTCGGTGGTCTATGACTAAAGCTCCTGAGTTCAATTCTCGTGGAAGGGTGCTCGACTAGCATCCTATCGTCCCGTGAAAAAAATATTGAGACTAATTAATTATTGATATGAATTGTTTTTTTTATACCTCAATATATTTTCAGTGTCCATGGGAAAAATTATATTGGTCATACATCAATATTCATCTTAATAAAGTATATTTGCCACGATAGACATGAAAAGTTATACTTTGACTATTTATTTTCCTAAAGATAAACATGATTTAATCACGCTTATGTTGATGTCAAGCCAACTCCTTTTTTTTTTCCAGAGATGATGAACATATTGATACATCCATATTGAACAGCTCAGATTGCCAAATAGGATAGAGAACAAATCTTAAGGGGTTGGCAAAGTGGTATTGTTTTGTGACTTAGGAGTTTACTCCCATCAAGGCTCAAGTTTGATTCTCCTTGATAATAATCTCTTGGGGCCACTTGAGTTATACTCGGTCATTACCTCCAAGGCTCTGGAAGATGCACAAGTTGGCCGAGACATCCGATAATAAAAAAAATAAGGATGGCGACAAAAATGAATCTCCTTTTCAAGTAATGAACAATGTGAGAAATCATCACATGAGAAGATATTGGTTCATGTTGCACTTAAAAAAATTGGAGGGCGTGTAGTGAGGGGATTCACTACAAAGGTGTCATGATTTCCATCCGACCTTTCATCTGGGCACTGACGCCTTGGATTTAATCCAAACTCCAAATGATCAGAGTCATCCATTGTTTAGACTAAAATCCGAACGTTCATTCCCTCGATGGATAGCAGGATGGGCTCACTATACACCAGTTGTGACCCCCTCATTATAGGGCCCCTAGTTCTGGATTATAGTACGTGGAAACCAGTTAAGCTAAAAGTTGCAGATATCATGCAAAAATTTAAAGAAGCAAAAGAGGTTCTAACCGTTGTGCAGTGGGCCCACAGAGACATGAACGCACCCAATCAAATAGATGTGATTATTGAATATTGATTCGAAGAACAAAACTAGGTGTGAAAATAAAATCAATTAAACAAATCAAACGTGAGAGAAGGAGAGAGAAAAGAAACAGAGAGAGAGAGAGAGAGAGAGATGCACACACGTATTTACATGATTCGGCATTACTTTGGGATGTAAGCCTAGTCTATGGGCAGTCGATCAATGTCTTTACTAACAAAATGAATGCTTAAAAAGAGCTACAAAAAAGAATTCTAAGGAAAATACCCAAACTCACCAAAAGCCAAAATTAAGACAACTCTCTCAAAACCCTAAGCCAATGCCATAATATTTGCTCTCATACCAATAACAAAGGCATAAATACATGTATTTATACTAAACAAATGAGTGACTAACAATAAATAACCATATTGGGCTTTGAAGTCCAAAAAACCCCTAAAAAAACGAAGTTGTGCGTGTTTTCCGCGCGTGCGGGCCGCCTAGGCAATTTTTGTTAAAAACGAAGTGAACCAAAATCTGTCAAACCTGCCCAAGCGATTTTTCCAGAGGAGCCGAATCTCAACACTTAATATAATATACTTTATTACTTTGGTCAGAGCCACCAAAAAAAATAAAAATCAAGCAAATATATCCAAAACTCATGTTTCATCTATGTCACATTTTGAGATTTGCTATTGTCCCACCAACAAATCAGAACCGACAAGTGGGTATTATATGTGTAAGATGCTGAACAAGTTAGAGCAACCATACCGGTTGCTATAATTGAGAGAATTTGTTGTCATTTTTTAACAATGACAAATTCGGTGCCACACCCACGGCCAAAAAAAATTCTAAAATTTGGCAAATGTCATTTTTTTTTTTTTTGTCAAAAAGGAATAATCTATATCAATGCTGTCATTCATTTATTTATTTTTTAACTAGTACTATTTGTTTCTCAAAAATGAGACTGACAAGAGTAAAATGACAAACGCAAATGTGGATGTTTTTACTCTATTGCAGCCTCTTCTTTTAGGTTAACTTAATGGATTTGCGAAATAATACTTCCAAGTATCGTTTAAAAGAAAAAAGAAAGAATAAACAAGTAGATAAACTTAGGAGATGATCTAATGAGGACTTCCTCATTAAAATTCCATGAGGACCTAATGGATCAGGATTGAATCTCAAAGATCCGAACCACTCAATGTGTTTAAAAAGTGTTTTTAAGGGTCACCACAAGGAATCACAAAAAAAAAATACCCGGAAGGGTTTCATTCGAGCATTTTTTGATAAACTATATATGTATAGTTATTATAAAATACTGTTCAGATGAAGCTCATTCGGGGTTTTTTTTTTGGCGATTCTTCGCGTTGGCCTTGGAAAACATGTTTTAAACACATTGAAAGGTGCGAATCGTCTAAATTTGGTCCGAAAATTATTTAAAAAGGATCGTTCTCACGGAAGAGATCCGTGAGGGAGTCCTAGGAGATCATGATTGGATAAACTTAAATCCTTCACTTTATATCTTCCAAAAATTTTATTTAGATATTCATTTTGCCATAAACATATTCATCATATATGGTCATTATCCTTCGCCTTAATGTTTTGCAGCAAATTATAACTGCCAAAATCATGTCGGCCTAGTTCATTTTCGTGTTTAGTTTTAGTTTTGATGACATTATCATTTTTCTCATTTTTCTCTTTATCTCTCTCCACTCATTACACCTGATGACATCATCAAAATTAAATTAAACTATCTAACCAAACACATAGCCGTCATAATTGTACCTGGCTTAAAAAATACAGAAAATGTGGGCACACATCCTCCTCTATCCTCCATTACTCGTTGAGTGCACGAGTGTGTCATTTAAACCATACTATGTTCCGCCTGGGATTTGTTTTGGTAGAACGGCGATACATAAATTCTTTGTGAGCCACTCCCCGCCACACCCTCCCTTACATGAGATGTGGTCCCCGTATCATTTTTGGTCTTGGTAAGACAAAACGTCTTCCAATTTGTGCAAATCATTATCAACATATATCCTCCTCCAACTTTCTGTTTTATTTGGACACAGTACTTTCACTTCTTTTTTCTCATAACATTTTTACAAATATCCAGGTCAGTTTATACTTGGAGACCCAACCCACCACTCATTTGATGAGAGCCCAATTAAAATCGAAGCACTCATATTAATTGAACCAAAAGAGTTGGTAGCACCTAGTAAATAGTGAACCTCAAGTTTTCGGAAGAAATAAACCCTCAAAACTAATCCAGCATCCAATCGACCCTAAGTGCCAATCCCCTAAGATGGTGCTTTGGCAAAAGGGTTGAAAACTGTTTTTTTGGTTTTTTCGTTTTGTCTTTATTCAAAAAAAAAATCCGCATTTGTTAATTTTCATGGTTTATGAATTCGTCTCGACCAACAAGTATAAAATTGTGGTCGAAACTAATTTTTTTTTTGAATAAAGCCAAAAATAAAACAAAATAAACCAGTTTTTTGGTTTAATTTTAGCTTTATTAAAAAAAAAAAACTAAGTTTCGATCATAATTTTATACTTGTTAGATTCATCTCGACGAGATGAATCCATACACCACGAAAACTTGACTCAAAACTAACAAATGAAAAAAAAAGAAGAATAAAGACAACAAAAAAACCAAAAATTCGTTTTTTTATTGTTTTGCCAAATCACCCCTGAGAGCATCACTAATGGTATAACCAAAACTGAATAACCAAAAATTGTCACATGAGACTTTGATTATGCATACAAGACATTTGTAAAGTTAACAGTGTGGAGTGTCACAAAAATTACTGAAAAAGTAAGATGTTAATAAACAAAACTTAAGACATTCGTGGGTTCAATGCGAAAATTGGGACAGTTAAATTTCAGGAAAGTTTACAAATATCTAGAGGCAAAAAAGAAAGGAAAAAAAAGAAAAGAAAAAGGGATTGAGCAGTCATGTGCATCACTCTGCAGGCACAATCTACCAGCCGAAAAGGCAAGTCAATTTAAGTACAAGTACCATTAAAACAGCCGAAAATGCTCAAGAAGAAGCCAGTAGCATTATTCATAACATTATAGACCTGCCTGGTGTCTAGAACCAGCAACAGATGGGGGGGAAAAGTCATGTAAAGCATCACTCCAGAGATAAAAAATACAGAAAATGAATTTGTTGACTAACTCAGAGGTTTGGAGAAAAATATTGGAACTCTCATCCAACCAGCAACTTGTTCTCTTCCAAGAACGAGTAAGTAGGTACCTCAAGGTTGTATGGAGCTGGCCCCTTGCGGATCCTTCCGGATATGTCGTAATGCGAACCATGGCACGGGCAAAACCAACCTCCGAAGTCACCGGCATTTGGCAAGGGGATACACCCCAGATGGGTGCATACTCCAACCACCACAAGCCATTCAGGGTTCTTAACTCTAGCAGAATCATCCTGTGGGTCCCGAAGGGTGGAAATATCAACACTGTTTGCCAACTTGATGTCGTCCTCAGTTCGACGCCGAATGAAAACCGGCTTACCACGCCACTTGACTGTAACGGTGCTCCCTGGTTCGATGCTAGAGAGGTCTACCTCAATGGAAGCAAGGGCGAGAACGTCTCTACTGGCGGACATGCTCAGGACGAACTTGAGTACCAGGAGACGGATCAAGGAAGCATACACAAACCTTCCCCCAGTCAGGACAAAGTAGGCAAATGCTCGCTTGCTAGGGTCACCCGGGGGATAACGCTCATGGTTGTGATCGTCGTACACGATTTTTGAGGTGGGATTCTTGACAGCTGCCACAGTGGGTGGGATGGCTGGGATCTTACCCGTCTCACGTGCAGTAGCCAGGGAATCCGAAGCGAATCCTGAAATATTAAATTCACCAATGAAAAGAGTATACTTTGATGCTTAGCTATTGTGGATGGTGATTGCGATTTTAGCAAGCACGTCAATCAAATTGAAATGCAAGGGGAAAAAAAGGTCAGCAGAAACACAGACAGATGTAAAGGCATTTTAATCATGTGAAAACTGATAGGAAAACAGATACTGGTAGAAATATTAGATCCTTTCATCATCATTAAGTTAATAGTAGAGAGGAAGCATTTATTTACTAAAACAAAAGCACCATATTAATGACCAAACTTATTTGGCTAAAAACAGGGAAAACTGTGTGTCCAGGATTTTTCACTTCTAGTAAGAGAACACCTAAATCAAACAAGCAAAGAAATCTATCACCGTATTTCTATTCAGACAAGAACTATAAGAGCTTAACAATTGATGCTATTAACCCTATTGACAACACCTCTACCAATAATAACACAAGAAGGAATCCCAACAACATAAACAAACCACTGAGGACAAGTTACGTAAATAGCTAAACAAACAATTGATTGGCAAACTACGTGCAACATAGATCTTGTTAGTACTGACCCCCAAAGATCATTGGCTGCACAGAATCCTCTTCCACCATTGAGTGGAAAAACAACAGCTATTCCTAAGAAAGCTACAGTACGGAAAAATATAGGTCCAACACCCCCCGCATATGCTACAGTAGCACAAAAAGGGTAACCCAGTAGACAAATACATTAAATCAAAAAACCCTGCATATGCTACAACCATTTCCAAAGCTAAATGGGATCCAACCAAAAGTGTGGAAACATCTATCGGGGGAGGTGGAGACATTGTGAGGAGGGTAGGGGTGAGTCAGGAAGCGGGTGGCCTATTTTAGACCATTGCATTGGCTGGGTTGGGTTACGAGTGAGGTGAGGGGGTTCAGCCCTTGACAAACCATGTTTGTCCCCTTATTTATTGGTGATGGTCCTGATGGATTACGAGTGAGGTGAAGAAACCCTCTAGGTGCATCTGGAAACACAACCAGAGGTGTTGTCCAAGTGGGTTCAGCAGAATCAGGTTAGTCAAAGGTCACGAGCTCAATCAAAACTACTACACTTCCCTCTCAGCCTGCCTTCCATCCAAACAGAATAGATAAGAATTTTCCAAAAGAACCTGCTAGTGGAGGAAGAACTCCTAGGAATAAGAGTCATAGGGATAAAAGGAGAGCCCAAAAGAGATACTCCCTCCGTCCCTTAATGTTGGTCCCACTTTGGGATTCCAATTTTTTTTTTTTTGAGACATAATCATTGTTTCTTTTCATTGTTTAACTTCCCACATTGTTCCTTAAATTTAAATTTGAATTCTAGTTTGGTAAAAAGAAACTTTGCCATCTGCTCAGATAAGAATGGCAAAGAAGGAAATTTACTTAATTCTGGTCCTTGCTTTTGAGATTTTCACAAGTGGACATCAATTTTGGGACAGCCAAAGAGGAATAGTGGACTAATATTAAGGGACGGAGGGAGTATTAAGTCTATAATCCTGGGAAGAGTATAAAGAACAGGTAGATTTATCAACCTTTTGGGAAAGTACTGCAGCGGAATGCTCAAAGAGGTGATGCGTTCAGCAGGCGAAGAAAGAGAGAACTTCAAAATTTGGAGTGCTCAATTAATTAAAAGAGAATGGGCATTAGGTGAGTAGAGAAGTCTGGGAAAAATAAAGGGCATCGCTTACACAGAGATCATATCGACGCTCCACAGACCCAAGATTTCCAATTGGCCATGCCATTTTTCCTGATTTTCAATTGGCCATGCCATTTTTCCTTACTCCTTCAAAGGACTGCAATTAACAACTGCCATCTGGTACAATGACTATAGATTAAGAACATGTTAGAATACTTATCCCCCTTTAGTTTCTGTTTTCACTTTTCCTTTTTCAAGAGGAGGTGTGGAGGGATAAGACGTGTGTAAATCGGCTTTATACCCACTCATCCCAAAGATTCAAAATTGGTTGCCCTTGGAACTTGCTCCCGGAAAATGAAAGCATCAAAGACAGACCAATTTGCACAACAGCTCTCTCCAAAATTGCACCCCAAAAATACTCTTTAAAATGCGAACTTCCACATGATATTCCTAACAAAACACTTGTATTACATCTCTTCCCTAACAGCCCCTATGACCGAGGGATTTGATTTTAAGATGAATGAAATTATTAGAGTTCCTTGGAAAACCACTCATTTGGATCGAGTAATTTTGTGTGAAATGTGGAGAAAAAGGTACAAAGATGCTGAGTATTTTACAATTGGTTCATTTCCCTTCCTCACAATCCAAACGGGCCGTAAAATTACACCACTAAATCAGATCAGAATACATAAAACAAAATACCACTTGAGAAATCAAAAGACACAGAGGCAAAAAGTAAATCTAACCCTAGACGCTCGGAAAAATTACAAGAAAAAGAAAGGGTGCAAGGTCTGCTGACCTTTGAGCTGTTCCAGTAAATATGGGTGGGGCGAATAGACGAATCCAGTGGGTCCATCGGAGGGTGAATCTGATGCGTTGACCGGATACCTAGAGAAGAAGGCGGGTGGTGATGATGAATGAGCGGACCTCCATGAGAGAGAAGAAGAGATCCTCCTTCCCGCAACTCTCAACATCTTCTTCTTCCCCTTTCTTAGGTCTTTTTAATGGTGGGTATTCTAGGGTTTCACTTCGACTGGTTTTGTTGTTCTCCAGGGAAAGAGGAGATGTAGAGGAGGGAATTTGTGGACGGGACGAACGGACGAACGAACTTCAACAGATTCCTCTAGAGGTTGGAAACGGAGGAGAAATAGGAGAATTATTCGCCGTCGTCGATGAAATATAATGAAAATTTAATTTTATTAGTTTTGTAGACGTACGTGAGAGCCGTCTTAGCTCAGCCGGTAGAGCGCATGGCTTTTAACCATGTGGTCGTGGGTTCGATTCCCACAGACGGCGCTTGCCGGTTCTCTTTTTGTTTTTTGACATCTTTTAGATGGGGCTGCAATTCAGCCTGGAAAGGAACCGAGCCGCCTGTGAATTTTTCAAGAGGCTCAACTACGTAAAAACTCGTTCAAGTTCAACGAAGTCTTAAGCGAAGCCAAACCCGGCGTTCTTTAATTTTTAGGAGCTTGACTAAGGGGAGTTTAGTTGTAGAATTTGGTTTTTTGGTTTATTGGATTATTTGATTTTGTCTTATTCAAATTTTTTTTCGCATTTGTTAGTTTTAGGTTGATTTTTGAGGGTTTGCAGCACATGACAGAGAGAGGAATCTAAAAAGTATAAAATTATTAGCCAAACTTAAAGTTTTGTAAATAAAGACAAAAATAAACCAAATTGGATTATTGGTTTATTGGTTTTTTGGTTTATTTTTGTCTTTATTCACAAAACTTTAAATTTGGCTAATAATTTTATACTTTTTAGATTCCTCTCGTCGAGACAAGCCAAGAAACCTCAAAAAAACAACCGAAAACTAACAAATGCAAAAAAAATTTGAATAAGAACAAAATCAAATAATCCAATAAACCAAAAAACCAAATTTAGCCAAAGCATCCCTAATAATGAGTAAAACCTAAACCTGACAGTATTCGGCTCGTTAAGCTCGTGAACATGGAGTATATATGTATATGTCATAAGAATTTCACAATAACCTTTAAATATATATAAATTTTTACATGTACGTAATGAAAATTTATGTTGCACATGTATACATTTTTAAAAGTATTATAAAGTTAAATTTTAATATGGTTTTATAATGTTTTATACATATATAAACGTATTCATGTAGGAAATGAAAATTTTATTTGATGTTCTAAATTAATATGAGAGCATAGCAATATTTTTTACTCCTTCAGGCTCGTGAACAAGTTTGAGTTCGACTCAAACCTAAGCAAGTTTGGCTCGAGCTCCGTTCGGCAAATTTTCATTGAGCTCAAGCTCAGTCCAGGTTTGTTTAAAAACTTAATGAACAAACCAGAACTTTCTAAAGTTCGGCTCGTTGCAGCCCTACTTCTAGTGCATTTTACTTTGATTTCGGCAGACAACAACCATTCTGCGACCTTTTTTACGCTCCTAGGTTCATTTCATTTCTGCATTCAAGATCCCTTGCATCCAAATCTCCCCAAATTTTGTTAATTGGCTTGCTTGATTACAAGACAAGGAAGTTGGAATCGGATTAGGGGGAAAACAATTCACATGTAAATTGGTGTAAAAGCCCAATTTAGTAGTTAAATGGGCTGCAAGACCAGCCTAGTTTTTTTTTAATGGGCCAAATCCATTGGATTATAAATAGTGTTTCCGAAGGTCCATATATGGACAAAATTGCCCTTATGATAACGCGTATAAAACGTTGTGTTTTCAAAATCGATTTGCAGAGATCGATCAGTACAAAATTCCTTGCGTCGCATTGTCACACACACACTCTCTCTCTCTCTCTCGTTGCAATTTTCGACGACTGCTTCTTTCTCTCTACTGCGATCAACTCCGGGGATCTTCTCTAGTGATCTTCTACAGGGATCTTTGTTTTTGCGGGTTTCTTTGTGCGCGATTTTTGCTGTGTTTAGATCTTTTTTGTTTGTGAGATCTCTCCGTTGTTTGAGGTTCAAAACGAGGTGGGTATTCTTCTCTCTCTCTCTCTCTCTCTCTCTCTCTGTCTCTCTCTCTCTTTCTCTCTATCGCTCTCTCTCGTTCTCTCTCTGTGTACTGTTGTTGTTGTTTTTGGATGATAATAGAGAGATTTCAGTAGATTATTGATTTGAGATTTTAGGTTTAGCTACTGTTTTTATGGTCTATGTACTGTTGTTGTTTTGGAAGAAGATAATGTATATTGATTCATATTATGCAATCTATTGTTTTTTTTTTGTTTGGAATATAAAGCAGATTAACCTAGATTATGTTATCGTTGCTGTTATTGAGGTAGATTATGCAATCTACTGTTGTTTTGTTTGAATTATGATGCATATTAATGTAGATTATCTTATCTACTATTGTTTTTATTTGGAATATAATGCATTTTATTATAGATTATGTTATCTACTGTTGTTTTCATTTGAGGTAATCTACAGTTGTTTTCATTTTTGCAATGAAATTTTGTTTACTTTTGAGAATGGAACCTAGTATTATTCTTCTTTGCAAGTATGGATCATTCACTGTTGTTCTTATCGTGACAAGAGATTTTTTATCTGATGATCTTGTGCAAAGTATTTGTAATAAGTGGCAGGATTTATATTTGTAAAAATTTCAATTGTTATATGCTTTGTTTGATCACCATAGTTGTCACTTAGATAATGATGATGATTTTGCCAATATGTTTGCGTTGGCCGGGGCCTATGGTTTTAGTTGTGTGGATTAGTTGTTGAAGTGTTCTCTTCTTGTTTAGTTGAAAGTCTTGAATTGGAAAGAACTTTTGATGTTGGTGAAAATAGTATTGTACATGGAGTGGAAGAGGATCCGCTTGAGAAATTTTGTCCACACCATGAGACTGTTCGCCTTTCTTCCGGCTAGGCTAAGTTGATTAGTCATGTCGGACAAGAGTTTAGAGGTGGAGTAGATGACTTTAGGAGTTGTTTGGCAAAGTTTGCTATTGAAGTCGGTTTCGTGTATAACTTTTTGAAGAATGACAAGACTACGGTAACAGCGGTGTGTTCAAATAAGGGGGAATCTGGTTGTGAATGGTTTATTCATGCAACATTGAACAGAGCCAATGGTTCATTTCATATTAGGGAGTTTGTTAAAGAACACAATTGTGTTGGTGTTTTTGCTAGTTCCAAGAATCCTCAAATGAGTTCAAAATTAGTTGCGCAAGAGATTATGGAGGAAGTTCGTAGTAAGAAATTGCATGCACCGATCAAGCTGTGCATTTTTTGGAGAAGTATTATGGGAGTAAAACCAGTTACAATCACGCTTGGCTTGGCGTTGAGAAGGCCGGTGAGGAGTTGTGGTATTCTTTCACAATTATTGAACACAAGCAACCAAAGATATGATAGTCTTTCACAATTACTAAAGACAAACAGAAAAGATATGGGCTTTGTTTGGTTTGTAGTTTAGTTAAGTTTTGATTATGTAAGCAGGTGTAATGAGTGGAGAGAGATAGAGAGAGAAATGAAAAAAATGATGATGTCAACAAAACCAAAACTAAAACAAAACTCTAAACTGAACAGGGCCATGGTAGTCTTTCAATATTACTAAACACAAACAGCCAAAGACAAACAACAGAGATATGGTAGTCTTTCGCATTTACCAGACACAAACAACAAAAGATATGAAAGTCTTTCACAATTTTTGAACACAAACAACAAAAGCTATGGTAGTCTTTCAATATTACTGAACAAAAACAGTAAAAGATATGATAGTCTTTCAATATTTCTAAACACAAACAACAAAAGATATTGTAGTCTTTCACAATATTTCTGAACACAATATATGAACTAGGAAAAAATTACTAGAGCAACCCTAATCAGTAGAAATAGAGTAGAAAAAACCAAATAACAAGTAATGAATAGAAGAAACCAAAGGAAAACCATAGAGCAACCCTAATAAGTAGAAATAGAGTAGAAAGAAAAAAAAAAAAAAAAGAACAAGTAATGAACAGTAATCTAGTGGTTAGAGATGAAAGGAAAACCCTAATCAATATGAGTCAAAAAAATCAGTCGAAAAACGGAAACAGAATGGAAAATCATGTAGATCATACTAATTATCCCCAAATTGGTACCAAAAAGAGTACGGAAAAACCTTAACTTACCGGAAATGGTGACAGCGACGGAAAAGACGACAACGAAAGCGAGTAACAAGCAAGGATGCGACGACGTCTAGCGCGAAGAACACTGCAAAACAATGGAGGAAACGGTTCTCCTGGTTCTCTCTTCTCTCTCTCTCTCTCTCTCTCTCTCTCTCTCTCTCTCTCTTCTTGTTCGAAGATCGAAAACTAGCGCAATGAAAAATGACCGTTCAACTTTGTCCATGTTTTTATATGACAGTTTGGGGGTAGTTTTGGAAGCCGGGTACAATTTGTCCTGTTGGCAATATAACAAAAGTTTATGTCCTTATTACATTAAAGATCCCTTTACTCTTCTTTAGTTTCGTGTTTGGTACATTTGGAATAAATCAATCAATTGCCACCTACATGTGACTGATTAGCTAATATTAGGGGATGGGAGTGCAATTTTGTTCACCCTCCTTACAAGAAGGTAAACAAAATCTTCTTTCCTATTGGTTGAATTGTTGTGGATTTCACTATAAAATGATGTCATCATGCTTATCTTTGCAATATACTTCTTGGTAAACATGACGTCACTTTGTAGTGAAACCCACGTATTTCAACCAATAGGAGAAAGAGTTTTGTTCACCCTCTTTTAAGGAGGGTGAACTGTAAAGACCGTAATTTTAGTAGTTACATTATTTAATTAAATATAATACATATAAGCTTTATTGGCATGCTATATATATAAACTAGTTTCAATACGTATTAATTCCCTAGCATTTCCATTTATACATTTATACAATTATTTGCTTCCCTAAAATTAGATTTTTCTAGACTGTGTATTGCCTAATCTAAGTTTTCTCTTTGTAAAATTTACTTCCTAAGTAAGGTAGAAATCTTGCCTAAGTAAGTAATATAATTCTCCGAAAAAAATAAAATTCTACCAACTTCATTTTCATATGACATTCCTTCCTATATGGATTTAATTACTCCCTCATTTCCTTTCTTACTTTCTTCATTCTATAATTTCCCTTTGCCTTATGCTTTTTCTTCTTCTCTTCACCTTCCTTATTCCATTCTTCCCCAATACTCCAAAATCTCGGCAGTAGAAAAAAAAATTGCCACTTCCATTGTCCTTCCACATCAACTCTCTCTCTCGGGCCCTCGTTCTCGGTTTGTCTCTTTTTGTGTGGTAAACGTTCTTCTTTCTCTACCGTTTAATTTTCATGATTCTCTCTCGTGAATAATACCATTTCTTTCACAGATTTAAATTCCGAGAACGTAACCGTTCAACAACATTAAATCCTATCACTTTCAAAGCGAGATATACCTTCGAAGGAAAGGTAGGACATTAAAACTCACTTTTTACTTAAGTATACTATTTTTTGTGTTTTCGTGTATCTACATATTTCTAAATATAGTGATGATATGAATATGATGTGAGATCATTTTTTTGCGGTTTTGTTTCCAACCGATAAGGTTTTGTCAGTCTAAAACGGAACCAAAGAGATGAAAACCATTTTCTTGTACGTTGTTCTGTTCTGCCAATTTTTGGGTATTTCTGTTTGGATTTAGAGAAAACGTAAATCTTCGAAGTTGAAGATCTCAAAAAAATTAAGCAACTTCTGTACAGAACTCGTTTCAATCCAAGATTTGTAGAATTAATTGTGATTTTTCGAAGTTGGCTGAACTTAACAGTTTCAGGACAGATTCACTATCTAGCTTAAAACGCTATTTCGCTTCATTTAGGACTGGATTTAGACTTCGATCAAAACAGTGAACTTGTGTAAAATTTAATGAAATATCTTACTATAAAATTTTGTGATTTTTAGAAACCGTTTGTTATTTTAGTGGCTGGATTTATAACTGACATGTATGGCTCGAGATAGTCAATTTCCGTTAACTTTTCATTTTATGCTATAATCTGATGCATGTGTTTGCTTACTGGTGATTTGTTAAACCATTAGATTTGGGTAAATAATTATTACGGTTAAATTAATAAACTAAAAGATTAGTGTTTAGTTATCGGATTTGGAGAATGAGATGTGTCCGGTATGGGTCTTGAGCCATGCACAGTTATACTTTTAGGTAGCTTTGCTGTGTGATTGGGCGTCGGAAGTATACTGTGGGTGGGAACCAATGCCAGATAGAGATTGATCAATGGGTGATCAATCGTGAGCCATGCACAGTATACCCTGAGGTGACTTTGTTGTGTGATTGAGCACCTGAGTATACTGTGGGTAAAAGTCGTTGATGAAAATTATTTATTTCAAATGGGAACAAAAATTATGAAAACCTTGAGTTGATGACGGAGTAGTAAATTTACTGAATTTATTATGTTGAGAAATGTTGTTCTATGTCTTAAATTAATGTCTCATGTGTTTTAGCTGTTGCATGAGTATATTTTTGTAAAAAGGTAGTTTTGGTGTCCTATTGAATGTAATTTTACCACTCACGGTGCTACTTTTGTGGCTCTTGGCGTCCCCAATGCCAGGTACAGAAGGAGAAGATGAACCGCTTGCTGAGTTCGAGGGAATGGAGCAACAAGAAGGTTATGAAGTGTCGGAGCCGTGGTTGTACCAGTAGATCTCTAGCTAGATGGCTCTGCCCTTTCCTTTCCGTTGAATTTTAAATAAATGTTTACGTTTTCCGACAATGTTAAAGGTCTATTTATTCTGATTTGTAATAAGAAAGCTAATTTTTTTGCTTTCTGTTAAAAAGAATTTATTAAATTTTTCCATGGAATTTTAATGAATTGGATTTTCTATTTAAATAAATTACGATATTGAATTATTAACGTACCCAATTTTCGGGGCGTTACATGAACAGAATTGCTCTCAGAGATGGGCGGTAAAAAATAGTCATCATCATATTTATTTCACCTTTATCTCATCATCTGAAACATGCTATGACTAATCACATTACTCAATTAATCTCATCTTATTTTATAGCCCTTGCTTGTCCAGATGCGGACGTACAATGGGCATAGGTGGATCACGTGACTCTTTGGAAATCCATAAAATTTCTTTAAAAAAAAAAAAACATCCGAGCTGTTCAATAGCCATACAATAATTTTCCAATTGGTTTTTTAAAAAATCTGGTCAATCGGATAATTACATATGCTTGATCGAACCTTACAAATTTTTATTTAGAATTTAGGACACTAAGTACCGAATGAATTTTGAAGAAAAGTTCGATAATTGTGTGCCTATTATCCCAGTGATCTGAATCGTACATATTGCTAAAAGAAATTGATCATCTATCTTTGTTAGTTTCTTTTCTTTTTCTCATGCGTATCTCTTACAAATCTAATATTAGAGACCTAATTATAAGTTCAATTATACTATTTGATTCAGAGGTTTTGTGACCTACTCCCATGATTTGTAATCACTATAAGTATGATAGGACCTTACTTTCTTTCTTTTTTCAAGCATCATAAGCACAATATGTATGAAATCTTTAATGAATAAAGTTTAAACATTTTATCTTCTCGTTATATTGGACTGCGAATTTTATTTTTTTTCAAAGTTATGTATCAAAAGGTGATCCCTTGTGTGAAATTTTTGGATCCGCCAATGTGTTTGTCTTCACTATTTTCATCTTTAATCTCATCTTATCCAATCTTTTTGTTAAAATAATCCGACAATCAAACGTGTCCTTGGATATGAATTGATTTTCCCTTCCTTGGGCAGCAGTAGCCGTATGAACTCCAATTTAAGCTTCAAGAATATGTTTTTCAAAGAATTGGCTCGGTTGTCAAGGTCTTAAGCTAGTTTTTTTTCTCAAAGTCTTAGGCTTGAAATCTCCTAGGAAATATTAAATCGTGTGATCCAATTCATACAAAACTCTATCCTAATTTTAATTGAACCCTCTCAAATGAATGTTCAAATCGGTCCTTAATAACTTTAGGCCCCGTTTGATACGAGATTTCATTTTGGAGGGATTGGTAATAAGGTGGGAGTGGGATTGGGATTGGGATTGATATTGTGATGGGATTATTAATGAGGAGATAAATCCTAGACCACATGTTTGTTTTGCTTAGAATAGGATTGGGTTTCCAATTCTACCCTTCCATTGAAACACCATTTTTTATCACAGCAAAATCATGAAATGCCACTGGAGTTCAAGAACCATTTGACCGTTTATTCATTTGGAATAATTTTTCTTTGTCAATTTTTTTTTTCAAATTTCAAATGGAGAACAATATTTTTTTGTTGTGTGCAATCGTTTACCAAAAAATTGCAAGCAAATGAACAACACAAAATGGGATAGATCTTAACTGGGGGTAGCGGGATAGATCTTAACCGGGAGTAGCGACTCAGATTTCAAGAAAAAAAATAAACTGGGTAGCAAGTTTTTTGGATTTTGTTTACTCGGCACAACCATTTTGTTTCAATAACAGCAAGAACTCATCCACCATTGTGTTAAACATGCCATTATCTGCCCAATCCCTTGGGATAGGATTAACAATACCAACCCCCGCTTGGGTTGGTGAATCCTACCAATTGGGGGGTTTCAAAGTCCCAAGAGATTATCAATCCCACACCTAAAAAACAAACCAAACAACAATTTAAAGGGCCCACCACCTTAACAATCCTAATCCCACCCCCAAAACCTGGTAACAAACAGGGCCTTAAGGCTAACTTTCCACTATGATACTTTCGATATTTTGGACAATATTTTCTGCATTTTTCCACAAGTTATTATCCTCGCAGACATCGCAAATTTATCGTTTTGCGGAGACAACCATCACTTTCAACCACAATAAAAAAAGATGATATTTTTAGTGAAAACTTAGCCTTAGTCGCATATACTGACCTAAACATCCTAAGTTATGAAATGCAAATACGGTCTCGCGAAGTTTAATTGAAGAACAGTTGCCTATGGATCTTTGCTAGATCAAATCCCTTTCCTCCTAACACTGTGGATGAACACCTTCTGCAAATGAATTTTCGTCAATAGCCTTTATGGCATCTCCAACCCAATACTCCACTTGTTTACCTCCATTTCTTCATTTGAGATTATCAGAATAATGTATTTTTTAAGTGTAAATTTGATTTTGAACGAAATCCAACTCTAATCCAATAATCTTTTTCTTTTTTTTTTTTTGTTTAGACTCAATCTAAATACCAAAGTTCACCACTTTCCCTCTGATATCTAAATTCTCATTTTTCTAGCTTTCTAAAAAAAAAAGTCGATATTGGTCTTATTTTTATAGATACTATAAATATCTTTTAGTTGGTAGCAATTTTATAAAAATGAATCAAAAAACTATTGTGACGAATAAAATGGTATGCGAACGAGCAGAGCCAAGCCTTATTGTTCTCGAGCTTAGCTGTAAACAAGCCAAGCTTTATTCAAGTACTAAACAAGTCTCTATAAATGAGTCGAGCCAATACATACAAGCCGTGTTTTTTTTTCGAGCCAAATAGAGCTTTGGATAAAGTTCGACTCGTTTATTAAACAAGTCTAAAACTCAAACTCCACTTAGGCTCGATTGCTAAACAAAACTAACCGAGCCTTAACAAGCCTAGCCTCTAATTGCTCACAAGTAGGGTTGTCCACGTAATCACTTGTAAGTAGGACTACCCAGCGAATCGCCCAATCCGCTCAATAGCAACCCTTGATTGCTATTTGTCTGGGTGGAAAAGAGACAAACTAACCGAGTCACCCTATATATACTTTAGGATGGACAAATAGCAACCCTTGACTGGAACTAAAATATACAGATAAATTAACAATAAAGTTAGTATCTTTTGACTAAAATAAAATAGTGCACACCCTGATGTCACCCTATATATCTTTTTGCTTAAATAAAATTAATGGTCACTTTAACCCTGATGTCCTTATACTCACTCAATTTGACTTCAACCAAACATAGTAGGACAAGGGATGCTGTGTTGTGCCCTATTACCTGCATAATGTCGAGCTCTAAAATATGATCTAAACCTTTTATTTAGTAAACCATGATGCTTATAAAAGTCCAATAAAAAAACCAAGTTGATTGGACTACGGTAGCTTGCCAATCGAATCAAATAGTCCTATCGTGTATTTTTCAAGTTGTATTTGCTGTTTATTTCTTGAATAAAAACGTGATTCGTTTACTATGTTTTCGATATCTGATCGTCTTTAATTTTTACGAGTTAGGCTTGGGCTATTGTACATATCAAAATCTACAGAATAAACACTTAATTTGTATCATAGATTAGAACTCGGGGAGGACACCGTAATCGAAAGCACAACAACACCCTTGTCCAAGTTAGTAAGGCATTCATTGTGTAGTTTGACCCAGTTATGATTAATTCATATCCTATATTAACGAGGGTGACTCATTAGGTCAAGTAGATGAAGCATGGCTTGGTGAAATAATTGAAAATATGAATTTGATAGCATTAATAATTAAGCGGTTGTAATGTTTTTAACATATAAAACTCATCCACGACAATTATAATGTTTCATGTTTTTGAAAGCATTGATGTCTCAACGCATGGCAAGTTTTCCCTCTAACCAAAGTGATTATATTTTAAAAAATGACTAATTTGACTTAAAATCGTTGATATAGAACTGCTATCTTTTATTTAAATACTGTCACAGACCCACACCCACCACCACTCCTTCATAAGACCAAAACCATTGTATCACCACAACACGGCCACCCCACTACTACCGTCAACCACCCGGCTTTCACAATACCAAAATAATATTACGTGAAATTGTGTCTTTAACTTGCACTTAAAACTTTAAACTTTAAACTATTCCCGCCCATTAATTAAGAAGAACCCCGAAGTAGACTAGAAAAGAAAGAAAACGGGGCCCTATGCGTGCGAGTCCCCAAAGGATTGTGTAAGAGACTAGTGGGCTGGCTATTGTTCCGTCAGTAGTGTGCCCTACTAATACTAATATAGTAAGAGAAGCGGGTGCTCTTCCCCCTGCTAGCATAGCAATCAAAAGCAATGAACTGAATTGTCGTAGAAGTAGTAGATGAAGTTAAAGTACTTTGGCTCTCTCACGACTTTCCTTTGCCAATAAAGAATTTCTTTTCGCCCCATCCTATCATGCGAGAACCGTGGGTGAGGAAAAGAGAGAACTTGATACCGGTTGGTTGGCCTTCCTCTTTCTTAGCTTACCTCAAAACTCAACGACATTAATCAATTTCTTTTAACAGCTAAATTGGATTGAGTGTATTGTAAAATGCTAACGAATTGGACCTTTGGATGACACTTATTAATAAAATATAATAAATTTATCATAATTTGATCCTATGTTCTTGAAAAGCTTAAAATGAATTTCAAGTACTTTTGAACTTTAATTTGATTATGCGATAAATCTATTGAAAATTACATTTTAACAAAACGAACACAAATTCAAACTCTAAGAGTTTCATTGTATATCCATCTTACATGAATGTACTCAGAGCTGCAAATGAATTAAGTTACTTGAGAAGTAAATGACTCGGCTCGGTTCATTTAGTAAGCGAGCCGAGG
Organism: Vaccinium macrocarpon; assembly: GCA_022606695.1. NCBI lineage: Eukaryota > Viridiplantae > Streptophyta > Magnoliopsida > Ericales > Ericaceae > Vaccinium > Vaccinium macrocarpon. Next base: position 28,958,903 of record CM040170.1, read on the forward strand.
TTGAGTTCTAATTTTAGGCTTGTTTAGTAAATGAACTTGCTAAAGCTCAGCTCGTTAAATAAATTACCCTAGCTCAACTCATTTAGGAACAAGTTGAGCTCAAAAACTCCTTAATGAGCCAAACTCAAACTCAATTTTTTAGCTCGTTTATTAAAAAAAACTCGGGTTAGCTCGACTTGTTTGCACCTATAGATGCACCATTGGTTAGTATTAATTCTTGTCGGTAGTATCACTACAACGATTCATAGTAAAGAGAGCAAGGCTAATCAATTGAGTAATGCTTTATCGGTCAAAGTGCAGCCTACGCCAAAGTACAAGCAAAAACGTCCAATCCTAGCCCCATGTTTATTGGCAATATATTTTTATAACCAATAATGTACGAGTCAATTTGCGTGCATCTTAAACTAATCATTATAGTCTCTTTCACAATTATCTTGCATGTTTATGTGTGTGGAAGAGTGATCATAATAGTTGCTGATAAGAAAAATAGAAACTAAAATCTTGCGATAGAGCAAACTTATTGTAAGGACCAAATTCCAGAGTTGTCTTATTTTTGGCAATTTTATGTGACAAAACACATATTCAATATCGAGTTGTAATGTTCTATTATTTCTAAGTAGGCGTCTGTATAGGATTAGAGTGAAAGGAATCTCTTTGTAATGTAATTTGAGTGTTTGTGTTTTTAGTCGGTTGTCGGTGTTCGGGACGAGACGATCAATCATGCAATCAATCGGTTTCTCAATCGAGTACCTCTGATATTGGCAAAGCTGCAGGTTGCACAGGGCATGTGTTTTTCAGAGTCTATGGACTGACGAGTGGATCAATCGGGTTATTAATCGACAAGCTCTAAAAATTTCGGATCTACAATGACCCGATCAATCGGCTTACGATGCGATTGATCGGATTGAGAATTCTATAAATAAGTCGCGTTTATGATCTAGGGTAAGGGAGTCGGCTGAAAAATAAGATTGGAGCCGTTTGTTCTCAAAGCCACAAAACCCTAATCTATCGAGAGTGAATCTTGAAGCACAAGATCGATGGAACTTTAATCAAAGCTTCAAGAGGTTTCTACATCAATCAATAATCAAGTTCAAGTTGTTTTCTGGTGGATTTCCGGAAGAACGTTTGAAAGGCTCGAGGATTCGAGGCAGCGACAATCAAATAGTGGGTGTGGTGTACGAGGATTCGACAAGTACATCTTAGAGCGATTGTGAATGATTCAAATCGTAGGGTAAGATTACTTGTAACTACACAATGATTTTATAGTGTTTGATTCATTCCCGTGGTTTTTACCCGTATTGGGGTTTTCCACGTATATCTGGCGTTCATCTGTTTAATTGCTTTTCGTTTGTGATTGGTTCATAATTGATTGATGTTATTTTTTTTATTGAGATAAAATAACCTAGCAAATTATAAAACTTAGGTGATCTAGGATTTTTCACTTTAGTCCTAGACCAAGACCAAGACCACTTAACTTGATTAATAATACTCCACGATTTATAAGTATTATTTTTGTAGTTATTTGCGCCGAAAGTTAATTATCTTATGGGAAGGAAGACCTAAATAATTCATTTGGATGAATTGCACTGGGACCATTAAGGTTAGTTTTAACTATTAGTCCACCTTCAATGTTTGGGATATTATATTACACCCCTCTTCTAGCCCATAAGGTTAGTAGAAATGACATAGGATTGCACAATTGTGTAGTCCTCGTGTATATTTTGCATGCCTTTAACCTTCCTCCATCTTCCACATTGTTCTCGCCTCACTTTTTTTCCCTTGTATCCTTTCATGTGAAAGTAGTTTCTTGTTGCATACTCTCTTCTATTTGTTATTTCACTTATTTGTATATTTATCTATATAATTTGGACAAAATGAGTTTTGGCTATTGACTTCAAAAATGACATAAATTGCGTACCAAATGTTAAACACCTTTACGAAGAGCTGAATAATTACAGATTTGATATCACTTGAGACATGAATATGAATATGCAAGTGGGAGGCGCTTCACCGGAATTATCCCTTTTAATCCTCCTAGTATGGTATGGAGAGGTGGTGAGTTGGTTGAACCTTGTTGGAACCCTAGTTGATGGCCTGATAAAAAAAACTTGCACACTGAACAATTGTGTTAATGCCAAGCCTAGACAATGGTTGTCCGGAAAGGCACTTTGACGGTTAAGTAAGTAACGGAGAATGAGAAGTGGATTGAGAAACTTAGAGAGAGAAAGTGAGTTATGAGGGTATTGAATGTGGAGAGAGAGAACCTGAGTGATGTAGGTGAGAACCATATTTATAGGCAAAGTGGGGCGGGCCCATCACCCCTTTCATATACCTCACATGCACTGTCTGTACTTAAAATGACGTATGTTGCAATAAGAATGTCTTCTGCGACAAAATGCTTTGACTGACGTCACACTAGATACATCCGCAGAGTCAACTAGTTTGGGAGTACTCCCTGGTCAAACCATGTGGTCCTGCAGTCAAAACATATTTCACAGTTGACTGTCACCATTAATGGTCTGTCAGGCACACCTTGTGCCGAGCCCATGATAGCTCGCCGAATGTTATAAGATCGATGTCCATCGATTCAGTCTATGCGGTGCTCAGCATGCAAGGTGTGATTGAATCTGAGAGATGATGCATAGTGGGGATCCATCGATCCGATTAGCTAGTGTCTTACATCTATTCGAGATGACGACCATCGAGGACTCACACTCTTGCATGTAGTCCTGGCAATAGGGTGAAACTTCGTCTTGAAATTCGTCACGCCCGGCGGCGAGTTAGTGATTGCCAATGGCATATCCTTATTTCTGAGATTTGAGTTGATTCCAGATGCATTCACTTTTGACATTTTTGCATAATTGACCCTTCGTCCCTTCACGATTCCAAGGGGTGAGGGTGAGCTCTTTGGGCCATTGTGAAGCCGGTCGCTACAATGTGTACAATAGTTTACATATAGAGAAATAAACAAATTCATTGAACATCATAAGTTTCCCATCATAGTAAGTACAAAAAAAGTAGAATATTATCTCACTGACAAAAATAGTATACGACTATATAATATGCGGTAGCTGTTATTTTTAACCAGGGTGCTCAGAGAAATTCAAAGTATTGGTTGATCAAATTGCAAAAGAATATCGAAAGTTTCTACCATTAGTGTGGTTGTTCGGAGACAAAGATTGGGAATATTAACATGATTGAAACCCATGCAATGCGAAGACAAAAAATAAAGTAAAGATCACTACTACAAAGCACCGATGTCCGGGCTGAGAGTGTTCTCAATCGTCTGCTACCTATAAGCCTCACACGATGCACGTGAGACCCACACATGTCAAGCATGTAAGGATACGCATGTGTCTTGTTTTCGAGCATTTGTGTTAGAAGCATTTTCCAATCGTAAAAATATAATAACCTTAAGGGGTTAGCCCAATGGTCATGGCTTGAGACTTAGGGTGTTTATCTTTCCTAAGGTTTTCAGGTTTGAAACCTCATAGGTGCTATCAACTCTTTTAGGTCGATCCATACAAAGCTTTGCTCTGTCTTTAAATGAGGCATCTGCTAGTAGATGGTGGGATTGCCCCCTAAGGATTAATCAAAGTACGCAAAAACTGACCCAAATACTTGATTATCGAAAAGAGTGTAAAAGTGTAACACAAACCTAAACCTATAAAAGCAAAAAAGCCGCTACTCTAAAAATTTTGGCCAAAAAAATTGATGCACAGTGCATATAGTTACCCTGGTACTATCAATACTCCACCAATATTACCCATTTTACCTTTTTTTCTATTAGAACATTTATAATAGTGAGGAGAGAGACAAAGTGGNAAGGCTGGTGGCAGGAAGAAAAGAGGAGAGAGACAGAGACAAAGAGAGGAGAGAGATAGAGAGAAAACCGGAGGAGGAATGGGAGAGAAAATGATTAAAAAGTGAATACATGTAAAACAATGCGACGTTACTTGTGTCGAAACACTGTAGCAAAATGTTTTTTGCCGTAGCTGCTGCAGCTCCCTTTTTGCCTCTCAACTTCTTTACTTTACCTATTTTTGTACATATAAAGAATCTGTTGTTGTTGCTCTAAATAAGTAAGAGAGGTTGTGTTTGGTTTGGGTTTTGAGTTTTTGTTTTTGTAATGATTAGAAGGAAAAATATAGATAATAATTAAAAAATAAGTATTAATGATTGGAGAGAGATATAGAGAAAGATAAAAATAATATTTAAAAATAGGGATACGAATTGAATAATTATTGAGAGAACTAGTTCTTGAAAACCAAAGGTTGTGTTTGGTTTGGGTTTTGAGTTTTGATTTTTGTAATGATTAGAGAGAGAAATAAGAGTAATAATTAAAAAATAGGTATTAATGATTTGAAAGAGATAGAGAGAAAAATAAAAATAAAAAATAAAAATAGGGGTAATAATTGAATAATAATTAAGAAAATCGGTTCTTAAGAACCAAACCAAACAAGGTCAAAACGAAGAAGGCTAGAGAGTTTTCAATAACAAAGGGTAGCAATATATCTTAAATCCCAACCTCAGGGACTCACATCGCAATTCTCACCTTTTATCTTTTTCAGTCTTCCCAGTGTGCCAGAGTCAAGAAGAGGGAAATATTCAAAACCATCCCAAAAATTTCCAAATTTCAACCTCCACCCGCCCATCTCCTCTTTTTCCCCCCCTCCCAAACCAAACCTCTCTTTATAAAATCAAAATCAATCTCACACAAGTCAAAACCAGACTACTAGTTCCCATGGCGCACGATAGCGACCTCCCCTGCGACGGCGACGGCATTTGCATGATCTGCAAGAAGAAGCCCGGCGAAGGCGAAACCCTCACCTGCAAGACCTGCGTCGCCCCCTGGCACGTCACTTGCCTCTCCTCTCCGCCCCAAACCCTAGCCGCCGCCGCCCAATGGGAGTGCCCCGACTGCTCCATCGTCGCCGGTGGCGACACCAATGCGGCGGCGACGGTGGTGCCGGCGGCGGTCGGAGGTGGATCGGAGATCGTGGCGGCGATTCGAGCGATTGAACAGGATGAGTCGCTGAGTGAGTTGGAGAAGGCGAAGAGACGTCAAGAACTTATGAGCGGCGGGGGGAAAGGGAAAGAGGAGATGGAGAAGGTGGAGAAGGTGAATGAGGCGTTGGGTGCGTTTGACGAGAGCTTGAACTGTTCGTTTTGCATGCAGTTACCGGAGAGACCTGTTACGGTAATATCTCCGTCTCTATCTTTTCCGTTCCCACTGAGTTTTTGCTTCGTCTTTACTTGCGACCGAGTACTCATTCAGTTTTGCTAGGGTTCAGTTCACTCCAGTTTTTTGTTTTTCGATTTTTTAGGTCCGTCCCAGTATCCGGGCCTTAAAAAATAATCGGAGTTGTTTATTTTGTAGAACTGTTAGAAAAGAACACACGATTTTTTCACCCCCCCAATTTTATCGGAGATTATTTCCTACGCGAGCCAATCGCGATTGTGCGACAGAAAAAAAACACACTCCTGAAGTTTCAAACCGTATTTGACTTTGGTTTTGTCCTTTGCACCATATAGCAAACAGAGTTTGATCAACCAAACTAGTTTTCAGCACGGATATTCCTGTCAACGGGATCTACAAAATGAACAATTAAGATAATTTTCTTGGGTCTGAAATAGACCAAAAAAACTTGAGGAGACTAGACCCTAGTAAAACTGGATGGTAACGCTGTCCGTTTAATCTGTGCGCCCCACTTGTTGATTGACAATACGATTGTCCTATTGCTGTTTGTCGAGCTGTTCGTAAGGTGACCCGTATATTAAGGAAAAAAATCTGTCTACCTGTCACTGTCATGGAGTTTTTTATTAGTCAAATGAAAATATCTCTGCAGTTGTTTGACTGTCTGTTCAATTTTTTTTGTCAGTTAGCTTGACCTCTTTTGCTTTACTATCCAAACTTGTATGTATCTGGATTTGGAAATTGTGGATGGATTCCGATATAAATATTTGGTTTCTGAAAGTGTTGTTATCAAATCACTTGACATATGTATGTTTGAGTTTGAGCTTTTACTAATGTCACGTTATGCCTTTTTAATTTTTGATGCAATTTGAGTAGCGGATATTTTGTTAAGAAATGGACAATTGCCTAAAAGGGCTGTCGAAATATTGTGGTCCATTTTGGATTTCCCACTTTGTCACGTGTTCTTTGGATGTCAACAAGGATTGCAGATTTCTGATATCTTCTTCTACATTAGTTATTCAGTGACATGCACAAGCTGTAGGAACAAATTTGGTGAATTTCTGTATCTCTAGTCCACTGGAATCACTCCATTTGAAAATTTTGTGTACCCGGATGATTCTTAATTCATATTGGCAAAAATTTTGTGTACCCGGATGATTCTTAATTCATATTGGCAAAATACAGGACTGGACTTGTGGAGTATAATCTTATATTAATATTTTAGGCATTTGCTATCTTGCAAAACAAGACAATTTGATGACAGCGTAAAGAATCTTTGCAAGATAATGGTTGCTTTCTAGTAGGCTCCATTTATTGTCTCTCTCTCTCCCCTTTTTTTTTTTTTGTGGCCTGAGTTATGGTGCTACTCTGGATATTTGATTCCAGCGAAACATTTCCGGCGAGGTTCTTTTTCCTATGATGTACTATCAACACTTACATTGTCACCTGAAACATTCTTAAGAGCATCATCAGCCCTTACCCAAATTTTTAGTCAAATTTGTGGGAAAATCTGAGTAAAATCTTCATCTAGTACTCTGAAACATTGCAATGAGTAAACTCAAATCCTAGAATAGATGTAAGTAGATGGTTCATTAAGGGCATAGTGTAAATTTGAGAGGGAGAAAGTGAGTAAAGTTTGGGTTTTGAGTGGGTTTTAGGGGGTTCAGACCAGAATTTGGTTCTGAGTAGAAAAGCTTGTAATGATTGGAGATGCTCAAAATAATCTTCCAGGCTTCCACAGAGCATCAACATTTGAAGTACCCATGCATAAATTTTATCCTTTTTGACAACTTCATCTAGTGACCTTATCAGCTGTACTGAAGCTCAAATGTTCATGATGCGATGTATGTTCGGGTCCTTGCATATTCTTTTTCGATATTCTCCCTGAGATTTCTCTGTTCCTAATCTTGGTTTTGGAAAAAAAAATGTCTACAGATTGCCACCCTATCTTGGTGATGGAATACAATGTACACCCAACTTTATTCCTTATTGATTCTTGACTCTTACACTGTGCTGTGCAGTTGTGATATAAAGTACTTCTGACTTGTGATTGTCTTTTGTAAACACTGAAGTAATTTGAGTACATACATGTTTGCCTTTTTGTAATCTTCAAATATGGTGTAGAAATTGGTGGAAGGGATTGGCAATGAACTAATCTTCTTTTTCTCTTTCACAGACACCATGTGGTCATAATTTCTGCTTGAAGTGCTTCGAGAAATGGATTGGTCAAGGAAAGCGAACTTGTGCAAATTGCCGCAATGCAATTCCACCCAAGATGGCAAGCAATCCTCGAATCAACTCTGCTCTTGTCATTGCCATCCGTATGGCTAAGATGTCGAAAACAAATGCTACAGGGGGCCCAGCAAAGGAGTACCATTTTATTCACAACCAAAATCGACCTGACAAATGTTACACAACTGAAAGGGCAAAGAAATCAGGAAAGGCTAATGCTTGTAGTGGAAAGATTTTTGTGACAGTCCCCCCTGATCATTTTGGACCAATTCTAGCAGAAAATGACCCAGAGAGGAAGCAGGGCGTGTTGGTGGGTGAGACCTGGGAGGATCGAATGGAGTGCAGGCAGTGGGGAGCTCACCTTCCTCATGTTGCAGGAATTGCTGGGCAGTCGGAATATGGGGCCCAGTCTGTGGCGCTCTCTGGAGGATATGAAGATGACGAGGATCACGGCGAGTGGTTCCTGTACACAGGAAGGTATGTTCATTTTTGCATTGCTTATAATCTTTTGTGAGTGATGGCGATTCTAGGCGGCTTTTGCTATTCATTCGCACCATTATGAAGATGTACAATGATTTCATGTGAAACTTGCTACTGCTGAACAATTACTTGCCAAAATGGTACTATGATTTGAATGTGTGAATGAGGGTTGGTTGCTTATTGAAGCTATTCACCTTGTAATAACTATTTGTGGAGGTTCAGCAAATTTTGTACTGATTGCGTACTGTTGGGAAACAAATATGAGTCAGAACGGCGCATTATTATTAGTGGCTTAGTGGATATAATATAATAACATTTCTGTTGATCTCTATTATATGTTCTTAACATTTGGTGGTAAGATTCACACAGTTTCATTTTGCTGAAAAGTAAGATTATATCTGGCCATCCTAGTTGGAAGACTCAAGTTTGAATGCCTTGAGAGATGAACATGATTGTGCTCCTGTTTTTTTTTTTGTTGATACCCCTCATGGCTCATATGATTAGTCCATTATTGTTCTGTTCTTGTCATGCATGTGTTGAAAGTTGATCCCTTTTCTTCTCTATTTTGATGAACAGTGGTGGAAGAGACCTCAGTGGGAACAAAAGAACTAACAAGATGCAATCATTTGATCAAAAGTTCGATAAAAGTAATGAGGCATTACGGGTCAGCTGCCGAAAAGGTTATCCTGTCAGAGTCGTGAGGTGAGTGGTGGAAATCTTTTAATACTGCATCTAGCTGAACTAAATACAGCATCTATGTTAGTATTTGATAGACACGACATTGAGGTGGGTGCAGTTTATTTTCATTGCAGTTGGTATCAAGTATCAAGACCCTTGATACCTTCCCGGGTTTAAGAGAAAGTGATGAACATGTAGTTAGAACTATGTCATATTGTCATATAATCTGGCTAAAAGAGTTTTATATTTGTTTTTTCCCAGAACGTTTCTCCTTATTTTTCTCCTGTTCAAAACAGTATGCAATTTTGAGCAGCTTCTTTTCTTGGGTGACAGGTCCCATAAGGAGAAACGTTCCTCTTACGCACCAGAAACAGGTGTACGCTATGATGGGATTTACAGGATAGAAAAATGTTGGCGCAAAGCTGGAATTCAAGTATGATAATTGCTAACAGTATGAATTCCTTAAGCATGAAAGATTAGCCTTGTGAATATACGTTCTGACAATTTTACTGTATTAGGGGTTTATGGTTTGTCGATACCTTTTTGTTCGATGCGACAATGCCCCTGCCCCATGGACAAGGTTTGTTAGTATTCTTCTCATTATCCTCTCCACTCTCTCTCTCTACATGTTCATTCAACCTTTTGCAATTAATGTGCAGTGATGAAAATGGGGACCGCCCAAGGCCTCTGCCAACCATTCCAGAGTTGAAGAATGCAATTGATATTAGTGAAAGAAAGGGTGTTGCCTCTTGGGATTACGATGTGAGCTGCCTCTCTCTACACTCTTTTTGGGATTTTGCTTGTAGCCCTATTCACAGCATGATAGCAACACTATGTTTGAAAATTACAAATATTCATCTTTGCTTCCTGCCGCAGTGGTAGTGGATTAGAACTTGATTAACTGGCACTAATTTCAGGATCCTTACTTTATATTTTATATCAGCAGGAGGAAAAAGGTTGCTGGATGTGGAAAAAACCTCCACCAGAAAGTAGGAAACAATTTGACAGTGTTCATTTAGAGGATGGTACAACCAAGGTTAGACGTCATAGACCAGCTCTGTCCATACAAGAAAGACTTCTCAAGGGTATGGTTTCTTAATTAAACTTTAACATGCATTTTCCTCAAATTACTGTTTAATCTTTGTAACTTAAAATAATTTGTCCATTCTATTGTTTTACTTCTGAATACTATGCCCAATTGTGTGCGTGCTCACGTAATGAGGTACTCTACTATGCAGAATTCGGTTGCAGTATCTGCTGGAAAGTAATGAGTCAACCCCTTACTACACCTTGTGCTCATAATTTCTGCAAGCCTTGTTTGGAGAATTCTTTTGCTGGCCAAACTTTCATAAAACAGAGGACTTGCGAAGGTAGACGGACCTTAAGAACACAGAAGAATATCATGAAATGCCCATCTTGCTCAAATGATATTTCTGACTTCCTTCAAAATCCACAGGTAACCCTTGCATGCTTATAGTAATTTAGGAAACTGTAAAACCTTCTATGTAGGGAGTACGATTAACATTGATTAGAATCTTTCAAAGTATTTGTATAGACAATCTTTGTATTGGTTTAAATACAAAGATGAGAACTTTTTCCTTTTCAGTACTGCTGCAAGAAACAATAAGAAATTTTTTTAGCCTTTTTTCCTTTTAAGTGCGAGCAGAATTTAACTAAGAGATTCAGAAAATTCAATTTGATTCAGTTACTTAACAGTGCATTTTTTTTAATAAATTGTTCCTATAGTTTTACCAGGTGTTTCTGAAATCTGTTATCAACTTGTCCTATTCTGTTTTCCTAAATGCTGCAATTTCTATTTGACATGACTCTGAAATTTATGATTTCCCGTGAAAGATGATTTGTTTTCCATGATAGGTTAATAGAGAGTTGATGGGAGTGATAGAATCACTCCAGCGCCAGAGTAAACAGACGGAGGACGATGAAGCAAGTGAGGAAACAGATGGCACGGAAGAGAAGTCTGATGTAGTTCCTGGAGATACAGAGCTTTGCAATGAAAATTCTGATATTCTCAAAGAGGAAAAAGAAGGTATTCAAAATTCTCCATCCAAAATCCAACCCCAAGAGCAAAAGAAAGCAAGTGGCGGCGATTCTATACCCACTGATAAACCTCTTGAGAAAACTGATTCAGTGGACAATGAACATGAAAAGTCCGGTAAAGAAGCTAAGGTAACTGCAGTCGACAACAAAGTTAAGAGAACTAATAAGCGAAAGGCCGATGATTCTCCCGATGCCAGGGTGAAGACCAGAAGGCAGAAGGCTTAACTTTTGGTGCAATCTACAGACTTTGTGCGACCTTTATTTGATATTTAAGGTCTTTTTGGCAGTTGCAGAGTACTTCTAGTTTTCCATATTTTGCAACTGATAGTCTGTCTTGCGGAAGCATTAGAATGTTTTGTGGAACAAGCACCAGACGGTTTATTCTTTTGGTATTAATATTATCTATGGTTTTGTGACATCAGAAAGGGCATGAAGTTTTCCTAAATTCTTGTTTTTGTTGATGTCTTGATGCTGTGACCTTAAGTTCTCTTTAACTTAGAATTGTTTTGACCTCAAGATTTTCCCCTATTTCAGGCTGTCACTTTGACCTATTTTTTCATCCTTAATTGAATTTTTTTCTTGCGTTAGTTAGTTTTGCATTAAGTTTTGTGCATTATTGGTTCGTTTCAATGAGATTCAAGAAGTTAAAAAAAATTATGATTTGAATTCTCATTTCCTTGCCAAACAAGCTCTTGTTGAGTTTATTTCCCATCTAGTCTCTCGTTGAGTTCATTTCCCATCCATATATCCTTTGGCTAAAAAGAAAAAAATATTTTTTTAGTTTTGTTCTTATTTAATTTTTTTGGTTGCATTTGTTTGTTTTGCGTCAAGTTTTTTTGGGTTATGTTTTTTAATAAAGCCGAAAATAAACCAACAAAAATTAGTTTATTGGTTTAATTTTAGCTTTATTAAAAAAAATAGTTTCGACCATAATTTTATACTCTTTGGTTTCGTCTTGATGTGACGAATCCATAAACCACGAATACTTGATGCAAAAATTAACAAATGCAATTTTTTTTTGAATAAAAACAATGAAAAAAATCAAAAAATCAGTTTCTTCTTTTTAGCCGAAGGAGTGGTAGTCTCTCATTGAGTTCATTTTTCATCCAGATACAGGGGAATGAGACTAGTTTATCTAGACGCTTCTTGATTTTTGTTTACTTTTTTTTGTTGTTGGTCTATAATTTAATACTTTGTTATTGAAATTCTCTCTTTTGGCTAAAAAAGAAGAAGAAGAGTAATCGAAATGCTAAAAAATTATGATTGAATTACTCAAATTTTTTTGAATAAAATTGAAGGTAAAATTTTAGATCATAAATTTTTTATTTTTAATATTCCTTTTGTCGAGAAAAACTTGTAATGAGAAAAAAGTTTGTTAAATTTTTAACTAACTTTGAAAAAAAATAAAATAAAAACGAAAAAATAAATCAAGTACAACTTATTAGGCCAAAATAGGCGAGTAGGCTGAGCAAAGGTTTTGTCTGGCAAAATGGATCTCTCCAGTCGTTTCAATAGTCATGTTTGGCCATTTTTGGGCTTTTCTTGAACCTTCTTCAGATCTTGTTAAGAAAATAAGTCAAGTAAAAAATCATTTGATTGATTCATGTTTAATGGAGTATGTTTCTAAAACACATTCATATTCAGGAAAATAAGCTTTTATCTAGTGTTGCAATGTCTCTTCCCAAGAAAAGGAAAAAAACCTAGGCTCCGTTTGTTTGACCATAAAATATTTTATGTGTTTTCGGTGTTTGGTCGCAGAAAAGATGAGAAAAATAATTTACATGTAAAACATATTTCATCAATGGAAGGAAAATGACTTACTACAAAATCTTCCGTAATTTACTGAAATTTGTGTTATAACTTTATTTGAACTTATCAACGAAACACCTAAAAATAAAAATGAAGATTTTGTTTTGGGCAAAATCATTTTACAAAGTTATTTTCCAATTTCCCCCCCTTTTTGAAACAAGTGGAGCCCAGTGTTGCAATGTTGTTTTTCTGATCAAAATCACTTCACTACACAGAATTAGAGAGGACGGGGCACTAAGCTGCAAGTCTTACACCAGATCGGACCTCGAAAGAAAGAAAAAAAAAACGAATGTAATAATTCGATATATAATATAATCCCTCCTTCCCATTTAAGAAAACGTAATGATTACGTCAAAAAAGTACTTAACTTTTCGAGTATGGCATTAACTTTTCAAATCTAATTGATGAAGTACTAACTCCAAATTTACCCCCAAAAAAGTAGTAACTCCAATTTAAACATTAGCGTATTATATAGTTGATTTGGAAAAGTAGTTGATTTGGAAAAGTTTGACGTATTTTGGAACGTCCCAAAACGAAATATGAGATCATCAAAATGAGACGAGACGGGGGAGTATTACAATCAACTGATCTAAACAGTTCATATCTTAGGTAAGCAAAGAAGCAGATTATCTGCAGTTACAAGAGAAGGTGACAACCCAGCTGCCAAAAAAAAAAAATAAAGACCATCCATTCCTTTATCAAAATGCCAAGAATTTGTGCAAGATATCATTAGTTCATTCAAAATTGTCAAACACTCTTCGAGTTCTTGTCTCTACCCTTCAACAGACCCAAAAAAGAGGGTGGCAAAGTGAAAACACCAGAAACACAAAAAGTATTGAAGAGAAGCCTCCTCAAAGAAGTGCAGCAAAATTTCACCATGTTTCTCGAGAACTCCTATACATACATACATATTAGATACAACATTTGCAAAATCGCCCAAAATTTTGAAGCTCCACTTGTCGCTCCTCTTTCCAACTGCAAATAACCCCAAAATTGGTTTGTTTAGCTCGAGTGAAACTTTCCTTTTTGGAACTTTTCCTCCTCCATGAACCACCCTTTACATGTTAAATAAATATACTGGTGGAGTTAATTTTGGTCTTAGTTGGTTTCACTCCTAGAAGGTTAGTGCCCATAAAAAGGTAAGCTGCTAGTCCAGTTTGAATACTTAGCAGACCCAACTACAAGTCGCCATTGAAATAGTCCTCCCCATTCGAAAAAGGGCTTTCTTGATTGTTTTCCTCATCGGCGATAGGTCGAGTCTTTCCAGGTCTAGATCGAACGTTTACACCCATGGGGAAGGGCACCTGCAGATAGGAAAAGCCAGTTTAAGTCCTTATTGTTTGTTGCAATTGTGCAGTTATATACCACATTGTTGCAATGTTCTTAAATGATTCAGAGTATTACTAAGAGTTTCATCTTTGGACTGTCATAGATGTAAGTACTCTGAGGTATGATTCAAATTTGATATGAAAATTTCATCAATTCTCTCCATTAAGACATTAGATTGTACATCAAAAGAGTAAGTATGACATATAAATGTTATTTATGGTTTTAAGTTATCTATCTGGGGTCCATTTCAGCGTTGCAAAATTTCTCACCATCATACCATTCCACGGCACACAAGAAAGAACGACAAATATGACAACATACCAAAATATAATATAGATGTCATTGGGTAACAGCGATTTTGGTCATTTAGGGTTAGATCCATGGCAACTAAGAAGCTCTATAATGCTGTAGATGACAAAAATATGGAGTAAGTTATGCACACATGACACACCTGATCACCTGCATTGGGGCCATCAGTGTTGAAGAGGATTGGCCGGCATCGCTTATCCTCATTCATCAAGCTTGAGTTCTGGAAATGGGCGATAAGAGCAGCTTTTCCCTGTATGCGAGCATAAGCAAGTGATGCCACCTTTTCGCTGTTAAACTTTTCCCATTTCTTCCCATTAAATGCCTGTACATTAGTCATAAATAACAAGCTATAGTGACCACCGGAAAATATGTGCAACCACAACAGAAAAGGGAGAAACAAAATGGCATCCTTGACAACATGGAACAAACAAACCTGATAGAATGGGATAATCAAGGAAGGATCAGTCATGTTGATGAATGCGTAACCCACATTGCACTTGTTCTGCAGAAAAAGGAAAGGAAAATAAATTTCCCATGCATGGGTAGATAAATGCACAACAATTGCATAACCGACATTACACTTGCCTTAAAATCGATGGGTAGATAAACAAAATCATATGTTCCCCTATGACCTTCATCAATTGCAGCTAAAAGCATCTTCGAAGTATACCTATGTTTGAAACCGTGGCAACATAGAACCAATTAGTTCGTAGGACACTACGTAAGGGGAAACAAAAGAAAAAGAACAGCCAATGCATCTGAAAGATTTCTTTAAGTTCAAACAACATAAAAGAATATGGAGGACAGATCCTAAACAATAAGTCTACCAACTAAAAATTAAACTGAGTTAAGTGGTCAAGAATCAAGACACCAGTAAGCCAAAGCCCACCCAGTTAGTTACTGAGATGACGAGGCGGGACTTCACTTGATGCTGTGTCGATTATTGACCACTTTCTTCGGTTTATTTCTTGGTCTGTTAACTATTCGATGCAAAAAATATTCCAGTAAGAACAAAATTCAAAGCTTCCCCAATGTTACAAGGCAATTGATGGTTAACATGGAGTAGTTTTCCAAGATAGTCCAGCCCTCCTGACACTCATGTTCTTGATCCAGAGTCTAGGCTTAAAAACAAAAGCACTAACATACTTAATGGTCACTACTTCACTCAGGATGTGAATAATCAACTCATGGACAATTGTCTATGGGTGCACGCAAGCAAGAAACAGGGTAACTTACAGGGTACCTAGGTTTACGCATTTACTTTGAAAATCTTAAACGGCGTAAAACTTTTTTAAAACTATCAAAATTTATTGAAAAGGCATCAAGGGGATGTGTCACCCATGTATAATTGAAGGTCAAGAATTGGGGAAAAGAGAGAAGAAAAAGAACAGAAAGGACCAAACAATAAAAAGACATACACCAACCTAAGCTCCAAAAATATCTAACATGTCAAAAACTCCCTCGACTCCCAAGTCTCAGCTAAACAAAGTAGAAAGGAAAAGACTATTAATCATGAACAATGGCCTCTCATCCTGTCGAAATATCTTCGATTCCCCCCCTCTCTCTCCAAATTAACCACATCAAGCACAATAGAATCAAAATCCATAGCTTCTGTCTTTTGCATAAGCGCCACCCCAAATGACATAGCTCCTAGCTTAAGTAAAACCCACGAATGCCCCACAAAACACGAACTGCATTCCAAAGATCCTTAGTGAAGGGGCAATGAATAAACAAATGCGCTGCAGGCTCCATCTCTCAAAACACATGAGACAACTATTCAATATAACCAACCTCTGTCAAGATTATCTGTAGTGAGAATCTTGTCCTTTGCCACACCCCAAAAGAATTCTCATCATAAGTGAGTTGACATGCTGGATAAACATGGCATGCATTGCAGAGGTCTCGTTACTGTAGTGTCCCAGTTTTACCAATGCGTGGCATGGTATGTTATTATTTGTGGTCCAAGTTGCAGTTTAATTTGCAGCAAGGTTATGACTAAACATTTGGAGTGGAATGTATAACTACTTGCGTATCCAAATATTTGAGCAATAATGAATTTCAAAGATAGAAGGACAATAGAAACAACCAACAGCAGAAACAGACAGATGGTTAGAAAATTAAAACATACTTGTTAGGGATATTCTTTATCATAAGTGTTGTCGGTTGTCCTTGACCTCGCCCTATGCGGTCAATGTCAAGATCAAACAGTTTCTTGCTGTCAGCTTGATTGGAATTGCCATCATTTCTACGGCTTCTAGCCCATTCATTTGGAGAATCAAATGAACTCGTCACAGGAGAAATTTGGCCTCTTCCAGGAAACATCAGATGAGGGGAGTGCAATCCAACATTTTTGGACGAAATAGACAGGTCCACACAGTTTCCACCGACATGAGGAAACATGTTTTGGGAAACAAAATCCAAATGAATCGGCGAGTTGGAAATTCTCATGTTCCCAAGAGAACCTGGATGAAAACCAGCTGCATTGGGGGATTCTCCCGAACAGGGGTGTCGTCTGTCCCAGAGAGAAGGATTCACAGATGGAGCAGACCCCACATGGTGGTTATTTGTGGGTAATATCGTGTTCAACGCATGAGATGGTGTTCTGGGAATTGCATTAACGGGATGAGCAGCACAAGCTGCGTTGACAAAAGTTGGTGAGCTTGGCCACATCATACCTTGAGGCTGAGGGCGATGCGCATTACTCCACATAAAATGATGTCCAGGAGAACAGCTCCCATTCCCAGAAGAAACAAATGCTGACAAACAAAAAGTTACCGTCAAAATTAGAACATGCTACTTTAACAATCTTTTCCTAAAATTTGTTATCTCGTGGATTATACTTTAAGAGACTAATTCACATTCCTCATATGGTAAGAAGCATGGGCAAATCTACTGGCCTCAGGCATCCGTGTTCGACACACATCGAACACACAACATGGCATGCTCCAATCACATGTCGGACATGCCTAAATACATGTTTGACATTCTTATTTTACTTTTTCTGGGAAATGCTGGGACACATAGGACATGCTGGGGATACGATGGTCACGCTTCAAGGACTCATTATGAGGTTAGAAATGCAATTTCAATATTTGGCTCAGAACTAATATCCAATATTTTGCAAAACTAATGTTTTCTAATTATAAACACATCTAAGTACGGATATACTTTAGCTCCAACGAATTCCCCATTGTGTCCGCGGCCTAATTTCTTTTAGCAATAACGTGTCGGTGTCGTGTCATGTCCGTGTCCCGTGCCTGTATCCGTGCTTCTTAGCTAGTACAAGCGGCCGAAAGAAATGCACAAACAAAGGTACCTTATTGTCCAAAGCACTTACCAGCATCACTCAGTTCAAGTGGATGACCGTTTGTGCTTACTCGACAGAACTGGCGGTTCTCAATTCTTTCGGATGGCCTGACACTAATATTTGCAGAAATACCAGGAGAATTGTAGGGAGAACCATTAGTTAAAACATCATGATACTCGGGAAGTAAGTGGGGATGAAAATTCGGTGTAATCTGGAATTCAAGTTTCGGCTGGCCATGTGAATGACCAGCTTCAGGTACACTGGACTGATTGCTGAGTGATTCAACTCTCACCAGAGAGGATAAATTGTTCGGAACACTAGATGAGATCCCGTGATGGAACATGTTACCACCCAATGGACTAATAGGGGCTTGTAATGCAGAACGCGGGCGTGGAATAGTTCCATGATCCATGCCAGGAGATGTGATTCCCCAATGTGAAACTCGTCCTGCAACCAATTATTGTGAGACGACAACAATGTATTGCCTTCTTCCGAATCATTATATAATGAACAATGTATGACACTGGCTATGATCATACCAGAAAACCCTGTTGTAGAGTTAATAGGAGAGAGACTTTGTCGGAGATATGGAGCAGATCCATCTTGCGCCATTTCTGGAGGAAATGGTGGCACCGAACTGCTTAAGAAACAAAAGAAAAACAAAGGTTCACCAAGGAGTGAAAATGATGCGTGCTAGTTACAGGTATTAAGCAATTCAAATATGAAAATACAGAAGATGTCATATAAAGGAAGCGTCTAAAAGGGGGAATAAAAGGACAATGCTGGAAATATCTTTATATTTGAATGTGGGAGCAGTAAATGCATGTTCCCTTCAAAGTTGGAACTCCAGAGAGGGACAAACATGGTGACATGGTGCGAGTAAAAAGTAAATAAAAAGAGGAAGAAGAGGGATATTAAGATCAAAACATGAATCATTGGAGTTCGTTGGACAATACCACCGTCTAGCACACCCAGGACTGCTGGCTTCAATCTTAATCTGCTTGCCAAAAATGTCACTCCTGTTCAAGGCACGAATAGCAGACTCTGCAGCCCTAGCATCATAAAACTCTATAAGTTTGCAATCACTTCTGTGTGGGGTCTCACGGATCTGCAATTTAAAGAGAAAGGACTGGAATATCAACAACACGCCGGTTGATTTCAAGTTCAATGAGAAAAATTAGGAAAGAATCTAACCTCCTTAATTTCACCATAAGCACCAAAAACTTGGCAAAGTTCCTCATTTGAAACAGAAGAATCAAGGTCAAAAAGCACAAGAGTGCCTTGGTTAACATCCATCTGAGACGCATTGTCCTGACAAAGGATAACCAACGAGGTGAGCAGACAGCATGTGCAGCAACGCGTGAAGGGACATTTACCAGCAAAAATATGAATATGATGTCGTGATAACACTGTCAGGAATAATTGTCAACATGGAGACGAAAAGAGCAAATTATTATGAGTGGGGACTGAGTTACCTTTGGAATTGAGAAATATATGTCAAGCTCCCTACATCTTAAGAGTTTATTTTGAAGCCCTCTCATCGCATTTTGGGCTGCTCTTACATCATAGTATGAGACCACAATAAAGCCCCTCTGCTTACTTGCCGTATGAAGAGTATGGATGTCTCCAAATTGCTGAATATTACAAGCCAACAAGGTGATGCTTACGTACAAGATAAATACTCCCTCTGTTCCTAATTGTTGGTCCCTTTTCACTAGTCGATATCTTAAAAAATTGTCTATATATTATAATTTTTATATCTGATATAGATCTTATTTGATAGATCTCAATTAGTTTTATTAAACAAAATTTTTGAAATCATAAGAAACAGTATAGATTATGAAATATAGACAATTATTTGAGTGACACGACTGCCCAAAAGAGGCGAGCAATTTGGGACGGAGGGAGTATCAAATATCAAAAGGAAGGGAAGAAAATAGCACACCTCAAAAAGGGCCCGCAACTCAGAATCTTCAACATTACTATTTATGTTTTGCACAAAGAGTGCCCGAGATGGATGTTCCACACAGGAGTATTTCCCAGCAACAGAACCAATAGAACCCCCTAGCCAACTATCTTTATAATCTCTTTGACCACGAGAAAAGGCATCTTCTCCCAAGTCTAATCCTCCAACACTGCTAAAAAGGTCTAGATCCTCGATGTCTTCTCCAGTATTGCGTTGGGGCACGTGGTCAAGGCCATCAGTCACACCAGAGAGCAAGTCGTCATCGTTAGGGAGGAGATTGCCAATAGTTTGTGCTTCAATCTCTGCAAGGGATTCAAAAGGTTCCTCTTCCTTGTATTGGGAGGCATCATCACCAAAAGAATGGCCATATGAAGCACCACTTGATGATAGCCTTACTGCACCACAGAAACTCGTATCATACAAAAAAGAAAAGATGACATCAACAAATCAGCAACTGCATCTAATCTAAGGCCCCGTTTGTTTAACTGAACTAATAGTGAAAGGATATATAATCACTAAAGGGGTAGCTATTTAACAGTTCGACTTTGTAAGCTACAACCTGTAAGGAGGAACTTCCAAATAAATTGACATCACTGGTGGGGGTGGGGGCTTACATTTTCTGCTAAATAATTCTGACAGTGAGCTTGAGAAGAGACCGTTCTCATACTGAGCGCCTCTGACATGAATCCCATCACCTTCCATAGAATAGAAGGATGCCTCCGTATTCAGATTTGATCTTGTTCGTGGATCATGGTCAACGGATCCCTGCGAGGATTGACAGGCTGCTCTCTCTGCTCCCACTGCATGCTTCTCTAAGCTAAGATTAGATTTCTGGTTTTGGATTAGGTAGGGAACAGGATGTTTGAAAGAATTCGGAATTTGGTATTCCACTGAATTTGAATCTCTGGCTTCTGTTCCTGTTAAAGACAGCATGCCCATAGCATAAAATTAATCTGGGCCACAGTTCAAAGAGCCTACAAGCCAAATCAACAAAAACACCATTTGAATACATAAATTGTGCAGAACCGCGGAAAATCAATTGTAGGATTCCACTTGTTTAATCCTTTTTATGCAAGCATTGATGAGAGCCCACTTGGTATTCCTCCATTTCTGTTGGCAATGCCACATTGTACCATGACATATAAGGCTTCTCCCTTATTTAAACAAATCGGAACAAAATTTTCCAAAAACTCATCGAATAAAAGTCATTGATTGTATCTTGACATTGCATTTTTATGATCGGTAATAATCTTCCAAAATAGTGAGATTCTTCACTTTTAACAGGACATCAATGACAATGAACTTAATTTAGTAAACTCAGATATCAGATATGGTTCAGCTGATAAAAGAAAGATGTCCGCAAATTCCAATATGTGGGCAGTCTTTGATTGTACATTTCGTACTTAATAATCAAATGGCTACCATAATAGTGGCAACATCATCCAATATGTAATAACATCAAAACTCTTATTTATTTAATATTAAGAAACGTGCAAATTTATGGGCCATTGTTAAGTTACCAATAGTCCCAAAAGCTTAAGCTGTTAGGAAATGGCCTACCAATGTTTATCAAGTTATTCAATAGCCATCTCATAATTAGAATACACTGTGGGGCTAAAAGGTGAAAAATAATTGTATACTATGGCTATGCTACGTCACTTTCAGGGAAAAAAGAAAAGAAAAGAAGAGAGGATGCATTGTTGATTCCATGGTTTAGGTTGGGTTCTACCAGTCAAATTTATACCCAAACACAATCACACGAGACCAGTTGGAGGTTCATTCCCCAAAGAATATAAAGACACTCTGTTCAATCGTTATTTCTGCAATAAATGCTATACTTCTGCAGATTTTTCACATCATCAAGCGAGGTAGTTGCCAGATGATACTTGCTTATTCAAGAAATTCAAGTAGAATATGAACATGCTGTCTGTGGACTTAAACTGTAAGACCCACATTGGATAGACACTACTCACCGTATTGAGCAGCCACAGTTTCTGCCTTCCAAAACCCAACCTGTCTCTGCCAAATTTAGAAACACAAAAGATAAAGGCTTTTGTTAATATGTGCCCTCAAGGCACATGTTAATGGTATAAATAAAATCAACTAACCTCATTTGTATAGCAAATAGTGAAAGTAATTGCAATATTGGGTTAAGAGAAACTTGTTCTGATGAGACCAAACTACCCTCCACTCTTTAGTCCCCCTCCACTCTGTTTTTCCCTTTTACAATTCTCTGCCCGTTCAATTTTCCTAACCTTTATTTACCTGAAAAACTTTCATTGCCTTTTCAATGGCATGGGCAGTTGCACGGACTTTTTTTTTTGTTTTTGTGGTAGGAATTACTATTAGTTATTGCATTGATTTGGATGACAATTGAAAGATTGAAACAAATTAAGAAGGTAAAGAGGTATTTTGTTTCGAAGCACTAGCAGCGATTCTTTTACAACCAAGTTCTAAAATTTCCTTCGTTCTTTCTAAATTTTTGGTCAGGTATTGTCTGGTAATATTATATTTTTAGATTTTCTGTTTAGTTTCCCGTCAATTTGTTTAGGATTAATCATTCGTCTCAATGACAAGAATTAGAAAAGTATAAAAAAGAAGAAGAAGAAGAAGAAGAATAAGGAACCTAAGTTAAAAAAGATTCAGATAAAACGACACAAAAGACAAAAATACCAATTGCTTCAAACTTTTTTGTCTTTAACGTCTTTTTTTGCTTCTGATCATATTATTTTACTATTGACCTCCTGCTTCTTGATAATAATAAAAATAAAATTACAAGAACACGAACACGAACAGGTGAAGGTTGAGTATTGAATGCCAAAGTTGGGGCTATTGTTGTCAAATGTTTAAAAAGTGTAGCTTTTCAAAGAGAACATTTATGACTCTACTAGTACATTTGCAATTCCCATAAAAATAGAGTCAATTAAAAGAGCTAATCCATTGTAATCATTTGCCCTCAAGGCATATGTTAACAAGACCCAAATTAAATAAGAAATGAAGAGAAGATAGCTAACCGAAGAATATGTCCACAACATATTAAAAAGGAAAGTCACTATTACTTGAGTTCTTAACTAGAATTTACAACAATTGAAGTGCACAACAAAAACAGAATCCAATCACTACCTCGTTCGGTAAACATACTTCTTCTGAAAAAAAAGATGATGACGGCAAGCCATTTTCCACGATTTCTGATGGCATGGTTATCTGAGACCCAAAAAGCAAACGAAAACTGGAAGCTGTTCGTTTACTCTATTTCACCACCAAATCAATACAATAGGACAGTTTCCAGCTCCTGTGAGAAAAATCTGCAGAGCATAAACATAATGGCTTGTTTTCTTAACAGGAGAGGAAAATTAGCAGCCCAATAACTCCCCTAGAAACAAGTAGTCACAAATAAGAAATAATTGAAACTTGTTAAACCAGTGTTGATAAGCAAAGAAATATACACATTAACTACCTTAACATCTTCATCACAATTCGGAGAGAAGAACAGTAAATTAATACAAACAAAAATAGAGCAATTGGAGAACAATCAAAACTAGATTTCTCGCGGATAACTTTCGAGTTTCAAAAGGGATTGAATATAGGTGCGAATATGGATAGAAATGCTCAGCAAAAATTCTCGATTCTGATAATAAGCCAGCTCTTCCACGAAATGTTTGCAGAAATAGATGGATTCTAAAACTTAAAAAACAAATGAGCAGTTTAATTGAAATAAAAATTCTGACTTTACAACATATGAGAAGTAGAAATCTGGGAAAACTAAAACACCCTACCAAAATTTATAATCTTTTAAGAACTCCACTTTTGTTTGCATACAGGTTTCAAATGAGGGGAAAACTCGAATCCCACAGTGCCAAGAAAGGAAAGATCAGCTAGTTCAAACTCAAATCATTCAGAAAAGCCCCAGATTCAACAGAAACTGGCACAGAATACATTATGGCAATGGATAAAAATCCCAACTTTTAACAGATATTGAATATTGGTGTGCTTTTGGGCAGAAATTTTCAGCAAAATTTCCAGTCTGATAATAAGGCAACTCTCTACGAAATGTCTGCTCAAATAGATGCCTTTGACAACTTCAAATTTCAAACAATCACTTGAATTGAGCTGAAAATTCCAACTTCATATCATATGACAAACTAGAACTTCAACCGAAAAAATATATCTTCTAAAAAACTTTTCCATTTTTGTTTGCATAAAAGTAGAGGGCTAATCAAATCCCATGTCGCCGAAAAAAGGAAAGATGTTTTTCCAGGTGTACGGGCACATTGATCGGGACCAATCCCAACGTGCGCGAGGGAGGACTAATAAAAGGAGAGAAAGATAGCTTGCTCGAAATAAAAGAAGTCCCCAAATTCAACACAAACTAGCACAACATACATTGTTAAAATGGATAAAATACAAACTTTGTGACCATCAAAGACAACCGAGCAAAGGATCGAAGCCTAATTAGTTCCCGAAACCCAAAATTCAACCCAAAGAAAGGGAAAAAAAAGCCTAAAGAAAAAAATTCAACCTAAAGGGAAAAAATGGAGAAAACAAAAAACGCACCTTTAATAAATTATGAATTTGGAAGGCGTCTCAGGTATACTCAAAGCTGAGAAGAGCATAATTTCTGGAAATGGATTTGGGTAAAAAGAGACTGGGGGCGAAGAATTCGAAAGAAAGGAAACGCAAGCAAGGTTAAGAAGAATTTTAGAGAGAGAGAGAGAGATGAAGAGAGAATCGAATTGATTACAGGAGAAGGAAAGAGAGATTGATGATTAAGGGATCTAGAGGAATCTGTGCCGTGCAAAGAAACCCTTGATTCTCTCTCTTCCCCTGCATTGCACGTTAAACCAAAATGTGTAAATTCCTTCTCCCTGTTTGTCTTTTCCCACTGTAAAAAATTTTGTCCAGAATTTTTAACAGGGAAGAAGGAATTCTCTCTCTCTCTCTCTCTAAACGTGCCTCGCCTGTCAGAGAATTCTGTGGGAATTCATGTAGTGTCGCCGGAGAGCTGTGGGGCTCCCGGCGAGATTCCGATTCTTCGCCCCCGGTGGAATTTTAGAGAGAAAGAGAGAGAGGAAGATCGCCCTGGGTTTCTGTGGAGAGAGAGAGAGAGAGAGAGAGAGAGAGAGAGAGAGAAGGAAATGGATATTTTTTAGAGCGGGCGTGGAGAGGAAGAGAGGAGACCAGACCAGAGGCGTTCCTTCCTACAAACCCGAGATCTCCGATGAGTGTTGGATCATGAGAGAGATGAGAGAGAGACAAGTCATGAGGAGAGAGAGAGAGAGACGGTGCTGAATTTCACTTCTGTCCCCTCAACTATTCAATTATTGTCTAATTCATTCATCTGTTTTTGGATAACTCGTCTTCAAGGGAAAGGAGGGCTCCTCTAAGCCCCATCTGACCATCCATCTTGGCATTAAAGATTTAAATTTAATCTAAATTTTGAATGATACGAGTCATTTATTATTTGGATTAAAATCTAAGCATTTATTATCGAGATAGACGGTTGGATGGACTCACTACAATCTTGTAGTAAGCCCTTTACTACAGGACCCTGTACTCCTTAAGTGGGGTTATGCACATTTCGATTTGTCCGAGAGGATTAATAACAACCTGCACTAACAGGGCCCCAGTTATTGACAATATGAATTGATCCCAAAAGAGTTAATGACACCTAAAAGAGTCTGAACATCCACTATACTTTTTTTATTTAGGAAATACTGATAAAAAACCAATATATTAAAGGGACAATATTCTTTTAGGTGTTTTTTAAAGTTAAGAAAACCAATCCTGACCGTATTATATCTAAGAAAATAGTAACTTTCGTTTGTCCTTTTATCCTATTTATATGCGGGGTATTCATCTTGTTATAACAATTTTTTTTTTTTTTTGGCCATACACTAGATCGAATGATGATAATGAGCTTTATTGTCAACCATCATAAGAAAGTGTCAAACAAAGTGGATATTGATTCGGAAAGTTCAAGGACTTTTAATACAGTATGCTCAGATTGAGAATAAAATGGAAGGAAAATAATAATTGAGGGGCTAAAAGTGAAATTTAGCCAAGATGAGAGGATGCCGTTATTATCAAAAAGAGAGAGAGAGAGAGAGGATGCCGTTAACTTTTAGCGGCGTTTACTACCCAAATCCGTTGAGCTTCTTGTGCGGTGTGCCATAAAAAACAGCGAAAATCTTATGGGTGCAGAAGAAAAAGTACACAGAAAATGTACAAGGGGTTTAGGAGCTCATTTTTGGATCTCATGTGAATAATTTAAACCGTTAAATAATTTTAAAATATTTTTTTCTACGGCCTTGCACAAAATCAGCTCAGGGCTAATTTGGCCTGAAAGCAAAAAACGGATTATTGGTTTTTTCGTTTTGTTTTTATTCGAATTTTTTTTCCTTTTGTTAGTTTCTCGTCAAGATTTTGTGGTTTTACGGATTATTTACCGTGAGGCGAATTATAATATTATGAATTGAAACTCATTTTTTTTAATAAAGCCAAAATAGGTGGATTACAATAATCCACCTATTTTGGCTTTATTAAAAAAAATTGAGTTTTGACCATAATATTATACTCGTTAGATTCGCCTCACGGAGAAATCTGTAAACCACAAAAATCTCGTTTCACACTAAACCCGGATGCATCCAAAAATTGAATAAAGAAGAAACAAAAAAACCAATAATCTGTTTTTGCTTTTAGGCCAAATGAGCCCTCAATTGAATATGTATAACTAGTCGATCCAAAACTCCATGTTTTTCTTTTTCAGACCGCATATCTAATTGTGAAATTTAATTTTGCGAAGGTCAGAGGAAAAGATATTTTAAAATTATTTAAAATAATCAAAAAAGTGAGTCTCAAAACCCTTTGTACATTTTTTGTACATTTTTTCTTCTATACACATAGTCAAGTCCAACAAAAAAAACAGTTTCTTTGCGCATATGCCATAATTCTTTTCACTTTACCGTAAGAGTTTTCGTTTTATCATGAAAAGAATAAAAAGAGTTTTCGTTTTTACATTCAAACCAATCTATTCCAATTGAAATTCGTGTTCATTTATTAAAAGTTCGGTAAAGATTGATTTGTTACATGAATATACAAAGTTCGGGCCATTTTAAAAAAATCCGTGAAGTTTTCAATCCAAGCTCGAACATGCTAGTACTCACTCGTTCAGCTGATCTCATGTATAAAAGTTTAAGTTTCTTCGGTTCAACTTTATTAAAACTCGTTTGTGATTACGCTTGAACATATTTTTTAAAATGAAATTTAAATATTACTCCGTAATTGCTTGGCTCGTTTGACTTGTTTATCGACCCTAATACTATCATACTGACAACAAAATAGTGTTTTTGAGAGAATGCATAACGCTTGTGATTTGTTTATACACCTGCACAACAATTATTATTATTATTTTTTTGTGTGGTAATCCTTCATCCTTCTAAGTTCTAACGTGGTTTGGAAAATTGTGACTCGAATGTACCATGTATTTAGTGCAATTTTCCATATTTATCACTCTTAGCCCTTGGATATTGTTGGGCTGGTGGGACGTCGAAGATGAAAACAGTTTATTGAAACCATTGTGAAGAACAATATATGACCCTAAAATTTCACCTGTTAATCCATCTCTATTCATTGCCTCTCGTAGAAGTTAGTGCGTGTTGGTTAAGGTTTTAAATTGTCAAATTCTATTTTTGATAATTACTATAATCTTAAAGCATCAACATATCAATAGTTTTCTCAACTATATTTGAAATAGTTTTTTTGAAGTTCAAAGCTGTGTGGCTTAAAAAGATTTTTAAAAGTTGATAAAATTACACTAACACAATACATACATCAAGGTTCAATATTTTAATGACTTAGCTAGGTGTTCGGGCTAACTTATGTTACATCTATGTTCATTTAGTGTAACATTTATATTTGGTCACGTTATTTATCCCCTATCTTATCCATAAACATTTATTTTCAACAAATAAGTAACGTAACCAAAGGAGGCTCCATAACTCATTATGGGAAATTATTAATATCCTTAAGTATTACTCCTGGTATTATCAATATAATAAGGTTGAGTTCCCACTAAAAATACTATTTTAATTTTCGACTATTGTCAAAAGTGGGTGTTATTTCAGGTAAATGATATTTTTATAATTTATGTTAGAAGAATGATTTGTTGCAAAATACCGAAAATATCATAGTGAACACTTAGCCGATAGACTCTCTACAAATGAATAATTAGAACAATATCACCTTCTGTCCACCATCCCCCAACAAGCATTGATCATGACTCCCTGTAAAGGTTTTAGGTTTAATGATTGTCAACAATTTTTTGGACCACTTTACCTCACGTGTAAGCATAAAAATGATTATGGAGGGATTGTAATAATTAGTCCAAAGTACGCGTAAAGTGACCAAGGACACCTACATCACAAAAAAATGTATCATGCATAACTGTAGCATGGTTTTCTTGAAGCGTTGAATAGTAGCACTTATGTGGTTGTATCTCATTAAGTAATAAAAAACTAAGTGATTCATCCAGTTGCCAATGAAATAATGCCACATAAGCATGTCTTGCAAAACGTGGTGTATTTTGTTGTGTGCCTAGACTTCATCGCGTCTCTTTCCCCAACTACCGATTACCCAACAAAAATTCATTATTTATCCTATGCGAAATGTATTGCTACGTTATTAGTTAGGGCTCATTCGGTATGTCATTTTATTTTTTTCTTGTCCAAAAGTTCAAGGTCAGATTTGGCCTATCCACCTAACTTATATTTAATTTTTCTATTTATTATTTGATTTTGTCTATCCAAAAAGTTTTATGTCAGATTTTGATATTTTCGCCAATTAAAATGTGAATGTGAGAATATCAAAAATGGTTTTAGTGAAAACTTTTTTAGCCATAAATAAACTGGACCTTGACTCTTTTTTTTTTTTTCCAAAAAGAGAGAATGACCTTGACTATTGGGGTAGCGCAAAACTGTCACATAGGGAGCCTTGAATAATTAATCGTGGTTTGGAAATGGACGCATTTTTTATTGGTGGGGGGGGGTTTGGTGTGAATTTAATAGTGGGCACCTCGGAATAAGTGATGCGTGTCAATTTGTAAGCAAAATTCAAAGGTAAAGTGTCATTTTAGCAGGGGTATGATTTGGTGTCAGCTAACAACAGACCGCTCTGTTTGTTTATGAGTTTCGTTTGAATTTAGCAACAGAGTTGATTTAAGCAAATGAATTCAACAGGTTTTAAAATCTAGGTTAATTTTAGCCAAATGAAATTGGATCCTCATGTCACTATTAGGGAGGGCAGAGTTCCAATCAGAGGATTAATTTTCTATAGTACTGTAATTTTCTGGGTGGTGATGGGAGGGAGTGACTGTTCAATACTAGTACTACTATAATTAGGGCGGCAAACGACCCGAGTTGTATGCGAGTAGTTCGTGACTTGGCTTGACTCGTCTCGACTCTTTTAGTAATTGAGCTGAGCTCAAACTCAAGTTTTAGGCTCGTTTGGTAAACGAGCTCGGTAAAGCTCGCGCTCGGCTCGCAAAAATTCGGATTGTTTATATAGACTCAGGTTGTTTAAAGATGTTCATTAAGTAAATTACTTTGGCTCGGCTCGTTTATGAATGAACCGAGCTTGAGTTTTTTAAGTACTAAAAGAGCCAAATTCGACTCGACTCGTCTCGTTTACACTCCCAAGTACTAGCACTAACGCGTGGTGTTTCAGGGGCTTTGTTCACCGCTCATTGACGTGGGAGATCACACCTATCTAGTGATGAGAAGGGTATGGTTAGAGAGATTCACTTTGGGTTCAAATATACCTATTTGGCCTAATGTTTTAGGGCTTTTTGCTATGTTTTTTTTTTTTGGTTACTTTCTTTTTATTTTAAAAGAGTCGGATAATTTTTTTTACATTACATCATTCATTTCGACGAGAGCACTCAGAAAACTATAAAAATAATGGACAAAACTAAAAATAAATAAATTCGTATAAGATGATAAAAAAGATAGAAAATGTCAACTTTTAAAAATGACTTCCAACTAGGGCAGCTAAATGAATAAAACTACCCCAGTTTTTACTATTTTACTGGAAGCTACTTGAGTTCGAACTTGTATAGGAGATCCATTTAAATTTCGTTCGAGATCGATTTGTTGAGTAAATAAATAGTACCTAAGTATTTTTCTCGAAGCTCTATAACTTTTTTTGCTAAGCTCTTTAATTAAGGTTTTTAAACCAAGTTTGAATAAGTTACTATCCAATTTGTGTGATTTCTGAGGAAAAATTCACGCTTTTTGAGATTAGGTCGTGACTAATTTGATTAAAGCTCATTCGAGATAAACATTTTTTTGAAACTCAAACCAGGCTAGTTGTAAGCGTGATCACCACACACACAATAATGGAATACAAAAAACAATAAACAAATTCAGCACAAAATTTACATGGTTTACTAAAATTGGATACCTCCACAAGAGCGAGAGCAAGTCTTTGTTACTTGATTAAGTCGTCCCGGATTTTACAATAAAGAGCATTTATACACACACTCTATTTCACTCTTCATCTGACCTTTCCTAAAAACTTCTCGGTACCTCTGCATATGAGTCACATTGTAACACAAGCTTGACCAATCCACTACTTAGCTCCTTATGAGCCCAACCCCCAATTAGATTAAACTTTTCTTCGAAATAGAAGTCTGGATTAACTTCTACACTTAATGAAGTTATGATAGTCTCCTAGTCCTTTTTTTTTTTTCTTTTTCTTTTGAGGTGGATATTCTCGTTGATTCGCTGCCAAGTTTCCACGACGAAAAAGCTATAAATAGTACATAATTTAAGGATAAGGCTATCCATTGTCAATTCATGGTCGAATCTCATAAAGTTGTTCTTCTTTTCTCGACCAGAAATGATACATTTACAACAAATTTCTCCAAACCGGCTCTAACTTGTTGACGTGGCAGCAAGTGGGCCCCACTTTCTTAGCTGAAGCAACAAAAAAAAATCAAAAATTTGAAAACCCAATCGGCTCCCTCTCCAACACCCTGCCCCCTTTTCCTTTCCTCCAACCAAACCAGAGAGACACAAGGCGAGCAGCTCGCCGTCACAACCGCCGACCCTCCTCCTCCAACCTCCCTCTCCACCTTTGGCGTCTGCCACCATCGCCGCCAAGAAAGAAATTAACTGTACAAGAAATTGGCTTGAAAACAAAATGGATCAAGGACTATCTTTTTACTGAAAATGGTATGAATTCAGCTACACACAGAAAATACTTAGGGGGTCATCTAATCTAGAACAACAAAAACATCCATGGATTCCAATTGCGCGAGTGCTCTGAAATTTATTATCGAAAATGGTGAATAACCTTTTGTTGGCGGCGGCGGTGGCAATCGCCAGAGGTGGAGAGGGAGGTCGGAGGAGGAGGGTCGATGGTTGTGGCGGTGAGCTGCTCGCCCTCTGCCTATCTGGTTTGGTTGGAGGAAAGGAAATGGGGGCAGGGCGGTGGAGAGGGAGCCTACTGGGTTTTCAATTTTTCGATTTTTTTTTTGCTTCAGCTGAGAAAATGGGGCCCACTTGCTGCCACGTTAGCAAGTTGGAGCCGGTTTGGAGAAATTTGTTGTAAACGTATCATTTATGTTTCTTGACAGGGCAATCTCATTAATTTCGTTTACAATTCTCATCAGGGCACGACCATAATTTTTACCCCAAGATATCCGGGTTAGTTTATGTATACTTTTCCTCGTTCAGTTGAAGACAAGTTATCTATTTTGGGACTAAGAGATCACAAGACTTGTCAATCGTTTAACATGTAAACTCACCAACCAATCAAACTGACTCCTATAACTGTATAGTATTTTCTTTTTTCTTCTTTTAATTTAACCATATGTTATATTTATAGGGACATTTACTATCAGGTCACCCTTGAATCCCATAATTACCATCAGGTAAAGCTCAACTCTGAAAAATTCCCATCAACTCCCCAACCCGTATAAAAAAAAAAACTAAATCATAGGGTACCCTATGAAAATGCCTAAAATCTTAGGGTACCCTATGAAAGTACATAAACCACTAAACCATATGATAGGAAAGTGCACCATAAATCTAAACGCTAGGGTACCTTATGACTAGGGTATCATATAAAAGTGTCTAAACCACTAAAACCATATAATAGGAAAATGCACCCTAAGCCTAAAGTCTAGGGCACCCTACGACTAAGATATCCTATGAAAGTACCTAAAATCCTATGATACTCTATGAAAGTGTCTAACCTCCTAAAATCCTATAATAAGAAAGTGCACCCTAAACCTAAACTCTAGGGTACTCCTATGACTAGGGTACCCTATGAAAGTTCCTAAAATCCTAGGGTACTCTATGAAAGTGTCTAAACTACTAAAATCCTATAATAGGAAAGTGCATCTTAAACTAAACTCCAAAAAAGAGTGGCTTACCTTAGTAGTAATTAAAAAAAATTACTTACCTTAGTGGTAATTAGACATCTCTTTTCTAACCTATAGGTAATAATCCCTATAATATATTGCATTGATAAAAACAAAAACAAGTTCTCATGCAGACACAAACCATCCATACCAGACGTCGAACTTGGGGGCTGTCGTGGATGCACAGCAGCCGTGCTATGCACCGACTGCGCCCGTATTGTTCCAACAATTGGATACGTTCACGACTAATACTACATTACAAATGTACAAAAAATCAACTTGAACGGATATCGTTAATTGCATCATCGAAACACAAATACCTTGAAAAGAAATTAACACAAATGGACACATCAAAACCACTGAACCCATTCTTTTTCAAGTTATTTGTGTTCCGATTAAGTACTTAACGATATCTGAATGAGTTAATTTTTGGAACACTCATAGTACTCAACGAGCTCCTCGCGATGAACGTCTCCGATCGTCAAAAAGATGCCAGTGCAATCATACCGTAGGGCTACACAACACGATGTTGTGCATCCCCAAAGTTCCTAAAAAAACAAATAATACAAAAGAAAACCCCAAGCAGTACAAACAAACTAGATCAAAAAGAAAGACGGACGCTGCCAGGGGTACCGAAGGTGAGGTATAGAAATGGTACACAGCGTGTTCTGGGACCCACTTTTGGGTCTCACATGAGTGATCCGAATTGTTCATTGTTCTTAAAACAGGGGGCTACAAAAAATCAGCTCTATCGGACGGCAAGAAGTGCTTTAACCAAAGTTTCATCGTGCCACAGCCAAAGTTTTGATCTGAAACGGCGGGACTTTGGTTCAAGCACTTCTAACCGTTCGATTGAGTTGATTTTTTGCGGGCCCCCTTGAAAAAATGTTCTAAGAGCAATGAACGGTTCGGATCACTCGTGTGGGACCCAAAAGTGGATCCCCGAACGCGCTTTGTACCATTTCTGTAACTCACCTTCGGTACCCCTAGGTTTATACAAGAAAGACCGGCTGTATAGTTACTGTATCATTTTACCAGAGACTATTGGCGCGATAATTTGTGCGAGTCTACTAACAGGATTCAAAATATGTACACTTGTTCAGTTTGAGTCTTAAGATCAAATTTCTTAATTATTACTTAATCATTATTTCTATTTGTTTCGCATCATTACTTATATTTATCTTTCTACCCAAAATCCAAACCTCAAACCCAAACTGAACAAGGTTGGTAATTGTTTGCATGTTTAATTATTTATACTACTGATGTAGGCTTCTGATGCGGTAAATCGACAGGAACCGATGAAGGTGTACCGATGGTGCATAGATCAATTTGCAAAGCTCACTTTTGCGTCCTGCACAAAAGATCCGAGCCATTCATTAATTTTAAAATATTTTTTAGAGTGACCCTTTGTACAATCAACTCAATCAGATAACTATAAATGGTTGATCCAATGTACACAATTTTCATTCAGAAAGTATGATCTTGAATTGTGAATGTAAAATGGGTGCATTGAAGAACCATTTACAGTTATTCGATTAAGCTAATTTTCATGGGATTGCTCAAAAAAAGTTTGAAATTAATGACCGACTTGGATTTTTGTGAAGAACCCGAAAATACACCCCCGCAAACCAATCTGTGTACTATTGGTACTCCTTCATCGGTACCCATAGCAGGGCTGCTTCTGATGTGGTACGTGGTACCCTCCAAATTTATAAAAGCGTTATCATGAGGTTGAGCGTTAGTTAGTATAGCCCTTTCTTCTTCTTCATTTTTTTTTTTTTAAGGACAAGGAAAGAGTACTATAGCCCTGTTCGTTTTTTTTTTCTTTCTCAGTGTTCAGAGTCACCACAGTTGTACGCTTAACATATACAGAGATACCCCACACACACATCCTCATTTTCTGAATATGGTTAATGATCAGATAAAGTTAGAAGTGAAGTTACTATTTAAATTGATATCATGATTGCAAAGTCCCAAAAATATCAGATTCAGGCAATATTAATCAACCTCTGCTTATTGGGAAAATCGGATTGCAAACGGCAAGGGTTTTGTCCGATCAAAAAAAAAAAAAAAGTGCAAGGGTTTTGTTGGTAAGGGTTAGGTTACGTACACCTCGACTAATTCTGAAGCCTGACTCCAAGAGTTTTGTTGATAAAGAGAATCAAACCTGAGACTTTAGATGAGAGCAAACCCCTATGAATTAGAAGAAAGTTGCTGCAGAATCTAAAGAAGAAAACTGCCGGAATGAATCAATAGAAGAAAACTGCAGGAATGATGAATTCAAAATTGAATTTTAATGGCCGTGTTTGGTTGGGAGTTTTGGGCCGGTTTTGGCCCTGTTTTAGTTTTGCTTGCATAATCATTTCTCTTTATCTCTCTCCACTTATTACACCTGCTTATATTATCAAAGCTAAACAAAACCTACTAACTGAACAAAGCAACAAGGCTGTATTACGGTCCAGACTCAATGAATTCGGAGGAATCATTTGGGTTGCTTCGTGAGACCCTCCGAATATCCAAGTTATATTCATCTCTGAAATTCCGTCAATTTCCAACACCGCTGAATTTCTACTAAACTCAAACCTAAAATGGTGAAAGTTCACTGGGGTCCTTAACTAATCAACCAGGAAAGGTCAATACTAATTGGGTTTTATCTGTAACAACAGAAGAGATCTAGTGATCAACAATCAGATCAACTAACTTGCACAAAATTAGGTAGACAACCCTACCAAGAGGACAAAACCGAAGTAAGGAATATTACAAGTAGATTTTGAAAAGTTTATTTCTTTTTGGAAGGACACAATTGAATCCCAAGCTTGTAGATTTCTCAACTCTGAAATAAGTGCACGCATAGTCCTTTGGTGGGATGAAAACTTAGTATTTCGTGTACGTAGAGGCGTAGATGCATTGAACCTTGGCTTTAGTGGGTGTTTCACTAATTAATTTTTTGAAAAAACTAGTTTTTCTCAAAAATTAAGACAGATCATTTTCTCACAATACATCACATAAAAAAATTTGAACACAAAAATCAAGGCAGTTTTAAAACAAAACTTCCTTAGTGGATAGTCTCGACATACATTGTAGATGACCATGTAATAATACTTAGAGCAATAGTAATTGACAGGTGTTGAGTAGAGTAAGCTATCCACATATCAATTTCTATCTCCAAAAAGAAACTAGTGTATACATTATATAATGAGGACCTGGGGTGCTGGAGAGCACTCCTGGAGAGCGGCCATAGTGTGCAACATCAGTGCAATCAGATATGTTTTCAACAACTCGTATTTCACTTCGGCAATAGACAAGGGAAAATGTCGGTTTTAAAAACTTTTTGCTGCATATTAACGTGATTCAAACACTTTTACATAACTTTTTATATACTCAATTCGTCCAATAATTTTGATTTCGTTTTAAATCGTGTTATTTTTTGAATTAATAAAACAAAACCCTTCAATGCAAAAATCTTTGAGAGTAACTTTTTGCACATGCATCTAAGCTCTCGTTCAAAAAATGGATATGCATATAAAATTCAGGCTAAAAACTAATCATCGGGCCCTCATTAGTAATTTCATACTATATTAATCCAATACAATATGTTTTTTATTAAGAATTAAATATTAATTAATCAGTACTGGATTTAGGTCTGCCAGAGGGGTATATTGTCTAGACCACAAGGAACATTTAATGTCAGTGGGAAGACAAGGATTTTAATTAATAGTCCCTCCGTTTTTAAATAAGTGTCTATTTTGAGACAGCATGTCATTTTCAACGACTTATATATTTAAATATGAACTTCAAAAATATGCATTACAGATATTGTTTGATAGATTTTAATTAATTCTATTATACAAAATTTTCAAAATTATAAAAATTATTATAAATTAAAATATATATAAGCTATTGAAAATGACACGCTGTCTCAAAATGAACACTTATTTTTTAATAGAGGGAGTAGAAAAAAATAAAGTAAAAGCAGATTAAAAAAATGAAAGCAGCCAATCAAAGTATAGCCTAGGCTCTATAATTATGGTAATAATTTAATTAGAGAATGATTAGAGAGAGGAGAGGGAGAGAGAGGGACATTTGCATGTGGGGTGTAATCATACCTTTGCCTCTCCTCGTTGTTAATGTTTTTTAGGACTACTTTTGTTCCCATTTGCAGATTTAACTTTATGAGATTCTTACCCTATAAATTACCTTCACGTGTTTCATTAACATAAATTTAACCTAGTTTTGCTAACCTCGTATACCCAAAACAGGGTTTCCTTCACCAAGTTGCAACTTGCAAATATGAAATTCAAACCACCAAATTAAGTGGGTAGTTCAAGTGGTTGGAGAAGCCGACATAAGAACATCTCTATTGCATTATCTAAAAAATATTTGTTAAAGTATACACAGCATATGTAAAATCCTATTTTGTATGCCAAAAACTTAATTAGCCAGTTAAAGAGAAATAGACTTTAATAGGGTTCTTTAAAAATATTCATTATCTTTTAGAGTGAGGCCCATTTAAGTGATGAGGGGTGTTAAGTGGTCCTACAAAATTCTCCTCTTCTTTCCTTCTCTCTATCTCTCTCCTTATGTTCTCCCCAAAATTAGGTAGTCACTTAGAGCATCCACAATGGTCTAACCAAAATTGGATAACCAAAAGTTGCCACATAAGCTTTTGGTTATCCATTTAGAGGTTGTTAAAGTTAGCAATGTCAAGTCCCACATTGGTGTTTTTTGTCCATAATAAAAAATAATGGACACCCTCCATCACTTATTCAAATGATAAACAAAACTTGCCACGTTACTTTTTCAAATTACAAAAAATAGTTTTGAATTTTTTTTTAAAAAATATTTTGAATTTTCTTTAAGTACAAAATGGTTTAAAAAAAACAGTTTTTAAAAATAAATTTTGAAAAAAAACAGTTTTTAAAAATAAACTTCTGAAAAAAACAGTTTTTAAAATGAACTTTTGAAAAAAAAAACAGTTTTTTTTAAAAGAACTTTTGAAAAAAACAGTTTTTAATAGGAATTTTTGAAAAAAAAAAACAGTTTTTTAAAATGAACTTTTGAAAAAAACAGTTTTTTTAAAATAAACTTTTAAAAAAAACCAGTTTTTTAAAATTAAACTTTTGAAAAAGAAAAAAAAAATTTAAATTAAACTTTTGAAAACATTGTTAAGAGAGGAGAGAGAAGGTTTTTGTCATTTTGTGTAATGGTGGGTGTACTTGATTGGGTAGATGTGGGGTCCATTAAATTTGGTTATTGGCAAAAGGTTGCTAGTTTTGGTTATCCAAGTGACAAAATTTGGTTAGTTGCTAAGAGGTTGCTAAGTTTGGTTATTCCAATGTGAGCACTTTTTTAAACAAACATTGCTAACTTTAGCAACTTTTTGGTTTTGGTTATGCCAATGTGGATGCTCTTAGGATAGTTTAGTTAGTAATGGGTGCTATCTAAGATTTTAGGAAGTCAATTTTTATGCACTAGAGACCATTTTTTGAGTTTTTCTTAGGTAACTAGTTAGGGCACTTTAGAAAACTCTTTTAGGTAGTTTATTAGAGA
Source organism: Vaccinium macrocarpon (assembly GCA_022606695.1). Lineage (NCBI taxonomy): Eukaryota > Viridiplantae > Streptophyta > Magnoliopsida > Ericales > Ericaceae > Vaccinium > Vaccinium macrocarpon. The sequence continues at coordinate 28,996,239 of CM040170.1, forward strand.
TGCCCTAAGGTTGTTTCTCTTTTATTGTTTTTTCAGTACGATGCTTGAGACCTGATGGTTAGGAGAGTGGATTTGATTTTAACTTGCATGATGGTGGAGGCCGTGACGGAGCTTGCGTGCGACTTGGTGATGGATCAATATTTTCTCTTGGTCGAGTCAGCTATAGAAACATAGTTTCAAAGTCTACACACTTATGAGCGCACATAATAAGGACAAAGCCAAGAGAAAGCTAGTAGGGGTTGTTGCCTCTATTACAATATTTTGAAAAAAATATACTATTACTAAAAATATATACTATATATATCACCATATTATACAATCCTCCCCCTCCTCCATAGACGTAGCCAGTCTCCCCTCCCCTACACTAAATTCCTGCTCTGTGACATAATTTGAGGAGGTGCAATGAGATTGTTACCTGTGGATGGAGCATATATATTTGGTATTAGGTTTAGGTCCCCCTTTAAATTCTCTCTAGCCATTTTGTGTGTCTGCATGTCTAGGAACCAAATATAGCTAATCAATAAAATTCAGGCTCTTATTTCCGAAGTACCCAAAAATAAAAAATAAAAATTCAGGCAATAAATTACTGATTAGGATCTAGCTAGCTCCTCTCTGACTTTCTTAAGAATCGTCTGGATCGATCACCCTGTGTGGGCTTTTATGGTCTTTCCATAGTTCACTCAATTGTCACCTTTTAGATTACTTTGAGGAGATGATTTGGGAAAAATCACGGTTTATCAGATATCGATTAATTTATTTTTAGAATACGTTTATATCAAGAAAATAAAAATTAAAGCGTTGAATTGGAATGTCTTTAACATAAATTTGTTAGGAGTAAAAAGTGAAAAGTTTATGTATTTGTCGAGTGTTCTACTCTTTTTCAAAAAATTACATACAGTAACATGTAAAAATGAATGATTCCAATCGTTGGGGTTGGATTACTCATTGAACGGCTAATATTTTGTACGGCATCATCACCATTTAAGGTGTGTTTCTCACGATTTTTTCGTATTTAATTTGTAGGCAAAAGTTTTTTATTATTATTGTGTCTTTTTAAGCGTTTGAGACTCTTATGTTTGGAGAAATATCAAAATAGATCAATAAGAGGAACGGGGTATATAGGTCTTTTTAAGCGTTTCATACTCTTTTTAAGGGCCGGCTTTGATCGGTTTGGGTTTTGAAGGTAATGAGTAAAGAGAAATAGAAAGAAAAATTTATTGGAGACCGTGAAGAATGGATTTTGAGACCCAAACCGAACAAGGTGCACTTGGTCTTTCGCTGCCCCTACTATAGTAGGAGTACGTAGTAGTGCAAGGCCATAATTACAGAAGAACTGGAGCTGGCACTAGCCCAAGAGAAGGAAGAGAACTGGGCCGAATATTCAATACCAAGGCCCAACGGAGGATGCAAAATCCCTTGGGCTAAATTCTTTTGAGTGATGCGTATTTTGATGAGTCGTTTACATGTTGAGATCTGGGTCAAAACCAAAACAAAATGACAAGCTGAGAACTCACTTATTAGAGTGCATTAAAGGGGTTTGCGGGGATATAACCAGGATTTCATATACGAGCTCGGTGTCAGTTATGAATCGAGTGATAGGAGTTAATAAGAATTAATCAAACAGTTGTGAAACCGCGAGGCACAAGTGGGTTTTGGGTGATGTTTTTACAAGAGAGAGAGAGAGAGAGAGAGAGAGGGGAGAGTGTTGCGTGTGCTTCCTGGTGTGTCGCATCCGAGCTGTCGAATGTATTTTCAACTGTCCTAATTTCTTCTCGGCACTATGTAGATCCGAGTTGTTGATTGACAAGTTCAACGGCTCAGATGTGCATACCAAGACCACACACCAACACCCCGAGTCCGAGAAATTGAGGTGGTCCCAGCGTGGAGAATGGAAAGGAGGGAAAAGAAAAATGTAGTCTAGCGAAATTGACGTGGGGGACAACATGGAAAGGTTTAATTAAAAAGGAAATACTATTTGATAACTATGGAGTTTTTTAAAAATAGACCCAAGGGGGTTCTTCAAAATTTGATACTCCATCCGTCCCATATTGTTGGACATCTTTACATTTTTGAACATTTCAAATAATTGTTTATATCTCATCATTTATCATATTTTTTGTCATTCCAATAATTTTGTTTAATAAAATTAATTGAGATCTATTAAACAAGATCCATATTAAATATAAAAAACTTAATAAATTAAAAATAATAGACAACTCTTTGAGACGTCTAAAAAAAGAAAAAAGGCTAAACAATATGTAACGGAGGAGTATTTTCATTTTTTATCAATTTGCTTAAAGGAACCCACTTTATGGAAAAATGGAATGCTCTTCATGTGCTATTGTACCCGCAATTTTGTACCCAATGAACCATTACATCACAAGAAAAGATGGGGCATTTTTATTTTTGTCACTAATAGGGACTGGAGCAGAAAAGAAGTTTTTTTTTTTTGTAAATGTAAATGTAAAATGAGAGTTCTTTTGTTTTCTTCATATATTTAACATTTAAATGTACTGACATGAAATAAGGACATGTTATATATGGAAATAGGGGGAGTGCTGTGCAGCGTGCTGTGCGGGCTCATTCGGTGTCGTGACGGTACCGTTTTGACGATCGGAAACGCCCGTTGTGTAAAGCTCGTCGAGTACTATACGTGTCCCAAAAATCAACCCAATCGGATATCGTTAAGTACCTCATCGGAACGCAAATATGTTAAAAAATTGGTTTCAATGGTTTTCATCCAACGTTTCAAGACATGTGTCTTCCAATTTTTTAAAATTTATTTGTGTTCCGATGAGACACTTAACGATATTGAATCAATTTGATTTTTGGTACATTTGTAGTACTCGACGAGCTCTACACGGTGGACGTCTCCGATCGTCAAAACGGTATCGAATCAATTTGATTTTTGGTACGTTTGTACTACTCTATGAGCTCTACACGATAGACGTCTCCGATCATTAAAACGGTGTCAGCATGGCGCCAAAATGGGCTGCACAGCACGCTGCGCAACACGGGGCCGCGCAGCTCCTACCCTGGTTCCGTTATATATTGTTTGTGTACATATTTTTGTTTGTATATCCGGTTACACAATTCATAAGTATTTGGCAAATGGTTTGGTTAATGTTTCATGAATTTGAAATTATATTTGCACATACGAACATATTAAATGGTTGCGACTCCTCTGTTTAAGTGTCTATGCTTGATCGTCTTAATTGTTTCCATTACTCTTTGATTTTTACAAAAAGATGCGACCATTGAATTTGAATCAAGAGTTGTGATGGTTGGGTTTAAGCTTAAGGATGTGACCCTTCAATTGTGACCATTTGTTTACATATAAAATTAACCAATCCAATGATTAATTGACACGTAACCAAAAGTGCCAAACGTTGGCAATTACACGTCAATGAAGACACACTGGATTAATAACATATAACGCACCAAATACGATGTCGTATTACGTCTCAATTTAGAAAGGTAGTTATTGGCAGTTACAAGCCATTACTAAAATAGAGATTGGCCTCGAAGCCATGATATCAACTGCTGAACGCACAAGCTCCACGTGTAAACTCAAGAAACAAGGCGATTGACAGTTAGAACACGTGGAATTCTTCTGGGAAGCAGTTATTTCCCTGAACACGTAATCATTTTAGTTTGCTTAAACAACCGTACAGATTCAAAATCAAAGCTTTTGGAGGAAGAATTAGAAGAATTCAAATTCAGACGTGAAGGAAGGAGTAACTGCCAACTCGAGGAGTGGAAGTTAGAGTTCGAAGCAAGCCAATGTTCAAATTCATTGAGTGGGAAGTTGAATTTAAAAAGCGGCGTCTATAAATAGAAGAAATTGAAGAAGTTAAAAGCCCCCAGGACAAATCTTCAACAAAGCAACTATCAAAAAACCGATGCTTGGTTTGTTCATTGGCAAAAGTAGTTTAGGATTCGAACTTCGGCCAAGTAGATTAGGAAGTAGATTAGGAAGTAGTTAGGATTAATTTCGATTGTTCCTGTAACAATCACCCCTATCTCGATTCTTCCTGTAGCAATCAACCGTTCAAAGTTCTTGTATTTGAAGTGGAAGACAATTTCGAAGTAAGTTTATCTTTGATTTATTAATCGAAGTGTCTTGTTTCTTTTTTGTTCTTCGATTTCCTAAGTTTGTTGGTTTACATTTCTTCACTTGTTGAGAAAATCCTCTTAATTGAGATAATTGAACCAATAAAACACAATCGCCTGATTAGATTTGGTTTTTCCAAAGTTAATTTGAGGGAGGAGATTCAAACTCTCTCTGGCACGCTCGCACACAATTATTTTCCATTGCAAAGAAGTAAAAGAACCAAACACCATTGCAATTATAGTAAGAGATGTGACTACTGAGTTTATGCCAAGAGTCGTGACCCTTGGTGAATAATCCACACGACCATTGGATTTAAATGGTTTTAAGTTTGTCGATTTGGGATAAATGAAAATACATGACTCTTGGATTTAAATGGTGTGACTGTTGGGTTGAAATGAATAGGTATAACCATTCGTGAGCAGTCACAATGGTTTCGTTTCCCATACAAACATATTGAATGGTTATAGAGCAATAGCATGTGACACTCCTATTGTGATTTGATTGATTACCGCAGAAGACAGATAGAGATCTTGATTTTATTGTATTCATTTGGTGAATAAGTAATTTTATTTTGATCAAACAAATTTGAACATTTCCATTCGGAGTTACTATTCAGAAGTATTAGAAACCACCATATTGTTGATAGTGTGTAAATTGCCAATAATCAACATAAGGATTTTTTGATTTGAGGCTATTTTAAAGTAGTGAATATCAAAATGTGTCACGCCCTCAAAAAAATAAAAGGATAATTTATTAAAATAATCCACGTGGACGGTCAACAAATCCACGTGCCCTGCCAAAATCCAAAGAGAATAGTTAAAGTTTACGTCAAAGTATACAAAGATCGATGGGTATCCGTACCCCAAAATGAGAAAATAAAATGTATTATTATTACAACCCCAATGTCAAAGATCATAAAATAAAAAAAAAAAAAGTTTAATTAAGTGACAAAATCATCTCAACAAAGTACAGATTCTAAGATGATAATATAACTCCTCCATTGGCTTTCAAAACAACGCATGCATACACTCCAAGCACTCCATATCGTGCTCCTTGGGAGGTACCTGAAATTTGTAAGGTTGAGCTCACTAGCCCAGTAGAGAAATCTCTAACAATTCTAAATGAAATGAAATATACGTGGATGATAGACAAGATAGCAAAAAGGTCATGTAACAAGTGTTAAAAGAGTGTTCAAATAGTCAAAGGACTTGAAAGAAGCACATAGTCGATTAGATTTCATTTACTCCCATCATTCGTGCCCAACTAGTGCCTAACACGCACACAACATACCTTATATGTTTTACACAATATCCATATCCATCTCATTCCTTTCCAAACATTTGATCATTTTTCGGGCATGTCATATAGGCCCCGTGTCACTCCGGGCATACCATAAAGGCCCCGTGTCATCATTACCAAATTTATACTTTGTTCCATACTCAATAATATCATTACGGTGTCCATATGTCTCGTCATCTTACTATCATGTGTTAAGTTCACGTAAAACTCATGTTTCAAGTTACCCGAACGTGTCCATGAAGGAGATTTTGACCCGAGTGTCAAAGATGTCAAAGTGACCCTCCCGGACCCTAACATGTGACCAACAACTTACACAAACGAGCCACAAACAACAGATCACGATTCATGAAATTTTTCAAAAAAAATAGATGTCCTATCGATAGGACGTTAGGTCCTATCGATAGAAGAGAGATCAGATTGGCCGCTACTGAAGCATCAGAAAGTCCTATCGATAGAAGGTAAAGTCCTATCGATAGAAGGTAAGGTCCTATCGATAGGGCGTCAGAGGATCCTATCGATAGGAGATAAAGTCCTATCGATAGGGCAACCATTAGAATGGCCAGAATGAAAAATGAAATGCTCCTATCGATAGGGGATGAAGTCCTATCGATAGGACAGCACCAGATCCAAAATTTTACAACTTAAGGGCTGATTAATGGGGCTTCTCTATTGGCATTTCTTGGTTCCAATTGAACATATTAAGAGGACAAAGAGGTTCAAACAACAAATTTACACAACACATTACCAATCTACAAGATTTGTCATTTTCCCCAAATTCAAAGAATTGATAAAAGATGGGTTTCAAGTAATTCACAAACATCTCCATGAAATCAAGCAACAATGGGATATGTTAACACCCAAATCAAGAGAAGAACAACATAGGAGCTAATGGATGGTGAGTTACAATACCAAAACAATAAGACATGGAATGTTAGCAATCAATTGACTATACACACACATACACTACATTTACACTTAGAAGAGCAAGAAATTTCCCTACCTCAAGTGTGGAAACTTGAAACCCAACTCAAAAATCAAAACCCTAATCTTCACACCAAGCTCCAAGCCAAAATCCACCTCCTTGAACGAGTTGAGCACCACCCGAGCTTCCTAACGCGTAGAGGAGATGATTTTGTGAAGGGGTTATGAAGGAACTTTAAGGATTGAGTGGGATTTGGAGGTGTAAGGAGATGAAAATGGAGAAGGAGAGGGAGAGAGAGAGAGAGAGAGTCTGCCGAATAGAGAGAGAGAGAGGGGTTGATTGTGTAATGTTTTGTGTACACACACATGCATATATACATCTCATACAATGCACTTACACCCCTCATGTTTCAAATGTATTTTAAAGACACCCATGTGCAATCCGTTGCTCTCACATAAACCCAACATTATATTCTGAAAAATTTATAGAAATTTCAAGTCCATACACACTGCGCCAGCAAGGCCTTGTTCCAGCACAATACTTATTTTCAAAAACCAAACTTAAGTAAAGAATTTTTCTTTACTTTAATTTATTTATGAAAATAAGGAAGTACCCCCCATTTGGAAACAATGACATTTCCAAAATTTTGAAATTCAGTTCACATCAAAATCTCATCCCCCACTTTTAGTACAAAACTGAAAAAGGGGTGAAAGATGACTTTGCCTTACTCAAAAATAACTTTCGATTATACCATTGTTATTAGAAAAATTCAAGGAACAATTACCGACACTTTTTATCGGCCAAAATGAAACTTTTCTAAAAAGTGATTTTTCACACGGGTCCTTACAAAATGCCTTGGGAATAGCCACATCATCTTAAGTCATGGTGACAATCAAGTGTGTGTATGTGGATACAAAAGGTTTTGTCATAAGTGTATGATGTCTTTTGGAAGTAGGGAACATCAAATTACTTAAGAGTATCAATAGCATCTTAAGGAATTTGTGAATCACATAAGGACAATTTCGGTAAACTTTATTCAGTTGATTGACATCTATTTTGACATAAATTTTGCTGTTAGATTGTGGAAATAATAACTCGGCCACACAGGGAGGTTAATTATTTTTGTAATTTTATTGGAATAAGATGATACATGTATTAAATAAGTTTTCCTATACCCACAGGTATGGAGACCGTATTCTTGATGTTTGTGATTATTTTCTTATTCATAATGTTTAAGAGGAATTCATTTCAACTATCCGCCAGACAGTTGGAATTCTTTACTGAATTAACATTGGATAGTTTAGATTAAAATTTGATTTCATAGCATTAGGTTCCCATGTTCATGATTATTGCAGTTAATCTTAATGTTGTGATCTGCAAATAAGGTTGCGAAGTACTTATCGGAACCCAAAACTATGGGCAGATTATTAGGAATTGATGTCTTATTCGTCTCCAAGGCCTACAAAGTGTTCAAACAAGTTAAGGAGTTAGAGTTCAGTGGGAGTTATGAAGCCAACTAATAGGCATTAAGGGTCTCAAGATTGTTGACTATGAATCGAGACTATCATGTTAAAATTTGGTTATAGTTATTACCTCTAAGAATTTAAAGGAAAAGAGCCGAAATAAGTAGATCGACATAGAGTACCTCATTAAGTGAGAGAAGTTAACAAGCGTTCATTGAGCATAAAGCATAGAGTTAATTATTGTCAGCAAAATATTAGAAGTCATGTAGTGAATACAAGACTTGTTAACTTTTTTGTTAGCTCTCTCTCTCACTTGCTCAATAAGTTGTGGACAATTAAGAAATTTCTTAAAGAATAAATGACGTACATGTGCACATAAAGTAAAGTACGTATCAGGGTTATCCATTGGGACACATACAGTTGGACCCGAGTGGTTACTTAATAAACCATTCATAAAGTATTCGTTGGTAATAAAGTATGATAATTAGAGAATATGCATTGTAATACATAGAAGGAAGTACTCATTATATGGTACAACCGCTATAATTCATGCATTTGACTCTTTATTAGAGGTGGAGCATCTCATAATAAACTAATATGGGTTTTTCAGTAGCCATGTTTATTTTTAGCACTCGTTGAAGTGTTATGTGGGCTAAGTGGGAGAATGTAAGAATTTTCGTATGGTAGCCCACAGATAAAATGGCTTTATAATAATCACTCAATATAGTGTGTCATGTAGGCCAAGTGGGAGAATGTAAGAAATTATGTAATGTGTCCTATATGTCATCTTCTATTTATTAATTGAAGTTGTGAGTGATAATTAAATTGCCTATTTATTCGGTGTCTAACTGTGAAAAGGTACGTGTCTTATCATGAAAGGGTATATCTTATATTGAAAGGATACATCCTATGTGAAAGAGTATACTTGTAAAAATTTACTATACCAAGAGTCATATCCATTAGGAAATTATCAAGAGATACACTCATTGAGAAAAACACTTTTTTGAGACAACTTTTCCTTGATGGTAGGAAATGTGTTGCCTATAAATACCGCATGCATAGTGTCACGTCGTAATTTTCACCAAACAAAAATGAAAGAATTTCAACAACAAATAAGTCAAGTGATAAGATTTTCATAAAATAAAGTACATCATTAGCCCAATGGCTGTCAAATGTTGGGGCACCTTTGCTCCCAAAGTGAAATCGAAATAATATCCCGTAAGTTATTACAAATCCAAAGTCAAAAGATGGTGAAAAATTAGAGTTACATTATCATCTCCCCAAAAGAAAGTTTAATGCATAGATGATGGATAAGATAACTCCATGCCATGTATGCTCATCATCCAAGTCATGCACTCCAAATCATGCACGATCAAAGCTGGGTACCTGAAAATGATTGGGTAAGCATACATGCTTGTAAGAGAACTATTTTACTAACGCTAGGTGTATGAATATGATGCATGCACATAGAGGCAAGATATGTCCAAAGGATATTTATGTGCAAGTCCAAGTATCTAAGTCATAAAGGAAGAATTTAGAAAGTTTCAAAGTACCCAAGTGATTTCCAAGTACCCACCAACAATCCAAATGTTCAAAGTCCTCTTTAAGTACCTGTTTGGTTCTTTTACTTCTTTGCAATGGAAAATAATTGTGTGCGAGCGTGCCAGAGAGAGTTTGAATCTCCTCCCTCAGATTAACTTTGGAAAAACCAAATCTAATCAGGCGATTGTGTTTTATTGGTTCAATTACCTCAATTAAGAGGATTTTCTCAACAAGTGAAGAAATGTAAACCAACAAACTTAGGAAATCGAAGAACAAAAAAGAAACAAGACACTTCGATTAATAAATCAAAGATAAACTTACTTCGAAATTGTCTTCCACTTCAAATACAAGAACTTTGAACGGTTGATTGCTACAGGAAGAATCGAGATAGGGGTGATTGTTACAGGAACAATCGAAATTAATCCTAACTACTTCCTAATCTACTTCCTAATCTACTTCGAACTGAGTTCGAAATCCTAAACTACTTTGCCAATGAACAAACCAAGCATCAGTTTTTTGATAGCTGTTTGTTGAAGATTTGTCCGGGGGGCTTTTAACTTCTTCAATTTCTTCTATTTATAGACGCCGCTTGCAATTGAACTTCCATTTCAATGAATTTGAACATTGGCTTGCCGAACTCTAACTTCCACTCCTCGAGTTGGCAAGCATTTTCCTTTCCTTCACGTCTGAATTTGAATTCTTCTAATTCTTCCTCCAAAAGCTTTGATTTTGAATCTGTACGGTTGTTTAAGCAAACTAAAATGATTACGTGTTCATGGAAATAACTGCTTCCCAGAAGAATTCCACGTGTTCTAACTGTCAATCGCCTTGTTTCTTGAGTTTACACGTGGAGCTTGTGCGTTCAGCAGTTGATATCATGGCTTCGAGGCCAATCTCTATTTTAGTAATGGCTTGTAACTGCCAATAACTACCTTTCTAAATTGAGACGTAATACGACATCGTATTTGGTGCGTTATATGTTATTAATCCAGTGTGTCTTCATTGACGTGTAATTGCCAACGTTTGGCACTTTTGGTTACGTGTCAATTAATCATTGGATTGGTTAATTTTATATGTAAACAGTACCCAAACACCGCCCAAGTATCCATTTATTTCACCAAACCATCCAAGTTAATCCCACAAGACTAAAATCAAGTTTACATATCGAGTTTCGACAAAACACAAAAGTTAGTTCAAAAATCTCATTTCTCACTTCTTTCATTGAAGAAAATCATCATTTCATTAATATTAGGGATTTAAATTCATCTGTCGGATTCCATAGGCTCCACGTGCCTCTGCCGGATTTCATGGGCTCCGCGTGCCTCTGCAGGATTTCATAGGCTCCACATGCCTTTATAAAAATTTTACCAAATGATGACATTGGTTTGAAATATCTCATTTCTCAAACATTCCATTCAATTTCAATAACAAGTCCAATTTTTTCCAAGTTCATTTCATTTCTTCACATCTTTCGATAAAGGGTTACACCCCCCCACACACACACACACACACACACACACATTCTAAAAATCTTCAAACTTTCATGTGGCATAAGATGACATATTTGTCTATAAAACCATATTCCTCGAGTCAAAACATGGGTGAAAATAATGTCAAAGGTCGATTATATGAAGTATTGAGCAATCGGGGACCAAACAGACATCAAAGGTGTAGTTGCTGGAAATTATAGAGGCAGCAAATATGAACAATAAACATTGCAGAGTTTCACCCCTAAGGTGTGAAATTTCATCTCAATCACAAATGAGATCATTTAGGCACAAACTAGAGATGCTAGGCAACAATTAAACATGGAAGGAGGTCAATTTCACTCCCAATTTCATCCAACAACAAGTAATATCATAGATCAAAGAATCTAAGTTAGGAAAACCTACACAATTTGGAAAAAACATGCTTTTCAAAGAAATTGAAGCCAAGAACAAGATATGCGCAATAAATCACAAACATACAACTAGATAGAGTAGACCTCAAGATTGGAGCTTTAAATGAGAAGAAAATGCAAAACCCTAGAGTTTGAGCTTCCAAACCCGAAATACCCCATTCCAAGCTAAAACCAACACAACCCAAGCTTGAAATCACATAGAGCAGAAGATTTTAAGGTAGAACCTTGAAGAAATTTGATTTTGGTGGAGTTTTGAGGTGTAACAATGGAGGAATTTTGAGTGTGTGTGTGAGAGAGAGAGAGAGACCGATCGGATGGAAGGAGAGAGAGGAGTGAAATGTTTGCAAGCTTCTCCCACACACGAACTTGTATAACTCAATGTCACTTGTGTATATAATATGTGACCACACCTCACTAATTTTACTCTCACACTTAGCCAATTAACATATTTCAACATCCCTCACAAAACTCCAACTTTTATTTTCAAAAAGTAATTAAATTTTTCGGGTCTTTATACATTGTGCCAGCAAAGTATGTTCAAACACAATACTTATTTTCGTAAACCAAACTTAAGTAAAAACTTTTTTTAGTTTAATTTATTTATGAAAATAAGGAAGTACCCCTCATTTGGAAACAATGACATTTCCAAAATTTTGAAATTCTAATCACATCAAAACTTACAAAACCGAAAAACGGCACATTTTTCTTGGAAGAAAATGGGTGAAATATGACTTTGTCTTACTCAAAAAAAACTTCAAATTATACCATTGTGATTAGAAAAATCCAAGGAGCAATTACAGGACTTTTTATCGGCCAAATCGAAACTTCTCCAAAAAGTAATTTTTCATACGAGTCTTTACACCTAGTATCCCTAACCTAACACGAAAAAGAAGAACAAGCCTCTATTCCATCAATGAGGTTATTTAGGTGAGTCATAGGTTAGAAGATCTCTTTGCTTTGTTCGATCACTTGAACAATAATGGTTGAAGGAACGATTTCAAGTTTCTGCTGCGCTCACAGGTATTATCAATTTCTTTCAAATTAAACTTTAAACCCAAGTCAACGTGAATATTTTTAATACTCCTATATGATATGATTATTGAACCCTTCCGAGTTCCGAAGATGAAAGACATATCTATTTTGCTAATACCGGACACAAACTCTCATATAGTCATTTTTTAAATTAAAAAAAATCTTATATTAAGTGGGGCCCCACACACACTCTGTTATGCAATGTTATGAATGTGAGTGTGGGATTAGGGGTACCTGTAGTGAGCAAACTCACTACACCTATGTATTGAGCAATCACAACTGTCGGTTCTGTGAGTGTGTGCGCGTTAGTGTTTATTTGTCATGTTAGAATTTTTATAACACATTATTTGGAGCGGGCAATGTTATAGGAACACAACTTCCAAAATTTTTTTTGTCCAAAGTCATTCGATTATGTGAACTCTCATACATCCAAATTCCAATGGTTATGAACCCAATTGTATCCATGGTTGTGTTTGAAAATTGTGTTCCCATACCTTTTGCTTTCTTGAACTCTATACCAAGAACAATAGAATTCGAATAGAGGATTCTTTACGGTAGCGACTCTAGGAGTTTTGGGGCGTGGGGTCATTCTTGAACAACAAAATTCGTACCAATTACAAATTTAAGAAAACATGTATAGCAATGACAATTACTACTAGTCCAACCAGTCGTTGAACCAAGACTTGAACTGGGAGGTGGTAATGAAAATGGTCAATGTACTGTCACCATTCCAAAATAGTTGTTAGGTCTGTCAAACCAAGAAAATATAAAGGATATTTCTTTGAACAAGTGCAAACTTTTTTTGGACAAATTAAACGAGGTCGTTGATATTTAGTATCTCATGGGAGAAAATTGAGAAAAACTTATAAACCAAAATGCGTTTATTTTTGTTCGTGTTTTGTGGACTATATAATCTTTGTTGGAACGGAGAGGAGTATTTTAATAGCCAAGAAGCACATGTCTTCAAAGATTAATCATCCATAATAGCCTAGAAAACACATGTATTGTTGGGCGGTTGGAACCCGACAAAAAAATAGTTGAAGCTCAAAAATGCATTTCAACTAAAACAAAAGATATTAAAAGACATACTCATAATCCTTTTTTTTTCAATTTTAAAAAAACTATTCAAGCTTCTACAATTGTATTTGACTAGGTTTCATATTTTGACGTTACATGATAGTATTTTTTGTTGATAATGTCAAATACTCCCTAGGATACTCAAAGCAAATTAGAGGAGCAAACACTGAAATCTGTGCTTCGGTGCCTAATGCTAAATTTGCAAGAGATGTGAGAGAAAAGTATTCTGATTTGCTACGCGATGAACGGACTAAGATAAAACATAAGCGGTAAAGACTAAGAGCATCTCCAATGGACCTCTCTACATTTGTGTGCTAAAAAGTTTGTTAATGTGTGCATTAAGACAAAGTGAGTCTCACAAGTGTATGTTAAGACATCGTTCACTCATTATATAAATGGAGTATCCAATGAGTTTAGTTAAGAGTGTGTTAGCTTTTTACAATAAAAAATTCTAGAAACTTTTTAAGTAAATTTGAATTGGTTTAGCTTTCAAAAAGAAAAAGTGAGCATTTACTTCTTAGGCTTAAAATTTGAATTTAGGACGATAGGCCCACATAATGTTTGGTATCTACACACCACAAAATTAGCACACAATAGCACACAAACTAATACAAGCATTGTAGCACCTGAAACACATTATTATTATTTGCCGGTTCTAAGGACACACCACTAAATCACTAGATACCAAACCCCGCTCTAAAAAGGAGCTGGGTTTTAACCATTTGTTTCGTATTCCTTTGGTTTAACTTTTCGTGGGCTTCAAGATTGGTGCAGTGACAACATAAAATGGGGTATTAGCCCTTTTGTCTTGTTTTTTTTTTTTTTTTTTGTAAAATCTCGTGACTTTCAGTTCGAGAAATTATTTAGTGTGGCCTCAACGTCAAATTTTGATAGAATCATTTATAAATCTAATTGTAAAAAATTCAATATGATATCAGCCATAATTTTTTTTTCTCCACAGTCTTGTGTGTGGCGTCCCAAGTGATTCCTTACCCTCCATATGCCACAATATTTTTCTAAGTGCCAAGGATGGAAACATCATTTGGCACTCAGCACCGAGTAATTATTCCATTGTTTGGGAAAACCATCACTTGATACCCTAACATACTTGTCCACCATGTATTTTTTTAGAGTCTATCACGTGGTGGCATACCAATATCGCTGAATAATTTTTCTCCACACATCTGGGTGTTCCACTAACAAAAAACAGTTTTTTTTCAAAAATTGAGACATGTCATTCTCTCATAATACATCAAATAAAAAAAACCATAAAAAAATCAGTTTTTCCAAAAAACTAACTTATTGGAACACCCCTAATTCTGAATCTAATACTGTAATCATGTGCTGGTGAAAAGAATCTAGGTCAGGAACACCATGCACCACATTGCACTTGATAATTTTTTCGGCAGGCCAAAGGGCATCTACCTTTGAAGTGGTCCCACATTGCATACAAAGCAAGAATATGACCCTCTACTAACTCTGGCCCAAGAGATTAACCAAAATTCCAAAATCCATCTTAGTAACCTTCCCTAGTTCCCAATACATGATTAATTCTTTTTTTTTTCCCTTGGTGGTCAGGGCGTCTAGGACAACTTACCAGCACTTTAACTAATTTTCTCTCCAGTTAGGTCAAAAACAAGTCATCCACGTCGGGGCTTTGAGATTAATTTTTTTTTAATTTCTTACAACCTGACCCCAATAATCAAATCTTGATCTATTATGTGAGGAGCAAATCTGTCGACCAACTGAACTAACCCTTAGGGCTCATGATTATTTGAACATACAATCACTGTCTTTGATTACAATTTAGGGCAAATGATTTGATTAGAGAGTGAGAGAACATCCCTTTAGGTGATTTGGTGAGAGATTACTTGTGGGGGAGGGCCAATGCCAAATGGTGCTCCTGTCAATCCACTGCCCAAATAGCAACAAAAAAAAAAGTGGACCTTTTCTGGGAGGGACCATTTGATAAGCATTATTAAGTGAGAGATTATGGCTAATGATTCAAAAATGGCATTTCAAAGGTGGAGGGGGAGGATAAAAAGCCAAAGTGGAGAAGATTCTTTTTTACTTGTTGGTAGGGCATGCCCTAATCAAAGTCAATGTTTAATGTCATTTCCATTGGTTTAGGAGGAAATCCATCTCCCACTATTTATAACCACATATAATTGACCCAAATTGGGAACTTTTGCAGATTTGATTCTGTAAATTAATTTTTTGATTTTATATTCAAGGATATGGTAATTAAATGAGAGGAAGAATTTGACCAGACTTAAAAACAAACAAAGGCCTTGCAAATGGATATGCTAACAATAGAAATACGGAATAATGGAGTATCTGATTTCCTATTTATGTTGCCAGTAAGTAGAACTTTTGTGAAGATCCAATCCTTAAATAATTCGACCCCGAGTAACACGGGAGAAAGATAGTTTTATAAATAAATATATATATATATATATATATATATATATATATATATATATATATATATTTATCGGACAACTTGATATTTATATTTGGAAAACCATAATTCAGTAAAGAATGCAATTGCATGTGGAATAAAATTTGCGAAAAAAACGATAATATAATAGCGGTTATCTTACAATTCAGAATATGGAATATTTTGACATCTTAAAAACTCCAAATAATAATTACCCCGAACTAGGCTTGGTTTGGGTGAATTGCAAAAATTAGTTTTTTGGTTTTTTGATTTTGTCTTTATTCAATATTTTTTTCGCATTTGTTGGTTTTTGGTCGATTTTTTGTGATTTCTTGGCTTGTCTTGATGAGAGGAATCTAAAAAGTATAAAATTATTAGCCAAACTTAAAGTTTTGTGAATAAAGACGAAAAATAATCCAAAAAACCGGTCTTTACCTATGAAAACGCGTTTTATGACATACTTATGTAGCTTGGAAAGTGACCCTTAAATAAAAGAGAATATCTTATTTACGGATGATCCGTAAATAGGGGGGTTTCATAGAAAGTAAATCTCCGCTGGTCCCATCCCGGTATCCAGCGGAGCAGGTCTGTGTTTTTTTTTTACATCTGCGGTCAGGCAATTATTGGGAGGAGAGAGAATATTCACTACCCGGCTCCGTTGGATCTTGGGATGGGATGGGCGGAGATTTCACAATAAGAAATCCCCTATTTACGGATCATCCGTAAATAATATTCTCTAAATAAAAACAGAAATTTGGCATTGAGAGGTCCTATATGGCATATGAAGAAAATGACACTTACAATTTACAAACATGCCAATATATATTGGAAGTAACGTACGGGGTTGCCCTTAATCATTTTCTCATTCTTGAAATTTTGCAAAAAAATAAATAAATAAATCTCCCTTTCATTATGTTTATCCTTTTTAAACACTTGTCCTCTTTTTTGGACAAAAAATTAAAGCACTTTCCTATTTAGTTTTTTGGAATAGCTAGCATCAATATTAAAAAAAATTAAATTGGTGAGGAAAATAGAGATCATCGAGGTGAGATTTCTAATCTTTTTATACCAGAAAATAAAAGAATTTTTCAAAAAAGAAAAGAGATGGATTAAGGGACAGAGTAAGCATTAAAACCCCACGTATAATATATTAAAAAAACTAATCTTGTGAATAACAAAGGTTCTAATTGTTGGGGCCATTATCTCGAAATTAGTTGAGGAGTATGCAAGTCGGTCTGGACATCCAATTTTTTTAAAAAAAG
Source organism: Vaccinium macrocarpon (assembly GCA_022606695.1). Taxonomy (NCBI): domain Eukaryota; kingdom Viridiplantae; phylum Streptophyta; class Magnoliopsida; order Ericales; family Ericaceae; genus Vaccinium; species Vaccinium macrocarpon. The sequence goes on from CM040170.1 coordinate 29,013,290, forward strand.
AGAGTATAATAGTAATAAACTTGATTACCCTAAAATTAAAGGGCCCATGGCTATAAGCTCAAAAAAAAAAAAAAACCCTCCCCTACTCTCTCTTTCTCTCTCTACACGGAGAAAAAAAATAGGATAACCCTATAATTAAAGGGGCCATTAACCTCCTTAACCATTTAAGGAAAAAAGAAGAAAACAAAAACCTCCCTCTGTTGTTTCTCCTCTCCTACCCTTAATCTCTCTCTCTCTCTCTCTCTCTCTCTCTCTCTCTCTCTCTCTCATTACAGAGAGAGATTCAATTTTGCGATTTGGGTTATGAGTTATAAGACCCCTCCCCACCTCTAAAACCATACTGTCCCACGGGAAAAAGAAAACGCCGTTACTCTCACCAACCCCGTTATATCCCTCCACGGTCACGTGCTTCCAAAATTCACCCAGTATATGGCGCTAGAGAGATTGACTCTCGCTCCGCCGCCAGTCAGGGACGGTCAAAACCCTCCGGGGGACGGCGGAGACGACGGAAACCGATCATCATCGTCGGCGGCGAGGCTGCCACGTTGGACGAGGCAAGAGATTTTGGTGCTTATACAGGGGAAGAGAGTGGCGGAGACCCGGGTCCGGCGTGGCAGGGTCGCCGGGATGGGAATCGGGTCGGGCCTGTTGGAACCCAAGTGGGCTTCGGTCTCGAGTTACTGTAAGCAGCACGGGGTGAACCGGGGGCCGGTTCAGTGCAGAAAACGGTGGAGTAACTTGGCCGGAGATTATAAGAAGATTAAAGAATGGGAAAAACCCAGGTTAAGATTCGAGTGGGCTCACTTGACCCACTTTGATTTCTCGTAATGATTTCTCACGAGGGTTTTTGATAGTTTGTGGCCTAATTTTGCTATCTTGACTTCACAAAAACTGTCATAATTGCCTCGTAATTATTCTTTTTTTTTTTTTTGGCCGAATATTGATGGTTTTGCGAATGAAGATATCATGCATCGTTATCAAAATATTATAATCTGTATTTTGGACCAATTGTGAATCAAAATTACATTTATATCTATATCTATCTAATAATTATTAGATTAATTTAGTTATTTCTTTGAATTACCAAATTTGTAAAATAACTTGCATATAGATTTAGTTTTTGACCCCACTAACCAAAAATCCTGGCTCTGCCTGCAGGCGAGGGATAATGAGGGGGATTCATTTTGGGTGATGAGGAATGATTTGAGGAGAGAGAGGAAGTTGCCGGGGTTTTTTGATAGGGAGGTTTATGATATACTTGATAGTGGATCCACGGCGGCGGAGGTGGCGGAGGGGATTAGTCCGGTGGGTTTGGGTTTGGTATTGGGGGTGTCAGTGGAGGCGGCGGAGGAGGAGGGGAAGGAGGCGGAAGAGGAGATGGAGGAGGAGGGCGAGGCCCGGGGAGAGGCGGTTTTCGATAGCGGGCGGAGTGCTGCGGCGGAGGATGGGTTGTTTTCTGATTTCGAGCAAGAGGAGGGCGGCGGCGGCAGTGGTAAGGAATTTGCAGCATCGAAGGAGGTTCCGTTGACGAGTGTACCAGCTTCTTTTCCATTTTCAGGTAAATGCTCGTTTCTTGTTGCGATGCTGTCATGCTCTTGATTCTTTTAATCTACGTATGTTACTTTTCAAATATTAATAAATTTCTTTTGCTGAGAAAAAAATTCATTTCTAGATTTTAGTTGACAATATCATGAGACATATATAAGTAAATATATATTTTGTAAAATTTTCATTTATATATCTATTTATGTTGTTGGGATATGTGGAACTTAAGCCTTCTGGAAATGATCTTGTTTTGAGGTCTGGGTTTTTCTATTAAGGAAGACTTCTTCTTTGATGTATTCTTCCATTTTTCTGTTATTAATGTTATGCTAGAAATGTTATAAGAATTTCTCAGCTTATACTGTGGGTTTGCACCTTTCTGTGTAACCTTTCGAGTTGCAAGCGCCTTTCTGTGTAACCTTTCGGTTTTGCAACTCCAATCCAGTGTTTTTTGTGGGATTATGGTGAATTGGTGATTCATCTGTGATATCTAGTTATCTACTATATTGTAAAGTGTGACCTTATTGATGAAGTGATTCCAGCTAAGTACTGAAACTTTTATGCATGTTTCGAAGCTTTCATATTCAATTATCATCTGTTGACAGTGATTAGTGGGGTACATAAATAATCCAATCCAATCCAATCATCTATAGCTAGTGTTTGATGCAGTGCTTCCATTGGTTGATCTGGTTCTAAAGGGGACAATAGTTTTTTTTAATGTTTTGTTTGTGTTTACGAACTTTGGTCCAAAGATAATACAAAAACCATCTTAGTTTGTTCACTGCATTGGTAGTTTGTTCAAGTCCACTAGATTGTGTTGAATTTATCCTCAAGCCATTTTTCACTCCTTTTTTTTTTTTGAAAGGCATGCCGTTTTTACTTGATTACACGATACACTAAGTAAGATGGGTAAACTCTGCATCATAACTACTAACTATAATTTATTTCCAGGGGTGTCTAATCGGACATACAGTGCAACTTGCCTTGCTAACCTTTGTCTATGTCAAACTTATTTGACCGTTTTGGTTCGTACCTCATCCAGAATGTGCGATGTTTTGTTTTGGTGTGGGTGGATGAAATTTTGCTTGGCCTCGTATCATCATCCGTACAACGTTTACTTTTTCCTTTTCTCATCTTGATAGAATTTGTATGTATCTTCCCATGTGCATATGCCTGTCATTGTTTGAGTGTAAAAACACAAAGAAATGGATAGCAATTGTTTGTGGGTCTGAATTGTGTATATTTTGACAGAAGCTTTTCCTGACCCGGTACATGTCATGGTATATTGAACCACAGAAAGAGACTATGAAGTTCGGATGTTGGTTAGCAAATTATCTGGTTCAATCAGCTCAATTCTAGTATCTGAATTTTGCTGATCTATATGCTCTTCAAGCTATTTCCTCCATTCTTTTGAAGTCAGTTCCCGAGTCTCTTTAGACATTGATTTTTGTCTGTAGTCAGCTCAGAACTGAAATATTGGCCAATGAGTTTGGTTATTGGTAATTTCTGAATTACATTATCGAATGTTAAACTTAAGAAACGAAATGGCTGAAAACATAAGTACATGCTACAGTTAGTGTATAGTTGTGGTTTTGTTCTGTCCTCTGCATCTGCTGGGCTACGTGCCTATGGTCTCCCTGTGCCGTGACCGCGATGGTTTCTTACAAGCAATAGTTTCTGTCATGCCCTGCTGAAACTAGATTTTGGTCCACAGGTGCCAAACATGGGACACAACAGACCTCAAACCCAGAAATGGGAGCCCGGCCTGAGGAAGGACGTAAGCGGAAACGGTTTGCTGCAGACGGAGATGAGGAAACAAACACCCTGCAGTCTCAGCTGATGGAGATTTTAGAAAGAAATGGCAGAATGCTGAGTGCTCAGCTTGAAGCTCAGAACACGAATTTTCAGCTGGATAGAGAGCAACGAAAAGACCATATGGATAGCTTAGTTGCAGTTCTTGATAAGGTGGCTGGTGCTTTGGGGAGAATCGCTGACAAGTTATAGCACAGAGCTATGAGAAGAACATAGTGTATATATTAACACAGTTAAAATCACAGCCCAACATATTGTTGGGGTATATTTCTTTGTTCGTTTTCTCCTTTTTGTGGCTTATTGCCGATATTATTATAGGCGTAGTGAAAGAGAGATAAATCATGGAAATTTGAGACTTATCAGCTTCCATGTAATTCAAGTTGATATCAAGATTTTGTCTGGTTTCACTTTGCCGTTGCTGGTACAGATTATGGATATCGAAATTGGAATTTTAGTCACTTGTTACTTTGTTCTGCTTAAAAGATACCGATGTTTTCCTGAGTTTTCGCATATTAATTTTGATTCACGAATTTCCCGAGTTTTCCCGGTTCTGCTTATAGCGACATTGCTAGTGTTTCAAATGAGATGCCGACACGAACAAACTTGGTTTTTCATGAATAACACAGTTCAATTGCAGGCTTTGAACCTCTTAGGTAATGACAACACATGCGAACGAAAGATCGTAACTAGAAAAAGAATCAAAGTCGAGGATCAAAATTGAGGGCTGTCGGGTTTGCTGGCTTTGCTACCCTGTAGCCAGAGACTGCCGTGTCAGCAGAGTCTTGTCCCAGAGTGTTTTCCGGCACTCCACCCCGTGGTAGCGAGGGTCCGTTTTTTTTTTTTTGAACAGGGAGGGTCCATTGTTTTGACATTGAATGCTCAATGCTTGTGCTTGACCGGCGTTGGCTTATAGAAAACAGATTTAGGAGGAGATTTTCCTTTGGTGCTCTATGTTATCCTTGATTGGAATTTTTGCTAGCTAGATTGTCTGTCTTAATCGCAAACTTCTCGTGCCCCGCACCTGCCCCGCACCTTAGAGTCGATGAGAAGTGAGTTTTTTAGTGTCTTGTGTTTAGAATCTGGCATTAGTCTGCCCTTCCTTATCATTAGTGATGCAGACTCCGGCTGTTTTTTCCTTTCATTGTATTCGTTGGAAAACTTTGTAAGCGCCGGATAGCTTTATCGGAATGGAATCGTTATAATTGGATCCAAAATAAAAAAAACCAAGGCATGCTTGCTATGGACTGGCACAAAATTGGATCAAATCAAGTGCTTGGCTGGCAACTTCTTTCTGGTCGGAACTATTCTTATTCCTCATCACTCCTGGCTAATAACCTACTACGACGAAAAATCTATATCAAAATCACCAACCCAACAAACAATACGAAAATTATCGGTGTGGGGAAAAAAATTCACCTCAAAAACAAATTGAACAGACAGTAATTGATCTTTATCAAATAAATACCCGACAGAATCAAATTAACAGAATTCAAAGAAATTCCAGACAAGCACTTGGCCAACCTGGGGTAAAACATTTAAAATCTGCAAAGACTTGGGAGTGACCAAGATCTAAGTCATATTACAGCGTAAAAGCAATTTAGGCAACCTCTTCAGACCACCAATGGGACATCAAGTAACAGTGTCATCCAAGTTCGGCCTGGTCCGGTAATTACGACATTGTTTCTTAACTCCGGTACTTGTAGCTGCAACACTTGATTCCAGTTCATCTTCCATGCCTCTAACTTCACCGCTTTCAATAACATCAGCAGCAATGCCACGAGGAAAGACTTTTTGGATGAATGATAGCTCAGAACCATCTTCTTGGTTTTGCTTTGCCTCACTGTTACTATCTCTTGGTGGAGCACCAGTTTCTTTCTTCCTTGGTACGAAGGTTACCGATTTTGGAAGACTATTTGATGCATCCCCTGACAATGACCTAGAATCTTCTGGCCTTGACATTTTTACCAGCTCAAGTAAGTCCATACAAACTCGACTGTTTGACCCATCATCAACTTCACAAGCTGAATCAAAACTGTAACGAGTATATTTGGAAGGATTACATGCATAATCCGGAACACCTAATGTACTTCTGCCCAACGAGTTATCTAAAAATGTGGTTGCCACAAAATGGTTGCCGGTCAACACGTCATTAGCATTTTCTGATACTTCTTCAAAATCATCCTTACAACTTGGGTCAAACTTGACACGTTTCTGCTCCTTTGAAGTTGCTACATCATTTTTCCTCTTTAATATCGACTTTGGTTTGCCTCCATCTTCTGATGCTTTAACACTAGGCTCCTCAACATTTGACTTGGACTTATCATCAGTATAGTTGGGACCAATTTTGTGAGCTTCTATTTCATCTTCTTCCAGCCTAATTTTAGCAGCCAAGAGATTGGCACGGGGATCATTTACTGAGCTGGGAATAACATTGTAAGAGTTCAAATATGGTCCATGATCAGTGACATCCTTCATATACAACACATCAGTTGCATTCTCTCTGCCTGCAGCCACTTTGTCAAACTCATCTTCCTCTTCCTGCAGGCATTTTGATACGTGAATATGTGATAAGTACAAATGTCAAATACCCTAGCCTCCAATGTGAATAGCAGATATATCTCTCATATTCACAAAGTTACAGAAATAAAAACAAAACAAGACAAAAAGATTTAAAAATCCAAAGAACCAAAGTACAAGCAACCCTATGAGCGTATAAAGGATATACTATAATGATATCAGTACAACCACAACAAATCCAAACCAAGGTCACCATAAACAACATGTGAATCTCAAGTGCTAATTGCTTTGTACAGTTCATGAAAGATGATCATCAAAATATTGTTTTTATCAATTGGCAAACCGAATTTGGACGACAATTTATCTTCCTTGTCTCTAAAGCTTTCCTGCATGCAATGAACTTCATATAATATAGTTAAGTTATATGCAATTTCCACTACCGAGTCATTTTGTGCTCTTTGATTGCTTATTGCTAGCATAAAACCATCGAGCAAAGGTTTCACATCCAATTCATTAAGACCAAAAAGTTCATCACACTTGTTTCGAAACAAGAAAAACAAAAACTGTTCAACCTTGATTGTATGGCAATGGAGATAAGAATTTCATTTCTAGAATTTCTATTATTGTGGCTACGCACAATTGGATTTAATGTTGCTCACTTGCTTGGGAACTGTTGGACAAAATACCCGAATGAGTCTTGGTATCTGAATGAGTCTTCTTCAATAGATTTTTGTTTTATAAAATCTCACATTTTATGACACTCCAATCTCAACACATAAAATGTAAAAGTGATTTTATGAGATTTTCATAAAATCCTTCTAAAATCTGTAGGAAAACCACTGCATTTTATCAATTGAGAAAACAACTCCATTTTATCACCCCTCCCTAAAATGTTCATATTATGAGATTTACATAAAATTTACCTTAAAATCTATTGGAGAACAAGGCGTTCGAACCAACAGGTAGCTGTAAATCTTATGTACGCCACAGCTTGATACATCTAGGGGTGATAACAAGCCACGCGAGTAATCGTCCAAGCTTGGTTCTTGTTCTAAAATTTATCGAGCATCAAAAAATTTCAAGCTTAGCTAATTTACTAGACGGGATGATCTCGAAAGAACTTTACTTAAGCGGAAAACGATCTGAACAAGCCAAGTAATAGCTTGTATGAAAGCTCAACGAGCTTCATTACATGTCAAAGGTTGGTTTGCTTAAATAAAAACCTGATCGTGAACGAGTTTTCAATCAACAAAAACGAGTTCGAATATGAGTAGCTTGGTTTGGTTCGTTTACTAGCCCTACACATACAACAATCGTAACTGAATGAAGTATTGAAAGAAAATCGAACTTCGTCGTCTGAGAAACTGAGAGGAAAAAAGAAGCTACCTCATTATCAAGCGTGCAATCCAAGCCAATCGAAGACCTAATCTCCCAGTCATCACCACCGTCGCCACCTCCATCTTCCGCATCGTCAAGATCTTCTTCGACGCCGTCGTCTTCGAGGTTACTTCGAACGCGTCTCTTCTTCCGATCCTTGCGGTGGAACGATATCCCGTCGAAGGACGAAGAACAGGGGGTAACGTCGTCGTTTCTGGCGGTGGAGCCACCGCTGCTGCTTCGATTCCACTCTCTCTTCTCGATCTGGTCGTCGGTGAGAGACCACGGAGATTGGGAGGAGGAGAGAGAGCCGAATGCCTTCTGTACCCTGGCTCTAAAACTGTCCTCCTCCGTTGATTCGGAAGAATCCGTCGCTTTATTGATCAAAGAAGACTCCATTGATTTGATGATTGGAAGCTGTACAAGAGGATATATATGTATATTGTTTGTTTTCGAATGAGGCGGTGCACTTCGAAAATGCAGCGGGGGCTGTTTCGGGCGAAGTTCGACCCGACTTGTTAATAGGATAGTTATGGCAAGGGTGAGCATCAATATCTCACTCATCAAATCCCTTAAGGCCCTGTTTGTTACCAGGTTTTGGGGATTGGATTAGGATTGTTAAGGTAGTGGGCCTTTAAATTGTTGTTTGGTTTGTTTTTTAGGTGTGGGATTGATAATCTCTTGGGACTTTGAAACCCCCAATTGGTAGGATTCACCAACCCAAGCGGGGGTTGGTATTGTTAATCATATCCCAAGGGATTGGGCAGATAATGGCATATTTAACACAATGGTGGATGAGTTCTTGCTGTTATTGAAACAAAATGGTTGTGCCGAGTAAACAAAATCCAAAAAACTTGCTACCCAGTTTATTTTTTTTCTTGAAATCTGAGTCGCTACTCCCAGTTAAGATCTATCCCGCTACCCCCAGTTAAGATCTATCCCATTTTGTGTTGTTCATTTGCTTGCAATTTTTTGGTAAACGATTGCACACAACAAAAAAATATTGTTCTCCGTTTGAAATTTGAAAAAAAAAATTGACAAAGAAAAATTATTCCAAATGAATAAACGGTCAAATGGTTCTTGAACTCCAGTGGCATTTCATGATTTTGCTGTGATAAAAATGGTGTTTCAATGGAATGGTAGAATTGGAAACCCAATCCTATTCTAAGCAAAACAAACATGTGGTCTAGGATTTATCTCCTCATTAATAATCCCATCACATTATCAATCTCAATCTCACTCCCACCTTATTACCAATCCCTCCAAAATGAAATCTCGTATCAAATGGGGCCTAAAAGTTAAATTAATCAAATCCCTTAAAAGCTAAATTTGATGAGTGAAATGCAACAAAATTCTCCGATTCTCCAAAATTAGACTTAACAAATCTTTTACAAATTTGTTAAACTTGTAGCTTTGCTACAATAACACCCCAACTTTGTTTACTTATTGCTTTCTTCCGATTGCGTAAGAAGAGAGAGGGGGAGGAGAACAAGAGAGGGGGTGCGGGTCATGAACATGTGGCATCTCACTACTTCATTGCACCACCGAAAATATCTCCCCAGGCAGGGAGATTAGCTTTTTAGGGGGTTTTTTTTTTATATTTTTTATAGATTTGAGGGAAATAGTTTAATATAGTAAAGTTTGGATAGATAGTCTGATTTTGAAATTTTTTTATAAGTAACTTGCTAAATTTGTAATAGGTGTTTTTGAAATTAAATTTGGTGAAAAAAATGACGCTCCTGATAAGAATGCCCTAAACCAACTCCAATTGTTAACTAAACAAGCCAAAAACTTTAGCTCGAACTCGATTCGGATGTAAACGAGTCGATCCATGCGTACCTTTCTTAGAATGTGAAGTTTGTACAAATGTGTCGAGCTTTAAAGTGTTAGGCTCAGCTCATATACTAAACAAGACTAAAACACGAGCTCGTGAATGAGCCAAGCCTAACACTCTCGAGCTTAATGCAATACTAAAGGAGTCAAGGCCTAATGAGCCGAGCCATGATATGCTCACGAGCACATGACTGGTCCTGAGCTAAGGCGAGTAAGGTGACCAACTTAAGCCCCTGACTTTCGGTCCAACATTAGGGCTCAAATAGGTACATCAAGCTATTTTACATATGTTTAAAACCTTATATAATAAATGAGCTAGCTAGTTCAGCTAAAAAACTTAATCTTACCGTCCAACAAATACATGATTCAATTTTTGATGCCTTTATTTTATTTCTCCATAAGAATATTTTTTTCTCACAAACTCATTCCAAAGGTATATTTTTTCATTGGTGAAAAAAAAGAAGAAGATAGAGAGACGAAAAACTAGTTTTAATTGAAACAAAGAAACGAACAATGGAAAAAAAAACATATATGGGACTAAGTAACTATCATTTTGAGGTTAGATTTATTTTTATTTTTTAAAAGAAAACATAGGGCCCAAGTTTTTCATAGGCACGAGTAGCTCGTTTCATTTGTAGCCCACGTTCTGATTATGGGACTTGGGCTGGGTCAGCCCAAGCTCAGACCAAAACGAAGTCTGACACTTTTTCTCTGGGAGTAGAAGCTGAGCCTAATTACAAACTTGGGGTTACCGGGTTAGACTCAGCATGAAATAGCTGGAGCCCGTAACTTGGTTTTGACAAACTCTGGTACTCCTTGACTTCCCTTGGTCAAACTAACATCTCCCGAGATTACAATCAATATATTTTGAGTTTATTGATGTGGACAATCTTTTTCATATTTAAACTTTAATTTCTTGGAATGATGCTACCTATTCCATTGATAAAACATTGGTAAATAATGCAAGAAGCGTATGAAATTCAGGGTAATGTGCAATTGTTGAGAGAGAGAGAGAGAGAGAGAGAGAGAGAGAGTACCGTATAAATACTGATATAAAATTCTAAGATTGCTAATTAAGGGTCAGCATTTACGGAAATTACAAAAAATTGATTTTTTTCAAAAGTGACTAAAAAATAAAAAAACTAGAAACTAATAGACGGCTTCCAAAAGATACTGCAGTAAAAACGAAGTTTTCCATAAAAACTTATTCTATAAAAACAAATTTTCCTTTTTGAAAGGCCAAAATGATGTTGAATGGCCGAAAAACGTCTTCAGTCTAGGCGAAGCAATTGGCCTGTTTCTAATCCAACCCTAGGGTTTTTTGAGCTTTTCGACAACGTCGGGTAGCGTGTTAACTGGTTGCTTTTCTGTATCGCGAACGGTCCAAGCGCTCAAGAAATGTTTGGCACAACCCACTCGCATCAGTAAAGCTTAAATGTTGCAAATCCTAATCACAGGTCTTGTTCGTTTCCCTGTTTAGTTTTAATTTTTATGACATCATCATTTCTTTCTTTATCTCTCTCTACTTATTACACATGTTGACATCATCAAAATTAAACTAGTTTATTTAACCAAACACAGCTTAGCAGTCGTCGGTTAAATTAAATTAGCTGGGCCTTGGATATGATAAGTTGATAACTACTGTAGTATGGTTTGGCCCAAGACGAGACTGGACCATATGATCCAAGACCCCAAAAAGAAAAAGAGAACTCGGGAGACTTGTACGTTGTACAGTAGTAATAAAGAAATCTTAAAACACCATTTTACTAATTTCTTAAGCTGGATTACTGTTGCAAATCGTGAAAGCTAAAGATGTTTTGCCTCTCTGTAGCTGTCGGTCCTTTGCTTTCCTTTTTTATCCTTTTCCTCTTCCCTTTTTATCTCTCCTGTTTCTTTCCTCGAATTTAATTTTGTACATCCTTTCTTTCATTGGTTGAAAAGGTGTACGTCTCACCAGAAATTAATGTCATCCTTACAAAAAAGTGTATTACAAAGTGGAACCTATATCATTTCAACTAATAATAGGAAAGGGTTTTGTTCACCTTTTTCTAGGGAAGGTGAACAAAATTACACTCGTTTCTTTATGTTTTTTTGTAATTATTTTCATTTTTTAAATAAATGGATCTGTTTTGGGTAGGTCCTCCGTCTGAATCAAACTGCATAGGCAGGGAGACATCGGGTCTAGTGGGGTCAGGTGATCCCACTAACCTACAGCTTTCTCTTTGATAATTTGAGAAATTTTACTTTAATTTTGCAATTTTTACCCCACAACTAGAACAACATTGTCCTAAGCATGAGAGAATTCCAGATAAAATTACATTCTTTCTTGCTCCGTTCTAGTGCTACGTATAATTTTGCTAAGAAATGTCTAAACCAAGAACCGTGAGTCTCGATGAAACACCTTAGGATATATAGGGACAATTTGAAGTCCGAAAGGGAGCACAAACCCTGGTGGAATCCAAATAAAAACTCCAAAACCCTAGCTAGTATCACACCCCGAAGACTAATCTCTACAAATCATTAAAGTACGAACCTAACACTTCCCAAAGTCCCTATTTATAAGTAAACCTTAAAATTAGTAGAACAAAGAAGTTGTTGAATTCTATACACTTTTTTTCCTAACATCAGTCATTCACAATCACTATGAGAAGGTTTCTTGAAAAGTTATGAGGCAGTAATTCATTTGGGAAATCGAATGGATTTGATATCACATACAAGTGAGGAAGACAATTTAGTCAATCAGCAAATAATGACATTTTGGTTGGAATTCAATTAATTGCACTATATTTTTTAAAAAATATTTTGCAAACGTTGTTGATATAACAACATCGATATTTCTTGTAATAATCTAACTTAACCAAAATACTAAATTAAAAAAACAAATTAAAAATAATTAGATCAAAATAGAAGTAAAGATGACTTAAGGAAAGAGAGTGATTTGTTTTAAGGCTCCGCGACCAAGAAATCATGCTATGAATAGTATGGGTCCTATGAGTATGTTAGATTCAACTCATTACTCAAGTAGGGTCATATAGTCATTTGTTAATTCAGACACTTTTCATGCTTTTTTAGCAAGTGCTGCTGTCGAATTTCTATTGAACCTGCTTCACTGAATGATGTTCGGATAGGATAATGAACAAAGGAACACATGACATCAATTGCTTAGATCTAAAGAATCATGAATAATACTCCATTCGTTCCTTTAAAAGAGTAGTGTCTTATATTTTGGGTTGTTCCTAAATAAGAGTGATGTTGAAAAGTTAGTGGGTAAAAATTGATAAATTTTCTATTTTGCCCTTAAAGGTAGATTCTATTTTGAAAAGTAGAGTGGGTAAAGTTTAATGATAATGTCTTTATCAAAGGCAATACTGGAAAGTTAATGAAAAAATTTATGTGAAATGTGTAATGATGATACCCTTTTAATAAGTTAGAATTACGAAGTTACACACTTAGAAATGAACGGAGGGAAGTAGTAATTTACGCGCATCTCAATCAATTCTGGAAAAATAATCTCACCGTGTACTTTTTTTTGAACAAAATCCTATGGTGTACTTTCGAAAACCCGTTTAACATAAATAATATAACTGAGATTCCTTGGTACATAAAAACATCGATGGTTGTTTTTTGGTGTCGAATAGAATATGCCTTAAAGAGTAGAAAACATAAAAAGATGAAGTCCTAATAGTGCTCACCCATTAGCACCTATAAATAGTAGGTTAAATCTTAGTACATGGTATTTTTCTATTATTGATTGAAAGAGGCTGTCCTAACAAAAAGTCAATCTTTTTATGTACCAAGGAATTCTCGTTCATTTCTTTAGACCGTTTTAATTATCATTCCGGCAATTGGTTCTGTAATTTTAAGAGGCATGCTTGAAAGAGAAAACAGAGATGATCAAAGTCTTATTCTTGTGTGTATACAGCACCGTCGCCAAAGGTGGGTCAATTGGTTGGTGGAGGAAGTAATATGTCGAAGGTGGATGAATTTAACACATATAGGGGGCCGGTGGGCAGTGCTTGCATGTTCGAGACGATGCAATAAGGGCGGCAGCTAATTGTCCCTACTGGGATCTCACTAGAATGCAATATTATATAGCTAACTCGTGTAAATAAGATGTAGTGGCCCAAATTATGCTTTCCTCAAAGGGCCTAACAAACCAATGTCCATGCTAGATGTTCATTCTAGCCTCAGCCGCTAGGCAGATTCGTCGGCCAAGCAGAATTGGTCACTTGGCGGAACCGGTGGGTTCACTCCTACTCTTCATATCATCTGAACCGACGGGATCCGGGGCACTTTTCTTGCGACCTTGGATTGTATATCGAATGTTGATTCCCTAAGCGTAGGGTTTAGGTGTCGCGTAGCATGATAACGAAAAGTCCGGGTCGAGTCCACAAGGACCGAATGTGCGGAGCGTGTTGTTTGGCTTGCGAGTGAGGATTTTAGCCTTAAAGCGGCAAACTTGGCTTTGTAAGTTGGGGGTGGAATTCACTTAACTTCATGAATGACTCAAAAGATTAGAAGACTAATTAAAAACAAGGCTAAGTCAAGGGGTTCACAACACCCATGCCTTAGGCCGATTCATTCTCCTCTAAGGTAACCGGCTCGGGGTGTCGTTAAACGACCCCGAACGGAAGAGCGTTAATAGGCGTTATTTAAAAGTATGCGAAACGGAATGTCTTTATTGGCCGGAGCACCGCAACCTTGAGGGGTTGGTAGCATGGGATAAACTTCCCTTATAAACCCAAAAACTTCCACGTTTTCTTTTTTTTTTGGCTTAGTCACAAATACATGCACCAGGTGTTATGGAGAGAGAGAGAGAGAGCGAAGGAGAGAAGCTCAGAGGAAGGGGGAAGAGGAAGAAGAGAAGGGAAATATTGGGGTTAACTAAGAGGGAGCCCTAACTAATCTAGAATCTTGTAGTTTTTGAGACTGAAACGGGCACATCCGAGGTGCCGAAACCGTAGTCGTATCTTTCTTTTCGGAGACCGAGGTGAGTGTTTGATTCACAAATGTTTTTCTTGGAATTAAACTGTGGCTTTGTGTCGAATAGACTTCATGTCGAATTGTGGCTTCGTGCCGTGTTGGCTTCGTGCTGTGTAGGCTTTGTGCCGTGTTGGACTATTGAGTCCTGAAATTGGCTTCGTGCCGCATAGGCTTCGTGCCGATTTGTTATACATTTGTTAAAGCTAATCGCTTGATTTATTTTGGACTACATCTATGTCTCATCACACTCCCGGAACACGTTTGAGTTCCAGTTTTGCAGGTTTTGTAGATGTCCACTGCTAGTCTCGCAGGGAGGTTGCTAGCCGGGGGTGCCGGGCAAGGCTTTTGGGCTAGTTGTAGTTAATTGTGTAAATTACTTTTCTTTCCTTAAAAACTTCCGCTGTGGTTTGTATAGAACGTTAACTTTTATGTTATCAATAAAAGATAAGACTGTGTTTTATAGCTTTAGATGTTAATTGGAGTATTTTTGTTGTCCTGTTGCACTCTAAATCAGATTAGACTAATTTGAGGATTAGTACGGGGCGGGGTGTGACAATTTGGTACTTAAAACTCATTTAACTAGAAATGATGTTTCTCAAATAATAGGATTCTTGTGCCATTTATACAAACATTTTGATTGAAATAATCCGAAGCATCACTCGTGCCAAGTCGTCACGCCCTTGGCTATGCGTGATTAACGGGATTAACTAAATCCAAATTTTGATACATAAAATTAATCCCAACTCTTTCATTAACAAGAAATGTTTGCAATACTGCGAGGAGAGTGAATCAACCCAAGTCACGGGGTGCTAATCACCCCATGACCGAGCCTATAATGACTACTTGGTAATTACTAAGTTAACTGTGGCTGTTTTTATAAAGAACATAACAGATAACATTAAAAATTGATTTTTATGAAAGATTATCGAACTACCTACAACATTAATACTTAAGAAAATCAACAACTATAATGAAAAACTAGAGATTTTGAAGGAATTAGCTAGAGAAACAAGAAAACAAATTAACCGACAAAAATAGAAATAAACTAGATTTATATGAAGGTCTCAACAAGTATTACAACATTAAAAGAGAAGATTTACCTTGAAACTAAGTGAGAAAGCTTGAAAATCTAGAGAGAAGGTAGAGAAACTAAGTGAGCATTCATGGAGGTAGAGAGAGAAGGTGAAAACCAAGTCTAACCCTAAAGTTCTCAGGTTGAAGACCTTATAAAGGCTCTAAAAGTCGTTCTAAGTTATTACAAAAATGCCACAAGATATTTCCTGATCGGGCAAAAATTTGTAGAAAATTGAAGCTTCAACCGGTTGAGCAAAATGTGTCAACCGGTTGAAAGTGCAAAAATTTGAGATTTTTCCGCTTTGATCCCTTGACCTCCCGGCTTGTAATCGTGACTTCTAGGCTTCCCGAGTCTTGTTCAATGCTTCATTCCTTAACTCCCGGGACTCGGTGGTGGGATGTTATGTGGCCTAAGGTGCTCGAATATCTCTTGGTTCAACCATAGCCTTAAGACACATCATATTCTCGCCTTTTACTTGAAACTTAGAAAAACACTCTCACGCAAAAATCAAACGTATAGAGAAATGAAATATGTATGCGCGTGATCGAAAAGAACCGAGATAAGCTCCATTATTAACATTTTCGGAGGCTTATCACACTTGCAATGGGCCAAACCGACAGGTCTCGAACCTAGCTGAGATGACTTTGCCGAACCGGTGGGTTCTGAGGGGTTGCTATCATTGACATATCAGATGTGAGGTTGGGCGGCGTGTGTCAGGCAACATGTCAAGTGGCGTGCTACAAAAATCGTGACAGGTGATAGGAGCGACATCATTCGAAGCGACAGGGTGCAGGCAAAAGTACGTTTGAATAATTTTTGAGAAAGCAGTACATTTTTTGAATGTCAATGTAGCTTAATTAATAATTATCCTCTAGTATTGTTCTCAAAGTATTATTCAAATTCTTAGTTTTTTACAGTAAAATTGGAGTAATGTAGAAACCTAAAAATCCACAGGAAATTGAAACCACTCTGCCTTTTTATCGACAAGCGGTAAAGGAAGAGCCACAAATTAACTTGATACAAAGTGGAGCTGCTAAATTTGACTTTTAAGGTTGTGGTTTGTGCTAATCTCAAACATGCTTTCACAAATAAAAAACTGTTGAATTTGAAATTGCAAAATCCAGATGCGTCGGTATCGGAAAATAAAAAATACTTGAGTCCAAAATGGTAGTAGTAGAGTGATAGGTACACCAAGGGTTGGTCTGCTTTGTGAGAAAGTGTTTGGAGCTGGTCGCCGTTATGCGTTATGCCGTGTTTTTTGTCTAGATGTTTAGTAGTTTTGATTCTTTTTTATTTTTTGCGATGAAATCTGGTAAGTGTCAGATAACTTTCTCATGAATGAGACGTTGATCTGATTATAAAAAGAGAAAAGAAAAGAAAATGTACGCTTAGGATTAACATTTTTCCCCAAATAAAGTTTAAAAATTTGTAACTAAAAAATCCATATACCACGCCACAAAATTTCACAAAAAAAACACCACAAAATTTCATGAATAGCACCAAAAAAATTCAGAACTTAGAGCCGTCTTTTTTCTCTTTCCCTTAGTCGTCTTTTTTTATCAAAAAATCGTAAAAAAGTAACCAAAAAAAAATCATAAATCAACAGCCACAAAACTCATATTTTGAGGCTAAAAAAATTATAAAGCAAGCCGCATAAGTTCGTAAGGTGTCTACCATACATCCCAAAAAATAAAACACGGCAAATTTATAAAATGAGCCATAAAAATCCGTAAAATGAGCCGTCAAATTTTTTAATTAGGAGGTGTACTTTAGATTTTTCCGTGAAAGAGAATGGAAATTAAAGAAATGACAAGTGGGTCAAAAAGTAAAGACACCGTAGGCCACACTCACACTATCCAAAAGTTAATCTTTTTATACTTTTAAAATCTTTGATCACCTAGTTTTATATTGCTAAAATCTACTTTGACTAAGAAATCAAGAAATTCGCAGAGCAATAGTAAAAAGATGTTCGATCCTACATCCTAGGTCATACTCATACTCCTATATATGAATTTTTGGTACGACTCTTTTGTTATTTCTCTCAATCCGCGCTTTATGTTTCATATCTAAAATTCCTTAGTGGATGAGGCTATGAGCACAGGGATTAGAGACCATTCCACTAATTTGTGTTTTTTTTGGCTTTTTAGTTGATGTATATGAGGATAATATCTTCCCTCAAAAATCGTGAAAAGTCGGGAAAAAAATAATAATAAGCCGTTCAACGGAATAACGCCTGAACTTTGCTATAGTTTGTCGTCACTTTTTATTGTGTTTCTTTGCTATAGTTCGTCGTCAATGGAGAAAATATTTTCTGTTTCTTTGGTCGCTTTAATGTTATAGTAGTCTAACTTTTTTTTTTAGTACGTCGAAAATATATAAATTAACTGCGAGAAGAGTTCAACAGTAGCATCAATTAAAATATATAAGATTACAAGCCATAATAAAAGCAACTCTAACTTAATCTAATATTTGCTTAATATTAAGGCAGTTCCGAATCATGAATTCTCTGACTAAAATGGGGGCATCCGGCTGCGTCACCACCAAATTTCCAGATTGTTCTACTCTCATCGGAGCTAGGAAATCTACGCATTGGTTTGTTTTGCGATAGACGTGATTCAGTGTAGAGGCCGTGTGGTGCAAGAGGGCTTTGGCATCATTAAGAATTGCGGGTGGTTTGCACTTGCTCCATCATTCATCAGCTACATGGCAACGGATGAGTCTAATTCCACAAGGACGTTCATGAATAGGGTTGGCCATTTTCTCCGGCCCGTTTGAATCCGATCCGATCCCCAATCCGTACAATCGGCAATATGGAGATCTGTTTGGAGATTTAATCACAGTTATGAGGATTTTTTTTTAAAAATGTTTGGGGATCGATTATGGGGTGGAGATATGCATGTCCCCGCCCCAAATCCGCTCCGAATCCGTTCCCCAATCCATCCCCGCTCCGCCTCGTCCCCGATCTGTCTCGTCCCCGAATATAGGGGTCTATTCATGAGTTATGAAACTTTTGGGTCCCACTAAATTTTCTCTAAACACATGGGGTCACATTAAATTTTATCCAAACATGTTATAATTGAACTTTGTAATACAATAAATGTGATTAAATAAGAAATGTATCATTATAATTTGAATACATCTCAACTAGGTTAACATCTACTCAACTATCAATTATATGCATTCTTTAAAATAAACAAAAAAAAATGCAAAATAAAAATAATATTTTTCCAATTGAGCCGTTGATTTTGTTGTTCCTATTGATGAAATCAATTGTGTAAATTTTCTTCTCGATTGAGATTAGAAAGCTTGTCGATCGGGACCCAATTTGTGTTTTTTTAATGATACTTTTTATCCGATTAAATGTCTACTGATACGCGATCCACTTAATTTTTTCTACGACTTATGGATACCATAAAATGCTATCTTGCTTGTGGTTTTTTTAGTTTTCAAATTAGAAAACTAGTTAATACTTGATACAACTTGAATTGAAGCTGGCAAACACTTACGCTTACACATGGATACTGTGCAGTATTGTGCCAACGATAAACGTACCGTGTCCGTGTCGGCCCGGTCCATTTGACATATTTACTTGTAACTTGATTTTAGCATTTAATTTGTAAATGAGATTCTACATTTTTATTAATCTTTTTTTTTTTAAATGGTTGGATCCCCGAATTCCCGTGGGGATCCCCGTTCCCCATTTGGAGTGGGAATGGAGGATGAAAATAAAACCTCATTGGGGATTGGGTAGAGGATGGATATGGAGAAAAGATTTGGGGAATGGGTGTAGAGATAGTACTCTCCATCCCCATGCCCATCCCTATTCACGAAGCATTTCCCAGGAATTATAGTTGTCTTAACTTTAGTCTATGATTTCATTTCACAAGTGGAGTAAGTTGGCTCGGACACCCAAATTATTATAAGAATTACACATAACACAATCTTCAAAACCTTAAAAGAAAAAATTTGAAGTGCATCTATAAAAAAGTGGAGTGCAAAAATTAATCTCTTTACAGAACAACAAGATATAAGAGTCCTCAGACTTTGGATATTGAGGTTGCAAGGTGTTTCGCATTTGGGGCTGGTGCTCCCTTATCCTCCGTTGTCCTAAAATTGGGCCTAGCTGCCACCATATACCATCTATAGAGGGAGAGGAATATCTGTGTCTTTCAGTCGAGGGGTGCTAGCACAAATAGGGTAACCCTTTGTATAGCTGAAGATATAAGGTCCTGCTTGTGCTCTTGGAAAGCTGTGAAGCGCACTATTGAATCTACTCACTTGTGTGAAGTTTGGAAGTTGCCTCATGGTTTTTTTACAAATTGTTTCCTCTTAGTTTTTTGTTGGGCTAGTTTGTTTTATCCATGTACGATTGTTTTGTTCGTTGCTCGGCTGAGTCTTGGTACATTGATCTCTTTTTTGGGTGGTTAATATACAACTTATTCCAAAGAAAAAAAAAAAAACTAGATATGGGATAATAATTCGCCGAACACAAGAAGTTCTAACCAGATGCTTAGTATTTAAACTCAACCAAGCAATTCTGGGTGCAGGAATTAGCATATACCGGCAACTAACGTAATCTTTGATTTTTTGTGCAGGAATTAGCATATACCGGCAACTAACGAAATCTTTGATTTTTTGTCTTCACTAAAAAAAATTACCTTTGTTAATTTTGCGCCAAATTGTTATGGGTAATTGATTTGTCTCAACGAGTTAATAAAAAAAAGTAAAAAATTACGACCCCAACCCAAATTTATTTATTTATTTTTTAAAAGAGAAGAAGTTCAAAAGGCTGCGACTTTTTTTTTGCTTTGTCTTGGATTTTTTCAAAACAAATTGGGTTTTGGTCTTCTTTTTTTTAGGTAAATATTGGGTTTTTGTCTCAATATTTTACTTTTAAATTCCTTTCATCAAAACGAACCAGTAACCCGTAAAAGTTTGGTGCCAAATTAACAAACACGAGAAAAATATGAATTAAGACAAAAGCCCAGAAAACCACAAAAAAAAATTCACATTTTCAGGGAAGTACTGCCCTTTATTATTAATTAAACATTTGTGACAGAAGAAAGCATGGCATGAATTATGGTTTCCCCTTGACCATCTAACCAATGATAACGTAAGGAATCTCTTCCTAGATATTACACTGGGTTTGTCGCTAAGCCTGTGTCTCCATCCTTCTACATATGGTACAAACAAAATTCGATGGAGTTTTATGTCCTCTTTATGTGCCAACAAAAAGAAAATAATGGGGGTCGGGCATGCTGTAAAATTTTATTTTGGGGAAAATGTTTTTAAAGTAGAAAACTAATTATTAGCAAGATGGGCAGCATTTATTATTATTATTATTATTATTATTATTATTATAAGGTATCCGGGTAGTCAGGGGCGGATCTAGAGATTCTCCACAGCGAGGGTACTAATTTCTAACAAGCTTAACACAAATTTAAAGCCTAGCACAACAATGCAAAACTAATTTTCACGACAAGTATAATAGATATTGTAAAAACCCGAAATTTTCATGAAATTCTTTTTATCTTTTATTCATTTTAATTAATGTGAATGAGTTGATTAATGTTTTAAAATATGTTTCTTCTGAGTATTATGAGGATGTGTATATCTCAGTGTATCGGGGGTTAAGTAAATGGTAGGAATATGTGTTACAATGTTGTGTGGGTGTTTGGAGATGATAAAAATGCGTTAGAAATGATCGGGTTTCGAATTGATGAAGGTGGTAAAAATTTAGAAATTTTCACTTTTGATACCAGTATGGCTTTTTCTTGATATCAGTATCTAGTTATATTTCTGTAGATTTTGAGCCATCAAAACATCTAAATACCGGTATCCAGCTGCATTTTTTTGTGAATTTTGAGCCAGTTGCACCCCTCTATAAATAAGGTTTTTGACTCATTTCTTCACTCCAAAACCACAAAAACAAACTCTAAGATCACCTCTCTGCCTTCTTTCTCCATCCATACCTAATATCTTGTGATTTAAACCTTAATCCACCACAAATCTTCAAGATCTACACATTGGAAACATCAATCTCCCTTGAATTTCGAATTTTTGCACTCAATGAGGTAAGAACTCTTGATTTGGGTCTTGTTCTTGCTTCACCCACGTTTTTCCCTCTCTCTCTCTCTCTTTGATTGTGAGTGAAACCTCACCCTTGTAACTCATTTTTTTACTTGATCTTGTTTCTTGAATGCACAGTGGATCTTGGGTAGAGGTTGTTCTTGGAGTTTGGGGCCAAAATTAGTTGGGTACTCTAGGATTTTGCGCAAAACCTATCTTGGTAGGAAAATTTCTACTTCTCTTAAACGTATATGAATGTGTATTGTGTGTGTTGCTTCATACTTGATCAACTCTCCTTTGATTTTGAAAATCTCCTTTAAAAACGCATTTCTTAGTCACATTGGATTGGGGTTTGTGCTTGATCTATGCTTCTAATAAATTTCTCCACCAATTAGTTGCTAGACCATCTTAATGAAGCGTGATGAGTTGAATTTTAGTCTTGAACTTAGTTAATTTGAAGTCCTCTTGAATCACCTAGAAATTTTGCAAGGTTGTTGGGTGTTGTGCTTGTGGTTGATGATTAAATGATCTAGTGAGAACATTGTACGCACAGTGACACTTTATTATGCTTTTATGTCGAATAGTGAACACGATACACATTTGGAAAGACTATGTGAAGCATGGGTTATGTTATGACTTGAGAACAAAAAATAGTATTTAGTTAAATGAAAGTGAGAACTTGAAACCATGGATACGGGGCCAAAAAGTAGCCCAGAATGAAACCATTGATACGGCGCCGAAAGGTAGCCCATAATTGATTCTCGGGCCGTCCTATGGACATGTCGTGAGAAAATTCTTAATGGGATAACTACAATGTATTAGACAAGTTACATCATGATCGAATTGGACTTGCGAGAGACCTTGGGTACGTATCGAGTGTGAGTTGGGTACGAAGAATGTTAGTCAAGGGAATCAAGTGGCTTACGAGTTGGTTTTATATCCTCTAACCAATAAAATATCTTGGTCCTTGTTGTGTGATATGTGTTTTCTTTGTTTATCACTCACTTATATTTCATTACATTTAGAACTGGTAGACTTTTCTCTACTGGGCTAGTGAGCTTAACCTAATAATTTTAGGTACCCAACACGGAGCATTAAGTTGGTTGCTTGAAGTGTGTTTACATGTTTGAAAGAGCATTGGAGGAGTTACCTCATCATCATGAAATTTATACTTTTGATAAAATGATTTTGTAACTAAATTGAGTTTCATCTTTTGCCATCGAGTTGTAAAACAATTTAAAACTTATGTACTTGTATTTGGGTTTACGAGTACCCTTAGATAATTGAGGCTAGTTGACTATGACTTTCTAAATCTTATGTGGACTTTGACTTGGACCGTGGATTTGTTAATCATCCACATGGAATTTATAAAATGTTTTATCTTTCTAATTTTGAGGGTGTGACAGATATGCTTCTAAAGGTTTCTAAACATAAATACAAAAAACATAGGTACAATAAGCAAAATATCCCTCATTAAGTACTTTTTTTTGATAACTGGATATTCAGCCAGCTTGCTCGCACCTCGAATCACTAAGTACTTTCATGTAGGGTTCTAAGGGGTGGTTTGGGTAAATTGATGGTTTTTTTGGTTTTGTCCTTATTATTTTTTTTTTTGCATTTGCTGGTTTTCGATCGATTTTTTGTGATTTCTTGGCTTATCTCAACGAGAGGATTCTAAATTTTTGGATTATTTTTTATCTTTATTCACAAAATTTTAAGTTTGACTAATAATTTTATACTTTTTAGATTCCTCTCGTTGAGACAATTCAAGAAACCACAAAAAATCGACGGAAAACCAACAAACAAATACAAAAAAAAATTTGAATAAGGACAAAACCAAAAAACTAGTTTTTTTAATTCACCCAAACCAACCCTAAATATCATACTGAGCATGGTACTATTTTTACTACTAATACGGTACGTACTAATGGTGTAATGCCAAATACTATTTCGAACTTCTCGCTAAAAAGATAGTTTTTATTAAAAATTTTTTATATACTTGCGCTCTACATGCATAACACAACCCCAATTATATTCCTATACCATATAGACCTGAAAATAGGAATAAATCTGTCGTGTATAGACTTCTAGGAATAAATGACTTGTTCGTTTTTGGTTTCAAGACTCAGTTTTCTCAATTATTATCTAATTATTATCCTTGTTTTCAAATATTATTCTCATTGTTTTCTCTATCTCTTTCTAGTCATTAACTCCTATTTTTAATTATTATCCTTATTTCTCCTTATAATCATTACAAAAAATCAAAATCCAAAACTCAAACCAAACACAACCAAAGGCTATTCTATACTCTTGTTGCATCTAATAACTCTGCCTCTTTCCCAACAAACCTTTAACACTTTGTACTAGTAGGCCTCGTTTGATTCGGGTATTAGGAGGTGGGATTGGACTATTTTTGACCAATCCTGCGTTATCCCTTGTTTGGTTCCGCAAAAATGGCATGGGATTAACAATCCCGGGACAAGTTTTATCCAATACGTATGGGATTACACAATACCTGGGGGGTGGTGGGATTGTTTAGTCCCGGATAAAATGAACGCGGAAGGAAAATCCACCAAATTGGAAAAATGCCACTTGTTTAATCCCGAAACGTAGTTTAGGGAACCAAACATGGGATTGGCCAAAACATGAGATATCCCAATGTTAATCCTGCATGAATCAAACAGGAAATTGTGTGAGATTCAGTACTAAATTAGTCCCAGGATAAATAGTCCAGGACTATCAATCTCAGGACTATTAATCCCACTTTTTTTAGTCCGCGAATCAAACGAGGCCGTAGTATTTCCAGATCTAATAACTCTGCCACTTTCTCCTCTTGGGAAGAAAAAGTGGAACTGTAGAAGACGTCAAACAGATCTAGAACCAAAGCTCTTCGACTGGTGCACACAGATCTGGACGACAGTTCTCCCTCAATATTCTGAGCAATCTTGACTTTGATCTTTCTTCTTCCTTCTTTCCCTGGTTCTCCCTCGATTTTTTCTTTATTTGTCTACTGTTAATTTATTTGTAACCAGTACTGTTTTCCTTAATTTTTTGGGGGAAAAAGATGCTAAACTCAAGCAGGGGAACGTGGCTTCTTGTGCCCCCGTGTGCATGCGGTAGTGGCAGATATAGGGTTAAGATTAAACATATTTTATTCCTTACTCAACAAATAAATAAAAAAAAACTGCCGATATCATTGCGTATCATAGCAAAAATAAATAAATAAATACATTTCTCAAAATTGATCATCCATAAAAATAGAACAAAAGTAATTGAACAATCTATCAAAGTGAAACCCGACGTATTTTCAAGTCTAAAAAATCATCTAAATTAGACTCTAAATTTCATTTCATTGCAATTTCCCTTTCGATATATATAACTGGAGGGAACCTGGCGTGGTTTTTTTTTGGGAGGGGGCTCCCCCCGGCTACCTCCGCCTCTGTATTCGGGCAACTTACGTGTACCCAACTAATCTCGGACCCAAAAGAACAAATCTTCCATTAGCATGGGTTAGAACAAGAACAAATCTTCGTATAGACGTGCTCCAAAAGAGTTGATAACATTTGACTATCTAAGAGACAAAATGAGATCTTAGATGTGAGCAAACTTCTAAGTCATATGACTTGGGCTAGAAAGCTAACCAGTGGATGTTTTCATAAGTTTGAAAGATTCACACTTTTATATAATTATATTATAATTATATTGTTGTCATGTATCGTTCTTATCTGGCTCTTCTTGCGGAAGGATGGAAAGTTGACTATGTACATTATTGCAATGAAATAATCAAATATTCATCATGTTTTAATTTGAAATTCGAGAAACAATTGAGTAATGTGGAGGAATTTATAAAGATGTGCCTCTTGTACGGTGAACCCCCCAGAAAGTGTTTTTTATTAAGGTAGTGATAATTCTCTTCTCTTGTATTTATAAAAGTGTGGCTGTATAAAGAACCGGAGAGATGGCTTTAGCCTTTAGGTGTTTTTTAACAGAAGCAATTAAACCACCAAATCATAAAATAGATCACGCTATAAGATTTTCTTCGAAAATTATATTATTTATATAGGAAGTTAAGTAGTAGGATGGACAACTAATTGATGTTTTAGGAGAGAGAATGACTTTAGGTCTGCTTTAACATATAGGAGTAAAACTAAATTCCATAATTATGAAATCGATTAAGATTTTCTATTGACAAAAATATACTTTTATCTTGAAAGTTATTTAGTAAGATGGACAACTATTTTTTTTTTTTCGCGGATGGACAACTATTACATTAGCCTCTAAATTTATATAATTTTGACCCCTTCGTGTTTCTGTAATTTCTTATGCTATCTTATAGTTGTCATTGTGCCCCAACTATTATCAAATGTCTATTATCCATACATAGGACTCCAACTCGAATGAGATGGTTAAATTATTTTTGGAGCCGAAAGCAAAACTTATAAGTCAGACTTATTGTAAATTTAAGTATTGCAAAATTTAAATTTAACGTTCTTTTCAATTACCTTTTGAGATGCATAAAATATACCATGTCACATTCATGCCATTTGTAATTGATACTAAAATCAATCTCTTTCTGTTTTGTCAATGCGTACAAAATGTGTGTATTATCAACATCACATATATCGTGTTTGAATTTGTACGTTACTCTTTGATTAGGGAAAAGGAAGAGTAGAGATGGTGGGTGAAAAATAAATATATCATGTGTAGTGAATACCTATGTGTGGATAGATGGGAATTTATTATAGAATACTGTCACAACGGGTAGGTAGAAGTAGGGATGACAATTTCAACCGAAACCAATGGATACTCAAACCAAACCAACCCTATTGGGATTGTTTATTATTATTATTATTATTATTATTATTATTATTAGTAGTAGTAGTAGTAGTAGTAGTAGTAGTAGTAGTAGTATTTATTTATTATTTTATGTTTTCTTACCCATGGGACGGGTTTGGTTTTTGAAATTTAATAATTGGTGCATTTGGATTTGGTCTTAGCAAGTATTCTGCCAAACCGAAACCGAAACTTAATCCAAATTGATCCATGTGTGTGTGTGTGTGAAATTTTAATTTCCTTTGATGTTTTGTCGTTGGTGTGGCTTAAACACATTAAGAAAAGTTTATTATTTAGTTATTTCCTTTGATTATGTTGGAATTTAGATGTTTAATGGTAAAATCTTATGGCATGTTACTTTTTAAATTTATTTATTTATTTCACTCCATACACAATCTTTTTCCTTCATATGTTCATTAAGGGAATGAATATTAATGCGGATTTGTTGCGGTTCGAATAAAATCCAAATCCATATGATTTGGTTACGGTACACGAAAAATTATACCCGTTGGATATCGGTTTGGATTTGGGTATAAATAAATACTTTGAGTTTGTGTATGATAATTGCAAAACACGGACCAAACCAATTCATTGCCATTCCTAGGTGGAAGGTGTTTTTCAGCGGTGATTTGTGGAGGCTAATGGGGTAAGGAAAATGGAAAAGAAGAGGGTTGCGATGGTAGTGGCCGGGGGGAGCGGTGGCACCGCTTGCCTCCCCCCTCAATCTTCCTTCTATTTCTTTCCATCTCTCTCTCTCTCTCTCTCTCTCTCTCTCTTTCTCTCTCTCTCTCTCTCTTTCTCTCTCCATCTATCTTTTATTTCTGCCTTTTTGCAGGTGTGGTCGTGTTTTGATGTGGTGGCTGTTATTTATGACTTGCAGCGGCGTTGGTGGAATCTCGATTGTCGTTTATCTTGTCCGTTTATAAGGACCGATCTGACGGTTTTCTTGGTTGCTGCCTCTAGAGTTCAACAAATCGTTGGGTTCATGGCGGCATAGGTCATCAGTTGCATGGATGGTAGTTCGACGATGGTGCAATTGAAGTCTCCTTATTTTATCCATTTTGGCCGCTTCGGCTCACTATCGGTCTTCATTGTTTGATGAAATCAGTTTATGGACCTAATTGTGCTAAGGTCGTTTACTGATGATCTGGTGGTTGCATGTGTTGGTGACGTCAATTGGTTGTCGGTTGTGGGGTGGAGAGCAGCGAATGGCGTTGGTTAGGGTTTTTTGCGTTTCGGGTTTGGGCCTCTTTGTTTGGGCTTCATTATTTTAGCAGATATTTACAAGTAGGCTTAGTTTTGACGATTCTAATATCCTCAAAGTCAAGATCAATATTTTAATTACCTTTAACTCTAGTTGCTAGTTTAGTTTAATATTATGCCCTTTTACAACCTAGAATAATTCTCCTATTCCAAATAGTTTGACAAAGACCCAAACGTTGGCCATAACCACCGCTTTCTCCAATTCTCTCTCTTTCTCTCTTTGTTATTGATGGCCACATTGCACCTCTGCTCATGTCGATAGTGGCACCATAAAACCATAAGCGGCAGGAGAGAGCTGCGAATCCACTGCTCTCTCTCTCTCTCTCTCTCTGTTATCGATGGCCATGCTGCACCTCTGCTCATGTCGACAGTGGCGCCATAAAACCATAAGCGTCGGGAGAGAGTTGCGAATTGAAAAAGATGATGGGCAAGAGGTAAATCAAAGGCTGGAGGAAAAAAAAAGAGGCTATCTGAGATGAAATTGGAAAATGGCGTATTGGAATTGTTAGACTATCGCGGAAAATGCCTCGCTACCGCCATAGCTCCAGTTTTCAACGACTGGTGATTTTTCGTGCGAATTTTTTCTCTGTGATTTTTTTTTTAAACTAGAGAACTACAATAGAGATTTCTTCAAGCTTCAAAACAACTCAGATAAATTGCCCTTTTACATCCTAAAAAAATTAGGGTGCAAATTTTTTTCCATGTGAATTTCTTACACTAAAGATACTTCAACATTCAAAGAAAAATGGAACAACTTAGATAAATTTCTCTCATACAGCCCAGAATGGCAATTTAGAATTGTTAGATCTTTCACTGAAAGATGAATCGCAGCCGCCATAGCTCCAGTTTACGACGTCTGGTGATTTTTTTGTGAGAATTTTTTCCTGCGAATTTGGGTGCAAATTATTATTTTTTTCTAAACCAGCTAACTGCAATAAAGATTTCTTCCAACTTCAAAGAAGCTCAAACAACTCAAATAAATTGCCTTTGTACAACCCAGAAAAATTCGCAGTCAGAAGAAAAAAATTCGCATTTAGCATTCAACACTAGATCGAGGCATCCAATTGCTTTGTAACATCCAAATTTTACCCGAAATTTGAAAATCAAAAGTTTAATTTTCACCTCAATTATAATTGTTGGGTTGAGGATCAGTTAATTGGGACCCCAACAACTCAAGTAAATAAGTATACCCAACAATTCCTCCGATTGCTTGCATTCTTCTGCTCACCATCCTCACAAATGCTACAGCCGAAGACAATGAAGAGAATGGTCGGCGATAGACCGGACAGTAGAAAAGACGTCGTGTTTGCGGAGGGTGGTGGATTGGACGATGGATATGAGTTGGTTGTGGGTGAAAGAGGAGATAGGGTGCGAGTGTTCTCTCTCTCTCTCTCTCTCCCACTTGAGTTGCGGGGTAATTTTGTTAGAAAACGAGTATTTTACCTTGATGGGAATGTTTAGAACTTAGGATAGATCCGGAGCAAATTTACTCCGATTTTTTGTACCGGCTCGTAAATCCCTTTTGTTTTATTTGGTTTGCTCTATTAAAGTCTGAGCTATTAAATGATTTGGGCTTGGGCCTTGTAGTGTTTTAATTTCTCTAACCCTTGGTTGGAGTCCCCTCCCCTACCCTCCATCTTAATAAAAAATGATTGTGACACAAATTTTGTGCCACAACCAATCACAACCCTACTCATATGGGATATGGGTCCCACATGAGCCCCACTTGCGGGCCCCACGCCCTATGTGAGTGGGGTTGTGGTTGATTGTGACACAAAATTTGTGTCACTATCATTATTCCCATTCTTGATATACCCTTTATCAATATTTAATAATAAACCTTTTGCCTATCAAGGAAAAAACTAAAAATGTTACATTTAGAAAAATACCATTCTTTAGGGATAAAGTTGAGAAAAATTACTTTGAGGACAGGATTTAGAATTCTGGGAAAACATTAAGGAAGTATAGTGTAAATTTTGCAAAAATGAAATACAGAAGAAGCTCTGAGTACACTTTATGGACCTTGTCCCACTCACTCTTCCTTCACTCTCTCACTCTCTCTCTCTCTCTCCTCTGTTTCAACATTCTCTGTTTAATGGAATCGTGTTTAAAAAGCCTTTAATTTTACTAATTCAAATTAAAAATCCCCCTTTACTACCGGCAGTACAAAGTACGAAACATCTTGCAACACCGTTAATAATCACACTCTGCTTTCTAGGGTTTCGTTCTCTTTCCTTACTTTTTGGCTGCCTAGTCATTGTTCTGGGTTTTGAACCCACTAATTTAGTTCAATTTAGAACTCCCTAAACCTATATTTTTGTAAAAAAATCGCGCTTAATTTTTGGTTTGGTTTTAAGCGAGTATAATTTTTTTTCTTCCTGGGATTGAAGTAAAGGGGTTTGCTTTGGTTTAGCGTTCTGTTATGGTTAAGATCGGGGAAAAAGGAGAGATCTTGAGTGGTTTTGGAAGCAACGTGTGAATTTGTAGTGGTTAGGTTTAATCGAAGAAGATCGAGCATTGGTGTGATGTGTAATAAGTCGAATTACGGAAACGAGGAGCAATTACCGTTTCAGATATGCATTTCGCAAAGCTCGACGACTCTCCTATGTTCCGCAAGCAGGTAATCTCCCTCTTCTATCTGAGTCATGCAATTGCTTTATTGAAGCTAGCAGGATTTGTGTCTTTGTTCAGTAAGTTCTGCATTTTAGTATCATCACTTTAATTCTGCTTCATTTTTTCGCGTTTGGGAGTAAATGTGTGGAGAAATTGGCGCAAGAAGGCTAGACCCATGATTTTTTACGTGTTTCTCAACTATTTAGTTGAGTTCATCACGGCTGGCCATTGTTTTCACTTCTCACTATGTTTCTAATGAAGAGTACAAGTACATGGCAGCTGCGCGTGGAGAGGATTCATAACCTAAGGTTTACATCACCAGTTCCCGTGATACGCTTGTTACTTGGAACCCTGAACAGTCAGCGAAACGCAAATTAAACCGAATCAGGCTTCACAAGCCCAACAAAATATTAGTATCATATCTTTGGGTTTCCCTTTGGCTTCAGTCAGTTTAGATGCCCGATTTGTGGCATGTTTGAATGCACTTTGTGTAGTGTTTCTATTAGAGTATGGTGAAAAACTCTCAAAGATAACTGCAGCACCGAGTCTTTTTCTTTAAATAGTGTTAAGAAAGCTGCGAATGAGGCTGGAATGTTCATTCCTTTTCGTAAAATAGAATAGAATGTAGATTGTAATTTGGATCAGTATTCACCAATTAGTGAATAGTCTGTCCTGTTGGAGGTTAAGGATGCGAATTCCTTTCTCTCCACGACCATTCCATCTAACCAAATGGCATTTACGTACCTGTAATGCCTGCTCTCCGCTTTCGAGTTCAAACCTCTAATACTAGGTATCTTCTTCTGGAAAATGGTCTGTCTGTCAAGGCCTTGTTCGTTTCATAGTTTTAGCTTAGTTTTAGTTTTGTTTTGTAATCATTACACTCATTTCTCTCTCTCTATCTCTCTCTCCACTCATTACACCTTTTTCCAAAACTAAACTAAACTAAAACTACTAAACAAACAAGGCCCTTGAATTCCTTGTAGCTATGAAAATACTGACATGTGGACTTATAGTGGGGAAAGGATAACCCTATCAATTCGCTTTAGAACCATCGTGTAGCAAAAAAAGATAAATCACGCAACTGGTAGGTCCATCTCAATAATCTCATTCGACTTGTATTATGAAGCAATAGGTTTTTGTTGAATTATGAGAAACTATGTTTATTTGTAAAAAATGGTAAAAGTTGATCTTGGTGTACAAGCTATTTTGGCCTTGAACATCGGAGGACCTACATTTTGATATTTTTAATGCTAAGAAATGGAGTTCAAAACCTGGCTTGGATGCTATTAAATGCCTAGTTTTCCTAAAAAATTTAGCAACCCAATTGCTAAAATCTTGTTGATTTTAGTAAATGAGTTCACCATGTGCTAAAATCACAGTATTTCAAATAAAAAAATTAAGTGTTTCCGTGTATTATTTTTTGATTTTTTTGCACCGAATTAAAGTATTATTTTAGCAACTGGGTTGCTAAATTTTTTTGGAAAACTAGGTACTGTAATGACCAAACGACAAGAAGACTCATGCATAAAAAGTTAAAACACAGATATCTGTTTCTCATAGACTTTGCATTTTGCTGATGTCTTTGTTTGGTGAAACAGATACAATGCTTGGAGGAGAGTGCTGAATTCTTGGGGGAAAGAAGTTTAAAATTTTACAAAGGATGTCGAAAATACACGTGAGTACATTGTCAATAACGTGTCTCATTTTTGTTTGTGTTCTGAGTTCAACATTTTTGTTTATATTTTTGCATTATTAAGCATGTGTCAGAATACTAAGCATATCAGTTTGCATTTTTTATTCACTCTTTTACTGCTGTTTTTTTATTTTTTTATTTTTTAATTTGAATAGGTACAGTCAGTCCATATTCATTAATATGCTTTTGACTTTAGATGGTAGTTTGAGCATTAGTTCGTGTTAAGATGTCAAATTTGTATTTGCCTTCTAGGTTTTGACCACAGATCCGTCTTCAGAAGGATGTGGATGGATAAGTTGGTCTTCTTTTTCTAATAGATTTTCTCAATGCCTTAGTATAGTTGTACAGCTCGAAGAAAATTCACGAGAGAAAGACAGTTGATATAATTAATTTGAAAGAAGGTTTGATGTTTGCTATCCCTTTGGACTTACATATGGCTAGAAATTTCCCATTGAATTCCGAAGGATTGGTGACTTCTTGTTCTGCACGAATTTCTTAGTTGGATCATGGATGACCTTTTGTCTTCCAGTGCAGACCTATTAATAACTTGTTTATTTATGTTTTTGGGTGGCTATCACGTGTGATATCTGGTAAGGTGTTCTATGTTTTTATCGTAAGGGAAGGTGATGTTTCTATGTGCTTTGGAACTTGCAGCGAAGGGCTTGGTGAGGGATATGACGGGGACATTGCTTTTGCCAGTGCCCTCGAAACTTTTGGCGGGGGTCATAATGATCCAATCAGTGTTGCTTTTGGAGGTATGTCCTAATATTTGGTACTTTATCTTCAAAGTTATTCTGTAGTAGTCAGGTGGATGTTGGCCATCCCTTTTCTAGTTTTTGGTTTCTAAAGAGTCGGTAATTGTGATTGCTTCCTTCTTAGTTACTTGCTTCTTGGAGAGCTAGTGCATAGACTTGGGCTGAGCAACTTGATGTATGTGTGGTATAAATGACGTTAAATCGATATGATTTTCTTGAGTATTTCTTTTAGCTAATATTTTTCTTTCTCCTCGTAGCTTCCAACCTAGAAGAGTAATAAGCTTCACTCCTAAAGGAATGCATATGTTCGATTCTCGAAAGATAAATACCAATATTTGAATCATGTCATTGTTATACGGTCTTAGGTCGAACTCAATCCGAATGCTAGCTGTTCAAGTGAGGGTGTCCTCACACATGTATACTTACATTAGGGTGGTACCCTAGCAATGTGTGACTTTGCTTCAAACCCTTGCTCACATGGATCGTGCTGGCTCAGCAGCACATGTCACGTGCAGGCTAGGGACATGCATCTTATCTTTGAGTGTTTATCTGTTTGATTCCATCTTATTCAGTATTGGGTTGAACTCAACCTCAAAAGCTAGCTATTGAAGTGAGGGTGCCATCACGCTTTACCAGTGTTGTCAAATCGGGGTACACACAGTGTATCGGTGTTGTTGTTTTATGCATGTTATATCATAGGATGTGCTACAACTTTGTATCATGTAATTTCTTCTCTAGTTATGTATGCTATGTGGTTCGTATCATTCTGTTAACAAGATAACGTTTGTCTTGCGACACGTATTGAATGTCTTTCTTTTTCAACAATGTTGTGCGTTGCTTTGGTATGCAAGCCATATGGGACTTCTCATATATGGTACGCGGTTATGGTAGAAGAGAAATTGGTTGGAAGTTTGTGAAGTTCTTAGAACTATGATCCATGGACTTGCGTGAGGCTTTAAAACTGAACTTTTCGAATTTGGGTGGTACATGTAGACATCAACATGTTGACTGCAGTAAAAAACGTGTATGCCGATACTATTGCTTTTTCACGTCGATGTCAAATATCCATAAACTTAACCAGTCACATTGAGTATTTGTTGATTTTAGTCATGTGAAGTGTGTGTGCTTTCCATTTTAATTTCTGTCTGTGGAAAATTGGTAAATTAGTTTGCTGATTCTAAAATTGGATGTCTCTGAAGGAGATCTCCATATGTCTGGTGATATTTATACTCTCAGTCTATCAGTTGTGTTGCTGATGGAAAATCCTGCTTGCTTTTGTAGGTCCTGTGATGACAAAATTTACTATTGCATTGCGGGAAATAGGGACATACAAGGAAGTTCTTAGATCCCAGGTGAAGTTTCCTTTCTTTCTTCCCTTCCTTCCTTTCTTCTCCCCTCCCCTCACCCACCCACCCCCAACCAAATGGCGCGACCCTAAGATTTGAGCTGCAACGTCAATGTGAATGATATGTTTGATTACATGTTGCTAACAGCTTGTTTTCCAAACAATTCTTTATTCAAAATGGGTTAATTTTCAGAAATTATCACCCTGCAAATATCCGGAATTTTTTTCCAAAGAAGTCTGTCTTTTCATGTCATTTTTGTTAAGAATTTAGAGCAGTTTCACAACCTTAGTTCTGGGCAGTGTCTGTCAATAGTATGTGGTTTACTACATCTACTGTAAGTCCTGGCCCCATGCTTTACTTCAAACCACCCCCAAGCCACTAAAAAAGGAAAGGAGGGATGAGTTGCTCCTTTTTTAGTGCACCAGCTATACGATGTTCTTTATTGTTTGGAGTAGAGACATTATTCCAACATTTTCATTTCTGTTTCAGGTTGAACACATACTGAATGACAGGTTGCTGCAATTTGTCAATATAGATTTGCATGACGTTAAGGTACTAAATGCTGCTAACTTCTACAATCTGTTGAACTTTGTGGCACAATATATCTTCGATTAACCAGAGAAGGTCATGAATCATTCAGGGTTTGCCAGTTTAGTTCTGAGAGTGTAGTGGTCCAGTATTATATTGTATTATTTATCGAGGGCAAATGTTGACATCTTAGTTCTGCAACTAGTTTTGAAATTTTGTAAAATTAAATTATTTAATACTCTCATATGTCCCTTAAAATAATAGTGAATCTGGTGGAAACTATTTACTGGGCTGATGTACTTGCATTCAGATACCGATTGTTGCGAAATATGAGGTAGAATATCTTAGCTAAATTTCTATGGTGGTTAATAAATTTCAGTCAGACAACAGTTCCCTTTTAACGTATAAGGCATGGGAATGTTCTAGTGGCAAGTTCTTTGCAGAATGCGGAGGGTGCCTTCCTGCACACTCGCACATCCTAATCATGACGAAGGCATAAGAATTCATCATGCTGATTGTTGGATAACATCTACGCTAGATTTGTGAGAAGTAGCGTGATTCCAATCTTAGTAAAGGTCTCTTATTTTCCGGAGTAGCTTTTATCATCATGTAACAGATTAGTAGTAACTTATTTACCGTCTTGAGTCTCTAGGCCTACCGTTAGTGTATGCACTTGGTTGGCTCATCTAGAGTAATCTGGCTTCCCCTCTAGCAGCATGCTGATGATCTAAGCACTTCAGCTACTCTCTGTAACAACTTAGGCTTTTAAAGCAGCTAGTGGTACAAGCAGTTTCATTCTCTTTCCATTATAAGTTGTATCTCTTTCCATTATAAGTTGTATCAACTAACGAAGGGTGTGCTCATTAGTGAGATGTTCTGGACCATGAATGAAGGAAGCATGGTAATGAGCACAAAAATTGATTTGGGTCTCTAGGCCTGCTTTCTTGATGCCTTTCGGCTTTGATTTGGGGGCATGGTTTTGTAGCATAATTGTAGCTCCTTGGTTCCTTGGGGGGTTACTTTTGAGAATAGCTACTTTTTGCATATTGCCAAAGGTTAGGCCTGTCTCCAATCATCCCCCGCCCATTCCCCCAATAACTGGGGACTAGATGGGTTCTGTTATTGTTGTTGTTGATCAGCTAATAAGGGATCTTGTCATTTGGTGCAGGAAGCACGGAAGCATTTTGACAAGGCAAGCCTTCTATATGACCAGGTGATTCTCATCTCAGGTACTTCGATGGTTTATGTTAACAATGAACCCAGGAAAAATAAAAAGAGACTCAATTTATTTGACGTAAGAGTTAAAGTCGTTTTCTCCTTCAATCAAGATATTAAGTTCAGGGTTTGCCACTAAAGCTCTAGCTCGCCCTACTGAATCAAAGAAGGGACCTATTAACTGCTTGGGACTATAAAGGAAATTTACCTTCCTTTAGATCCTTGCTAGATAAAATATCTATGAACACTGATGTCATGTAGCTCCCAAAGGTTTTAAAAGTCGGCAGTTAGTTTGCTTTCTGTCAATACATCTGTTAGTGGAAGACAAAAT
Source organism: Vaccinium macrocarpon (assembly GCA_022606695.1). Taxonomy (NCBI): domain Eukaryota; kingdom Viridiplantae; phylum Streptophyta; class Magnoliopsida; order Ericales; family Ericaceae; genus Vaccinium; species Vaccinium macrocarpon. Next base: position 29,049,075 of record CM040170.1, read on the forward strand.
AATCAAATGTGAAATGGAATGGATGAACAATAAATGGTGATATGCAATATTCTCTGACTGATTTTATAGTTTGGGGGTTTCCATTGATCTTTCCACTCTTCTCAGTCTTCCATTTTCAGATTCTTTTGGATTTGGGGGTTGATTTGGGACTTATCTTCTTCGATTTTTGGTTGTTTGGTTTATATTCCAGTGAAGGTTCTGATCTACTTGTTTTTATTTGAAGTTAGGTATCTGATTACGTTCGTAAAAGTTCCAGACGTTCTGTCTCAATTTGAGCTGTTTCAAGATTGTTTAGGAGAGTAGAATTGAGACGGTTGAAGGAGGGGGAGGTTTCTGCAGATCTCTCATTGGAAATGTGGTGGTTGGCTAAAGTAGTTAAGGGGTTGTATGAGGGGTTTTGAAAGCTTGGTGTATTGGGAATTTGATGGGTGGATTGAGAACGTTGGGGAGAGAGGTTCGTCAAGGTTAATGGTTGGTTTGCGCATAAAATGTGAAAATATGAATTCAAAAGTTTACATCTATTGATAGGTGGTATGGATGGGATAGACATGGATGGATTTTGGAAGTGGTTGTGATAGGAACTTCTTGTCTCTAGTCTCTACTGGAGTGGCCGTCAAAGATGTTTGGCTATGCTAGGTGAAAGGTTAGTAGGTTACTTGATTGAAAGAGAAGGTTTTTTTTTGGACAGGAAGAGAAGAAAATTTGTTACTGATGGCATAATGTTAGATTTTCTGGGTAGTGTATTATGGGTGGATAAAAGAAGTAGAGGCTAAGGTGGTTATGGAGCGGATTGATCCCTAAGTTTTTTTTGGGAGGATTTGGTTGGTTGGCATGAGAGATCATGGGAGAATCAAAGACCCTGTAGGTTGTGATCTTCAAACAAAGCACGAGGTCAACGAGGAGCTCGGTTCATTTCTTCAAACATACATGGATATGACTATTTCTGATTTTGGTGAAGATAGTGTGAAGCACAGTACCTCATTGTGTCAATAGTGCAGTATGTTCGTTGTTAACTTGAAGCTAGCTTTTAGGATTGAGTTCTACTCAAGACTCAGAAACATGGTGTTCGAATCGAATACCTAGAGAGGGGTAGGGTACTTGTCCCTGGCCTACACGTGGAAGGTTCTTTTGAGGGAGAACGCCATGTGAGATGGCGGTATGAAGAGAGGAAATATGTAAGAGTGAGGGCAGCCTCGACTTTCTATCTAGCTTCCGGTGTGGACTTTTGCCAAAGATCGCACAATAGAGAGATGGGAAATCGTTAAGAAATTGAGTGAAAATTCATACTTAGGCTGGTTTGTCACTGACTCACGGGTGAGTAGTAACCTTGGACTAATACCCCGGTGCCTCTTTTTCCTCTAGGATCTCTCAACATCTGATAGCTTGAAATTCTGCTAAGTCTTCAGTTGGGGAAAATATTAAGATATAGAGTGATATCAAAGGAGGAAGGCAAGTGCTCTTGCTTTCAGTGAATTGGTTCTTTACCGAGCACACTTGATTGGGTGCAGATTTGGAGCTACCAAACAAGTTACACTTCACAGCTGTAGTTACTTTTAGTTGCTATTATCTGGGGAGTATGGAGTACATTTTACGGCAGCTTTTAATTTGTGTTGGACTTACAGAAGGCCTATAGACTTCTATAAGTTAACAGACTCAAAACATTAGGAGGCACTCAGATTGCTCGAATGATGAAGTTAAAGCCGTTTTTTTACAACAGTTGTCCACTTACCCAAGCTCCCTGCGTGTTTTGTGTTGCCTTCCCTGAAAAATTTCCCTTCAGGGTGCATGCTATATTAGTGTTCATCTTTCACTTATAAAAAGGATTGTTTTAGCACGGCCTTGATTAACATCAACTTTGCGCAACTGACAGTTTTTGTATCCTAAAGAAAATGTAATGATAGTGGTAAGGCACCTGTTCTTCCTGCTACCAATTATAGAGAATCAGGATGTCGGAATGAAAATCCCAAAAGTTTGAGAATATGTACTGCTGTGGGCATGTTTCCTATATCCTTTTTAATTGACAAGACGCGCAAAAAACAGTCTTTTTACTATTCTGATTGGATATCTTTTAGTTGTTTTTCCAAGAATTTTCATATGTTATTGTAGGGGAAATTAGATTGATGTACTTCATTATTGAATTTCTGTTTAGTTTCTTAAATCATTGCATGCTGCAGGCTCGTGAGAAGTTTCTATCGCTAAGGAAAGGAACAAAGAATCATATAGCTACAGTTCTAGAGGAGGTATTATTCAGTCTGTACCTGTGATATGTATCTAGCCAAACAGATCAACTGGTTAAACCTTGTAGTGAACATATTTATTTCCATAAATTGCTTATATTTTGGAATTATTCCAGGAGCTTCACCATGCAAGGTCTACTTTTGAGACAGCTCGCTTTAACCTGGTAACTGAATATTTTGCAATTTGCACATACAACCATAACTGGCTATCCACTGAAATTCCAGAATAAAAAAAATGTATCAATTACACGAGGCTTAGATATTTGATGCTTATCCAGATAACTGCTCTTTCAAATGTGGAAGCAAAAAAGAGGTTTGAGTTTTTGGAAGCAGTTAGTGGTACGATGGATGCTCATCTCCGTTACTTCAAACAGGTAAACCATTTAGTGCAAATTTTTGAGTTTTGTGCTGCATTACTTGTGGACCCCCTAAACCTTGGCTAATTTCTTAGGGCTATGAGCTGTTGCATCAGATGGAACCATACATCAATCAGGTTTGTCCTTATATTAGCCTTTATCTTAATGACATGCAAATTATTTTGAATTTGACACTTTTTCCATATAAATCAAAGTTCGGTTTTGAGTGGGGATTTCAAGATTTGTCTGTTAGAGCTTGTCCCATTTTTGTTAATTACAACCTCCAAAACTAGTTTAGCTGGCCGGCCTCTCCACTCATTGCCAATTGGTCCCACGCGTGCAACCCTTAACCCGCATGTGGAGAGGTAAACAAATGATCCATCATTAAGGGATATCAACGAACAACAAAACATGTTGCGTTTCAACACAAACGACGGGGCAACCAATTGCTGGAGTCTTGTCCAAAAGCCTAGCTCTGATACCACGATATTAGAGCTAAAGGAAATGCGTTTAAGGTGTTAACTAACCCTAATTCACATATTATACATTTGTATATATCGTGAGGACAAGATACAAATGACTGTATTACCCTCACTCACTGATACTTATTTCATATAACTCCTAACAAGGTCCTTAAAGCTAGAAGAGAAGTTAAAACTGGAAAAAAGGATGGAAATAAACACAGCTGAAGTGCTTAAATACTTTTTAAAAGTATTTTAGTTGCCGCGAACAAAGACTTTAGTAGTCAAGGTAAATCCGCCAGCAGTATTCTTGTGCTTCAAATTTGCAACTGGCATTGAACACGGCTGTTGATTGAGCACCAAAGTACTCATAGATTGCTAGTCTTGCTTATGTATCTATTCGAATACCGAAGCTATTCGGGTTCTAGCTCTCCGCATTTGGAAAATTGTACAGTGCATAAATTTGTTGTGTTGAACTAATTTGATGTTTCTGAGCTCCGCTTGCTTTGATTAAAGTTAGGAGATATGAAGTGCCACCTGTTGCTTGCAGGTCTTGACTTATGCACAACAATCACGAGAAAGGTCCAACTATGAGCAGGCAGCTCTTAATGAAAGAATGCAAGAGTACAAAAGGCAGGTTGATCGAGAAAGCAGGTTGTCTTCAAATGGTTCTAATGGATCCCCTAATGGGGACGGCATACAAGCAATCGGTAGAAGTTCACATAAAATGATAGAAGCGGTCATGCAATCTGCTGGAAAGGGAAAGGTTAAGAGATCATTCCGAGTCGAGGAACTCTATGTCATGTTTACTAGTATTTCTCTAGCTTGTCTTTTTCTACATTTGATGTTGGGATGATATTCCAGGTTCAAACTATTCGACAAGGTTATCTCTCAAAACGTTCCTCAAACTTGAGAGGTGACTGGAAAAGAAGGTTTTTTGTCCTTGATAGTAGAGGAATGCTGTACTATTATCGCAAACAGTGTAGCAAACCATCTGTAAGTGTTCTCTTCCTTTTCTTTTCTTTTTTTCTCTGGATATTTAAGTTGTTTATATGAAATACGAGCATGGATTATGTTTATCCAATGGTAGTCTTAATTCTGTCCTTGCTTTTGTATAACTATAGTTAAGTTATGTTTTGTAGGGATCTGGCAGTCAACTTTCTGGTCAGAGGAATAGTTCTGAACTTGGTTCTGGATTGCTGAGTCGCTGGCTTTCTTCTCACTATCATGGTGGAGTGCATGATGAGAAATCCGTTGCTCATCACACTGTGAACCTGCTGACTTCAACAATAAAAGTTGATGCTGATCAGTCGGATCTGAGGTTTTGCTTCAGGATTATATCACCAACAAAGAATTACACCTTGCAGGTAGTCTTACTGTGGCTTGCATGATTTTTGATAAATTTTTTTAGTGTATCTTATACCCAATTATCTTATTTCTGAATAGCTATGTTGTCAGTGAAAGTTAGTGTTGTTTTTAATATTTGCCTGTCAGTGCAGGCAGAAAGTGCCCTGGATCAAATGGACTGGATTGAGAAGATAACTGGGGTCATTGCTTCATTACTGAGTTCGCAGACTCCTGAGAGGGTAATTCCTGAGTCTGTTATCACAAGGGTCCTTGATTTGCATACTAAATCAATAATTGAGTTGTTTCCTTTCAGTGTTTGCTGGCTAGTCCAATGGGAAGTGGTCATCACCGATCTGGCAGTGAGAGTAGTTCATTCGAGAGTTCTGATTTTGATCATGGAGCAGTTGAAGAATACACAGCTGAGAGGCTTGGCTTCGGACATCATGAACGTGCATTGAGAAGTTCACAACAACAACGTACCTCTGTGAAAATTGAGAAACCAATTGATGTGCTACGAAAAGTATGTGGTAATGATAGATGTGCTGATTGTGGTGCCCCTGAACCAGATTGGGCATCCTTAAATCTTGGTGTTCTTGTCTGCATTGAATGTTCTGGTGTCCACCGGAACCTTGGTGTGCACATATCGAAGGTAAATTTTATAATTCTGTGCATAGTACTGGCATCTTAAAGTACAATTGCAGCAACTGTCAGGTGCAATTACTTACAAATAGTATAAAGGTTCTGTTCATATAATAGTTTGTCCTTTGTCTATCAATGATCTGATAGTGATTGCTGAATTACTTTCTGGAATAAACCCAACAATTGATGATTCTGCCAAATTCTAGTAAAAGGCGCTCTTTCCGCATATATAGATGGATAAGGAGAAAGAAATGAATAAACGGAGGAAGTAAATAAAGTGGTTAGTTAAGTAAGGTTTAGGAGTATGAAGGTTAGTTAACCCTACTTTTTCGCTTGTCTGGTTTTAAGTAAAGGCGTTCTTTTCGGCATAGATAGATGGATAAGGAGAAAGAAAATGAACGGAGGAAGTAAATAAAGTGTTTAGTTAAGTAAGGTTTTAGGAGTATGAAGGTTAGTTAAGGCCTTCACCATATGTATTTCCTTAACATACAGTTGTAGCAACTGTCGGATGCATATTGCTTACAAATAGCATAAAGGTTCTGTTCATATAATAGTTTGTCCTTTGTCTATCAATGATGTGATAGTGATTGCTGAATTACTTTATGGAATAAACCCAACAATTTATGCTTCTGCCAAATTCTAGTAGGATTACACCTTTAGACTACTGACGACCCAGCAAAAAAAAAAAGAAAAAGAAATCATGGCTGAGAATGTTCATTGATGGTCTATTTTAAAGGCCCTTCATCCAGCTTCTCATCTATCCTGCCAACTTAAATTCAAGTACTATTGCCAGCACGGGAGCTCTTTGGTACAGTAGATTAAGTTGGTTCACAATCATCAGATTTGGTACAGTACATTAAGCTCGTTCACAATCATCTTGGTTTCAAACCCTTCTCAGCATTCTTGTGATGTAACTATTGCTCGGGAGTTTAACTGATGGCCCTAGGTTGCCCATATGGATATTTCTGGGGGGCTAAGCAAAATATTGAATAGGGTATTACTTAAATACTCTGTTCCAAAATAATAGTCGTTACGAAAAGACGGACAATTTTCCAATCAAAAAATAAAATGCTTCCGAACATAATTTTTTTTAATTTTTTTGACACCAAAAGGGAGTAGTATTTTAAAGAAGAGATTAATAGATTTTTGTTTTTTGTTGGATCTTTGGCAGACCTATTTTGTTTGCCTTCACTTTTGAGGCCTTGAGAGCCATGGACAAGAAATACTGAAATACTATATTAATTGATGAACTTCATATCAGAACTGCATTTATATTTTTGGATGGGAAGATTTTTTTATCTATATTGGGCCTTAAAGTAGAAGTGGTTCTTTTTTTTTGTTGAGTCCTTGAACAGTTTTTTATTTTTTATTTTTATAAAGGGCCTTAAATAATAAAAAAGTGTGAAACTGTAAAAGTAAGGGGAATTTGGGGGCTTTTTTTTTATTTATTTTTTAAAATTCAAGTATGTTGCCTTTGGATTTTGGATATACGTGTAATGGGGCCATTTTGTAAGCTTAAGCAATATTGGGGCCTAAAGCAAGTTTGCTTTAGCCTAAAGCCGGCCTTTCACCCTTGCCATATTCGCTCATGGAACTCTCTTTTAAGAACTACAGTATTTTGTTTTGGAGGGCCAAAGAATGTTTTGTTTTCCTCCCAGCAGTGTTTTTATTTATTTGTTTTCGTGAGCAAGACACCTTTTCCTGGTATTATTTGCTAGATTTGATGAGTATGCTTCACCTTTGCTGACATATTAATCTGTACTCCGACAAATAGAGTGTGTGAGAATAAATGATAGATTTGATGTGCCTCTTGGTGGGCAATGGTATTCTGTTAAGTTGTTTAGTTAATAAGTCCAGAGTCTGAAGTTTTTTGAGGATGATATTGTTATTGTTTGTTATTTTTATAGGTAGAACTGTAAGTTAGAATAAATTCATTTTGGAATATCTTAGCTTACCCCTACAGGTTGTTTGTTTGGTTGAGTTCAGATCTTTTTCTTATGGTTGGTTTCTATTCCAGGTAAGGTCACTGACACTTGATGTTAAAGTGTGGGAACCTTCTGTGATAAGTATGTTCCAGTCGTTGGGCAATACCTTTGCTAACTCTATATGGGAGGAGCACTTGCAATCAAGAAGTGGATTTCAGGTTGATCTTGTCCCTACAGGGTAAATAATCCCCACTATATTTAAATGGAATTTTCACTTAAATTTTGAAGGTTTTTTGCAAGTGTTTTTTATCATTATAAGTTTGGGCTTATTATTGGATGTTGCTAAGATTCACTTGCTGTTCTGATGTTGAAGCTTGTACAAGTCTGACAAGCCACAGATGCTTTTTATTGGCAAGCCCAGTCATACTGATTCTATTTCAGTAAAGGAAAAATTCATTCATGCAAAGGTTTGAATTTCATCTCTCTTGTGCTCATTTCCTAAAAAATTTGTTTCCACTTGATTGCACGCGACTTTGAGGAGGTTCTTTTCATATTCCTGACAGCTAAATTCATCGTAATTTTCTATCTAAAATTTTCGATATATGGCAGGAGTTATGTTAACAGATTTATATATGCAGATATATCAATTGATTATTCTGTAGATGCTTCTACATTTTACGTTTTATACCCTTTATGGCGAATCTTTAACTTGCAACTTTTTGCATACTTATAAGGACTATATTTCACTAGCTTGAGGAAGTCACCAGGACCATGTTGGGGAGAGATGCCATATTGTTCGGTTAAGTTTATATTTCACTAGCTTGAGGAAGTCTCCAGGACCATGTTGGAGAGAGATGCCATATTGTTCGGTTAAGTTTTATAACCGGATGCTAAATAAATGATCCTCACATAGTGTGCCTGTGTTGCCTAGTTATCTGGTAGGAGTCCTGATTTAAAACAACTTATCTGCAACAACTGAATACTGAAACCGATCAAAAAACAACTGAGCACTGAATGATTAATGGTTCAATGCCAATTGGAAAGTCAAAGCATGAATTTTCACGTGTTGCTGAGCATTTTTTTCTCAAGTTCTGTTTAGTTCTTCAGCTAGAGTTGAGTAAAGGCCAATCACAGTTGCAGGAAGGGAATAAATTCCACTTGATATCTTTGTGGTGCACTTTTCTCCCCTCTTTTACTTTTGTTGTATACTGCTGACCTGTGGCTTTGTACGGCCAATCTGGTCCTAGATATGAGTAGATGTCCATATCACAACACACCTTGAACTAATTATTTATATGCCGGACATTATGGGCATGACTGGGCAGGTTTTCTAGTTCACTTGAATGGTGCTACTTTTTATGAATGCGGGTCCACACACAAACCCATCCTGAAGACTGCTTCATTTTTAAGACCCTGAATCTTTTTGAGCACGGTATAGTCCCTTGCCAATTTGGAAGAAATGTGTTGAACACCCAATTACTACACATAATTATGACAAGTAAACAACCAAGAATTTTGGAAAAGAAATCAAATACATTGAAATGCATCAACAGTCAAGTTAATTGCATTAAGCAAGTATTGCAGAACCTTTGTTCTTCTAGATATTCTGGGTTTGCAAGCGTATCTTCGTATTAAGTTTTTAGGCTGTCTGTTAGTGTTCAGTGAAATCCGCTCTGAAAATAATGAAGTGCAATCATGTTTCTGATTCCAGTATGCAGACAAACTTTTTGTTCGGAAGCCCAGGGACAATCATGCAGTCGCACAACAGATATGGGAGGCTGTTCGTGCCAATGACAAGAAAGCTGTATATCGTCTCATTGTAAACTCCGAAGCAAATGTAAACGCTGTCCATGAGCAAGTGTCTTCCAAATCTTTAACCCTTGCTAAAGTGATGCTGCTGCAAGAGCAGACGAGCCTCGATCAAAGCTCTGGACTCTTAACTGGGGATTTGTCAGCAACGTCCTTGAATGCTTCAAATTTAGCAGCAGGTACAAGTGAAGGCCATTCAAAGGAGGATCTTGAGGGATGCCCCTTGCTTCAGTTGGCTTGTGAAACTGCTGACATTGGCATGCTGGAGCTCCTCCTACAGTATGGTGCAAACATAAATGCTTCTGATGCAAAAGGTCAGACACCACTTCATCGTTGTATTCTTGGAGGCAAAGCTGCACTGGTCAAGATGCTTCTTACAAGGTAATCAGTGATCCTGACAACAAATCATAGTTACAATAACATCCTTCCTACAGATCTTTTATGGTAAACAATAAATATTTGTACAAGTTTAGAGAAAATAGGTTGAGCTGGTTTGGTCACTTGCAATTGAGAACCATGGATTTTCGCGCATTGAATGGCTTTACGGGTACCTAGATGTAACAATAAAGAAATTTGACTGTACGATTGTTAATGGAAATTTTAGGGGGAGGGGAAGACCTAAGTTGCCATGGAATTTGAGGTTAAAGGGTGTGAAATATTAAAACTAAATGTTATAAACCTTGACAGAGCAGAATGGAGTGAAAAGATTAGTGTCGCTCAGCTCCATGTGATTGGGACGCAAGAGAGAAGATTAAATGGAAAGATATGTTTGGCTTGGTTTACCTTTGCAACTAAGCCAAATTCACGTTTTGTTGTATTTGACTCAAGTACTACGGCAATAGTACTACAGAAAAACTACTTCATCTGAATGAAGTAGGAGTTCTAGTAGTTCTGTTTGTCTGTTGATCATTATAGCTTTACGTGAAAGTGGTCTTTTGAACTTTTCAAGGATGTAAAGCAACATATTTATTTATTGAGACAGAGAAGACTCTAGTCTAAGGGGGACCTTGGGTCTTTGTAAATAGGTGGTAGTATTGAGTGCTGAAATACGAAATTGCTAGTATGAAATCTGTTAACATGGACTGATACCTTCACGATTGCCTCGGCTTCGGCATCTGATTCTCTATTATTTTTTGGTGGGTTGCCCCGAATGACTTCTTGTTGATTATTGATGTACATCTTCATTTAAAGATTTGCAAATTTTTAGATTTAGCTTTGACTCTCTAAGAAAGGGAACCATACTTTCTTTGAGAATCTATTGGAGATTAGGTTTTGCTTCCAAAGCAAGAATCCTTGGTTGATGCCCCCCATTCCTAACCTAAATTCTCCAATCTGTCATGTCTCATAATTTCCAAAATCAGTCCGCATAGCCAAATCTGGGAAGAATTACTCATTCACACATGTTATTTGCCCATGCATATTATCTTCTCTTTACTTCATGCTCTTATGCTCTCCATGCATAGTCCCCCACAATACTGGTTACTGCATATTCATCATCCAGCTCATTTAAAGTGTTTTCTGTATTCAACTGCAGGGGTGCAGATCCACATGCTGTCAATGGAGAAGGTAAAACCCCTGTCGAGCTTTCAATGGAGTCAAATATTGAGGAAATGAGGTCCTTGTTCTATTATCGGCTCCAATTGGAAAGTAATCTTGAAAAGGATTTGCTTCAAGGGCTTTAACATTTGAAGATGGGTAGCCTCGCTTTGTAAAGGAGTTTTCGGTCAATGGAGAAGGTAAAACCCTTGTCGAGCTTTCAATGGAGTCAAATATTGTGGAAATGAGGTCCTTGGTTCTATTATCGGCTCCAATTGGAAAGTAATCTTGAAAAGGATTTGCTTCAAGGGCTTTAACATTTGAAGATGGGTAGCCTCGCTTCGTAAAGGAGTTTAGGTACCAATTTTTCTTTTTTGGCTGTAATTATTTTTATGAAAAAAATCAAGACTTAAAGGTTTGCGAATTCCTGTGCATTTAGATGCAAATTGGTGCTAATGGTTGTTTAGTTAAAGGTGGCCCCAGCTGTTCTTGAGGTGAGAGCTGCTGGAAGCATTTAGCGTAGGGGCTGTGGGTTAAGGTGGTGTTTGTCTATTTTGTATGGTTCCTCCATTGATTTGGGAGTTTGAGGTGGTGTTTGCTTGTACATTATTTGGTTGATTTTGAATGGAAATTGATTCAACTATTTTTATGTTATGCTTAGATAAAAAAAATAAAGAGTTCTTTTGGAATATCAGTTTTTGTTGTTGCCTTTGTTGTAATTCGGATGTTTATATACTCCCTTTGTACATTTTTGTTTGTCTAGTTTCTGACATTTTATATCGTCCCAATTTAGTTGTCCATTCTGAAAAGTTTTGGAAGCCATCCTGTGTAATTACCATTTTTACCCTCTTTTTTTTTTTTCCCCTTGAAGGGACAAGTGCAATTGGAATAGAAGGGCGTTTGGGGAAAGTTAAAGATTTCCTAGTGTGACGATTATGAGAAATTCTATACATACTCCTTTCTCACTACTCAAAAAAAAAAACACTTCAAGAAGAAGCAATGGGTCCACCTTTATTATCCGAGCTTTCTATTTTGTAACTATACATATAATGTGTAGTTCATTCTCGTAAAAAACTAAGGTAATAAACTAAGGTAATCAGATATCAGTAAGTATTTGATTTGTCTTCAAAACAATGGAGGGTTGACAAATTCAACCATTCCTCGTTTTTATTAGAAAAGAGAAACTTACAATATTCCATCTAACTTAATTTTTTGCAAGAATGATCCATATATTATTGTCTGCAAACTAGACGATTTGGATGATTGCGGTGGAGCCATGGTAGAGACCATGCGCCTCCTCACAAGAAATGTAAAGTACCAATTAGGGACACTACATGAATCGTGAAAGTCCACGAGACAACCAAATCTAACAACTTAATTAATATAAGAAATAAGCCCGTTAGGCGTTGTTTGGATAAAGTATATGGCCCCTGACTAAATAATCCCTCTTGCCCTCATCCTCTTTGCCTCCTCATCCATTGTTTGGGAACACAAAACCCCTCCCCGATTAAATAATCCGGCCTCCCCTCATCCCCTCCCCTGGACTAAACATAAGCAAGGGTGCTTATGTTTATTCCGGCTTCACATCCAGGACCAAATGACCCACGTACCCCTCTAGTTCAAGCGCAAGCACAAACCACCCCTTTTCTAACAAGTTTCAAGCAAAAAATTCCTAAAATTTTCAGATCTACGAATTTTGAAAAATACAAGCAATTAATTGGGGGTGGGGGTGAATATCTAGGCGAAATTGCTCACCACCGCCATCATCATCTCCGTTGTTGCCGTCGACTGGTTCTGGGTTCTTCAGAATGAAGGAGAAAGAAGAAAAGGAGCAGAAAAGGAGAAGAAAAAAGAAAGAAAGAGAGAGAGAGACGCTGGTAGTGGTGGTAGGTTAAAGAAGAAAAAAAAAAGAATGAGAAACAAGTGGCGACTGATTAAAAAAAAGAGAGACAAGTAGCTGGCTGTCCTTTATGCAATTAGTTTGTGTATTTGTTTTTTGTTTGTTTTTTTTTTTAATTTTACCACCAACTTTCATGTATTACACAATTTTGCCAAAAAAGAAAACTTCTAATATGCAACACGGTTTGAATATTTAATAATCTTAATTTATATAAAAAATTATCAGGACTTATTATAGCCTAATTTTTGTTAAGTATAACAAATTAATTATTTTTGAAATTATTATATAATTTATTTAATTAATGATCTAATTCGGGCTTATGAAAGGACAAAATAGTCATTTAACTGATTTTTACACCATCCACCCTCCTTATCTCCCTTCTTTATCCCTCATTTAAACCATCAACTATTTAATCACTTTTTCTTAATGGGGATCCACACTTCTTATTTGACCCTCTTGACTATTTTATCCGTCTTACTAGTTAATCCTTCCAAAACTAATACATCATCCAAACGGCCCGTTATAGGGTAGAAACAAAGAAAGGAAAAATCCTTGCACGCAGGCATGGAGATTTGAACTCCGAACCTCTTAGTGAGATACAAGAGTCCTGATCAACTAAGCTAGCCACTGTTGGTTATGGCCTCTGCTTGAGGGAGTACGTTTATTTACCAACCAAGCGAACTGTGACTTTATAATAGGTGATGTTCTCTTTTGGACATTGATTAAAAAACAAAAAAAAAATAGTATTATTGATTGATGCAAATAAAGTTTCAAATTAACACTCTCTCGACTATTCCATTTTAGACTATCTCTTAATAAATATGTATTTTAAAAAAATTAATGGGTAAAACTTTTTACAATTACTTATTTTTTCATTTTGAAAATTTAGTGGGTAAAAATTTAATAGATAAAAGTAGAGAATAATTTTAAAAAATAAATGTAAAAGTTAATATAAAAAATATAATAATGATAATCCTTTAATATATTGATGTTTGGGAGATTACTTTTCAATTTTTCATTTTCAACTTTTTAGCTTTTTGACTTTTTAGATTATAGTCAGAATGAGTTTTGAGTATGAGAGAAGTGTTTGGGAGAAATATACAGAATGTATTTTACAAAAGTAATAGTGTTTGGGAGAAGAATGATGAAAATGAGTTATGTATTATTTTTTCCCATTTTGCCCATGTTTCTAAATTATGTTATGAAATATATTTTGATCGTCCCTTTTTAAAAAAAATAAACAGGAGTTTGATGTTCATCACTTCAAAGTCTAAACCAAGTTTCTCTCTCTCCCTCGATCTATAATTTCTCTCTCTCTCTCTCACACACACACTCTTTACCAATTTGCTACAGTGTCATCTTCTCCAAAGCCTCAAATTGAAACCCAACACCTCAAGTTCAAATCAACAGTAAAAATCAAGACAAAAAATCTGCGCAAGAAAGAAGAAAAGGCCAATATGAGATTCCCAAAGAGAATTCAGTTCGTATTTCAATTCCACATCGTCTAGATCTGAAGTTTTTATCGAAGTAGCTCCAACCAGTGTGAAGACTAAAGAAATATCATGAGTCTCCTGTCGTTCGGTGTGTGAGGTGGTAAAAGTGAACCCAGAAATAATGTAAAAAAAGGGGTAGAGATGGGAGTGAAAAATTGAGGGAAATGAAAAATGAGAATGAGAAATCAAAAGGAGGTTAGGAGTTGATTCTGGGTTTTGGTCCAGAAAGTGAAAATTGAAGAACTCGTTTTGAGAGAATGGGTTCTCTCTCAAGGCGCCCAAACAGCCATAAGTAGAAAATAAGAATGGAAAAATAGGAAAATCAAGCGCCCAAACACCCTGAATTTACGAAGGAAAACACTTATGCCTTTAGCGTAAAACTATCAGCACCGAGTTTCATACCGACTTTCATACTGACGAGATATCAAAATAGTAGTACTTCTCTAAAATAATACTAACAAAGGTCAAGTCCCTTTCAAAGCTTTAAGTCACTGTCAAAAGACTCAAAACCCATAATATTAGAGTACAAATATTTCCTTCATCTATTAATCAATTTTTATAATAGCATATCTAGTTTTATTTCGTTACTCTCTGCCCATAATTTGGTATCAGAGCTCTACGATCATAGTTAGTTGAACAATTAATTATTCAGTTAGTTTTATGCAGAAAAATTTGCAAGTGTTTAGTTAGTGGAGCTACTATAAAAGATATTTTAGATAGGTTACAAGGAAAAGAATATAAGTTAGAAAAGGTTATCAACAAAAAATATAATTTAGACTATTTAAAAGAATTAAATTCAGATATATTAAAAAGGATAGTTAAGTTAGAAGAAAATAATTATCAAATTTTAGAGCATTTTAAAAAGATAGCTATTAAAACCTCAGGAGAAGGAAGGAAGCAGGTATTAGAAATACTTTCAAAAACTCAGAAAAATTCCGTTAAGTTATTAGAAGAAATTAAGGTTATAGTACTTGGATGACAACAACAGATAAAGATTATATAGTGGCATCGGCAAAAACTGCAACATTGTAAGAACCTCTTGAAGGATTAACAACCCATATAGCTAGCCACATCACATTCTGACCAAGTTATTATTAAACAAAATAATACTATTTTAGAGTTACTAATAACAAAAAATAAAAAGTTAGAAGTTTTAACAGAACAATTGGTAGATATAGAAAAGCGATTGTCAATATTAGAAAGAGCTAAACTGCTAGAATCTCAAGACATCTCCAAATTAATAGAAATAGTTGATATTCTTAGCCTAAAAGATTGACCAACAAAAAAGAAAGCTATAAGTAATAAATTTTGTTAAAATGGCAAGCACTAGTAAAAGTAGTGATAAAATTAGTGGAAATATCTTACAAGAGATGTTAGGCAAAAGGCCAGATAATAATCAGATAAAGTTAGAAACTATTGTAGATGTAGATAGCCAGATATAAGCCTTTAAAAATAATAAGTTAGAACTTATAAAGTCAAAAATATTATACGGAAGAAATCACATTCTTAGTTGTACTCAATTATATATAGACATTATAGGGAAGAATCTATATGTGTAGTGCATGAAACAGATAAAGTCTGGTTAGATTTAATAAGTGAAGAATCTTATAAAAAGATAATTAAAAATAAATTATGTAGAATGCGCTTAGGCTTAATAGTTATAGGAATAAAAGGATTAGCTAGAAAAGGATTTAGGAAAAAAAGTTTTAGTATGCATAATAGATACAAGACATATAGATAACAATCAAGCACTAATAGGAAGTATGGAAATAGATATGAATCAAAATAAAGCAGTAGTCTATTGTACTAGCAAAAAACCCGTTGTATACCATATTTTCTTATAGATAAAGAAAACTTTCAAAAGCATAAGAAAATAGGTATTAAAAAAAAAGGCTATAATATGATTAGACAAAATAATTTATTAGTATGAATATTATGAAGTAAAGGTATTCAGACCATACAAGCAAAAAACATGATCTAGAAGACTTAGTAGGATTAGAATCGGAAGTAGATTTTCTTAATAAACCTAGTTTTGTACCAAGAGAAAATAAGATTTATATTAGGCAAGATGGAAAAGCTAGTGTTAAATTTAGCAATTATAGATATCAAGATTTAGGAAATGGAGATAGCGAGACAGAAGAAATTCACAATAATATGGCAGTAGAAGTAAATGACACCTTAAATCTTATAATAGAGAAATTCGTTTGGAATGATAGTGATATGGAGAGATTAAGTTTTATTTTAGAAACAAAAGAACCAATAAAAGATTTTTCTTATGCAGATTATGAATTATTAGAAGGATACTGGGATAGTAAATATCAAATAGAAGAACCAGAATTATCCATAGAAGAACATTGTCTGAAACTAGATAGCTTATTTCGGAGAGAAAGAAAACTTGAATATATGTTTGGAGATACCCCTTTAACAAAATATTTTTAAAATTAACCAGATCCTAGAAGCCCTTATTATTTGGTAAAAGAATACAACCAGATAAAATTATAGTATTACTACCTCCAGCTAAATCAAGATTAATGTTAACAATAGCAAATTTCGATCCGCAACAATGGAAAGAAATAGTAAATCTATGGGAACAGTCAGCAGTAAGAGCAACAAAAGAGAATTCAATAGACTATACCAATGAAGATATGTGGTCGTATATGAAAATCTTCTTAGGAGAAACTGCTGAAAATCTTTATGAACACATGGAAAATAGATTACCCAAGAGAATTAGGTGGTAGAATTAACTCAGGACCAAAACCTTATAATTTTACCAGCCTAATAAAAGAAATAATCAGACAGATACAACAAGAAATAAAAAAAATGGAAATACACAGTACCTTTCATAACAAGTTACGTAAATTTAGCCAGTGGAACAGGAAGAAGATTTGATTATCAAATATCAGATAAATTACTTGGAAAGCTACCATGAGCTTTAGGAGTAGAAATTAGAGATAAATTCAATAGAGAGTATCCAGGAATGACAGGACTAGCAACTAGAGTACAATTTATATTTCAAGTATTAAGAGAAAAATGTTCAACTAGACAGATACGACAAGAAATAAAGAAAATAGATAGAGGAGTTTGCTTTGAAATGCACACAGCTTCTCGGTATGGATTTGAAGAAAATAAAAAATATAAAAAGAAAGGATATAATAATAAAACGTTTAAAAAATATAAGAAGTCATATAAAGAATATAAAATAAAAAAAAGAACTTTAGATAAAAAAAAAATACATCAATAAGAACTAAAATCTAAAAGTTGTAGATCAACGACTGCAATTAATGATTTACCCATATAAGAAATAATAATCTCACTTTCGACGGTTCAGAGTTTGAAGCATGCGTAGTTGAATGCTATTTGTGTGTATAGATTTTTCTTCACTTAAAAGTAAACATGAAAAGAAAAAATGGATGAAGAAACCCTCTACACTCTCTCTCTCCCTCACTCACACACGCGCGCAGATATCTGAAGTACATGAAAGCATATTGGATGAAGAACCCAACGGAATGCTAGTCTCCTTAAATGGATGGAAACGAGATGGCGAACGATTGTGGAATTGTGATGAAGAAGAAAACGGTCTTCGATGAATCATTGCCCATTTGTGAAGCTACTCCGTACCAGACTTGGAAGGGTTGTGAACAATTTAATAAGTGTCGGCTTTCTAACGCGAACAATGCTCGATGTTGCCCTTGGATTTTATAAATCTAGAATTTCACCAAACCATTGATTGTCCACGGATTATGTGTATATATACAAAATTTTGTGCGAAAATCATATTTGTTATCTACTATATGACAAATTGAATGTGAAGCGAATTAAGGGTTGTTTCAGAAATATGTCGTTTTTTTTTTTGCAAACTGTATTTTTATGCTTTATGATTTGAAACGGTGATACTTTGGTTCAAGCACTTCTAACTGTCCGATCGAGCTGATTTTTTGTGGGCCTCCTCGAAAAAATATTTTAAGAACAATAAACAGTTTGGATCACTCATTTAGGACCTAAAAGCGTAGTGTGCATTTTCGGTGCAAAAAAGGGTGTACTCCAGGTTTTTTGATTAATGAATTAAGGGGTGTAACCGTGGTGAAAGTAAGGTGAAACTGTACCAAATTTCAAATCAGAGACAATCAAATCCCTGGGGCAGAAAATCCTGGCGGGTTGCCCAATCGACGGTTTAGAATTCAAATGGGACAGAATCAACGGACCAGATCTTGTCCACTCTCTGTTTTCGCACACAGTTCGATGTTTCGCTTTCGGCCTCGAGACAGCGACACACTCACTCACTCCACCAGCAGCTATCATCAAATCAGGGTAATTTATTGGGTGCTCTTGGAACATCAACACGTGTCGTCAAACTCCTTACACCTTGTTCGGTTTGGGTTGAAAGAGAAAATTTTGGGTGCAAATAGGGTGGGTGACATGTTACTCTTTCGGCACATCTAAGCCTTCAAAAAATGCATTGGATGGCACCAATTAAAACACACTTTTTTTAATTTTCTTTTCTATTTTTTTTAAAATCCAGATGGTACTTTCAATCCGAACCATTGGTTGAATGCATTAGACGGTCCGGATGTGCCGAGAGAGTAACATGTTATACCCTTCCCCTACCCAAAATTTTATTGGGTTTGAGATTTGAGTAGAGAGAAATGAAAGTACTCCATCTGTTTCAAAATGTTTGGCCTACTTTTAAATTTTAATATTTTATGTACAATACATAATGTTACCCAAAACTTTTAACTTTTCGAGACTAGCCTTCATTAATTGACTCTAATAAAATAAGAGTTAATCAAGTTTTGAATTTAATTTTTTTTTTTCGGGAAGTGGAAACTCTTGTTGCCAATGTAATAAGAGAACTTTTTTCAGATTTTCAAAACACACTTTAAGCTTTAGAATTGTCAATTATTCTTGTATTGGTCTCATTGTTTTGATTGTTAAAAGTATTTCAAGGGTAAAAATAGAATTTACCAACTTTCCTTTGTTAAAATTTTTAAATTGACCCTGTATTATGGGACATCCAAAAAAGAAAAGTAAACCAAGCAGTACTATTTTTAAACAACGTACATTCTACACATTTTCATCAAACACTCTACTATATTCAAAATATATTATAATCATAATCCAATAATCCAAAAACTCAAATAGTTAAAAATAAAAAGATCAAAATGAGCCTCCCTTAAATAAAAAAAAAAAAAAATGAGCCTCCCCAAAAAAAAAAAGAGCCTCCCAAACACTATTACTTAACTTCTTCAAAAAAATTCTCTATTGTTGTCTATAACTCTAAGAATTTTTACATCCCCTCCAAATTTCAAACTACTACTACTCTCCATTCCAAAATGATTATCCAATGCTCAAAACAATAACTTATAAATAATGTACTTTTTATCAAAACAAATTCTAACAGGTGGCATAAACTTAAATAACACATTGATATCAAGTAATTTGCAAAAAGTTTTGAAATTTTTCTGGACAAAAATGCATTATTTTTGCGTCCGTGTATTTGAGGACTGAACAATCATTTTGGAATGGAGGTATAATTATTTTTATCATTATCAAACATATTCAATATTGATCCCTTTTTAAAGATATTTTGATTTTTTAAGAGTATTGATACCAAACCAAACCAAATCAAGCCTCATGTCTCAATCAATCGGGATCGGCTACATGAATCATTTTTCTCCACTGAGCACTTTCAAGTGCTGCTTCATCGCTTAAACCCTGTATACTCAGATCTTTGCGTACTACCGGATCTAATGTCAATTTGGGTCTTTCCCTCCCTTGTGCGTTTTTTTTTCAAGTTATCCTATCCACTCTCTTAACTATTGTATCTGCTGGCCTACGATAGATATGTCAAAACCACCTTAGCCTATTTTCCTTTAACTTCTCCTCTATAGGTGTTACACCTACCTCATCGTGAATTATTTCATTTCTAATCCTATCTCGTCTAGTCTTACCACACATCCACCTCAACATTCTCATTTTCGCTACACTTATCTTGTTCATTTACTACTTCTTCATAGGTCAGCATTCTGTCTCATAAAGTATCGCGGGTCTAATGACAGTTCTATAAAAATTTTCTTTCAATTTTGTTGGTATCCTTTTGTCACACAGTACACCAGTAGCGCTTCTCCACTTGAGCCACCCCACTTGCATCCTATGAGTCGCATCATCTGCAATCTCTCCATCTTGACTAATAATAGAGCTTAAATACCTAAAATGATCCCTTTTTGCTATCTCCTAATCTTGGATCATCACTATTTCCTCATACGCACTTCTGGTATCACTAAACTTGCAGACCATATACTCAGTTTTACTTATACTTATTCGAAAGCCCTTAGGCTCTAATGCTTCCCGCCAAATTTTTAATTTAGTATTAACACCACTAGCCGTTTCATTTACAAGGACAATATCATCTGCAAACAACATACATCATGGGATATCCTCCTGAATCTACCTAGTCAATTCATCCATAACTAACGCGAAAAGGTACAGGCTCAATGCTGACCCTTGGTGCAATCCTGCTATGATGGGGAATTCACTCATTTCTCCTGTTGGTGATCTAATGGCAATGACTGCACCTTCATACATGTCTCTGACCACATCAACATAGCATCTGCTCACTCCCTTTCTCTCTAGAACCTACCATATAATGTCTCTAGGCACCCTATCATAAGTCTTTTCCCGGTCTATGAAAATCATATGGAGATCCTTCTTCGTTAACCTTTGTCTTTCTACCAATCTCCTTATTAGGTAAATAGCTTCCATAGTTGATCTTCCAGGCATGAACCCAAACTGTTTCTCTAATACCGTAGTCACCATCCTCAATCGATGCACAATAACTCTTTCCCACAACTTCATTGTATGGCTCATCAACTTAATACCTCTATAGTTGTTGCAACTTTGAATATCCCCTTTATTCTTGTAGATAGGTACTAAGGTACTCCTCTTTTATTCGTTGGGCATCCTCCTAGATAAAATAATCTTGTTGAACAATTTTTTCAACCAAGTCACCCCAAGTCACCTAGGCTTCTCCACACTTCAATGAGGATACAATTTGGTCCTAAGGCCTTACCCGATTTCATCCTTTTCAAAGTCTTGGTCACTTCAAACTTTTGTATCCTCCGATAGGGAACTCGTATTCTATTTTCTCGCTAGGGACATCAACTTCCTCCTCACCAAAGCTTCATTCATGTTTCTCATTTAACAACTTCTCAAAATACATCTTCCATATATCATTGATCTCTTCATCTTTCATCAACACCTCTGAATAACTACCTTTTATACACTTAACTTGAGAGAAGTCTTTGGCTTTCCTTTCTCTTAGTTTGGCAAGTTTTTATATATATATATATATATATATATATATATATATATATATATATATATATATATATTTCCGTGCTTACTATCAAGCCTACCATTAAAATCATTGAAGGCTCTCAACTTAGCCTCACTAACGGCCTTCTTAGCTTCCCCATTAGCCTGCTTGTACCTCTAAAAAAATTTCACATTCTGGTCCTTTTGCCATTTTTAAAGCAATTTTTCTTGGCTTTTACCATGGTTTGAACCTCGTCGTTCCACCACCATGTTTCTTTAGAACTTGGACCTTTCCTCTTTGACTCCCTAAAAATTTCTTTTGATATTCTTCTAATCCCGTTAGCCATTGTATTCCACATACTATCACTATCACCTTCTCCTCCCCACTCCATCTCTTGGCCCATACGCTCCTTGAACACTTATATTTTTTCTCCTCTTAAGAACCACTATCTAGTTCATGGGGTTCTAGTTTCTTTTCTCAGTCTATTATTCCCCTTGAGACCTATATTTAACACCAAAAGTTTATGTTGTGCCACTAGACACTCTCCGGGAATGACCTAACAATCTTTACATAACAAGCGATTTGTGCCTCTGGGAAGGAAGTAATCAATCCGGCTTCTATTGGCTCCGCTCTTAAAGGTAATTAAATGTTTCTCACGCTTCTGATATAGAGTATTCCCAACTATTAGGTCGCCAGCTACCGCAAAATCCAAAATCCTCCTACCATATTCATTTAGGTCCCCAAATCCAAATTCACCATGTACCTTCTCATACCCTTGTCTCTGCACTCCCATATGACCATTGAAATCTCCTCCTATAAAAAGCTTCTCTCCACAAGGTATCTCTTGAACCACATCATCCATCTGTTCCCAAATTTGCTCTTTAGTGAGATCATCTAAGCCTACTTGGGGCGCGTAAGCACTAAGGATATTCATTATGTTCTCTCTAATCACAAGCTTAACTAAAATAATCTGATCTCCTTTCCTCATGATTGTGATTACTGAGTCCTTAAAGTGCTTATCTACTATGATGCCTACCCCATTTCTATGTCTATCCTTACCCGTATAATAAAACTTATACCCAGTGTCTTTTATCTCTCTAGCCTTCTCCCCTACCCACTTCTCTTGAAGGCAAGCTATAGTAATTCTTCGCATAATCATGGTATCAACAAGCTCCTTAGCCTTACCTATTAAAGTCCTTATATTCCAAGTTGATAAACGGATCCTATAATCCTGAGCTAGCTTCTTTACCAATGTTTGTCCAGGCACGTGTGAGAACTCTTGCTCATTTATCACCACACCCCGGCTCTGATGTGGCGCCCTTTGGACATTTTTCGAAGCACCCGAAGGCAGGCACAACGTATCGCTTAAAGGGAACGCCCTAGCATGTCTCATTGTATGATTAAGGTTCATGTCATAAGGTTCTGACGGGTCTTTTTATGTTCTGGCTGTCAACTACGTAACACATAACTCTCCTCCTTTATCCGAGCTTAGGACCGGCTGAGATCCAAAGATAAGGCTTTAAGAACGTCACACGCAGAGTTAATTTTTAAGAGTATTAATCCTATAAAAAAATCAATGTATAAATTATAAGGTTTTTGCTAACCTCTGCCCACTACGTGGAAGGCGATATACATCTAAAGACAACCGAATTTGAATTTTAGTATATATTTCACAAATAACTATACTTTTTTAAGATATCAATACATCTCTTACACATCATCCTCCGCCTTAATGGAGGAGCTTAGCCTTTTCCTAAATTAAAAGTTCTAGCCATTTACTGAATAAAATTCTACCCTCCGATATGGAGAATGATACTCTATTTTTCCTTTATCTTTTATTTCAGAGAACCAACACCCTTCCTTTAGAATGGAGGAGAGTTTTAGAGGATGGGTTAAAGGACAATAATCATTCAAAATATAGAGATATGGAGGAATGTACCATGAGTTGAAGTGCTCTAGCAATTGCATAATTTTACAGGGTTCATGATTAGAACATCTCCAGCAGAGATAACAAAAATAAAACAAATTAAGAGATTCGAAAGTTCAATAATGTTTTAAGGGCTCCGACAGATGTAACAAAAGTAAATACAATCTACAAAATTCTACATCCAGTCTACAAATTTGTAGATTTGCTAACAACCTTCATGAATTTTGTATTCTTTTTTCATTTACTTTTTTATCCTTTCTTCATTCTATACGTTAAATTTTTAATAACATGCATATATATAAATTATATACTATTTAGCGTTTTTTTCACTACCAATTTCCAAAACTTTCTCAATCTCTCAGATTTTTTTAATCTCAAACATGAGTGAATTCTATGAATGTTTTATAAAATAATTTTTATATTCAAGAAATATCTTTTTCTACATGTATTGAAAATGGACAATTTCAATAACCACATAGGCCCAGTTTTCCAGGTGCTAAAATCATGATATTTCAAATAAAAAAATAAAGTAGTTCCAGGTATTGTTTTTTGATTTTTTTTGGCACCAAATTAAAGTACTCCTCGTGTTTAATTTGGTGCCAAAAAAAAAATCAAAAAACGATACCTAGAACTACTTTATTTTCTGATTTGAAATATCATGATTTTAACACCTAGGTGCTAAAATCTTTTGAAAGTAGTGAGGGTAGAAAAACAAGATACTGAAAAATAATGAAAAAGTAGAGTTTCTAGGGGTGTGCACTTCTACCTCACGAGAAAATTCAAATTTACTAACAAAGCACAATTTTTAAGGTAAATTTTGCAAACTCCCGTCGGAGATGCTCCAATGTGGAGAAATTTACTAACAAAGCACATGATTGTCTGGGGTGCATGTTGTCCCTCGTTTGATTTGGGTCATCTGTGCTCAATGATAGATGGCTTGGATCACATTTTATCTAAATACATTTGAACCGTCTGTTACCACACAAATCTAAATTATCTATTACCGAGCACGGACGACCCAAATTGGAGACTACATGGGAACCATCAGCCTTTGTTTGGTTTGGTTTCCAAAACCGATTTTCTTAATTATTCTTTAATTATTATCCCTATTTTTAAATATTATTTTTATTTTTCTCTCTATCTCTATTTAATCATTAATACCTATTTTTTATTAATTATTATATTTGTTTCTCTCTCTAATCATTACAAAAATCAAAACTCAAAATTAAACCAAACACAACCATCTATTACCATCCCCTAATTTACATTATTGTGGGGTAATTTTGCAGTATTCGGACACTAGGCAATCATGTCTGAGGCAACTGCGACTGAATGATCTCTCCATCAATCAGCTTCTTCCCTTATCGATGTACCCAACCAGTACAGGCACCGATCCACCTTAATTTCTCTATGGCCACGGCCCACAGGCAACCATAATCGTTTAATTTGGCTAAAAGGCTACAATCAATAAAAATTGTGAATTTTGCGACGAATCATTTTTCTCACATATACTAACTAAAAGTTCAAATAACAAAAGTAATTTGTCTAAATTCCATAAGCTATGGACGAATTTTTTTTATGACAATTATATCGTGTGATTGTTAGAGGAATGAACTATTAGAGTATCCTTGTGTGATTGTTAGAGGAATGGACTATTGGAGTATCCTTGGCACTGGACCACCCTTTAGTCCCTATACTGGCATCAATCCTGCTTGGCCTTGTTTGATTTGGTTCTTAAGAATCGGTTTTATCAATTATTATTCTTATTTTTAAATATTATTTTTATTTTTCTCTATCTCTCTCCAATCATTAATACCGATTTTTTAATTATTATTCTTATTTCTCTCTATAATCATTACAAAAATCAAAACTCAAAGTTCAAACCAAACACAACCCTTAATTTCCCAATGGCCACACGCAACCACACAAACACACACTCTCACACAATCACAACTAAGTTTCCCTAATTGTCAAATTTGGCTAAATAAGCTAAAACCATTAATAAACTAAATTTGGAAGTTGTTTATTTTTCTCACATATATTAACTAAAAATTCAAATAGGGGAAATAACTTACTACAGTACATTTGAAATCCATAAACTGTAGACACGGACTTTTTATATGACAAGTATGTTGTGTGATTGACTGATTGTCAGAGGAATTTGACTTGGGAGTATGGGTGGCCATATCCCAATAGCACTGGATAATCACACCATCAACTCTCTCTCCTTCTGCTGCAAACGTGGCACCGGGCCCACGTCAGTACTCTGGCCTAAAGGCGGGAACCAAATGTTTGTCAGTTGGACATTTCGAGATAGAGAGAGAAAGTTATTGGGGTCTAGAGAGAGAGAGAGAGAGAGAGAGAGAGAGGGGATAAGTATCTCATTCTCATTCTGAAATTCGTTTTTCCTATTCTTTTTCCTCCAAACATTGCTCACACTTTTAAGAAAACAGTTGGGTTGTTGCTTATTTCTTATTCCCTCCGTCCCAATTTTGTAATTTTTTTTATGGAAATTTGTATTATTTTTCATAGTGTTATATTTTATAATTTATAATGTTTTAAATAATTTTAAACACTTTATTTATTAAATTAAATTAAGATCTATATTATATAGAAAATATGTTACTAATTAAAAAATATAATTATTTTTTTATTCAGTTAGAATAGAACGAGTGATTATAAAATTTAAAAAGAAATAGTATTTCTGGGTCTTTATTTGTTGAGCTTTGACCGACTCAGTTTCTTGTTCCCTCGAGTCACAACTCGAATCTGCTACTCTTATTTTGGAGTTCTATTTTGTTTTTCTCTTTACGAAATTAGTGGGGGGAAAAGGTACCTTTGCGTTGGAATTTTGGTACCCTGTAACCCCCATTAATCACTTACCACTCTGTTTCTTTCTTTCTTTGAATGGTGTTGTAGTTTTTTCGTAAGTGTATTTTACAGATTCACCCCCTGGTTTACGTTTGATTCGCCTGAAAATAGTGGAATCTTTGATGAAATGATTCTCTCTATCTTTATCTTGAAGATTTCTTGACAAATAATCTGATTCTTTTGTCCTCTCCTATATGCCTGATTTAACCCCATTGAAGCTTCTCTGGTAGTTTCTTCCTGTTTTTTTCTTTTTGTTCTGGGAAATTTTTTTGTCTTTATAGATTCTTTAAGTTATTTAAAAGCAAGTAGTCCTTTTCTCACGCAAAATTTGTAGTCCTTTGGACATTTTCTTGAAGGGAAAAAAAAAGACCCTTCAATTCTGGGTTGGTCAGCCAACCCTAAAATCTTATCCTCTGTGGCTTATTTGAGCCTTTTTTTTTCTTTTTTACCATTTATTACTTCTTTTATTCCTCATTCCCTAATGCTGTGGTTTTTGACAAGTGGGGTTTTCACATCAAGTATTTGGCATTGCAAGTGGGGTTTTCATTCTCTGCTGTGATGGGAGTAAGAGATTTCAACTGGGTTTTAGTAAATTATCAGCTAGCCTCCATGTCTGTATGTTATGTTTGATTTCTGAGCTTCTACTCCACAGATTGAAGTTAAAAGGTTTCTTCTTTTCCTATGGGGAAGACCACCTATATAACTTTGGAACTTATCTTACTTGTAACTCTCTGCTTATGCAACAAATCAGTCCAATGCCAAAAGAGGGCTATTAGCCGTATATCTGCCGACCCTCCAACCCCCTCTGTTGCACCAGACCACAGGGATAGGTTTCAAAGAATCATTCTAAGCATTGTACTTGGACTCATAACAGGATTGATCTTTGCGGTTCTTTTCGCGTACGTAGTTCGGTGCTTCATTCAGTACTTAGGTAGAACCCCAATTCTCAAAGGCCCAGTTATATTTTCCCCAAAAATTGCCCCCGAAACCCTCCAATCAGCTCTAGCAAACGAAAACCAGTTGCTAGGGTCGAGCCTAAATGGAAAGTACTACAAAACCGTTCTCGATAATGGGCTCACAGTCGCGGTCAAGAGGCTCGAGCCTTTTGAGAATGGGTCCCCAGAAACGCAGAGTAAGTCGGTCAAGAGGCGGATGCAACAGGAACTTGAAATACTTGCTGGCTTAAGGCATAGGAATTTGATGAGTTTAAGGGCTTTTGTTCGCGAATCCGATAGGTTTTGTTTGGTTTACGATTACATGCCCATGGGGAGTCTTGAAGACGCGATGAAGAGAGTGAGGGAAAATGAAATGCAGCTTAGCTGGGAACTGAGGCTTCGGATTGCTGTTGGGATAGTTAAAGGGCTCCAGTTCCTTCATTTTAGCTGTACACCTAGGGTTTTGCATCACAATTTGAAGCCTACCAATGTGGTGCTGGATGCGGAGTTTGTACCTAGGTTGGCAGATTGTGGCTTAGCTAAGTTAATGCCTAACTTGGATCGGGAAGTAACGGCCTACAGTGCTCCGGAGTGTTTTCAGAACTGCAGGTACTTATATAACTATACATAACCGTGTTTAAATGTTCAAGTTCATTGCTTTATAGTTATGGAACGTATAATGTATTTACAAGGATTTGGAACCTAGGATTCATTGGTTACATTCACATTTGGTGTTGATTTTGTTGCTTAATTGGTGTGGAAACAGAGTCCAAACAAGAACCAGTTTGGTGTCAAATCTTGAGAAGAAGCTCTGAAAAATGCTTTCTTTCACATCTTCAGGAATAGAACTAAAAGTATTGCTTTTCATCTTGATCCCATATTGAGTTATGCTGTAATTCTCTTTAGTTGCATTTTCAGATGGCCTTTCTCCCTCAATATGTTTAGGTTATCTGTTTAATGTTCAATCAATTTCTTGCCCGAAAATTGTAGGTTCATTTCTGGTTCAAAAGCCGTTGGATTTGATTATGAAGTTTTTGTTCATCCAATTATTGTCGCTAGAGGTTTGCCTTGCAGTTGGAACAGAAGCATGTGCTTCAAGTTATCTATGGGTTGGCTACTAGACATGATGCAATTGCAAACATTAGCTTTTGATTGCTTGTTCTGGGTTTGACATGGTTTCTCATACAGATAGGATCTAACTTTTTTGAAATTAAAACTTAGCTTGATGTTTTGACTGAAAGGGGATATATGTTGAATTCTCAATAGGTATACAGAAAAGAGCGACGTTTTCAGCTTTGGGGTTATATTAGGCGTCTTGTTAACCGGAAGAGACCCAAAGGATACATTCTTTGGGGAAACATCCAGTGGAGGCAGTTTGGGACAATGGCTTCGGCATCTGCAGCAAGCAGGGGACCCCCGCGAAGCATTAGATAAGAGTATTCTTGGTGAAGAA
This sequence comes from Vaccinium macrocarpon, assembly GCA_022606695.1. Classification (NCBI taxonomy): domain Eukaryota; kingdom Viridiplantae; phylum Streptophyta; class Magnoliopsida; order Ericales; family Ericaceae; genus Vaccinium; species Vaccinium macrocarpon. Next base: position 29,077,276 of record CM040170.1, read on the forward strand.
GTAGAAGAAGAAGAGATGCTAATGGCTGTGAGAATCGCAGTGGTATGCCAATCCGATTTTCCTGCTGATCGGCCTTCAAGCGATGAACTTGTTTCTATGCTCACCCAACTGAACAGCTTCTGAATGAATGTAAGTATAGATTTTACTAGTTTTTGTGGTAACCTCATACCCTTGGAGCTTTTGGTAGTTTGTACAGCTTCCGTGTGCAGCTGTCCTATCAGCTGCTTAGGTTTGCAGTGGAAGCAACCAATGCTATCTATGTAAATTGTCCTGGACTTTTGTTTTAGTGATATGATCTTGGTCTTCAATCAGTTTTTTTTTTGTCGGTGTGGTTTGGGCAATTTTCTGTTTGGTGTTTCTTGAATTTTCTTGGCTAATCTCTTTGGGTACATACATGATGAATGCTGCATGTGTAAAAGTTGATGGTAAAATCAACAGACATTGCTAAACTGTATAAAAAAGTAGTTTGGGAGACTTTACACAAGTTGTGCTTCTATATCTTCTAGTGATGGTAAAACAACCAGTGTTCTAAAAGTCGCTACGCATTAGTCAATAGAGATATCTCTGTGTGCAAGAGGTTCGTCTATATCCGAAAACAACGAACTCATCAAATATTCACTAACCAAAATCAAAACGAAAAAAATTCAACAGTTTTGTTTCCTGACTTGCAGCCCATATTGGAGATTGGAAGGTGTTTCTGGCGAACTCCATTGTTTGCTGATAAAACCATTGGTTCACTTCTTTTCGCAAGTTCTTAAAGGTAGAAGCATCTTATGTGTTAGCATGTCTTGGACCAGTATTACTCATAGTGTCGTTTTCATTAAAAACTTAAGGTTGACTGATATGACATTACTTCAGCTTTGTAGAGACATCTTTATTATCTTTACTCTAGCTTTTCTTCCTCTTTTGGGGTTGGAGCCTTATCCCGATCCGTGTTCATACTTCTATTTATAACTGTAGTTTTCTTGATCTTGAATAACCGATTAAGACAGACGCAATTGTTTAGGGGAATTTTGCCGGTGCGCTTTCTCAACTAACTTCTCCTGTTTAGGAATTACCCTGAAAAAAAATATCGATCTATTATTTCGTAAAAGGGATTAAATCTATCCGTTACAGAGAGCACATGACGCATTTAACCTTGGGTTAGTCTAGGGTAATACTCCCTTTAATGTTTTATGCTTCCTCCCCAATAAATGAGTTAAGCTTTCTTAACATGTTGCTAGAACACAGCCTTGTTTAATCTAGGGCTACGCTCTTTCTTCATTGAATTTGGGTTCTTTACCATCTAACGTTGGACTGAAGAGAGCCGTTCGTGTGATCTTGGTCATCCAAAAGTTTCTTAAACGGTTTGGATTTTAAGGAGACTCTTTCCGAGAAGAAATTACTTTTTCCGGGAAGAATTCTTTTAAAATCTTGACCGTTAAATGCAGAGATGAACGGTTAGATATAATAATAGAGGTCTGCCGGGTCCTCCTCCATTTGAATTGGCAGTGTACTGTGGGAAAGAACCGAAGGGCATTAATAAAGTTTGTCCTTTGTAAAAAGTATTGAGACAAAAGTGGTTTGCTCATGCAGTGTATATGCTTTGGGAGCATGAAAAGTCTGGTAAAAAAAGACGTGTGGTGGGGGGTGGGGACTGACTGAAAGGTCATCAACTATGGGTTGGAAGGTTGGAACTTAGCATATGAGTCGGTACAAAAGGCATGGGGTACTGGGTTTCTACCTTTTTAACTTTAGTTTACAGCTGTTAAATTCTATGATTTGCACCCTATTGTCTGCCAATTAAAACCGTCCGATTTCCTATTGTTCATATGAATTGTGCCTAGTGGGTGAACAAAATTTGGGGCCTTTGTTTGTCTACGCATAAAGTGTGCTCGGTCATTGTTTGTTTTCTTTTAGTAAGTGAGTGTTCGGGTCAACTGATGTGATTTGATTAGTTGTTGAAGACTCAAATTCATCGTCCACTAGTGTAATGTCCGATTAAAGTTGAGACAAAGTTGTGTACGGACTTTTTTAGTGTCCACTTGTCGATGTCAAAGAAAAGTGATTCGATTAGGTGAAAATGATGTTTCATGAACTTGTTTTTCTTTTTCGTAGATGTCTCGATTTTTCTTTTTCTTTTCTTAATGTACCAGCAAGAAACCTACTCTATATAAATCAAAAGGGGAATGGAATGACACTACTCTAAGGTGAAACTCGAATCGAAGACCTTATCCTTGTAAAGAGAGTACATTACCACTTGGACTACCCTTGTTCTAAGTGATCATGATTGAAAGCCGGACAAGTGCCTCTAAAAGATTGCAACTTGTAATAGATGAAATTCCACGGAGACCCCCTCATTTATGTCTGATTCCCACGAAAACCCCTTAATGTTTAAAGCTGCCCAAATAGACCCCCTTATCTATATAAAATGGAAAAAATGCCTACCTTTGTCAACAGAGTGTGGGCATTTTTTTTTAAATTTTTTATAGATGAAGGTAAGTGTAGGTGATTTTCAAGGGGTAGAATTATCATTTGCTAACAGAATTAGTCATTTTTTCATTTCATATAAATGAGGGAGTCTGTTTAGACAGTTTCAAACATTTGGGGGTCGCTGTGAAAAACATTCATAGACGAGGAGGTCTCCGTGAAATTTCACCTATACTATAATATTAGATGAGTTAGATGTAATTCTTTAGTTGACCTAATTTTCAGGATTCCCAACTTGTGATTGGTGGTGACTAGGAAGGAATCTTGGTGGTTATTTTGTTACAAGGAAAGTCAAGCCCTATATTAGAGCAAGTTCAACAACTACTAGCTAAGATTACTTTAGTCAACAGTCAACAATCACATTTTGTTACGTAACTAGTATTCACTTTTCTTTTCAATCCTTCAAGAGTAATATCTATTTCATCACGCATCTATTAAAATATTATTTTTACCTTTGTGCTGGAGTGAAAACTAGCTAGAGTTGTAGCTAAGATATTTTAGAGGAGTAAAGTCTCTAGTGAAAATGTGACACTACGTGGGGCGTCGATGTAGTGTAACAATTTCATTCACCAGTTGCCGTAAGTGCACCGCATGTGGCCCAAGGCCGAGCGGCAGCGCTGTGTGTTCAGCCAGCTCACCTTCAGGTTCCATGCCGTGCACATGTGGCACCCAGTGAGTAGAACCGTGACACCATATCAGCGCGCCATGTGGTGTCACCGTAACACTAAATACCCTCTCATTTGAGAGGCCTATATTGAGGTTGTGGCGGGAGAAGAAATTTTGTAGTATATTAGATTAGAAAAAATAGCTAAAATAGTAGCATTTTAACTAATCTGCGACGCTTGCCCTTAGAGATGCAAGCTGTGAAAAGAGGGTTGTAGAGTAACCTTTCATAAACCTTTTGCCCAATATGGTCAGACTGAAGTCACGAGAAAGTTTTCAAAAAATGCAATTATTATATAAAAAATAAATTTTTATCTCTGAAATATATAAACTCGCCACCACTTGATTTTTTTTTCCCGTGGAGTGAATGAATATTCATAATGTAGTTTGTCTTTTTATTTTTTAAGTACTTATTTTCGCCATCACAAAGGTAAAATCCTGGCTCCGTCATTAAATACATCGGTGGGACGGGGAAATAGTTTGAGAATTGTTTGGATGTCGGCATTGGCGAGGCCTTTGACGCCAGTAGCTGTTGTAATCGGTCGAAGTCCGATGGAGTTTCAGTTGGTGATTCTCCACCGCTGTCCATGGCCATTTGAGCGTTCTTTGCTGAACGAGTGGGGTAGCAGAAGAGACAAAGTGAGGGAAAGAAAGGAGGAAGAAACAACGGTGCTACCGTAACTCGTTGGGTCTGGCGAGTTAACATAGCAACTCGCAAAATGCCGAGTATGATGTTGAGTCTGCTGGGTCTACGATTCAGGGGTTGGGCTAGCCGTATAGCTAAAATTTAGGTTTTGCTTAGGCTGTTGGAGATGCTATAAGGAGGGAATTTTTGTTAGGATTTCTTGCTCGTGATTGGTAGCTAGGAATGAATCTTGGTGGCTATTCGGTTGTGGCAAATTCTCCGCCCTGAAGTAGCTGAGGAGGTAAATACGAATGGTGATATCCCATATCAAATTAAAATTCAAGATTATGAGTTTTAAATGCTAGGGTTCATAAAAATTCATCGGGTGTTCTAACACGCTCTTCTAACATACCATTAGATACTTGACACATCCATATATGAAGTACCCAACCAGAACTAGAAGTTGTCTAGTTTGCACGAGAGTTACAAGGGGAGAAATATGGGCTTCGTATCATTTAGCACATTGTATAAAAACTTTCAGGCACAAATCATAAATCTCGCACCAATGACACAAAGCTACACTGCTGGAACAAGTAATTTTCAGTCATCAGTGGGGGTCTTGAGTACAGTATTAGAAAACATGACACCGATGGGACAAGACTTTGCATATATGTCCACGCAACTGCAATATAGTTTCGAAGATTCAATACCGCAAGGATGCATTTGCCGTAACCATTTAAGTTGCCATTGCAATACAACCCTGTGAATTTGCTGTCATCTGCTTCGTTCTTTGAAAGCTGAAATATTTCCATTACTGAATCCATCATCCGGATCTGTTTCCGACAGATCACCACTCTCAAAGAAGGCGCAGTGAAGGGCCTTGACACATTTCTCTGCCTCATCATCATTTACTATCAGTGAGATATTCACCTGGTTGGGAGCAAGAATTCAGTACTCGTAAGATACCCATCGAATCACATGTTACCAAAGTATATAGTAACAACAATCGAGGAAAAGAGGACCTTGGATGCTCCTTGTGAAATCATCTGGACATTGACTCCATTGGTCCGGAAGACACTAAAAACCTGAAACAACATATTGGTTACTTAAAACAAGTGAAGGAAAGAACAGGAGTGGCTCCAAAATTTTCATCCAGCGCTCACAGAAATACATAGTGAGTGACGAGTAACCCAACGCTAACAATACTAAAGAAGAAATCTGAACATTTTCTGTAATCTGACATTGGCCAAAATTTCCATTTTATCTGTTTCTTTCATTCCATACAAGTACTGAGAAATACCTTCTCTAATATCAACGAAGAACGCTGCACATTTCCTATAAGGGAGATGATTGATCTGTGCTGCAGGAGATTCACAACTGCAATTTTCTGTAGCTCTTCCACTACATGGTCCAGCTCCTGTGCACATATGAAATCTCTTTAAGTGAATTTCATGCACGCCAAGACACGCACACGCCTTACTACACACACACACACACACACAGAGAGAGAGAGAGAGAGAGAGAGAGAGAGAGAGAGAGAGAGAGAGAGAGAGAGAGAGAGAGAGAGAGAGTTCCACTGCATTTGAGAGACATGGTTGAATTTTTCAATGCCTTGATTTTGAATGAAGTAAGCCAGGTAATAAACACAGAAATTGAATCAAGTCTCTAGGTCTACAGTCTCCGTCTCTGATGCCTTCCAGCTTTGATTTGGGGGCATGGTTTCACAGCACAACGTCCCATCAATTCCTCGATTTTTGGGGCAAAACTTTCCGAGAATTGCTATTTTGTGCACATAATGCAAACGTTGATTTCTGTTACAGTCCTCTCCCGTCCATAACCCCATTGATTGGGGATTACATTGGGCGCAACTGATTTGAGAAAGAGAGTTGTTGATAAACTGAGATCAGGGATGATGATGACAGATAATTGCGACTACATTGTAGTTGGAGAGAAGGAAAGAATATCCTGGATTCCGCAAACAGATGGAGAGGCTAAAGTTTGTTGACAGGGAGGGTAGAGTCTCGCTCTTGAGGTAAATAGTGACATGGAAACATATCTTGGACATCATGAAAATCACACTTTTACCTATAGTTGTCTTAAAGTTTAATTGAAAAGTCACTTTTTTTATTTTGTCTTTATTAAAAAAAAATTGCGATTGTAAATTTTGCGTCAAACTTTTGGTTATTATTGTTTGTCTCGATGAGAGGAATTAGAGAAATAAAAAACTATGACTTTTACCCAATTTTTTTGGGAAAGGTCCAACTTTTACACATTTAGACGGGCTAAAAAAGTGCCAAAAATTGGATATGCCCAATTTTTATTTTTATTTTTTTTGAATAAAGACAAAATCAAAAACTGACTTTTAGTCAAGTGACTAAAAACGGGAAACTAGGCCTGAATTTATGAAAATAGGAAAATCATCATATGAAAACCATAGAATGGTAGCTTCCACCTTTTCCATCTACCGTCTTAACAGACTTTTGAGCTCGGGTGTCCCACTATGTAGTTAAGGGCTTCCATAATATGATTACCAGTGGAGTAGCTGTCCTACATGCCAAAAAACTCAAGGTGCCACTGCAAGTTAGCCTAAAAATGCATGTCAATATGCGTGACATAGAGGGGATTGCAGGCTACCATAACAAAAAAGGGCTAGCATTTGTAAATTTTTAAGCACTTTCCAATAAATGAACTAATTAAGCACACACCTTCATGATAAACTAAACGAAGAGTTCTCATGACAATATCATATGCTTACCTGCTGAATTAGTTCTCTGCTCCAAAATTTTGATGGATCTAGCGTCAAAGATATGCTGACTTCACTCGTAGCAACTACATCCACAGAAATGCCCAAATCTTCAAAGGTTGAAAACACCTGCACAGCAAACCACGTCATCAAGTAAGCCCCCCAACGTATAAGATGCTACGGAAAGTTGGTAACTCACCTTCGCAAGGAAGCCAAATTGACCAAGCATGCGAGTACTAACAATATCCAACATGGTGACATTCTGCTTCAAAACAATGCTTGTCAGCACAGCCTGCCATTGAATATAGAACTTAAATTAGTGGTGGCCCTTTTGCATTTTGAAAGTTAATAAATTTAAAATTGTCAACATTATGCTGCTGCTACAAACCTTACTCATATCTCTACTTTTAGTGATGAGGGTACCGGGAGCTTTTGGGTTGTAAGAATTCTTGACCCTGACAGGGATCTCGCCTTCCCGAGCCGGTATCATGGATTGCGGATGGAGGACCTGCAGAGAAGAGCCGATTGTTTTACATTTCATTTTACATGAATAACAACAGTTATAACTGAAGTGTTAACCAGTGGTGAGTGGTCATCATATTAGTGATACAACATTAAAAGTGGAGATGAAATGAATTTAGCGATGAATGCTAGACGTTGGTTCAAATTTGACATTAATTCCAGAGTGCGGTACAATAAGTAGTCAGTTTCCAGTACTGAAAGAATGGGCAGATGAAAAATGTAATTGCGGTACCAAGTACCAACCCAGTTAGAATTACTGTAATATATGTCCGTGCCAAAAAGACATCTAAACTTTACGGTGTGTGTAAAGATCACGTGACAGTACCCTGAGGTATGTCATTTGACCTTACACCAGAAAATTCCCCTTGTTATCACTAATACCTGAAGTCTCTTGTCTGCTCTTTATACCTTGGTGAAACCAAGACAAGGACAAAAAACCCTTCAAAGAGGGCTCAGAAACAAGAGATTCCATGTCCTCCCCCTTCTCCCCCAACATGCACTTTCACTGTGAGAGTGTAGCGAGCACACATCTAGTATGGGGTCTCACTTATGTATTTAAGACAACAGACGGGTACAACTGGAAACACAATCATCGAGGAAATGATTCAATAATGAAAACCTTAACTTAGGCCACCAATGAAAATACAACCTGAGCACCAAAGTATGCAAGCTCAGCTGCCTCGTCAAACGTCAAGTATGGTACAGGTTCTGCACGGGGTTGAATGCTGGGATCACAAGTCAATACACCATCAACATCCTTCCACACCTTTTAGCATTACGAAAATAAGTTTAATGTATGTTTAATTGATGGAATCAATAAAAGCACTCATCGCCGCATGTTTCAGGGTGTACTCTGACCTGAATCTCTCGCAAGCCTAGGGCTTTACCAATGGTTGTGGCTGTCAAATCACTTCCACCCCTTCCCAAGGTAGTAACAACACAAGATTTGCATCCCTACAATAGAACACATATATAAGAATTAGAATGCTGCTTTTAAGTTGATTTGACACCACAAAATATCAGCCCTCAAATGAATAGAACAGCAAGTCAGTAAAAATACCTTTCCAAGGAAGCCAGTGACAACAGGAATTGCGGGATCTCTGAGCCAATCACTGTGTAATATCTTTGCAACAGCAGGGTAAGTTTCTTCCAAGATTTCCGCACATGTGAAGTCATCCGTTGTAATAAAACCAATTTCAAATGCATCATACTGCAGTACTTTACGGCATCATTAAAATGGGCACTCCCTACTAAAAGTAGATGACAAGACTGAATCAAAGGCAACAAAACCTAGGACGAGGAAAGTTCAATCTTGAAGAAAGTTAGCAATTAACAACTCGTTAATGCAGGGATCTAAAATTGCTTCTGATGACAATAGCAAACATTTTTAAGCTTGGTTGCAATAAAAAATGCAGAATGTCAGATTCTTCAGACAGACATAAATATCTTCCTAAACTTGAAATTCGCAGTAAAACTTCCTGAAACCTTTTACCCAGATATTGAAACAGAATACCAGATAGCAAACCCTTCATCTATTATGAAGCCTACCACAGACTAGTCAAAAAAGGAAGCTTTCATTATCTTTCAATTTTCAGGAACATATTGTGTTTAACAGAGCTACTATATTCCACTCAGTCCACCTCTGTACAGACTTAGAATTGCTAACTTTACTTTACAGACAAAAGTTCGTAACCAAACTGAGTTTACTAAGCTATTAAACAGTACATCATTGTCCATAGAGATTCACTGGATAGTCTGGACATACAGCACAAATCAATACTATATACTAATCACGTGTATCGCCTACAACAAATTCTCCTTTTTCTGAAAACAAAAATTTAGAAGATCCTACTAAAATTCACCTGAACCACATCGCTACTAATATTCATCTCAACCTCTATTGGTTTCCCAACGTAATAGGATTTTCTTTTCAAACTTCCCCTCACGATTCTTCTCACGTTCACACTCTCTCTTATAATAAAATTTTACGTTAAATCATTCATCGATGAGGGATAAACATCATTACACATACCGGAATGTTTTCCGTGATCAAGTGCATAGTACGGGTACCGTGAGTGTGTGTGTGTCGGTAGGGCTACAAATGAACCAAGCTGTTCACGAGCTGTTCAAAGCTCGACTCAATAAAGGCTCAATCGAATTCGATTCGGGTACTAAACGAACTAAACCTGAGCCTCAATTTTAGGCTCGTTTCATAAATGAGCCAAACCTGAACCTGATTGTATTCAACTAGACTAGGCTCATGAACCTGGAGTATGTAATATGTATGTATATCTCATAAGAATTTCACGTATAATATTAAATACGCATAAACTTTTCGATGTACATAATAAAAATTTTATTACTTTTACATAAATAAACTTATACAAGTACTATAAACTTAAATTTTAATATATTTTTATAAATTTATATGTATGAAGTTATTTATGTAGAAAATAAAAATTTTATTTGAAGTTCTAGACGTGTATAAGAGCATAAATATTTAATATTTTTGACTCGTTAAGGATCGTGAACAAGTTCAACTTCAACTCAAGTTCGGATTGTCAAATTTTCATTGAGATTGAACTTGGCTTGAGCGTTTAAAAACATAATGAACGAACCTTAACATTCTAAATCTTGGCTTGATTCGGTTCATTTGCAGCCCTTTGGGTTGGTCATTGTATAACCAGCGTTACCAATTACAACAGAATATAAAAAAGCGTGAGTGCAAATTTACCTCATGGAGTGACGATTAAAAGATGGTAATAAACTCTTCATATTTAAAGTGCCAAAAAAGCCATTATTTTGTTCCCAGAGACTTACTTGCCGTGCTTCAGCACCAATTTTATTCAAATATGCAGCAAAAATTCGGGTTGACATGCATTCCCCAAAGGAAACCAAATAATCTCTCGTCCGTAGAGTCAACTCTTTTATTCTAGCGATTCCCTTCAGAAGCTGTTCCAGTTCTTCCAAGTGTGCTACAAAAATAGTTGGCCGCAGAGTGGGAAAAATATAGCACAATCACCCATTCAAACTCTAGTAATGGAACGGTACTCAGAATTGGGAAAATAAATATCGAAGGAGCATAATTGATCAAAGCCAGTAGAGGAGACATTCTGGGATCTGTTGTACAGGTGTATCTAAACTCACCAGAAACAACACAAGTATCGACCCCAAGCTCTTGCACAGTCCTGAATGAATAAAACCCCACATTAAAACCGCTGAGAAAATGAATTTATGATTCCTGACAGGCCCCTTTGGATGTTAGAAACAGAGAAAATGAAGGCTACTGGTTTCTCAGCATTTTTGTGAGATCTGGTTTGAAACGCATATGAACAATAACAGTATCTTTTTCATCCATTTTCATGTCTGAACAAGTGATAAAGATCCTCCTTTCTCTTCTTTTCTCATCTCTTTTTTTATTTTTATTTTTTTATTATCTCAATCCGAAGGGGTTGTTAAGATGTTCAAGGCAAAATCTGAAAATGATCACCTTAGATGAAGTTCCTTGATAAAGGTCAACTCATCGATTTTAGTCACATCTGAATTACCACAACTCAAAGCCTTTTCTCCAGCCTGCATCACAAGCATCCAATTCCTCAATCGACCTAAATTAACTGACATGGCAAGAATGTAGAAGCCAAAGGTACACAACCCAAAAAATTTGGAGAATAAAAAAAAACACACAAAAAGAACGTGATTAATACCAAAAAAAGTGCTAATAAAAAAAGGTGCTATTTTGGACTTCGTATCACTACTTGTAACTTCACCAAAAAATGTGTAACTAATGAACTAAAAAATCTGTGTACCATGCACCAAAAAGAGATGCAACTATGCACAATACCAAAAATATGCAACATATACCAAAAAAAAGTGCAACAAATACTAAAATGCACAATATTTCGATTATATGTATCTTTGTTCACTTGTCAAATAAATAGTGTAAGAAAGTTATTCTTGGAAATAACAGTGGAGTGAAGTAAAGGAAAATGAAAAGTATTTTCCTCCATGCGTTAACTTGATATTAGAAATTTAAGAGAGAGTTAAATAGTGGTTTAATTTCATAGAAACTATCGTGGAAACAAGATTTTGTACTAATCCTAGTGGGAAAGTTAGAGATGTGGACCCACAACATTCCTACAAGTCAAGTTTTTTCGTACTTTATTTTCCTTTCCTTGCAACTCCAAAGGAGTGTACCATGGCTTTCTCGATACATGCATATCACATAAACTGATAAAAGTGGAGAATGGAACGTGCTTACAAGTAGAAGATGATTCGTAGTCTTCCCCATTGCAGAAAGCACAATGACAGGATTCTCCTCAGGAAAACCAAGAACAAGATCAGCAACCTCTCTCATCCTCTCAGCTGACCCCACTGACGATCCACCAAACTTCATCACAGATGTCAATTCCTCCACATTTCCACTTCCCCTCCCTCTCTTTTCAACAACAGCCGTGTTAACCTCTTTCTTACAACAAACCTTCCAACAAAAACATAAATGTGTGAATTCACAATAACGAAAAAATATAAAATACAGTACAATATATTTTTACATGGTTTCTTAATTGTGCAGTTGAGTACATACAAGGCTTAGGCTTTTCCACTGTAAATGAGTGGCGGATGTAGAATTTGCACTTAACCGCCAGAATCGCACGTTCTTTGTACATTAATAGGACTTTTAATTAAAGTTTTCTATTGTTTTTATCTTGATCCTTACAGGCATATTGAATCCAGTTTTTCCTATTTCTTTTTCTTTGATTTGGGTTTGTTTGTCCGTAATGTCGCTAAGGAATATTTTATTATTGATAGGAGTTCTCTTGTTCAGACCCTATGAATTGATTAAAACCTCACATTCATACTAGAACCATGATGATTTAATAAAATCCTAAACGAATCCCAAGTATTTCATAAGTACGTACTACGAACCTTGGATCATCACTTATTTAATGAATAGATATAGTGATTAAAAATCCAACAAAATCTTTGTCTTTTGATCAAAATAAGCATAATATAGGACTTTCTATAGAACTTTTCAAGGTTATCTTAAAAAACAGTTACAGTTAGGGAGAATATTTACAGTAGCGAAGGAACCCCGGAAGGTGCCGATACCCCTTGACCCTTGTGTCTGCCTCTGTGTGAAGTACAAGAAGTACAGTATAAAGTAAACGGTGTGTTTGGACAAACATTTTAGGGTCTTTTTGATTAGTTTGCAAAAATTGCGTTGAGCAGGAGTTTGTTTGGACTTAAATTTAATGTCCTTCCAAAAAGAATTTTGAGTTAATTTTAAAGAACTTTTGTATACATTTTTATACTTCTCGTCGAGATAAATGACATACTTTTGCCCAAATTTTATGCTCTCTCAGCTACTACTCCTTCAGTCCCATTTTAAGTGGTGTTATTATTCCAATTGAATTAAAAAATTGATAATTTTCAATCTATAATATAGAAAATATGAAATATGATTTTTGTTTAATATTGTAAAAAACAATGAGTTCTAAAATACAACTTTTCCAAAAGTATGTAATACGGTATAGATTGAAAGTTATAAAAAATTTAAAAATAAAGTAAAAATTTAAAGTAGCCGAGGACAGAGCGAGTATTACGATTACTATTCCAGACTTTTAAAAAAATTATTTATTTTTTTAATATAAAACTCTTCAAAGACATTGAAGATTAAAAAATATAAGTGAAGTAAAATAAAATTACACGGACATCCAAAACGAACAAGCAATTTGGGACATGAAAATAAAAATGTGAAAAAAACAACCAACCAAAAGAACAATGGTCAAATGCTTTTTTTTTTTTAGCAAGTTGGCCAAACATTTACCGTAATACTCCTGTCTAGAACTCTGGTTCTACAACCTCCGTCGTATAATCGACAAGGCGCCACCACCGATTCTGCAAATTGGAGCCGTCCGAACGCAACTGAGAGAAACGGATTGTTGCGTGAGGGATTCGAAATTCCAAACGGATCCTTGTGCGGACTCGAAGTTGTAACGCCGAGAAATTGGAGGGAAACTGTCATTTTATTCTGTCCCTGAGAATGGAAACGAACTCGGCTGATTACAGGAACTGGTACGCGAAGTTGAATTGGCGGATTGAACGGATTGCGACTGGATTTGATTCAAAGGGGATTTGTAGAGACGAGACAGTAAAGTGGGAGAGAAATTATAGTGTAGGAGTGTCGTTTTCGTTTTCAACGGACAGCTGGAATTTAGGGCGGCAAACAATTACCCCAGTCGTTCTCGAATAATTAGAGGCTCGACTCGACTCGACTCCAGAGTCTAGATTGGGTAAATGCTTGTAGGAGTTTGACCCGTCTATGGAACAAAATGAAACGGAGCCTCTTAATAGGCACTAGAGTGTGCACGGACCGGTTTTTTTCGGTATAGAATCGCTAATAGCGGATTTTCATTTTCAACATCGGTAGTCGTTCGTGAGTGATGTGGTTGTGAATCGGTTTGATGGTTTATAAAAATATGCGGATGAGAGCCGAATAACATGCAAAAAACATTAAGTCGATCAACATGTAAAGCCGACTCCCATGAATTTCTCCAACGTTAATTACATTATTTGTCAAAGGTAGGGTGTTCACGGACCGGTTCTTGGTAGTTCCGGTTAGTACTAGAACCGAACCGCTCATGACGGATTTTCGTTTTCAATATCCGCAACTGTCGGTGAGTGATCCGGTTGTGGATCGGTTAGGTTAAAGATGGGGCGGTTAGGCGGATTGAGTTATCCGTTGGGCACCCCTAATTCCCAGACTCATTTATTAAATGAACCAAATCATAATGAAAATTTTATAAAATGTGTTCGGAATTTTTTTTTTTCCATATGAAGCACCGCTGCAATTTTGCACATTTGTTACAGGCAATACTACTCATATGTGGGAGGTGGACTCCAATTGAATCGGAGCCACAAATTTCAATTTCAATTTCAATTTCTTGATAATTTTCTCAGTACCTAATACTCCCTTAGTCCCTAAACTTTTGACACGTTTTAGATAGTGTGTCATTTTTAAATGTATATATCTTTTAATGTAAATATCAAAAAAATATGCAATATAGATCTTGTTTGATAGATTTAATTAGTTCTATTAAACAAAGTTTTCAGAATCATATAAAACGTTATAAATAAAAAGATATAAACAATTTAAAATGACATGCAATTTCAAAAAAGTCAAAAGTTTAAGACTTCTAATCCTGAGATCCAGCCACATTTTTTTTTTTTGTAAAAGCCATTTGATGTCACATCACATTGGTCAGTACCAACTACCAAAAGATGACTTGCAACAAGACATTCTATCAAATGAATTGGGCCCCCAAAGAGTCATTTGTCATTAGAGAAGCTTGAAAGCTTTCTTAAATATTTTTAAGGACTGTGAGTTAGAATGTAATAATATAAATAACCTTTCAGTAAACGGCTGTCAAATTCATGATTAGGTTCAGTTCACTTGCGTATGTCTTCCAGAAATGCTCGTGTAGTGGGCTGAATTATATGGTCCACCTAAGCCAAATGGTTCAATAGCCAAAACAGGCTCAATTATTGGGTTGGATCGGACTGAACCATTGGGCCGGACCAGATCGTAGTCCGAATCCTCCTACATTGGGCCATTCGTATCGGTGTTGCAGGCTTATTGGTTTGGACATGAACCGACCCGTCCAATCACCATATGTTCCGAATCCGACCATTACACCTCCTCTTGAGTCATAGAAGGCAGCTTATGTACATGTACTTAACCATCTTATCCCCCACGTCATAGATGACGTCAACCAAAGCGGTTATCGTGCACGATGAATACATGCGCACTTGGAGGACAAGTCTTGGAGTTCTATAAAAGGTACAGGGATATACCCTAAGAGGTACGCCGTTGTTTACATATAAAATTAACCAGTCCAATAATTGACACGTAATCAAAAGTGTCAAACGTTGACAATTACTCGTCAGTGAAGATACACTAGATTAGTAAGATGAAGTTGATTAAATCACGATGTCATTATTCTTACCTCAATTTAGAAAGGCGGTTATTGGCGATTCGGGCCATTACTAAAATAAAAGGTGGATTGAGCCCTATAATATCGGCTAGCTAAACACATAAAGTCTCCACGTGTAAAACTTGTGAAACAAGGCAATTGGCGGTTAGAACGCGTGGAATACTTTTCGTAACATGTTAAGCAAACGTGTGATTTACAACCACGGAAGAAAAAGGATTCAAATTGGATGTGGAGAAAGAATAGAATGCCAACCGGAGTGGAAGTTAGAGTTAAAGCAAGCCGATTCAAATTCATGGGCCGGGAAGTTCAAACTACAAACAACGTCTATAAATAGAAGAAATTGAAGAGTGAAAACCCGGACAAATCTTCAACAAAACTTATTTATCAAAAAAACTTATCTTTGGTTTGTTCATTGACAAAGTAGTTTAGGATTTGAACCCGGTTCAAGTAGTTTAGGATTCGAACTCGATTCAAGTAGATTAGGATTTATCTCGATTTTTATAACAATCACCCCTATCTTAGTTGTTCTCAGAATAATCACCTATTGAAGTTCATTCTTTCTATATTTGAAGTTGGAGACAATTTCGAAGTAAGTTTATCTTTAATTCATCAATCGAAGTGTCTTGTTTCTTTATTGTTATTTGATTTCCTAAGTTTATTGGTTTGCATTTCTTCACTTATTAAGAAAAATCCTCTTAATTGAGGTAATTGAATCAACAAAAACAATCGCTTGATTACGTTTGGTTTTTCCAAAATTAATCTGAGGGAGGAGATTGAAACTCTCTCTGGCACGCTCACACACAATCATTTTCTATTGCAAAGAAGAAAAAAGAACTAAACAGCCGCATCTCTCTAGGAAGCGGGGGGCTATGGTGACTTGGTGGTGTAATGACAACAAACGACAACGTTTCGTGTGAGACTCCAGGCCTTTGCAAAATGTAATTGTGGGACCCACTTTCGGATCTCACACAAACGATTTGAACCGTTAAATAATTTTAAAATAATTATTAAGGTGATCTCGGAGAAAATTATGCTCATTGGATATTTTTACGTTACTAATCCATTATTTAATTTTCATTCAAAATTTAAGACTTTACCAATTTGAAAGAATCTTTAGGAAAAATTATAAAATTATGGGTTTAGAAAATCATTGATCTGAACTATAAGAGTCGTAGGGCTCGTTGAGAAAAACATCCAATAAAAAAATAATCTTGATCATACATCAATAGGTAAAAAAAAAATCTCATATTTTTAGTGTTATGATACCGTCGATGTCCGTACAAGATTATTTTTTTACTAGATGTTCTTCTTAACAAGTCCTACGACTCTTATGATTCACATCAATGATTTTCTAAACCCATAATTTTATAACTTTTCCTGAAAATTCTTTCAAACTGGCAGGGTTTTGAATTCAGAATGAAAATCAAAGAATGAATGAGTAACGTAAAATTATCCAATGGGCCTGATTTTCTTCGAGGTCACCGTAATAATTATTTTAAAATTATTTAACGGTTTGGATCATTTGTGTGAGACCCGAAAGTGGGTCCCACAAAATTACATTTTGCAAAGGCTTGGAGTCTCACACGAAATGTTGCCGTTTGCTGTCACTACATCGCCTGCAGTGACTAAGTCACCCCAGGCCCCCCGCTTCCATCTCTCTACCAAAAATCCTCTGTACTTTCCTCTCAACTTGCAACCTCTCAATGCTCCGACTAGTTAAGGAAGAAAGCAGACAAGAAGGAAGAAAGCAGACAACATGCTCTTTCATTTCTGGAAACCTTTACAAAATTCTTCTATTTCGAAAGTTCCATTGCTTGGATAAACCCGAAAAACCAACGAAAGAATGCACTTTTTTTTTCATTCCCAAAGATCAACCAACAACTTTCTTCACTTAACAAAATTTACTTACAATCTCAAACCAGATTCATTAGCTGCAGGCTGATTGGTGAATCAGAATGCTTCCGGCAGAGGCCTGCCTTCTATAAATGCCTTGAATAGCACAAGGGATCTCTCAGGCTGAGAGAACGGAGCCTCGTGTGATGCCCCTCTAATGGTGGCAAAAGAAAGAATATCGCCGTATACTTGAGTCCATCCACCAACCTGAAACAAATTACAAATAGGAATACCATAATAAACACTCTATTTTATTTATTTAGTATTTGCCAATTCTTGCATTTCATGATTGCGTTTAATAGTAAGAAACTAAGAATCACCTGCATCCCTGCAAACCATACTCGATATGGCACCGATGTTTTCAGTCCTAATTCTTGTGCCAGTCCATGAACCAATGTTCGACTTCCAGTCAATGGAATAACAGAATCTTGATCTCCGCTGTGATTAAAACCAAACATGGAGTCAACTGAAATGATTGTACATTGGATTTTATGCCTGAATGTGATTATGATCATGGAAACTTTGAAGGTCAGAGGCAATACCTGTAAACCAAGACTGGGATTCCTGCTTTTGTGATTTTTCCCACAAGAGAGATTGTCGGTATCTCCACGTCAAGCAACTCATAATCCAAGACACTGTAATCCAAGGGTTAAAACT
Source organism: Vaccinium macrocarpon (assembly GCA_022606695.1). NCBI lineage: Eukaryota > Viridiplantae > Streptophyta > Magnoliopsida > Ericales > Ericaceae > Vaccinium > Vaccinium macrocarpon. The sequence continues at coordinate 29,094,839 of CM040170.1, forward strand.
GTGCATTACTACTTGAACAAATAGAGGACATCGATTAGAAAAACTAGCGAAACTTCCATGAAGGTTCTAGACATTGGCTTCTGAAAATCCTACAGTCAGCTAATTTTCTTCCTTAACGATACAATTCAAGAAAAACTCTTAACAGCATTTCGACGAAATGATCGGCACAGCTGAACTCACTAGCAGTGCGACTGTTTTGTTATGCAAATTTACGGCTAACCAATAAAATCGCATTCCCTTTGTAATAACTAATTTGGGGCCATACAATTGGTATTTTTCTTTACTGTTTTTGTTTCATGCAGCTGATTCACATAAGGGCTTCAATAGATTTTGCTCATTTCGATTCTCATATCAACACAAGACTATTTAATTGTTCATGAAAGACAATTACTTGCTGCAAACAAGCCAGCTGTTGACTCCAACAAGGCGAGCATGGAGAGCATTTTGCACGTCTCGCCTGTTTAGGTAACTTACAGTTTCATCTTCCACACACACATCCACCGTATCCGTATCTTGCTGCAAAATAAAAATAAAAATAATCAGAATGCAAAAAAAATCATGAATTAGACCCGAAGCAGAATTAATGGTAGTATAACTTGATTGAACTCACCTGTGGATTAAGGACTTTGGATTGAGAGAGCACAGATGATATGCAGACATCAAGGGTAACATCATACTTGTCCACAAATCTACTTGTTTCTTTGGTTATTAGACTCATCACTCTTGAACAAGCTTGTGATACGGAGCCTCTATAGTACTCGCTCACGAAACGAGAATAGTTACAAGTGGAAGTGAACAATTTGTAGGCGGGATCTGATATCAGTCCATGAGACCAGAAATACTCAGCCCTCGAGTTGAAATCAGTTGCAAATTCCAAAACTGGATTGCCCAGCTGCAGTCAATGTAAAAAAACTAATCTATTTAGTGCCCAGCTGTAGTCAATGTAAAAAAACTAATCTATTTAGAACCACTGGAAATCAAATGGAACAACCTTAGAATAAGTCATGAAAGTCTCAGCGAACCAAAATCTTGTCGAGGGTACATAAATTAGGATTACAAATACTTCTTTGGCAACAGACGCAAAACACTATTCTGCTTTCTTTTTTCGTTGTTAAACGTGTTAAACAGAGATAACCCAATAAAATGGGAATCTGATAAGTTGGTTTCGAGCATTTTTGTAATGCTTTGCCTTGAGGTCTAGAGTGACAAACGCTGTGTTCGGATTGCAACTACAACCAAAACTTTCATTTTCCGTACAACCAGTAAGTGGGACCGTGGGCAGTTTAAAAATATTACAGTCAAAATTTGGATTGTGTGCATTACCAGTTCTACCATGATTGGGGTCCCACCTAATTGTGTTTGAGAGAGAGGGAGGACAATGGATTGGACGTTGGCTTCTGGGGTGGGGGGCCAGTGGGCCCGTTTTTATTGGTCAAAAGTTAAGAGGGAGAGAAAGAGGAAGAGGTGGGTGGGGCCTGGGTCTGTACGAAAAATGAAAATTTTTGGTTGAAGTTGCAATCCGAACAAAGCCTTAATCCTTCAGGGAAATGCAAATAAGCAATCAAGAGAACTTATTTGAAGTCTACTTTATGATTCGAAATTCATCTTTTCTATGATTTTGTGCGAAAAGGCCTTTTGCCAAAATGGTTACTCATTCTAAATCTATCATGATCAAGTCTCCAAACTCGATGTCAAAATCCATGTGCAAACTATTCTAATCTAAATTCAAGCTATTTTTATTGCCTACTAAAACTTATCCCTTCATTCGAAATTCACATCTATCCAAACGGAACCTATTAGAATTTGAACTGGATTTTTTTGACATTGCTATAATTGAATTTGTGCAGACTACTCACAGCAAGTCCTTTCAAATTGAAAAACTTCTCCTTCTTGTTGAACTGTAGCATAAGTTCTGCTAGTTGAGGTATATAGTGACCTGTTTGGAAGTCAAAGAATCAGTCTTCCACTTTTTATCTTAAACTGTTCTCCACTTTTGCAAAACAAAGTTTTATTTAGTACAAACTACAAAGTTAAATACCAGCATAGCTTTCTCCTGTGATGAACAAGCTTCTGTTCCTATATTGTGGGAATTTGACAAACCATTTGTACAAGAAGACCAGATTGTCCCTGGCTGCAATACAAAGCACAGAAAGAAAAATTGAGAAGGCTGTGTGAAGTTTGGAACATTTTTCAAGTCCAAAAGAAGAAAAAGAAAAACAGTTAACAAAGAGCATGACATAAAAGTCAAATCTTACATAGTGCTTCAAATATTTTATAATTTACCCATTCTACAAAGGAGAAAAATGGAAAGGTTGAATGAAATAATGTGTGAAAAGGAAGTACACTTGCAGTATTTTCAACATGGAGATAAGGTTTTTGGAAAATATATGCAAAAAGGACACTATTTCAACCCCTTTGCAGGAAAAACCCACAAGGGAAAATCTGCACTGGCAGTTGCAATATGAAATTTAAACAGATTCAAGAACGTTAGGTGAATGTGGATAAAATGGGAGAGACATGCCCGTGATCTTGTAATTGACAGATAATGTTATTAGAAAGGAGTATATACCAAAGGAAATGGATTCTCTTTGATCCTTAATTTTGACAGAATTGAAAAGTTTAAATTTGGACCGTCCTTTTGCTACATTAATGGTTTGAATTTGTTCATAAAACATTGACTTAACTCTTATCGATGAGAAAATTTTGAGCAAATCTAAATCATTGACCGCACACCAATGTATGGTCTAGATTTGGACCATATACCAAGAGGACAGTGTTCAACCCATATATAGGAAAAACCCATAAGGGAAAAGCATTTGAAATTTAAATAGATTGAAGTAAGTAAGGTAAAAAAAAATGAGGAAAAATTGGAGAGGCATGCCTGTGATCTTGTCACTCACAGACGCATAAGATGAAGAATTACTGGAGTAAGAGAAGCCAACTCCAATTGGTGTCTCCAAATACAACATATTTGCTTCTGCAAAATCAATAACCACAATAAGATCACATCAGACCAAATCCCACAAAATGACAGTACCGTACAATATGATCCCTGTAAAGATATGCATTTACCTCTGTTCCAGCTATATTCATTCCTGACCAGTACTTTCCCACTAGGCCTGAACGGTCCATTTTCAGAAAATGCACCCACCCCCAATGAAGAACAACCGGGGCCTACAACCAAAAAAAAAAAACTTAAATTCCTAAATACGAATGTGGGTTTTGTGAGAAATGGAAAATAATTCGGACACGAATGTATTTCCAGCCGTTTGATATATACATTGCGTGGGACCCACATGCATCGAACAGTGAAATTTGAGAACAATGAGAAGTTGAAAAAAGACCTCCATTGAGCCAGAGAACAAGAGGCTTAGAATCCGGATCCATTTCAGCTTCGACAAAATAGTAGAAGAGAGCTCTCTGTTTCTTGTCATCAACGGACACGTACCCAGAAAACTGCTGGAAATTGACTTGGGGTTGCCCTGGTAGTTGATTGATTCTGTCCATTTCAGAAAGAGAAGATTCAACTTTGATGAAAAAGAGAAGGTGGAACAAAGTCAAGGCCAATGCTGAGGATTTCCGTTGTAAAGATGGCATGGTTTTTTCTCTGTCTAGAGAGGAAAGATGGTACAGTGGGGAAGAGAGAGAGAGAGAGAGAGGAGTCAGAAGACGCTGGGGATATTGGCCAGTCTGAGGGGACACTATATAAAGAGGAGAGTACTGTTGTATTGCTGTCATTTAATTATGGTTTTACTTTTGTCGCTTCCGAGAATTTAAGTAACCAGAAAGTATGATAAAAAAAAAAAACGAACAGTATGACACTTATTTTGGCTTTATTAAAAAAAATTGAGTTTTGACCATAATTTTATACTTTTTAGATTCGTCTCGTTGAGAGAAATTCAGAAACTACAAAATCTTGATGCAAAACAAACGAATGCAAAAAAAAATTGAATAAGGACAAAAGTGATTTTTTGGTTTTAGCTAGAGCATTTTTTTTTATAATGTCATGAGTACACAAAAAATGCACCCTAAATGCACCAGGTGATGTGACGAATGTGGAGCCACTTATATTTTTGGGTGGGCTTCACATTGGGCTTCTCTCCACCATCCACAATTCCACATCACCTGGTGTGCATTTTTTTTTTTCAATAGCATTTTCATTTTTTTTTTCAAATGGATTTCGCACTTTCTCTGAAACTCATTTTCTGGAATTGATAAAAGAAAATTAAATTAAATTTTAGCGCGGGTCAATTAAAATCGATACAAATGGCACAACAAATATGCCAGCTGTGTTGTTGGCAAGACCAAGATAAGGCATAACATGACATGTCACTGACTTCAATGTAGCACATCAGTAGTCAAGACAAGGCAATGCAAGACACACCTTGACGTGAATGCCAATGGGAGCATGGCATGCCACCGGTCAAGAAAAGACACAACATGATACTTCGCCGGACATAACAAGTCACGCCATGGCATGTCAAGGCAAGGCGTACACATTAGCTCTTGGCATTGGTTAATGAATAAGAAGTGTGGCATTGCACGGTTGCGAAAGTAGTCATTTGACACAATGATGTATAATTTTTTTTGAAATGTGGTTATTTTACAATTCTGACCTCACATGTATTAAAGAATTGCTCCAAGGACCCAATTGGCTTATGGATATTTGACCTTTCCGCTATACAATCCTAGCTCCGCCATGCAATATACTTGTTTCTACTCACTTAAAACCCATTTTAACACAGTCTTGAGGGTTGAGCCACCGTCTAGTTCACCATGATTAGTACTCCATTTTCCTTCACAATTTGGTTCTGAGTTGGCTCGAGTCAGCAGGTGGGGCGTGGGGCAAACACTGTTTCTTGAAAATGAAAAGACAATGGGACGATTAGCTGGCATTGCAGAAAGTGCAATAATTTTACAGTCCCCACTGCTTCTTCTTTTATACTTTCTACCCCAAAATAATACGGGTTCAGATTCACTCCAACGTGGATTGATCGAGATAGTCTAAATCTGAGTCATGCATTTGTATAATCAATGATTCGGTTTTGCTCAAAGATAACTTTGAGCAAATCCTAGCCATTAAATGCAGCAATGAACAATTCGAATTTGGACTATCTCGGCTCGTCCAGTAATGCCTATGCCAAAATTTAAACTGTATCATGAGGTGTAGAAGGCAATACTCTGATCGGCAGAAAGGAGATTTACAGGGTATCTTTCCTCCTCCTTTTTTTCTCCAGAAAACTGGTGAATATGACAACCAATGTAATAATTTCTAACAAGACAGGAAATCTTCCATTTGGAATTTCATGAGAAAACAAAACGAATGATGGACGGGAGCAGCCCATACTTATCTTTTCCCCAGAAAAAGAAAATTGGAACGTACAAACCCATGTCTTTGGTTTTCTTTCCTTCAAATTTTCCAAGATTATGTCAACAGGAATATTATTACTATTGCCACTTCTGGAGAAACATTGATGATAATGTTGAGAGATTGAAGACATCAACTTATGCACAACGCGCGTAGAATAATTAAGAAAAGCACGCAAACATGCAGCAAAGATAAAGAGTTTACATGTATTACAAATGTATGACTTAGTGCATGCTAATACAAGTGTTCATTGTGTACAATGAAAAATAGAGCAAGAAATAAAACGGCTGTGCAATAATTGTAACTATCCCGTCTTAAAAACACTGCCCCCAGTTGCTGCAAACCAAGTTGAATCTCAAATAATTTGGGAAACGCAAACCAAACTAAAATCAGGCTTCACGAATCTAATAACGTACACCGTGCGAGTACAAACGCACGTCTTTGAATTTTTTTCCCTTCTCTCTCGGTTTAATTAGTGCTCTAGTGGAAATTAGAAAAGTAATTAACTCATAGACATCCTCATTGAAAAGTCCATTTCAGAAATGTGGATGTGGTCCTGAGTTTTCCTACTTGAGACCTCCTTGATTGGTAATTTTCTGTCTGCCGTATGGTTACAAAGATGTTTGATCCACTAATTTCTGTATCCTGTTTCTACACATAAGGTTATGTCTCTATCTTCACCTGGACCACGCCCTCCTAAAACAAGGCCAAGATCAATTTGACTAAGTTACTATTTAATTAATTCCACCATTATGTTTTCCTTCAATTGTTTTTGATAAATTTCTTCCTCTCTTTCAGAGCATGTAGTGATTGTGGACTTGTTTCTCATTTGATGTAATTCTAATATTCGTTGTAATTAAAAAACAATGTAATTGCCTAAATGTAAAGGGCAAATTGCCAAAACCACCCATGAAGTTTCTAAAAATTAGATATTGCTCCCCCAAGTTCAAAAAATTGTAAATTACTCCACTCTCATGATATTCCTATTAGGAAGTTAAACAAAATACGTCTGACATTATCAATTCTGAATGACAATGAACCAAATTAAACTATCCTTTTGTAACTTGTGAAAGGCTTTAGAGGTATGAAAATAGCTTTTTAATTAAAGGCCACAAAAATACAGTTTGGTCCATTGTAATTACTAGTTGTGATGTCAAAAAGATTGTCGAATTTCCTAAGATCTACATCACGACAAGAGGGTAATTTGTTATGCAATAGGGGTCAATTTATAATTTCCAAACATGAAGGGGCAATTTGTAATTTGTAGAAATCTCAGGGATTTTTTTTGGTAATTTAACCCAAATATAAACACTTCAAAATAATATAATGCCAAAGTTCTCTCTTGGACATGGTAATCACTTTAACAAAATGGGAATCAGTAGTAAATTTTAGTATTTAATAAAAATACTTATAGAAGTATGCAGGATGTGTCACTTTATTTTTAGTTGTTAATTATATTTTGATTTCATTTAAATAAAGGGATAATTTCAAAGGGACACCAATAGAACCATTTATAAGTTGGGAACTGGGCTTGAAAAAGGACACAAATGATGCTCAACTAAGCCTTTTGGAGTCTTGAAAAGCAAGTAAAGCTCTACTTTTAATTCTTCCTTCCTTAAGCCTTTTCTTTTTTTTCTTTTGCTCTGTTTCTCTCTCTAGAAAATGAGTAATTTTTTTCCGAAAGAAAAGAAAGAGGAAAAAGCTAGATAACCTTTCCATTGCAATTGCATGGTTTGACTAATAGATCATTTTGCATTTTTTCAGTGCTTTAAAAAAGTTAACAGGTAGTTCTCATAATTTTTTGTAGAAGAAATACGCATAGGGTTATCACCCCTGTTTAACTACGAAAATTCGTAACAACCACTTCAAAAATTCAAAACTAAAAAAATTCGTAAACAAGCTCCACAAGAATTCATAACTTAGAGGCTAGAGTTCTATTTTCATCCTCCAAAAATCATAATAAAAAAAAAAACACCACAAAAATCCGTAAAAGTAACCACAAAAATTCATAAATCAACACCCACAAAAATTCATAACTCGGCCGATAAAACTTCGTAAAGTAAATCACAAAATTTTTAAGGTGTGTATTGTACACCCAAAAACAAAACAAATGGACCACCAAAAAAACAACAATTTTTTTTTAAAAGGAACCACAAAAATTCGTTAGACGAGCCACAAACGGGATGCGTATAAGAGACTTTCCCTTTTTGAAAAACAAGGTATACGTATTGTTTAGTAACGAAGGAGGGGTTTATTAAGTTAGGGAGTCAAAAGTTGAAGACCGTAATTTTTTCTTTTGGGTGGAAAGTGAAAGGGAAAGCAATATATTAGTGGTAGCTTAATACAAGGACTCAACTGAAAGGTGAAAAACTCTTATGAAAAAAGTGAATTGGAACTTGGAACCTGCCACTGAAAACTCTCTCTCTCTCTCTCTCTCTCTCTCTCTCTCTCTCTCATATTCATGGAGGTCATGTCATGATGGTGTCAAGGTGAGAATGATAACCACTTGAAGATGTTGGAGAAAACATCTCCTCCACGCCCCAGGAACAGGGGTATTCGCATATTAATGGTAGTAGCATTTGTTTTACAGACTTGGCCCATTAACCATTTGTGGAGACAATTAATTAAATGGGGAAAAACCCCAAAATGGCCATAGTCTCGGTGGTTAGTGGGTTTGTTAATTACAAATTGTTCAGGTTTGATTCTTGTGATTAACCGTAAAAGAAAAAACCCTTGTAAATTCCTTAGTCTTGACGTGAATGACCTGCTTTGATAGGGCCGGAGAGAGAATTAATTGAGTTCCGCGTAAATTGGCTCGCACCGGTCTAGGTTGCCTTTTTCTTGTGGAGGTCCCCTCTAGTATCTCCCATCCGCCACTTCCACATTTAAATCCGGCAGGGAAGATATCATCCCAAAAGTTCCAATTTAAAAATTTTATTTTGTGGGGTATTTCACAGATTGTTAGAGTGCAATTAGTAATGGAATGATCGTATTCAAATAGTGATAGTTATGCCAGTGACGTGTACAAGTACGTATAAGTATTTTGTACGGTAGAGTTTTTCCGGTATCAAGCGAGTAATTATAACTATTTTGTATGGTCGAGTTTTTCCGGTAGTTTATTAGTCTTCACTCTCAAAAACTAGTAAGCCTTGTTCTCGAAAGCCAAAATCGCTATACGTATGACAGTGAGAGCTTCTCCAATTATGGTAAATGTTGATATAAGAATGCCATCGAGTATCAACATATTTTGACATGCTAGACTATCAATTGAAGATTAGTGTAATGTATATAGAAATTTGGATGCAAACTCAATTAAGTATAGAACTGCAACTGTCTGATATACGTGAATCTCACATGATGTATGTTGTGTTCATGCACATCGAATGGTTGCAGACACAATATCTATGTCCAAAACATATTCCGGCTACCAGAGTGTTATAATATGGCAACCTTGCTTCGTTGATGAAGGTCTTTTTCCCCCACAAAAACTGCTTACTCATAACAATGCCATTTGTGAAACCCATCATGAGAAGTGTGACAAATTCAGCATGGCCAAATCCTTTGTCATATTTTTGTACAAAATTTGGTACTTTTATTATATGGCAAATTCTTTTACTTTTTCCAATAAAAGCGCTGTGTAAAGAAAAAGAACACACTGTAGACAAATCCTACCGTCCATTTATCCGCCATTAGAGAGGAGTTTTTAAGTGAAGCTGCCATAGTTTGAAATAGCAAAGCACCATGGTAGCCCATTTCCGGTAATGGAAATCCAAGTGTTCAATTGATTAGAAAGTGGGTGGTTTAGTTTAAGGCCAGTAGGGTCAAAACTGGCCTTTAAGATTAGTTTAAGCTCTCTCTCTCTCTCTCTCTCTCTCTCTCTCTCTCTCTCTCTCTCTCTCTCATTCATGCGCAACTTTTCACCATATAAGAATACACCTACTTTTCCTGCTTTGAGACCACCGAGGAGGAGGCCACGCCCCACCACTGCCTTCCATATTTTTATACAGCAAAAGGCCTCACATGCCCTTTGCCCATATCCTAACCTCTCTCCTTTTACAGACCAGAAACAACCACCACCACCACAACCACCACCTATAACATTTCATTAATTCAAACCTTCTTTTGTTTGGTTCTACGGTAAGAGCATCCGACGTCAGTTTACGCCAAGACTTGGGTAATTCCTTTACGGTTTAATCAAAGATAGGTAATTAAACGCCGGGTCACAGGATATTCATGAAATTTAAATTTCTTTGCAACATAAACCCAAGAATCGAATCCTTGTCCATTTTATTAGGAGCAAACATGCTAACCAACTGGACGACTGATCCTCTTCCCGGTCTAATCAAAGTTGGCCATCCAGGCCGGGACAAGGACAAAAATCGTACCTTGATCAATTTTGTGAGGAACAAACAAACCCATTAACCAACCGCACTAATTCTCGGGATTACTAATTCAAACCTTATTCTGTTTGTATGAATATTTTACATAAAGAGGCTCCGACGAGGTATAAAACAAAGCCTGCAGACGCATGGGAATGATATACCCACGGCGTGATGAGGAGGGAGGGAAAAAAGGCAGAGTCTCTAATCTACAAAATTCAAGGCTACCCAAAAGGGCCATTTTGCAAGCTTCCACCAAAAAAAATGACAAATACATTTGTTCTCTTTCCCCTCTGCCTTTCTCTAATATCTTTCTAATTTGAGCTTAACCCTTGTGCCTGTCCTTTGCATATACTATGAGCTTTCACCCATATAAAGTTGCTTAAAAGACCCAACGCTTAGCTAACTGCTTTATTTGAAGAATTGAGTCAATGATTCTAACATATCATTGCAATGGAATTTTTATTTTTATTTTTATTTATATTTTTTTTATTGGTAGTGGCACCCAATCGGCTGAGCAATTATTCAACACTTCGTCCGTAGGATTGCAAACGAGCTGGGCCGAGCTTTTTAGTGTTCAAGATTGGTTCATTAACTAAACAAGTGGCAAGCCTAAAACTCGAACTCAATTGTAAATGAGCTGAGCTTAACTAGCTGAGACCAGTTCAATTACTAAACGAGCCAAACCTATACAAATGATTTGAGTTTCAGAGTATTGAGCTCGGCTCTACACGAGCTTAAAACTCAAGCTTGAGCCTTAACGAGCCGAGCTGAGCTGCTCGCCCCAGTAGCTCGGTTCATTTGCAGCCTTACTTCTAGAGTACCATGTGATCCTAACAAATCACTTATCGAGAGATTTTGTGGATGAAACATCAATAAATATTTTTTAGGTTTTTGAGAGACAATTAATGAATGGTGTGGTTATTGACTGAAAATATCACGTAAGCGATTCGATGCGATATGATAGAGTACCCAGTAATTTGTTAATTAGAAATGCCACTAGCACCAACTAGTTTACAAACTTACCAACTAGTATACAAACTATTTGACTAAATGTGCATATGACACTCTTTTACTGGATGAGTATCTCAAAGCATTCAATAATGCATTGATATTATGGTGTCATTGTGTGCTTCAGTGTAATACTCTCTTTGTCCTTTTTTAAATGATCTCTATCGGAATACGTGCAATTTCAAACTTCTAAAAACATATTTCTTTGTATAATTTTTTTATACCGAATTAAAATGCTCATTGAGTACTTTAATTTGGTGCAAAGAAAATTTAAAAACATGCTACGGAAGTGCATTTTTTAACGGCTACAAAAGTACATGTTTCCCAAATTCCCAAGGTATCATTTAAAAAGGGACGGAGGGAGTAGTAGTTTGTACAACAATGCTATGGAAACAACATCCAAAGACAATATCCGGTGGCACATCACTTGGGGGTAGGACCCACGGATCTACCCCACATATGGTTCTCACCTATACGTGAGTGTTGTGTCCATAGCATTTTGAAAGTTTGTATACTACTTGTCCAAGTAACATTGCTCTTAGTTAATTAGTCTGATAGGCTTTACACTAGCCTAAAACTTGAGCTCGAGCCTTAACGAGCCGAGCCGAGCCAAGCTGCTCACCCGAGTATCTCAGTTCATTTGCAGCTTTACTTCTAGAATACCATGTGCTCCTAACAAATCACTTATTGACAAGTTTTGTGGATGAAACATCACTAAATATTTTTCAGGTTTTTGAGAGACAATTAGTGAATGGTGCGGCTATTAACTGAAAATATCACGTAAGCGATTTGACCCGATATCATAGAGAACCCAATAATTAATTAATTAATTAGAAATGCTACCAACACTAACTAGTATACAAACTATTTCACTAAATGTGCATACGATACTTTTTTACTGGATGAGTCTATCAAAGTATTCAATAATGCATTAATATAGCAATGTCATGTGTGCTTTAGTGTAATAGTTTGTACAAAAATGCTACGGATGCAACATCCAAAGATAACATCTGGACACGATGCTCACATGGGCCCATGGGCCAGCCCCACATATGGTTCTCACCTCTACTTGAGTGTTGTATCCGTTGCATTTTGAAAGTTTGTATACTACTACTTGGTCGAAGGAGCAGTGCTCTTAGTTAACGACAGGCTTTTCCCCAAATCAAGCCCAACGGTTCCCAACAACTCAAGGACAGAAAGAATAAGACGCCCAGATAATCCACTATTACAAAAACAACCTCTAATATGGTCCACCACTTTTGAATAAGATTAAGAGAGGCTGCAAAAGGTACTGCTGGAATTCAGTTTTCCAGGAACGATCCAAGCTTCCTAATTGGCTTTGAATTGGGGACCATTTGACCACCAGCAAATAGTTGTCATAATCTCAACGTAATTAGGGTTGTAAGAGTTCTTAGATTAATTGGTCTTTTCGCATCCACCGGCTAACACTAATGCCGACGGAACCGGTGACATTTTACAGCTAAAATTTCGAAAGGAAAAATACTTGGAAGTAGTCAACTAACTGCGAAATAATCAACAGCCACGCCTCGGTCTGCTAATACAGAAGTGGTAAAACAGTTTACGTTGTAACGCTCCCAAAATTTGGGCACGTTAATTATTATTACAAACCATAAATAAGTTTAATCCTTAAACTTCAATACAAATAATAATGTCCTCAAACACTATATAAATAATAACCGAGGTGGTTCTAGGTCGTCGTTTATCCTTGCACCAGATCATTCTCCACTCCGGCAACACTGCTTGTTCCATAGGACCGGTCTCCACGGTATTGGTCCTGTCCATCTAGATAATCTGACAAAATACGTCAGAGTCGCCCAAGCAACATCGTGGTATTATGTCAGAGTTACGCAAGTGCAACACTATGAGTAAAGCCCAGTAGTTCACTATGCCAAACTTCTAAGGGGGTGTTCTACTAACTTGGTTTTTTTGGTTTTTTAGTTTTTTGGTTTTTTTTTAATGTTTTAGTTTTTCACAAAAACTAACTTGTTTCACTGATTAGTTTTTTGATTTTTAGTTTTGCAAAAAAACTAACTTGTTCTATTAAACTAGTTTTTTTGTATGTTTAGTTTTGCAAAAAAACTAACTTTTTCCACTAACTAATTTTTTATATGTTTAGTTTTGCAAAAAAATTAAGTGTTTTTTGTTAGTGGAATGAGATAGTTTTTTTTTAGTTTAAACAAAACTGTTTAATTTTAGTGGAACGGGACCTAAGTAGCAATTCTAGAACAATATGTTCAAAAACAGTATATAAAACTTATGAGCAGTAAAACCATGCAATGCACCATGCGAGTCTATGCGAATCAAAGTAAACATGCGCAAAAAACAGTATCTCGTTTCGGTATCTCAAAACTGTGCCACGTGTCATTTTTCTCAAAACAGTGCCACATGTCATTTTTCTCAAAACAGTGCCACGTGTCATTTTTCTCAAAACAGTTCTTATTCACTTAATCTTAGCTCATTTATCAATAATTTTCCCAAAATCAATTTTTCTCAAATCAGTTCCTCTTTCAGTATTCTTTTTCAAATTTCATATATCTCTCACCACTTGAAAGTTATTAGTCCATTTAAGCCTCCTTTCAACTAACGGTACCAACCTTTCCATTCGAGGCCCCGGCCGTCTTGCATCACCGAATTTAACAGCCTGTTTGCATAGTCTGTCCACCCTGCGACTCACACGACACAGTCTCAGCCGTCTCATATCACTGAACTTAACCAGTCTGTTTATGAGGTCTGTTCACCGTGTGTTGTGAACGCTTAGCCCAAACATCCAAGTTCTCTCTGTGAATTGGAAGTGACGCTCTCGTTGCACTACCGCATCTAAACCATTCCTCCAAGTTCTTTTCGCGAACTTGAGGTGGCAACAAATCCATCTTATCTCATTTCATTTCCAAATCTCATTTTATTTCATTTCCAAATCTCATTTCATTTCATTTCCTGAAAATCTCATTTCTCATTTCAAAAATTCATTTTCATTCTCATTTCTATTTTCTCATCAACCGCTATTCAAAATTTTCAAGTCCAGTGTTGTAATGTAATGTGTACGTGCTCAATGTCTCATGCTCAAAATCATGCCATGCAATATTCCATAATTCTTCTCTCTAAAAAAATAATTATATCTCACAAATAGATTTTTCTCATAAATCTATTCATTTCTTACTCATCAATAATAATATCTTTTTTCCAAAAATAATATTTCTCACATAAATTCATAAACGTAGTACACCAACCTTCTCACTAATAATAATTCCCAAAGATTCTCAACCCTTGGAACCAAGGGCTGAGATTAAAACTTTAATACTCAACCCCTTTCTCATGTGCTCTCTCTCTCTCTCTCTCTCTCTCTAACTCATGGACTTCAACACCACCATTCAAAACCAACAACCATTCTAAATTTTGATTTCTTCCTAAAAAAAAAATCCAGATTTCTCTTCCATACAACAAAACAACATTTGATTTGTGTAATCTGTATTTCTAGGATTCAGTTCACGATCTGCACTCTAGTACTTGTCGAGCAAGCAAGGTGAGGAATTTCACGAGTTTTTATTTCCGATTGGCCATAGATGGGTTCTGATTTCTGATTGTCGATAGATGGTTCTGATTTCTGATTGTCGGTAAAAACATATTTGGTTTCACAAAGTGTTGATTCTAATCTTACACATAATAATTGTTGATTCAATTTTCAAATTTGTAGAAAAGAACCATAAAATGTTGATTTACCAAACCAAAATCGAATCCCATATACCGAGAACTGAATCAAAGTTGGTAACTTGTTTTAAACAAAAATTGAATAATTATTGGAGGGCCTCCAAAGTGATCCGAACTTGTGATTCTGAATCAGCAGCTATGGGAGGCGAAGTGCGTCGGTGTCTGTAGGAGGCGAGGTGAGGCGACGCTGGGAGACAAGATGAAGCTGCAGCGGTGGGATGCGAGATGAAGCGGCAGTGGTAGCTTGGTAAGTGAGGAAAGCAAACACGAAAGGAATACGAGAGACAGAGAGAGAGCATGTGATAAAGGGGTTGAGTTTTAAAGTTTTAATCTTAGCCCTTGGTTTCAAGGGCTGAGATAAGGTGTCAAAATAGGAGTGCAAAATGGGTGTCTCTAGAACCGCTCCTTATATATATTCTCATCAAAAATCCAATTTCCCTTCTTCTATTTCCAAACTATTTTACTGGCTATTTTATTCCTCCTAGAAGAAATAAATGATTCAACTTGCTTTCCCAAAACAACACCTCTCTTTTTCTAGAAATTTATACCCAAAAATAATTTAACTCTCTTGTCATAAATTTTCTAAAATGATTTTCTTTTTGAAAATTTAAACTCACCAAAAATATACTCCTTATAACTAGGAACTTTCTTTCTAACAAACTTGATAGAAATCATTTTTTTTTATCAAAAAAAATCAACAATTTTCCTTTCTAGGAAAAATTTAAATTACTCTTGAAAATCTTCTTTTCCTCATAACAAATAAATATATATACTGAGTAGTTAGAAAAAAATTTCTAGAAAAACTCTACTTCAAATTTATTGACATAAAACTACACATTTTCTCACAAAAATCTATGTAGAGCAATAGCAATTCTTTCTAGTAAGAAACAATTCTCTCATTAACCAAAGTTAATCCATTTATTTAAGGAAAATAATCTAATCAACAACCAATGATTAAATAAACTAATTCTAACTAGTTCTTCCAAGAAAATAATAACAAATAATGTTATTAGACCCTTGATTAGAAGCACTCATCTTCTAATCTCTTCTAATCACTTTAATCTCATAAAACCGACTTCTAATTTCATGAAAAACCATTCTAATTAGAACCAAATTAACTCTCTAAATCACTTTTCAACATGAAATCCTCTTTCTTAAACACTACGTAACATGCTTATTAGCTTATTACATGCACAAATTAACCCAATCAAGCTTTATAATCAACTTTAGAAAACTAATTAGAACATCATAATAATTTCTAGAAATAACTAACTAGAGGATTAGTTTAGTAAACTACCTTGTTTTTTGGGTGTAAACCGGAAGCCGAAAAGCTATCCTTTGGTGTGGATACTCCTTAATCCTTCTAATTTTCTTGCTAATTAACTTAGCAAGAAGGTAATTAGTGCCTAAATAAATTGGCTAAGTGGTGGTGGAAGTGGTAGTTGGTTGGGAATAAGAGAGACAAACAAATAAAGAATGTGTAAAGTGATCCAAAGAACAAAAGTGTGGGCTATTTATAGCAAAAATGAGACCTCTCTCCTCCCCCAAAACTTTTGGCACCCACTCCCTCTCTATATGGCCGAACTACACAAGTGGGGAAGAAGTAAATGTGTGCATTTACTTGCACATGGGAAGTACACCACTTGTGTTCTAGGTTCTAGGCTAGGTTTAGGTTCTACTCTCCTTACAAGTTAAGTAAATATGGGAAGTTACAAGGAAACCTACGTAGGAAATGGTAGTGGGGGAAAATATGCCTTTTGTTGTGTAGGTTTTTGCATGGTCACCTTTGTTATATGGTGTTTTTAAGGGCTTATACACACAATATGCATGTGAATGCATTAACTACCTAAGGGTAGCCTTAATGGGCTAATAGTAGGGGGAATATTCTTCCCTAAAACATGGAAGCATATTTCATGAAGACTTGGGGCCAAGGTCTAGCCTATTGAGGTATAGGTTGTGTAGCATGTGCTCTAATACATGTATTGTGTGGGTATGTGTAGATTGCTCCTAAAATAGCAAGGCTTGTTCTAACTAACTTTGGGTACAAAACCTTAGCTTAGGAAACTTCCCTCAAACATCTACTTGCTTGCTCAAGTGTACAAGCATTTACTCTTTGCATGTCTTGAGAGTCTTTGCTCACATGCATGCACTTGCCTCTCTCTCTCTCTCTCTCTCTCTCTCTCTCTCTCTCTAACTTGGTCAAATTCCAAGTTCCAAAGTATAGTGGGGAGGAAACCAAGGTGTACTGTTATAGTTGGATGGTGTAATGGCGGTGGTTGGGGTAGTTCTGGGTAATAAATACGGTCTCTAGGTGCTATGGTAGTGTAACGGGTGTGTTACTCGGTCTTGCTTGCACGCATGCATGGCTAGAATTTAAGTTATTCAAATTAAAAGGATTTATTAATAATTAAATCAGATAATATTCCAATTAATAGAAAATTAAAAAATAAATAATTAAACGAAATTTTTATTTACGAAAATTCGGGTCGTTACATATGTAATTGAAGAAATGCGGAGGTGATAGCTGGCGGCTACGGCGGCGTTTGGTCTTCTCAGTTGCTGCTACTCCAGCAGTTTATAAGATTCGTTTTGGCAGCGTCTTGGCTGCCACTCTCGGAGTTTCGGCCGCTCGTTCGGGATGCGTCGACGTGGCTGTTCATCTTCTAGGTTTGATTAGGTTTTGGAGGCCGCGGCGGCAAACATGGAGATTCGTTTGGATGGGCTGACATGGAGAATTATGATCGGGCTTTGTTTGGTTTCTTGTTTGGCTCCTTGCCAACCGTAGGGGTCCGATGTGGTTTGTTACGTCTAGTGGTTGTGAGGGTGTAATTCCCTCCTCCGGTTGCAATCTAGGCATAACCACCCTTGCTCCCTTTTAATCTTTGTATTATTTCAGAGATTAATAAAGTTCTTTGATTATCAAAAAAAAAAAAATTTGAATAAATGCTGCATCTCATACAAATTTAACTTATAGTTTTCTCGTTCGCAATGCTATACCTCAACGAAGATGAGCATTTGAAAAAGGTAAAAATTAATGTACATGCAAGTACATATAACTATATAACTTCTCAAAAGTGTAGTTTCCGTAACAAGATTTTTGAGTTACAATAATTATGATGATACAACATCTGTGGCAGTAGCTACGGGGCAGAAGTTTTGAATTGCGTAGCAGATTTTTGCGCAGTAGAAGTAGAAGAGTCCTGTTCAGTTTCTTTGCGAGACGCTTCCCAGAGTCGATGCTCAATAGCCAATTTCCTCAGCTCCAACAAACCTTGCTCAACTAGAAGATCATAAACTCACCATAAGAATACAAAGTTGCCAATTAAGCTGAAAGGAAACCTAACAGTTTAAAGATACTCGAACTCAACATGAAGGCTGCAGCCATGCTCAACTAGAAGATCATAAACTCACCATAAGAATACAAAGTTGCCAATTAAGCTGAAAGGAAACCTAACAGTTTAAAGATACTCGAACTCAACATGAAGGCTGCAGCCATGCTCAACTAGAAGATCATAAACTCACCATAAGAATACAAAGTTGCCAATTAAGCTGAAAGGAAACCTAACGGTTCAAAGATACTCAAACTCAACATGAAGGCTGCAGCCATGGTGTGTCGTATTTCTACAATCTAAAGATACTGGCATGCCATATTTCTAAAATTTCCCAAATGGCGTGTGCAGAAGCTAAATGCAATGAGAACCAATTTGCCATAGCAGTTCCAGTTCATGCACTTATCGGGTGCAGTTTTAATCATATCTCCAGTGCAGCTATACTGCTATACTAAGATTGTTGGAAGCAAACCATAGTATGATGTCAGATGGGAAGCTCATATTCGAGGGAAGGAGAGGTATGCTCCCTGAAATCTTATACTTGTTGAATGGTGTTTATATCATAGTTTACCGATTATATTCTTACAAGCTTAGGTGTTAGCCCAAATATTTTCGTAGAAATATATTATTGATTTGATGATAACAAACATATATGGTTAAAAGTGACATATAATTAAAATGGATATTTGATACTCACTTGAATTAATTGTGTATTTTGTAGGATTTGGTTGAGGTACACATATGAAGATTCTACACCAAATCATTGCTCCAATAGTCAAGATTTAAATTGAAAGGAGAAGATTAAGGACAAATCTTCCTCCATATTTTATTGGATGCAAATGCTGTCAATGGAAGCTAAACGGCTGATTCAAATAAAGGAAATGTTGGCTACATGATGGAAGTTCCTAACAGCAAGTGGGATTCAAATTTCTAAGATGCATTTGGCTTGCAAAGAAATGGAAAGTACAAGTTTGATGGCTATCAATTTATTGACTAAAGGACTAACGGCTAGTTTGGGTTTCAAGCATGTATACAATGCCAATGAAGAAAAAGAATAAGACTGATCTCCTACCTAATAGGTTTCCAACGGCTAATGTTAAAAAAGTGATGGATTTACATCAATTAAGGCCATCATTCATTGGCTATATTCCATATGAAGAGGAGCCTTGCCAACGTTCATTTTATTGGAGAATAAAAGGACCATTTGTTGAAGCAAAAGGGGTACACTGAATTGAAAAGGAAGCATCGGCAATTGAGATTAAAAGTTGGTTATTTTTTAGGGAGAAAAATCGAGCCTCATTGTTTTTATCTACTTTTGAGAATGTTTCAACTTGTGAGATTTTATTGTAAAAGGGATTGTACACCCGTGTGAGAATTTATCTTTTGTGAGTGATTTTTGTGTGAGAAAAAATTACTCTGGTAGGTGTGACTAGCACCGGAGTCAAAACTAGTTGGAGCAACTGGGGATAGATTGCTCGTTGTAAAGGTTTCTCTAGCACCCGCGAAGTTAGGAAGTGTTGCTATTGGAGATAGTACGGCAAATCCCAAGTTGGACACTTGGGGAGTGGACTAGACCGTGAAGTTGCGGACCGAACCATGATAAAACTCTGTGTTTGATTCTCTCTTCCCTTACTCCTTATTTTCTGTCATAATCATTATGTGTGTGCTTGAATTTATTTAATTTTATGTGTGTGCTTGAATTTATTTAATTTTATAATTGGGTATTGCATTTATTTTATTTTATTTTGCATTATTTTTTAGATACACAATTCACCCCCCTCTTGTGTTGCTATCTGGGCCAACATTAGGGTCCGTTTTTTTAGAGGACATAGTAAATAGGTCTTTACTTCAATAAGGACATCAACTTTTTCTTTAATGCCAAAAGGACAAATCATCTATACATTCCAAAAATGCCTCCATTAGCCAATGAAAGTGCCTAAACCCTCAAACCTAATAAAAGTGCCTAAACCTAAACCTTAGTGTACCCTATGAAAGTGCCTAAAACCCTAGGGTACCCATAAAAAATGCCTAAATCACTAAAACCCTCTAATTGAAAAGTGCACCATAAACCTAAACCCTAGGGTACCCTATGAAAGTGCCTAAACAACTAAAACCCTATAATTGGAAAGTGCACCCAAAATGTCTAAACCTTAGGGTACCCTATGAAAGTGCTTAAAACACTAGGGTACCCACAAAAGTGCCTAAATCACTAAAACCCTATAATTGGAAAGTGCACCCTAAACTTAAATTCTAGGGTACCCAATTAATTTCGTCCCACACATGAGAGAGAAAGTCCCAAATTTCAAGGATTATTCGGTCAGGAAAAGCAAATGACCACAGCAAATGTCACGGGACCAAGGTCACACATGTCGCTTTCAAGTCATGGGACCATGGTTTTAGGACCACAGCAAATGTCGCCTTCAAGTCACAGCAAATGGCCACCTGTCGCTTTCAAGGCTGAAACTTTCGGTTTCTTCCACGTGCGCTCCCATAGTATTCATTGAGGGCATTTTTGTCTAGTTTTGTCCTTGAGCCCTCAAAATTTTTCTATCAATGTATTGGAAGCATTAAAATAAGTTAAGATGGACTAAACACCATTTAAAGCCCCAAATTTGTCATTTATACCAATTTTATGTTCTTACAAACCATCCGTGTACCCTCTTTGTTTCTTTTCATGGAAACCTGCTCAAGACGGGAATGAAGGTTCACAAACACATTTTGCATCTTGTAAGGATTTTTAGAACACCTCTAAATTGATGAATGTTTGCTTTTTAGTCCGTCTGCTGAAGCCTAGGAAGCACATACATTTCTAGAAGAACTGACATGACACTCTTCCGGACACCCGTGGCGGGCACCGACATGCTTCTAAAATCAGGTGCATGTCTTCTTCAATGTGATGTTTTTAAAAATTCCTACAATTGAATCTTTACCAAAACTTCGGCGCGCTTCTTGAACCCTCCGAACATGTCCTATGTGATGAACCTCTTCGCAGTAACAATGTTCTGCATTTTTCTCCAAATATGTGGTGAAGGATTTATAAGATGAATAAATCAATTCCACATTTCACCTTCAGTTTCTCTCTCCTTTTTTTTTCTTTTTTTCTTTTCATTTTTTACTATGGCATTGCTGAAACCGCCAATCCATAACAGAATGTAAAGATGGGGATTATAGTCAAGGAACATACCATCAACAGAGTCATGAGTGGATGGTGAGTGCACACTACGGCTAATCCAGAATTGAAGTCGCTCTTTGGCAATCTCCTCTTCTATACCATGGACTTTGGCTCTTCTCCAAAAATAAGTAAGCCAAGCCTGAGACAGTTAAAAGGGATATAAACAAGATTCCCGTCCTCAGGATTTGAAAATCAGTGTAGCATAAAAATCAGTTGTGCAGAAATGATAGTACCAGAAAAGTAAAATTATGCATAAAACCTCAATTGAGGTCATCGTTTGTTGAAGAATTCTTAAATTAAATGTTCTCTACAAGAAAATTAATGCAGTTCGGGAATAGAAATAGCGCTGAAAACAAAAGATATCTCCACATGGAACACATCTCTTCTCATGAAAAGATGTAGATCGTAGAATATCCATATTGTCGAAAGGTGGCTAGAAAGTACGAAACTTTACTTTGTTCAGGTTCTCAGTTGAGATTCAATTTACTTACGTAGTTCATAGCAAGTATATATATCTTATCAGAATCCTATCAATAGTTACGGAAAAATGAAGTTTGCTTCTACCCACTAAACAACATGAGTAAATACAGAAATAAAAATACCATACATTGATGAAGCACCATAACTAGATTTTATAACCAAGTGAAACATGCACTTTGGCAAGCTACTGGACGAGTGTGAAATGTCTCAAGTTAGTGTGATAGTAAAAACAATGGTAAGTAAGATAGAAATCCCATACCTCCTTGAAAAGAACATCTTCAGACTCTTCCGCACTCAGTTCTGCAGGGAAAAAAGACTTCGAAGTTCAACTGAGGTTCAATGTGAAATTGAATGATACCTAATGCTATGTCCAGTAAAGTTTTTACATGGAATTGGAGGATGATAATGCAATGAACAAAAGTTCAAGCAAATCTCTGTATTTAAGTCTTCCCAACAACAGAATAGGATGTCACAGAATATACATTGGGCCATTCTGCAAATGGTTCCTCGGTACAAATATGTTGTCTCATGATGGCATAATATGAAAACATGATTTTTGATGGTTCAAACTAAGTAGTTTGTCTGCACGGCACATAAACAGAAATTGACTCCCATTTCGAATTTCCAGAGGAAGACCAAAAAAGTGAAGGAAAACAAAATCATGACTAAGGACAAGTTTGCAATAATGAAATTTTGCAGGAAGGTCACATCTATCTGAGGTGATTAGCGTTCTCTAAGTTTACACAACGAGAATCCCTCAATAGCGTGTTGGACATCGCAATTTACTCGCCAATAAAAGGTAGTAATACTGTTCCGGAATATTAGCGCATTGTAGCTTTTATAGAAAAATACCGTGGTAAACTACACTAAACAAACTCTAAATCATACAAAATGAACAACATACCAACAGCATCCATATACTTTGGGTCCCCAGGTGACTTGATATCTGCATAGGAAAGAAACACACAAATAAGTAAACAAAAGAACCAGTTATTTCAGTAAGTAACATGGAACCTGCGAAATTGTAATTTCCCTTCATGTAACAACAGACTTCCTGAAAGACACAAACAACTTTAACTTCAAAGATTATTCTCCATTCTTAATTAACTAACCCCAAACATAATCTAGAACATATCGGACATTCTTGAGATTGGCTGACATGCTCAATGAAATACTGGAATACCCAACATAAAAATGAGTCTGGAGTTTGGACAAGGGAAACAAAAAACTTAGAAGTTATGGGAGCTTTTTTAACCATAGGAAAAGCTATGTTTCAAAAACTCGAATTTGTCCACATCGCTTTATGGAAGAGGAAGTATTCTTGAAAAGGGTGACCCTACTCCCTGGGAAATTTTGCATGGATTAGAGGAAACACCCTTATGACGAAAAACAAAAATTTACTAGGAGGGTAGTTGATGTAGCATCGAAACATGAACAAGATGAGAATATCAGGTCATGAACAATGACAACTCTTCTACAAGTCTGTTGAATCCTAGGGTTATCAGAAATATAGGAAAACAAGAGATGCTCTCTCTAAAGAAACTTAATATTATTCCTAAACTCAATTCTCATAGCCCAGAGGCTTAGGGCATCCACAGTAGACTCTCAAAATAGCTCCTACGTGAAGCTCCTAATATTTAGCTAGCCATGTGCTCAAGTATTGCCTTCAATGGGCTCCCCATACAAACTCCTAAGGGTGGCTCCTAAGCTTAGCTCCTAGCACAATAGTTAAATTTAGGTAGCTTCTAGCAAACTTCAAGTGGAGCCAAAGTCTTTAAATTATTTTTTAATGTGAAATCTTTTAAATAGTTGCCAGGAAAAAGTTGCTCCTAATATATTTTCACAAAATTTAGAGAATGTTATTGCTAGCCCATTGATCTTCTCTGAATTTAACAAGCTCTAGGAGTGAAAAGTGGATCCCAATTATGCTTATGTGTACAACTTAAGATACAACTTAGGAGCAAATTTTAGGGAGCCCACTGTGGATGCCCTTACATCTCTATTTATAATATTAGCACCCCTAAATACTAAAAAAGGGAAGTAAAATATAAGGAAACACAATCAACCTTGATTCTTCTTGACCAAGCAACCAACAAAATATGAATACTAGATCAAAAGAAATTATGAAAATAAATACTTCAAGAAAATTCTTGCTAAACGGAAACATACTAAATGAAATAATAATTCTAAACAACTAAAAACTAAAATATGGTTTTCCTAGATTTCACCCTGCATCAATAGTTTTGCCAGTTCACCAATATTTCGCCTCGGCAATTGGGCCAACCTATTCAAAGACAGCAATTTTGGACTAGAGTTTTGACAAAAGAGCAACCTCAGTTAATAAAAACTAAGATTGTCAATTATCCAACACATTGCAACACACAAGTCTACATGGGACAACATTTAAGTGCCTCACTGAAGAGAGGACCTGTTCATGAACAAAGCTACCATTTTCAAAGAGAAACCACATAAATGCGATGGAGCTTTTCAATTTAAGCAGGTATAAGCCATCAAGCATGTCAGCAGCATGCATATGACAAACCTGAATTGGATAGTCGAGCTGCATTTGCACGCCGCTGCTGTGCCAGTGCAAGCACTATGGCATCCTCAACCTTGAAAAAGCAACCATAGAAAAAGTAAGTAGGTACCTCCATACTTCCACAGAAAAAAACACTACTCCCTCCGTCATAAATTTATTGTCCATTTTTGGCATGCGTGCCGTTTTTCAATTGCTTATATCTTTCGATATATAATATTTTTTAAATAATTTTGAAAACTTTGTTTAATAGAACTCATCAAGAACTATAAAACAAGATCCATATTAAGTATGTATAACATTCTACATTTGAAAAAAGAAATAATTTTGAGGTGTTGTGAATGGTAAAAGTGGACAAGAAATTTAGGACGGAGGGAGTATATTAAAAACAGCTACTGTTGAAGAACATGAGGCTGGTTTGAAAAATCAAAACTACTGAGAAGTGCAGAATATTTAAATAAAAAAAACTTGTACTTCGGAAGGAAACCTTCAATGACACAAGTTCCTTCAAGCCCATTTCGACACTAAGCATACTTTCTATATTCCCTTCTCCAGTTAGATCAAAGTCCTCGAAAAGTTTGCTCCTCTCGGGATTCTCATTGCCTGCTCAACATTGTAGATAAAAAGGCTTCAACGACAACTAAAGTGGTGCTATCCCTAGAAAATTTGCTACCTTTATAACATGTAATTTAAATGAAGATATAGTTGCTAACCTTTATCCCAGCATTCCTCTTTCGCTTTTTGCCCTGCCGAAAGAACAACTTCTAAAGGAAGAGGTGCCAAAGATGACCAGTACTCGTACTTTGACACTGCAATATCTGCACAAATTCCTGAAGGACAAAGGAATATTGTGATAGAATGAATCTGATTAGAGAGAATAAACTATGAAAGAAATCCCAATCAAGTGCACAACTAAAGACCAAGCAGGAATTACCAAGTGATTTATTCAGACAGCTAAAAGAACTCAGAGCTAATTGACACGAGATACGCACACAATCTAGTTAGATGGAAAGCCCAGTGTTTTTGAAACCCCTAAGATGCAAGTTCAAGGCTATTACTTCATGGGGAATTTCAAACACAAAGAAAGGTACTTCACCGAGTCCAAAATTTTGAAGCTTTTGAGGGCTTGTTTTTGAGGGAGAGACAGAAGAGGGAATGACAGCAGAAAAGATTAATCCATATGTGAATCTCAACATACAAAAGCTGTCCAACCAGCGGTAAAGGAAATAAATAACACGAGAACTTCATTCACTTTAGTCTTAACTATTTAGGTTGGATAAATTGAATAACTAAAGGTACATATAACTTTTTCCCCCCTATTTTGTTTCAGTCAGAAAAGGAAATCCAAAGTTTAATTTGAGTAACTGTAACATGTAGATTACCATGTCGTGCAGCTAAACACCAATAACGTGCGAGCCAACACCGTTTTAGAACAACTTCTTCCTGCATTGTGATATGCTGGTAAATTTAATGTTGGAAAGAATTGATAGTAGTGGGCATCAAGCAACAATGAAAGAACATACCATTTCACTTGGTGTTAAAACCATCCTCTGTGTCATTGAGCGAAGACCTTTAACTTCTGCTTCAGTTCCCTGAAGCTGGTCCACGGCAGCTGCAGCCTCAGCTTTCACTTTCTGATTCAAGCAAAAAAACACACATGTAGTAGTGGAAGATCCACTAATTTGTACAAGAAGTATACAATTCAATGAATAATATCTGTGGAAGCATTATTACCTTAAGTTCAGAACGAAGGGATGTGATTTTCTCATCTTCACCATCATTTGTTTGCTTAGCTTCTTTAAGAGCAGCCTATGATAATAAATAGATTCTTCGTTATGCTAGAAGAACATCAGGCAAATGAAATAAGACTAGCAAGTCAATCGTAAAGGCTTATGACATGTAAGCAATGAAAAGCTCCATTCTACTTGTGTTACCAGAACACCAAACCAAATATACTTAAAAATAAAAAATTTCAACTCAGATGCGATGTGGCCTATGTCAATTTAAAGACAACAAACTGAGAGGTCCATCAATAAACCTTTGTTTGAAATAAAGAAATAACTCAACCAAGCCACCCACCTCTCTTTGACGCAATGCAGCTTCCTTCCTGCAAGTGATTAACATGATAATCAAAATGGCACAGAAACTGCTACAAGAAGAACAAATAATCCAAAGATGAGTGACATAGAAGGCAATCATTTACCGGCATACCTGCTCAATAATTTTGCTTCTAAAGAAACTCCTTCTCCAAGAGCAGCAACCTGAGGAAGCAGAATCGAATTGCAAAGATTCAGCATCAAAATTAGGAAGAGCTGGTCAGTGGCAAGAATCTAGAACATGATGTGTATGTTCGGATGGAAATTTTTTTGACTTATATCTTTCATTGGCATTAAAAGAAATATCATATACTTGCTAATTCTTACGCTGAATGTATTTCTTAATACAACAAATGCTTTTTGAGTACGTCACCGTAAACAAATGTGCATTGTGGGAAATTTAACACTAAGAGCCTGTTTGTTAACTGGATTATTTAATTAGATCAACTCTTTGGCCCAACTAATGAACTAACTAATCCGGTGTTTGGTTGGCACACATGCTTGGACTATTTATCCCATGGACTATTTAATCCCCTCGCGGAAGGATTATTTATGGCCACCCTTAACCCTATCCATAATTAGTCTCCCTCTCCCAATTACTCAATTACTTGCTTACCCTTCAAAATTCATTTTCATACCCAATTTTATCCTCCCATACAAAATATTAACCAAACCGAGTATAAAAACACTCTCTCCTTGTATATTAATCCTCCCTCTTACCATATCCTCATCTTATCTGCCCTTCTTATTTTAAGCCCCCAAAACTAATCCGGCTAATAAACAGGCTCGAAATATGATTTATTTGGAGGAAAACTAGGAAAAACTCAAAAGTAACTTTAGAAAGTCAAAAGCATGACTAAATATTTAGAGGAATTTGTAGGAAATACATTTGGAACATTTCCACAGTATCATAGAAGTGAATAAGTGTTTCAAAATGTACAAATTCCAGTATAACATCCACTAGGAAGCAAATATCTAGAAGCATGCATTCTACAAAATAGAGGGAACTAAATCTTGTAAAATAATTCAAAGAAAGACATCTAGTTAGAAGGTGCCACACTATTACATTCTGCTGTGCAACGTACTATAATAAATCCATAACCTGTTTCTCAAGCTCCTTAACTCTGGCCTCTGCTTCCTCACAACCCTCTTCTGCAAGCTTAAGCTGCAATTAAAAACAGTTCGACCTAACAATAATAAGCCATGGATAACGTGTTTGGACTGGCTATATGATTGATGGCCCACGGTGTTATAGAAAAAGAAGGTAATGTTAGTTCTACTATTTTCATTATTTTTATCTTTTTTGAGAGAGAACAAAAGATAGAAAAACGAAAATTTGCACCTTTTGAAGAATATTCTCATTCTCTTCTTGTAGCATATCAAGCTGCAGAATACAAAGAAGTTAGATTCGCAAGAGAATCTTCAAGGATAGAAAACAGACCATCCTCCTCTTAATGTATATTCAGATGTAAGGTTCACGTTGACAGGGAAAAAAAATGTTGAGATTATGTTTACATGGAAAGCTATACTAACATACTTCATCATGAAGGGCAGATGCCTCCCGTTGATCTCCTGTATCTTTCAATTTCATCTGCCCCATATCGGAAGTAAATCTGCAGTAAATAAGTTTCAGTATAGTGTAAGCACGATATGCTTTCAGGAATAGGCCAACCAAGAGAGCATTCACCAGAGTACATGCAAGGGGATCTATGAACGCACATGGAATTACTTCTTTTGGTAAGCAATTAAGCAATAGCATAGAGTCTATTCAATCATATGCAGAGTTCTATCTTTGGAGGCCAGGACTATAGTTATAAAAACACGGAGACTTAACTACAAGACAATGAAATTAAAAGACAACAAGGAAGAATTTTAAAATTTTGACCTTTTATTAGTGGGAGGATCAATTGGTGGTATAGGAAGTGGAGTCTTCAGTGATGTTCTACTTGGTGGCACCGATGGCATTGTGCGGATAGGCATCGACGGCCTTCCAGCTGACGTTGACCGAACTGAAGGAGTTTCCTCTACAAAGTTCTGAGCTAACTAAGAATAACACAAGAATATCCAATTAGCCTTCTTTTAAGATTGCCACCACCACATCAAACCCAACAAATTGCACAATTATCTTGATGAATTGGAATGATTATTCCAACTAATGCTTACTTCAAAAGCTGGAAACTTCCTCACTGCAGCTTAATAACATTGGTCATTTACCACTTGAGGAAACACAATCCAAGCAATTCAACTGTATTTAATCCGTTGAATTTTTAAACGATATTTAACTGTATCTGAACTTGAGGAAGCACATTCCAACTATGAAGAACCTGCATTACTCTCTCTCTCTGTCTCTCTCTCTCTCTCTCTCTCTCTCAGCTATGAACTTGAACTTGAGGAATGACAATCCAAGCTATGAAGAAGCTGCATTACGCACAAAGGCACTCTCTCTCTCTCTACCGTAGTCAAATGATTAGTTACTTTAATGGATCCCCCCTTCTCTCGCTCTCTCTCAACCGTATACAAATGACTAGTCACTTTAACACTACATAACTGTATTTGAACTTCAGGAAGCATAATCCAAGCTATGAAGAAGCTGCATTACTCTGTATCTCTCTCTCTCTCTCTCTCTCTCTCTCTATATATATATATATATATATATATATATATATATATATATATATATACCTGTAGATCTAACTGAAAGGCAGATGGACTGAACCAGAGGTCCAAAATGAACACTAAGACCCGTAAACCTTCTCCCCACATGCCATTAAAAACTTAACACAAACTCCACAACCTAATTCAAACTCCATGTGATTGATTTCGCAAGAATCACTCCACAAAAGTTGTAACGACACAATTTTCAACTATCATGAGAGAGAACACAGCAATAGCAAATTCTACCACACAAAAAGATACAAAGTCAAAATGATGCAATAATCAGACTCAAGTGGGCTGAAATTACCCCAGGGAAAATAGATCTAGTAGACGTACTACTAGACAGAACTATAGGCTTCACTTTATTGCCTATTTGAACTTGAGGAAGCAGACTCCAAGCTACGAAGAACCTGCATTACTCTCTCTCTCTCTCAACTGTAGGGTTGATAAACGAGCCCAAACATAGTTGTTCAAGTTTGAATGAGTTTCAAGACATGTTCAAGATTAGCTTGTGTAAGAGACAGAACAAGCTTTAATTGATCCAAGCATGAGTCGATCTCGTGTAGCTTGAATTTTGAATACATCATAAGCTGAACAAGCTCAGCCGAACCAGCTGAGTAGTAGCTTGTTTGGGCTTGGTTTGAAAGATTAATGAGATTTTAAAAAAATTCAAGCTTCAAAAAGGCCCACTCCTCGTGCCTAAACCCCTCAGAACTTTGCGCCTCGGTGCGCCTCTCACCCTTAACAACTATGCTCTCAACCTATTCAAATGATTAGTTATTTTAAACCGTATTTAACTGTGAAGAAGCACAATCCTTGCTATGAAGAGCTGCGAACTCTCTCTCTCTCACCATATTCAAATGATTAGTTTTATAACCATATTTAACTGTATCTAACTTGAAGAAGCACAATCCATGCCATGAAGAAGCTTCATTACTCTCTCTATTGCTCTCAACGGCATTAAAATGATAGTTTTCTTAACCGTATTTAACTGCATTTAAACTTGAGGAACCACAATCCAAGCTATGATGAACCTGCTCTCTCTCTCTCTCTCTCTCTCTCTCTCTCTCTCTCTCTCTCTCAACTGTATTTGATTCGAGGAAGCACAATCAAGCTAGGAAGAAGCTGCATTCCTCTAGATATATGTGGATCTAACTGAAAGAGAGGTGCATTGAACTAGAATGAAAACTAAATTGAATGGCAATCCTAAATCCAAGCTCATAGTGTTTGACTTCCCCACTCCAAAAAACAGTTATCGACACAATTCTCAATCATCCCAACTAGAGAAAAAATACAGCATAGAAAAAAAACTATCCTTTTAATCAACAAATCAAAATGCAGCTAAAATCACAGACTCAAGTGGACTGAAATTACCGCAGTAGAAGCAGATCTAGCAGACGGAACCACAGGCTTAATGCTATTACTGCCGTTGTTGTTAGGCCTCGTTAAACCGAATCGAAACTCGTCAATGACGTCGTTTTCCTCATCGTCGTCGATATCGGCGGCCTGAGAAGCCATGACCTGAGCCAGTCTTTGTGCAGCAGCTTTGGCGGCGAAGTTCTGATTTCGCTTGACGTTGGAAATGCCGGTGGCGGACCGGGCGTGGTGGTGGCGCGAAGATGGCGACATCGTCGGAGAGGAGGCGGCGCCGCCGCCGGTGGTTGGATCGGAGCCCCATTTGTGGAGTGAGACTGGAGCGTCGGTTTGTCTAATTGACATTTTATAGGTGTTGATGGGAGTGGTTTAGAGAGAGAGAGGAAGTTGGGTTTATACGTCTGCGTGTGGAGTGGATCGAGTGAGATGCAATTCAGCAAAATGTCTGCGATGGAGAGAGAGAGAGAGAGAGAGTGACGGTGACGGAGTAAGAGAAAGAGAAAAAGAAGAAACCATTTGGATTACAGCGGATTACTCACCAAATCTCTCATTATTTGGGTGAGTTTTTGTTCAACAAAAAGAAAATTAATCAAAGTAGGAGTAACTTCTTTTTTTTCTTTTATTATTGTGTTCCGATGTTGTATCTGTACCATTTTCAAAACTCTTATTATGTGCTCATTCGAAATGCATGGTTACGTGGCGCTTTAAGGCCCTCAATATTTTTCCTTTGATAATTAAATGTTTTGGTCAGTTTACGTGCACCTCAACAAATATCTCAACTATTGTACCAATCATATAGACTTCACCACTCTACTCTTATGATTATATATAAGGTCCTAGAATATCATCGTAACCATGTCCTAAATTATGCCTAATGGTATAAACAAGTTAAAGCCAATAAAAATACAGATTACGAAAATAGATCATACTCCTCATGAATATCAACAAAAAAAAAAATCAAATAACGAAAACAATGAATTTAAAATCCATAAATTATAGACGGGATTTTATGAGAAACTTATTAGGGGTGGCAATGGAATGGGTAAGGGTGAGTTTTAATCTACCCCTGCCCCAACTCTAAATGTGGCAAACTCCTTTTTCGTGCCACTACCTCGACTATGTAATGAAAAACTACCTCCATACCCTACTCGGTCGGAAAACGAGTTTACTCTACCTTACAAGTCCTGCCCCGCTTTTTTTTTTTTTCCTCTCTCAATTGTCTTACATATTTGATTATGGACAACCATCATTCATAAGCACATGCATCACAAGCTATTGCCAACAAAAAAAAAATGAAAGAAATATGATTTGAAGTTTCCCTAAATCTAAAATTAAAGATTTTCTTTATATATGTTGTGCTACTTTCAAAATTAAATGTAAAATATAAGGCTTATAATGTTAATTTCATACGTATACATATATATTGGGCCAAGTCTCCTAATCTTATTCTAACCCAATCGAGACAGAGCGTGGCGGATTCGGGATGGACGGATATGATTGCCATCTCTAAAACTTATCCTCAGTGGTTGAAGTAAAGAAAAAAATAACTATTTATTCAGACAACTTCCAGATGCAGAAAATGACTATCCGCGAGGGGACCCTTTTTTTAGGTCTTACGAAAGTGATCCGAGCCGTTCATTATTCTTAAAACACTATTCCGAGGGCGCACAAAAAAATCACCGATAGGGACGGTTAAGTCTTGAACCAAATTCTCATCGTTTTCTAACCGTCCGATTGGTGATTTTTTGAAGCCCCCGAATAGTGTTTTTTAAGAACAAATGAACGGTTCGGATCATTCGCATGAAAAAAATGGGTCCCCGCTCGGGGTCTTTTCAAAAAAAAACTAATGATGATGAAAGACCTAACAAATCGATTAAAAAAAAGTTTTTTGTTAACTACCTCATTAATGTACGTGGCACTGTCAGCTTAAAGTGGAACGGAAATTACGGTTGATTTGGATAGTGACATTGATTTCGATATGGCTATGGTTATGTCCCTAATCTAATGTTCTAATCATACATTAGAACACTGTCCTCACCAACACAAGATTTTAGAGTTTTCCCAAATAAGTTTGGTGCTAAAAATCACTTTTAAAATTTGTCTTTATTCAATTTTTTGGGTTGGACTTAAAAACGAAAAACTCTAATGCTTGTTTTGGATTGGACCTTCCAATGAAGTGGATATATTCAAACCTTCTTTAGTTCATCTAACAATGGTTTTTTCCGTAGATGGGCTTGTTCGATAGGAGATGTAATTTTGTGGATTTGTAATAAAGTAAGATTGAGATTGGGATTGGTGATAAAATGGGATACGAGTGGGCTAGGAGATAAAATTTTTTTCCCCATGTTCATATTTACAGGATTAAAAGCATGGTATATTAAGATGAGTTTCTTGTTTTTAGCTAAAAATGCTAAAACTTCTTAAAGTAATTGATATATATGAAGAGAATGACCCGTCTCAAAATTTGTGTTAAGGAGTTTTAGGAAATGAAACACTCACCCTTAATTACATTTTTGTTTTGCTGATTAGGAATATGATTAAATTCATTGATTTTGGTTTTTAACCTTACATGAAAACACTATTTGATGAGAAAGAGGATATTTTGGTCAATGCCTATTAGGGATGGCAATTTCCCCAAACCCGATGCATACCCTTCCCATCCCCGGCTATTTGGAGCAGGATATTATTTGATTTTTCATCCAATAGGAGCAGGTATAATAGAACTTAAAGAATCCCCGGTTGAAAATGGAACGGGTATGATTTTGTGATACCTATTTCTGAATAGCCGTATCCGCCTCATTTCAAATGTATACATATTTTTATGAATGTATCTATATGTGCGGGCATATAGTAATATATAAATGTATATGTATGTGTGTGTATATATAAGTATGCATATAGGTATAATTTATGTATATTGTTCCAAATTAAAATTACAAAAATGATTGTGACACAAACTTTGTGCCACAACCAACCACAACCCCACTCACATGGGGTGTAGGTCCCACATGTGCCCCACTTGCGGGCCCCACACCCCATGTGAGTGAGGTTGTGATTGATTGTGGCACAAAGTTTGTGTCACTATCATTATTCTTAAAATTATGTATGGTTAAGTGTTAAAAAACGTTTAATGATGGTAGTTTTTAAAATTGTATATAATCTTAGTAGACTATTATTTTTTTGCAACTTTCTATTATATTTTGTTTTAAATGGTTATTTTTGTTAGTATAGGATGGACACATAAATTAGATCTTATCATCTCTCCTTTTTTTTTCAACTAGTTTGGATATGGATTTACCCGAATATATACGATCCCAATGGGAGGCGGTTATGGTAGATTGTCCATTATCCCTTTTGGGTATGGAGGTGAGGATAGGGAAGAACTTTCCAATTGGGGATCGGGGGTAGAATAGGGTCTCACGATCTATACCCTATCCGTTGTCATCCTTAATGTCTATATGAGGTGGGGAATTGAGATTAACAATGCCCCATTTTTTAAGGATCAATAATATTATGGTATTTTAGTCAAAGACCATTTTACCAAACCAAACAAAAGATTAGGGCCCCAAAAGGTTTGGGAATCCATTCCTCAAACCTTGTATTAAACATATATATTTTTGTACGACTTTCTCGTTTTTAGCTATTAAGTCCTAAAACTCCTAAAAGAGCTAAAACTCCTAAAATCAATTGATGCATATGAGGAGAATGACCATCTCAAAATCCATGTTTAGGAGTTTTAGGAAATGCGAAACTTACCCGAAGATTGCATGTTTGATATGATATTTGATTTTGAGGGATTTGTAATGCAATGGGATTATGACCGAGAGAATGGAATTTTTTTTGCAAATAATATGTTTTTTGTCTACAAGGTGTTGGATTTAAATCATTGACTTCCACTTTTACCCTAACATAAAATCTCATTTGATAAGAGAGAGAAAGAGAACATTTTAGTTAATGTTCACATGAAATGGGGAATAACAATTCAACAATATCACCTTCCTCTCCCTAGGGTTTTCTAGTGGCCACCAGACTCCCTCTCCCCCATCGCCCCCTTTCTCCTCCTCCCTTCCTCCTCTCCTTTCCTTTTATTACTTCCCCAATAGTTTCGGTGACTCTCCATGGTGTTCGATCTCCTCTCCTCTTCCTATGGGCGGCTTGGAACCAGATTTTTGGGCAAAAGGGGGCCCCGATCTAGGATCTCCAGATCCAGATTACCATCATTGGCGACGGCATGAAAATTCTAGAGAAGCTCCAACGACTTTCTATCCCTGTATTTTCAGTTTCCTTTTCTGTTTTTCTTTGTTTTTTTGCTTCTTCTTTTTTTCTTTCCGATTTTGTAGTTTTTTTGGTAGGTTGTATTAGGGTTTGATTTTATTGGGCTGAATGGATATCCTTTCTTTTATTAAAAAAAAAAAACAATATCACCTTCCTTCCTTTGGGATGGCCAATCCCTCCATTTTGGAAGATTATTAATTCCATGGTACCAATAATCCTAGAATATTTGCCAAACCAAACACAGGACTAGTATCAAACATGGGAGTAGGTGTAGTAGAATAGCTTACCATCGACATACCTTATTTTCAGGTTCGGCTTTGAGATATATGGGGCCTCAAACGAAAATTTTCAAACTTTACCCTCACTCTCAATATAGCACAGTTAAAAATATTAAAGAAAACAAAAAATTTCATAAACAAGTCATTATAGTCATTTAAAAGCATAGCTACTACCAATGAATTTATAAAATTGGAGGCTCCAAAAATGATTTAAAATTTACGGGTTTAAATAGGTGACTTTACGGTTATTTGTCCAAACCGGCTATGTCAATTGAGTGCCCTAGGCTTTATCCTCACATAGTGCCATATACATTTTTCCGACTAAACAACATAGTGGAATAATTTGTCTATAGAAACATAGAATTTCAGTATATTTTTTGTTAGCCTGCAAATTCAATTGAAGGAACATTTTTTACACTATATTTTTGGTTGTGTAGAAGTATTTATAGGCAAGCACTTACCTTCCAACCCATATTCTTCCGATGCGGGACAAGAGCACTTGTGTAAGGGAAGACTCTTGTTCTCAAATCCTTAGTTCTGCATCACCTATTCAAGGGAAACCAATTCAAAGAACATTATATAAATTGATAGTCCACCCCTCTACTTATTCTCAAATCCTTAGTTCCGTATCACCTATTCAAGGGAAGCCAATTCAAAGAACATTATATAAATTGATAGTCCACCCCTCTACTTATTCTCAAATAATAATGGGGCAAACCGTGACTCAATAGTTGGATTTGAATTAACTTTGAGCCTCTTGGCTCTAAAAACAGACTTCTATTCAAACCTAGGACTAAAATATTTTGGAGTGCCCCAAATTTGACATATTTAGGAGTGCCCTAGGCCCGGGCCTCATAGGCCTTGGGCTTGGGCCGGCCCTGCATACATACACGGATCCACTCAAGCAACCAAAAACTAGGAGAATATTTGCACCTTCTAATGTCTTCCATCCTAGAAAACCAGTAGGAATTTACATGAATCCAACACTATAGTTTGACGAAGGACAACCTCATCGCACCGATTTTCCAAGAAATTTCTCTTTCATTTTCGACATTGGAGATTGCTTTTGCTTCGTAACATTGGTATACCGGGCGATACGACTCTTCAAAGCCTTATTCTCATCCAATTGCCTACTAATTTGTGTCCTTAGTGATTGGATTATTTTCCTCTTCTCTTCATTTCTCCTTATCAACTCAGCCTGCTGCCTCAAGTGATCATCTATCAGTTTCGACGCCTTCAACCTCAACTCATCCCACACTGCTTCCCTCTTCGAAATACCCAAATCAATCTTCCTCCTATCGCGATCAGATCCAATGTCTTTTATCTTCATGTCCATGCCTCTGATTCTATTTCCCTCGTGAATTTCTTGTTCGGGGAAACTTGGTGGTCCGACTTTGGTGATTTCGGGAGATCTTCTGCTGGTGGTACGAGGATGCGGGACATGTTTGGGTGTTGATGGATGATCAGGTGCTATGTCAGTGGAATCGGATCGCAGGTGGTCGTACTTTACGGCTAAAGAACGGTAGGATTTGTGGAGGTCTTCAACCATTTTGATCAGTTCTGGCTTCTTTTCGTAGAACATTTCAGCTCTCTTGACAAATGAATCGCCATCTTCTTCTAAGAGGTTCAACATGATCTTGGTTTTCTTATCCAAATCTGCATATATTTTTTATCAGCAAAAAGAATTTTATAACCTTTGAAAGAGATAAAGAGATACAAAAATTAAAGGATCTCAGGCACACCGACAAACACCGCCCAAAAATCAACCCAAAGGAAGCCAAAAAGCCAAACCAAAAACCAAACCAATCCAAATCTGAATATTTATCACAAGCTTTTGGCATACATAAAAAGGCGTGATAGTAAAATTTGATGCATGTTTTGCAAAGAAAACAAACGGACCCACACAAAATGTACCGACCGTGCTCGGTGGGTCCCACACAAACGTTCTTAGAATGATTTTCCGAGTGGCCCCACCTGCAATAAGCTCAATCAAAACGTGCATAAGTGCTTAAGCAAAATTCCCCCGTTTCATTAAAAAATGGCTCAGATCGTTCGTATGGGATCCACCGAGCACGGTCTGCACATTTTATGGAGATATAGGTCGGTACCCATATAATTATCAAAAACAAAAACATCACAAAGTAAAACCACTAGAAGATTCAGGCATAGGAAAGGAGTGTAGTCATACTACATGGTCTGGCAATACCATTTGATCATGCATTTTACAAGGTCACACGAAAAATTATTTTAAAATTAATGAATGATTCAGAGCATTTATGTAGAACCCGAAAATGAACCCTATGTGCTGATCTGTGCACCCACATCTTATGGTCATACCAGTAGTTGAACTCGGTTTCAAAAGCTCAACCAGCCGAGCTCAATGCTCCTACGCTAGCATACAGGAATTTGGGGAGAAAGTGTTTGATAATCATTTAGAAATCTATAAAGTGGGTGTCACCATTAAGCCTCCATGTTAGTCAATTTTGATTTTGATTAAATATCTAATAAAAATTTTAAATAGCAGTAGTTAGTGTTGTTACTTAGCTTACAGGTTTCTACTTGCTACCTATCATTTTCTTGGCTTACCAAGATTGTTACCCCCATTTTATATTGGTGAGACTGGAAAATCACAAGTACGTCAACAATGTCTTGTCACATATCGGTTCGTTTTTAACTCCTGACAACGAGATTAGGCGCTCTTCAAATATTACTTCTTAATATTTACTACTGCTATATCTAATTTCAACTACAGTATCGTTCGATATGATCGGCTCCTTGTGTACACCATATGCTATTTATACATACAAATATTTAGTACGTATACATATGTATATTTATTGTTGAGAGAGACTGCAGAGGGCATTGGAACATCTGTAAAGCCTACTAAGGCCTAGACTTTTATGACTAACTTGTCTATAAATAAACAAGTCCTTTACATTTGTAAAACATATATATAAAGTCTCCCACTTTTCTATGTAACAATATTCTCCTAAACCTAACAAAAAATTATGAACCCCACCAAAAAAAACAAACGTATCAGATCAAATGAAAAAAAAGTCCTTTCCAAAACTAACAGAGAAAACGTGAAAGCCTTCCCTTGTCTATGATTGTACAACGCATTCGAACTGGGAACTTTGAAGATGATAGCCAGCGGCTTGAAGAATCCAACTTACCACGACGGCATTGACATTAATTTTTTGATGTAATTCAAGTTCAAAGCACAATATAAATATTGTTTGTTTTTTTTTTTTTTACCTTTATCACTTTTTATTTTATACTACGGCTTATAGTAACAAAGTTTGGGGGTTGACTTGGACAACCAAACACAGAGAGAGAGAGAGAGAGAGAGAGAGAGAGAGAGAGAGAGAGAGAGAGACCTGTTAAAGTGGACTGAAGCCATTGAGACTGATTGGGGTTATTATGGCTGTCCCACCACCATGAATAGGAAGAAGCCTGCTCACTGCACTCCTCCATCGGAGCAATATTTGATTGAATGAAATTAGGGTTTTTTTTTTCCCAATACTTATGATTTATGTCCTATATGCTTAAGAACTCCAAACAGCAAGCACCCCCTCCTTGGGAAAGGCCGCCAATCTTCTGCTGATTTTTAGGGGTTTCCCAATTCACAATTAGCATGGTATACAAAGTATTTCTATCACAGGCTTATCTTGTGCCTTTATATAATTATCTATTCTCAATATTTGTAGGAAATTGATATTCGCACTCCTAATTTTGATGCAGGGTCTCCAAATAGATTTTTTTTAATCAGAAAAAGTAGATTCAACTCTTTTTACTGCACTCATTGAATTGCCTATTTCGATATGTAATATTTCCTTGGTAGAGTCTTTATGTTATTGTCTCCATGTTCTGCACCAGGACAACCTGGGCAAGTGGTTTTCGGTCTATGATTGTAGAACTATCCTTTTGTCCATGCAAAGCCTCTTGAAAGTTTTGTTACTTTTTCTCTCAAGAGTTCTCTAACTTTTGTGATGTACTTTGTTTGTCTCACTATGACTTTTAAAATATAGATTTGCGGCCGTTATGAACATTTTGAGAGAAAAATAGTAGATAATGAGTACAAAAATATAAATATCTTGTGTTGCAGCCATTATGAAGATTTTGCAGCATCAACATTTTCAATTGCGTGCTATTTATTTTGGAGAATTCTAGCAATGTTTAGTTTTTTGTTTTTTTTAAAGTGACATGAAGCAATTTGACATAGATGCATGTTTAATGTTCGGAACCTAATGTTTATGTTGTGGATGTGTAATGTTTGGAACGTAATGTCAATGTTAATGTTCAAAACCTAATGTTTATGTTTGGTTTTGGTTCATTTTTCCGTTTGTAGTGCCTTAGTAAATGAGTAAATAATTTGTGTTGGAGTGCCTCCAATTATTTTTATATTTTAAAAATGATAGTTTTGTAACTTTATTAAATATTGAAGTGCCTGCATAAAAAAAAGGGAACTCCAAAATCAACACCCTATTTGTATCATATGTGTAAATATACTAATAAAAGAACCGAATAATTGATTGTTCAAGCTTAATTTGAAACTTAACTAGCTTTAAAATATGTTCGAGCTTGGTTTGTCTATGAGACGAACCGATCTCAAACAAGCTTTAATCGAATCAATCTTGGGTAGCTTGAACTTCATAAATATGACAAGTCAAAAGAGCCAAGCAGTATTTTGTTTGAGATTGGTTGAAAAACTTAACGAGCTTCAAAAGATATTCAAGCTTGGGTTGTTTATGTAACAAACTGATCTTAAACAGCTTTTAATGAGTAAACACAAGCTCGAGTGATGTGGTTCGTTTATCAGGCTTAGTCTTGTGTGAGAGAGAATGTAAATTACTACTAAGCTTAAGGATCCCAAATTAGTCGAGGTACACAAACTAATTTATACACCCGATTACAAAATAAAAACCCAAAACAAAACAACGATGTACTTAATAATATTCGTTGTAAACCCTCTCTGATATCGCTTAATCACAGAACCATATGGATGCAACAAAGCAGAACAAAAGTCTTCAAAGTTTCAAGAAACAAAGCTCCTAAACCAATAGACTTCAATTCGAGCTGTACTATTCAATCAAAAAATCAAGTGCACTCATCAGTGTTTAAATTGGCAATAAAATACAGCCACCATGGTACCCATTTTCTTCTACTGATTAATCCATCAACAGTAATAAATCTGTAATCTTCTTTCTGACTTCGAACTTTTGAATTTTCTCGTCTCTGGGCCATCAAGATCATCTTTTAAATTCCTCGTATTCGAAAACCAGAGACTATATTCTTTCACAATGGATCTATCGCCACATGTTAGGGTTTTGAAAAGAATGTTTACGCAAAACACACCACTTGGTCATGTATCTAAATTGATTCGTTTACGTTGATAAGCTCCAATTGCATGTTTCTTCGATTCTATCTAATGATAAAACCAGACCACGATTCTGCCACTGTCTGACAGACCAACCAAAACTGGATCCCCTCACTGCAGCAGATTTCATTTCATACCAGTCTCACCATTTACGCAAACTTGTATCCAATGCCGGAAGACTGAATGGTAATTCATTCATTGAGTATTTGCTTTGTTCAGCAGTGGAGGGTAAACGGTGTCGAAAACAATCCTTGCAAACACGTGTCGGACTTCATTAAGTGTTCCCAATGCTAAAGACTCGTAATTGATCTTACTTCCTCCTTTCGGAACAAATCCCTTTTCCTTGCCTCTTCTGACACACTGAAATACCATGCATACCTTTTCGGATAGTGCAAAAGATATAAAGACCTGAAAATCACAGTAGAGAATCAAAAATTTGCACGTCACCACATTCAAAGAAGCTCGAAGGCTTTCAAAAAGAAAAGAATTTCATGTGAAACTATTGCTGTCAAAGTAACGGATGATTAGCAGAGAGAGAGAGAGAGAGAGAGAGAGAGAGAGAGGCTTCTATCTGTTTTTTAGATTCCAAGCATAGCTTCTGGCAAGGTGCTGTTTCTCTAAGCTTTTTTGTCTTTAAGCTATAGACAAAAGTTAAGTTGTTTATGCAATTTGGGCCTCATGGTTGATGATATGTGAGGAGAATGACTTGCGTTGGAATTCTTGAAAACTAGTAAAAAAAGGCCAAAAAAGCCCAAAATCACCTTAATGTTAACAGACTGATTTGTATGTTCATTTTCAGCACCCTTCAATTCTACACTTTGAAGCACTTACAAAAATTTTGAGGTTCTGTAACTTAGTCCTCTTACAAAGAAAAATAAATTATTTCAACTGAAAAAAAGAAGAAGAATAGAACAGAACAAAACAGGAAGAAAAAAAAAATTCCAATAAACTTTTATATCTGAATAAAATTAGTTAGCTTAAAAACAGACGTTAAGTAACGAGATGGATGGTACATTAAGTAACGAGATGGATACTTACCAAATTTGAATATGGTGCCTGTGGGTATGCCATCATGGCTTGGGAAACAGAATGCTCATCTGTCATCTTGTCTAATGCAGCTATTGTTGATTCCGCGAGATCGATGACCTCACCCATCAACATAGCATCTGAATCTATACTTCCAGGTTCTAACAACTCATTAAAGCTCCCGTCATGTGGTTCGGAGATCCTCCTTGCGATTTTTACAGCTTCTGATAAGGACCCACCACAATGTACAGCAATGCTAAATGCAGCAACCACCAAAGGATCCCGTGGATGATCTGCTAGAGCTTTATGAAATGCTAAGAGACAAACCCTGCCAATATAAACTTGCGCTTAGTTTTGAAGGTCAGGTAATTCAGAGAGTCAGGAGTTGAGGTGAACAGAATTACTTTTAAAAATTCTTTTTTAGTTTTTGCATAAGCTCACTAAAACCAGGTCAAAAGATTCACTATAGCTCAGCCCCTGGAAGTACAGATGGGATGGCTTGCATACACGTTATGCTTGTATTTGCATACACCTAACGCTTGTATTTGAGCGATTGCAAGTATTTATAATAGACCGCCAGTGATAAAAGGCCAAAGCGACCAAAAAGGTTGAATCAATCACGATATGCGCTCCCAACAAAGGAACTTGATGAGAGCCCACTCCTTACGAAGATAGGAGCCTTTGTACTATCCTTATATAGAGAAACAGCGATTTATCCCTTGGTTTTATAAATTGAGATTTAACGCATATATGTAGCCCAAGTCACGATATATTGAAAAGAAAAAACATATATCGTAACACTAACCTATTTCTCACTTATGGTGGACTTGAATCATGTTTTTACTCCCTAAAATGATTTTACTTAGAAAGTGTATATTCTATGCTACATAATTTTCCTAATTTATGTACACATTCCTTTCACGCGCTTAACCTTGGGAGCTTCTATATTCGGCCACTTCAAAAAACTACTTCCGCTCCTGCTCCAGCTTCGTGCAACTAAGGTACAAGCTGAAGTGCTAAACACATGCATGATAATACTCAATATCTTTTCTAACAGGTAACAAGAAGTTTTATAGGAGAATGTGTCAAGGATACATTCTCAAAACCATCTATACCTATATACCAACCATGAGAAATTCTTGGTTACACACAGAAAATTTGATGTAGTTTTTAAACTTGTCTTTTTTCAATATTTAGATACCAAAATCTTTGCAGAATGAGGAGATTGCAAACAGCCAAGAAATTACATACCAC
Organism: Vaccinium macrocarpon; assembly: GCA_022606695.1. Taxonomy (NCBI): domain Eukaryota; kingdom Viridiplantae; phylum Streptophyta; class Magnoliopsida; order Ericales; family Ericaceae; genus Vaccinium; species Vaccinium macrocarpon. The sequence goes on from CM040170.1 coordinate 29,137,175, forward strand.
AAGCTACAATGGCATGGTCGGTCAGGTGCCAAAAGTCTATCCAGGCTAGAAAACAATGACTGCAGAAAGACAAACCAGGAACAACTGATGAAACGGTGATATGAAAGCAAAAGCACCAAATTGAGATAAGTCAATTAACATCTGCATGACCATTCAATTAACATCTGCATGACCATTGGGTAATCAATATAACTGACAAAGATCATGACGCAAGTGGACGAACACGAACGCCAGGACTAAACACAACAATATGAGACAGATATCGTACATGATTCAGGTAACACAGTTCAATACTACAAATAACAACAGAGAACAAAAAAAGCAGGTAACTGCAAATAACAAACTGGTAGTAACAAATTGTGTAGCCAATTTTAACATACAATGATCTTACCAGAAGCATATTAGATCTTGTGTCCCGCCTCCGAAAACCTTGAGAAACAAAATATGCTGCCTGTATAATGCATGCAACAGCTTACATCATTAACATGATTCACAGGAGAAATTGTTTTTGCGATAATTCAGTTATCAACAGCAAGAGAAAAACATTCATACTTGTAGGGGTAGAAGTATCTCCAGAAGTCCAAACTTCCATAATAATCTCAAAGAGGCTTCTGCAGATCCATATGCCAGCATATAATTCATTTCCATTTGTATCCTTCCCTACAGAATTTGGTGCTTGCAATAAAATTAATACAAATAAAGCAAAAAAAAGGGTCAATCTTATTTGACTTGGACTACAGGTTTGATACCTTGTCAAGCCTCAACAACGAAGAAGATAATTGTCTCATAGAACGAGCTGTTTCTTTGGAAAAATGAAACCCTAAACGAGCAGCTATTCTAATCCCACGTAAAATGCGAGCTGCACAATTTCTGATTATGAATTAGATGCCTTCTTAATATGGTTGAAGCGCACATGCCATGAAGGTAACCAGGAGAAAGAGTACTTACCACAGTCCTCCTCAAAGGAAGTACTGGCAGGTATTACAGTCCGCACCTGTGGATAAACCGTTGATAAATACACTCTCTATAGACTACGACTCTGAAACTGAAGCCTTTAAAATTACATACATACTTTAGCTTTCTTCATATCTTCTATTCCTCCCCAGTAGTCATAGACAACTTTTGCAAATGGATCAAACATCAATCTGCAAAAGCCAAAAGAGCGTGATAAGATGTAAATTCAAGTGAAATTGGCATAAAATTTATGCAGGTCATTGATAATATTCATTGGCTGTGATTTAAAAGCAAATACATATAAGTAACTATCACTGTCCCAACCTTCTCAAGGGTCAAGTAGATTACCCATTAATCGTAAAATCCCTGCGTAAACAATTTCTCCATCGAATAAAATCCCCCTCATTGCAACCACGAGGCTTTCTGAAACCATAATCCGAATTCCTTACAAACTTCCTTCCACAGGTGCTAAAACTCGACACCTGTTTCATTAAGAAGCGATGTCTAAGAGGGTAAATCGACAAACAAAGATTGAACGATATTGCACACAATGACAAACACCAGCTCTTGACTTAAATTCCAAAATCTGTAGCGATAAGATGATTACTGCTGGGTACTTGGGGGTAGGGTTGTAAACAAGCGAAGCTCAGTCAAGCTTTGGAGTGGTCAAGCTCGGGTCGCTAAAATCGGGGACAGCTCAGGCTCAAACCTGAGCTGCAAGTATTGGGCTCTAGCTCAACTCGAAAAATTATCGAGCGGCTCGAGCTTGGCTCACTCTAGCTCGGGAAAGACAGCTTGCCACACGAGCTGAAGGGTCAAGATGATTGATGTAGTGTTGTGCATCCGATGTGGGACTAAAGGAGGAGACTAATGCCTTCTGCTGGTGTTCCATTTGCACAAGAAAAATGATTTGTCCCACATCGGCAGGGAAAGAGTTCAAAGGGCATCCAGATCTCTATAAAGGATCCCCATTGACAAGTGGTATAGTGATTTCTTTGCTGGCTGAAGGCCTCCAAGGCTTAAAGTTCCTTGTTATGAATGCTAATATACTTAATATTGCAAATTAGTAATAAAAAAGTTATAATTAACTTAATAATATTGGCTTGCGAGCTAACTTGAGCCTAGCCTCCCCTAGCTCATGCTCGGCTCGTTTTTGAAGTGAGCTCAGAAATTCAGCTTGAGCTTGTTCATTTAAGAGCCGAGTCGAGCTTGAATGAGCTCATGTCGAGCTGAGTCACGAGTGGCTTTGTTCATTTACGAGTAAGCAATTGCACATTTATATCACCAGAAACAGACCTCAATAATTGTATCATCTACATGCACATGGCAAATGGGAAACCGCCTGCCAACAACTTCGCACCGCGAAAATGTTCTTAATACCTGCAAAATGTGGACCAGATTAAACTGATAAAATCCCAATCTATTGATTTCAGACCAAGAAAACAAAAGCTGGGAATTAATAAACTGAATTTTCACCAACAGTTTTTATCCTTATAAACCAAAGGAAACGGGGTATTCTTTTGCCCCTATTCCTAGGTTCTTTGAGCAACCAAGGAGAGTATGTGAATGATTTTTACCTTTCTTAGAGTTTGTCCAACATCGGTTAATAAACGTCTCCAAAACTAGTATATGAGCCTGGACAGCCTCTCCACTCATTGTCAATTGGTTTTGAGTTGGATGTTTTAACATGGTATCAGAGCTAGGTTTTTTGAGGCTTTTGGAAAAGACTCTATGTCGTTGATGGGTGGTTCCCCCTTTGTTTGTCGTTGATGGTTGATTGTTTTCGTATGTGTTGAATCCTTTGTTTACCTCAGTGGTCGCGCGTGCGGGGGAGTGTTAGATTTTGTTCCACATTGGTTAACAATCACCTCCAAAACTAGTATATGAGCATGGGTGGCCTCTCCACTCATTGCCAACTGGTTTTGAGTTGGATGCTTTAACAACCTATTTTCCCCAACAAAAACTACATTAAAGCTAAAGTTGTAACTTGTAAGATCAACTATCCTACTGATAGTGTGGCTGTGGGGAACAAACTGGAAGCCAAAATCGAGATATAACCAGCAGTTTAGGTATGAGTAAAATTCGATATACCAAGCGCTGGAGATATTAAATAGTAAAGAGCCCTGTCACTAGTTGACCATTTTAGTTGTTCACATGGTCCAAGCTGAAGCTAACTATGATATTCACGAAAAAAGCACAAGAATACAGGACATACCTCCTTAAGTTCGGCTGATGTTATAATGTCAAAGTCTTTAGGAATTCTCTTCAAGATAAGATCCCGGACACATCCTCCAACAAGGTAGACTTCATATCCTACCAAATGGAAGCATCACTTTCAGAAGACGGGGCAAAGAAAAATAACAGGGAAGAATGCTAGAGGAAATGCAATAGAGTAATGCATGCAATACATAATTGAACTTTTTTTGTGGATGCTCATGATAATGACAGGTTTGCAAGGCATAAGCAAAGCAGTAAACTTGACATAATAATACAGGGAAAAATGTTCCGGAGTCATTTTTGGTAATATAACAAATCAGTGAAACACGAATTGCAAGAGATACTTTAAACATTAACGTCTTTGCTTTCCTTTCAGGTGAGTTCAAACATTATCATCAAATTTGGCTAATAACACTACCTATGTACTATATACTATATAGTATACACACACACTAAGACATCGAGTTTTTCCGATATCGGCATCCCACAAGGCCCAAACACCATTATAAATTCTTAACATAGAACTAAATGACAGCTTCTTATGCTTTGTGCATGGAATTGCAGTCTTCCCTTTCTTAGTTAATTTTTCTTGCTTAAACTTACTAAATTCGGCACCCTCAATTTGAAATTACTGGTTCCACCACGGATTCCAACTAAATGACTACACCATTCCTTCCCAAACTCATTCCAACGAATCAAACACTTCCTAAAAGCTTAACGCCAAAAGAAAACTTTGGTACCTTTTTTCCTCAACCCATTCAGAACCAATCTTGTCGGCTTCCCAATCATGGATGTCTTGATTCCGAGATCTTTCGCACCCAATTTCTTCCATTCAGGTGCCTTGCTATCACTATTACCTACTTCACACCAAAAAAATCCAAAAGCTTCCACATTTTCAATAGAAAAACAACCAGTTTCCAAAACCTATTCAACATTGAAGCTAAAAAACCCAATCTTTAAGCACAAACGAATCAAACAAAATTACTCACTATTTCACACCAAAACAATTCAAAAGCTTCAACATTTGCAGTAGCACACCCTATTTTCCAAACTCTAGTCAAGATTGAAGCTAAATAATCTAATCGTTACAGCAAAGGAATCAATAAACTCGACTCACGCTTTCCGCTTGACGTTTTTAGATGTTTGATTTCTTCTCTGGAAACACCAACAGATTCAACAGGTGACACCACTGCTGCAATGGAGCTGCTATGCCGAAGCTGCACTCAGAGTACGAACTCAGTAACCTCATAATCAGGGGTAGACTTAAGGCTATCCGAGGGTGCAGAGCCCTTGCACAACTCCAAATATTCACATATATGATACTAAATTTCCCGGTTAATTTGGAAAAGTTTTATGGGATTGCCCCTGCAAGTCCCCTGGGGGAAAAAAAAAATCTTAAAAGTACTACATGTGAAAAAAAACTTTAAAATTCATTTTTCCTCGCTTTTATAAAATTACAACTACATATATATATACACACTATATAGTGTCTTCTGACCTAGCAGTATCTAATTATTATATACTTATGACTTGTCATCAATATATGAATACATTTGCTCCCACTCCAATGGACCCCGGTACTAATAAACGGTGGGATTGGTTCTCAGATTAGTTGAGATGCGTCTAACCGCACCCGAACATCTGACTTATCAGAAAATCAAACTATAGATACATGGGGTTCGGACTCAGCTAGATAAAAATCATGCGCCCGCCATTACTTAAAAAGAGTTGAAATTCCGATTGCTTACGAAAATATGAATTGAAAAGAGGATGTTTGAAAACAGAAACAAACCTTGTGAGTGCAGCTGCGAACAAGAGGGAGGCGGAAAGTGAGGTGGCTTCTGTACGCGAAAACTTGAACGGAAATCGCCATTAATCCCCAAAGATTGTTACTTTACCAGCATCCGATATCATGCAAAATGCTGTTACGACAGATTATGGAATAATTTAGGGGGAAATTTTAGGGTTTTTTTTTTGGCAGACGGGGTGTGTGAAGATCAAACGGAGCTCGAAGAAGAAGATGGAGAAATATCCTCTCAGATGGGCCGGATATTTTTTGCCCCTTGAATTAGAAGAAGGGTCTGATGACCCAATTTAATTGGGCCTAAACAATTCTGTTTTTCAGGGTAAATGACAGGCCGGTCCAGAAATCAGCGTGCTATTCCCATACGCTCCAGCCCCATTTCGGAAAAGCACCGAAAACTCCACTGCACACTACTTGTCTCTTTCTTTATGTTTCATTGCTACTTGTTTACATATAAAATTAACAAATTTAATAATTAATTGATACGTAGCAAAAAAATGACAAATATTGGCACAAGCTTGTCAATGAAATTATACTCGATTAATGAAATACAATGATGTCGTTTTTGTTTCTCAAGTTGAAAAGTAGTTATTGACAATTACGGGTCATTGCCATTATGTAAATAAATTTTGAAGCCATGACTTTGACTGCTAAGTGTATAAAGTTTACGTGTAAACTTGTAATGCAAAGTGAGTAGCAGTTAGAACACGTGGATTACATCTTAAGGAGTAGTTATTCCCTTAGAATGTGATCATTCAGATTAATTCATGCAACGGTGCAGATTTAAGGCAAAGTTTTTGGAAGAAGATTAGCAAGAATTTAAATTCAGACGTGAAAGAGGTAAGAAACTACCAATTCAAATTATAAAAGATAGAGTTCGAAGCAAGCCAAGTTCATATTCATTAAGCGGGAAGTTCAACTAACAAGTAGCGTCTATAAATAGAAGAGATTGAAGAGTAAAAAGCCCCAGACAAATCTTTAAATGATGTTTGGTTTATTCATTGGCAAGAAGTTTTAGGATTTTGAACCCAGTTCGAAGTAGTGAAGGAAGTAGATTAGGAAGTAGTTAGGATTAATTTCGGTTATTCTTGTAACAATCATTTGTTCGAAGTTTTCAATACCTTGTATTTGAAGTTGAAGGCAATTTCGAAGTAAGTTTACCTTTGATTTGTTAATCGAAGTATCTTGTTTCTTTGTTTGTTCTTTAATTTCCTAAGTAGATTGGTTTGCATTTCTTCATTTTTGAAAGAAAAATACTCTTAATTGAGGTAATTGAACCATTAAAACACAATCGCCTGATTATATTTGGTTTTTTCCAAAGTTAATTTGAGTTGGGATATTGAAACTCTCTCTGGCACGCTTGCACTCAATTATTTTGTTATAAAGAAGTAAAAGAACGACTAACATTTTTTGGCACGTCCGGTGGGACCCTTGAAAGTGTTGAATGGCTCTAAAATTTAGGAAGCAAACAGGCGATTCTCAAATTGGCCAAACGCCAGAATATGAGAATAATGTTTATCCTAGAGAGAATGAACAAGTTGAAGGACCTCAAATAGGTCAACAAACCCGTATTGTTCAAGATGCAAATGTTGGAGTTGGCCAAAATTCCTGTATGAACACTAGGAATAACAAAATAGTGCAAATTAATGACCCAAAGAATCCAGAAATTGGAGAAAGTGTGTTATCTTGCCAATTTGCCAAAATGATTGCTACATTTAAAGAATTGGCTCAAACCGAGAAACTTATGTTTCAAAAATTAGAAGAACAATCAAAATCTAGAAATGAACCTGTGCCTTCATTTGAAAAAGATAAAGGAGAGGCTAGTTATGGTAAACATAAGTCTAGGCCTGGGAAAAAGCCTATCAATGTAGATGACATACCAGAATCTTGGTATGAACCTTCAAAAATTTATGACTCTCAAATTTTCAAGCCTAAAAAAACATACAAACAAACCACTCATATCCCATTCGAACCTAGCTTTGATGGTGTAAATCGGAATAAAAGTTTTTAAAATGATGATTATGGATTTGAATGATACAATTATTCCACGGGAAATTATTTTACTAATATGGCTAGTTTAAGGAGGCCTAATGTAGAAATTGGAATTCCTAAGTATCTAGGAATACCAGAGATGGGAAGAGTGCATTCGAATCATATTTATGAACCTTGTGTAAAGCAAGAAGGAGATCACAAACAACCTCAACCTTTTAATGGCCCTCTTGATAGGTTTCCAGAAGATCACATGACAAGAAATGTGAATTGAGAACCACACATTAACGCAAATGTTCATTTAAAAGGAAATTCCACCCTTAGAGATGAATTATTAGGCCCTATGCAAGAAGTTTACAGACCTCTAAACAGGGGGGGGGGTACAAACTCAAACTTATAGAAAACCTTATCCAGAATGGAAAGACAGACAGTTCGAAGTCCCTAGGGGATTTAAAATCCCTGATTTTACACTGTTTCATGGGGATGGGAACCAATCAACCACTGAACACATAGCTAGATTCACCACTCAGTGTATGAAATTACGTAATAATGGTTTCATTAAGTTGAAATTATTTTCTAATTCTTTGACAGAAACAGCCTTCGAATGATATTCTAATTTGACACCAGAGTCAGTTCCAAATTGGCAAAGGATGGAAAAATTATTTCATGCACAGTTTTACCTAACTGAGCCTGAAGTCACTGTGGCTGATTTAGCAAGGTTAAAACAAAAACCTGATGAAAAGGCTGCTCAGTTTATTACTAGGTGCTTGACCAATTTCCTAGACCTAAATTAATGAGTTGCCCCAAGCGTAGGGCAAAGACCGGTGCAGCACAATATCCGGTAAGACCGGAGTCGAATCCACAGAGAAGGTAGAAATGCTCACTAAGTACTCGGGTCACTAGTTTAACACGGCTCTTAGGTGGCCACCCTTTATGGTTTGATTGATGGACTTAACTACACTAAGTGACGTTGACCTGGTTTAAGCTAATTTAAGAGGAAGTACAGTCTTAGGGTTCATAACACGGTGACCAGATCGAGACTGTTCTACTCCACTTGTTCTAAAAACGGGTTGATTCAGAGAGAAAAAGACACCCTAAAAGATGCGAATCCTTGTGGTCGCCGTTTACCCATGCACAGCGTTGAACGAGTTTTGATCCCTCGTTCCCCGTGTTACATGGGCTCCGACAATGCCCGGATACGTCTAACAGAAATGCTTTAGTAACCTTAAATTGCTTTTTCATTTATCAAGTTCAAAAACAGGAACAGTACAGATCCGAAACTGGCCATGGTGTGTTAATCACCCCGCGACCATACTTATGGATTACTCACTCATATTAAATTGAACGAATGACAAGATAATGAAATAATGCATGCTTCTATACTTTGAATGTGAATTAAATCGAAAATCCAGAAAACAACGCGCGGACAAACTCCCGCGAACAATGATTCAACGAAAGCAAAAACAAAAAGTTATCGAACTGTTATGCAAATTTGCAAATAAATCTTCAAAAACTCGAAGGAAAAAACTCCGGAAAGCAAAAACTTTCAAAGAAAACGGCTGCAAAAACTAGGAAATTTTTTTGTGTTAAGTTCGAACCCTAATTCGACCTAAAATCGGTCTATTTATTCCTCCCCGAAGTCAAACCACGTGGAAAGTCAACCGGCTGCCCTTAATGTCCTCGGTATCGATACAGAGGAATACCTGTATCGATACCCGTGCCTTCTGTTCCCAAGTGAACCACTCTGTATCGATACAGGACAATCCCTGTATCGATACCGAGCCCTTGAAATGCTGACTTAGCCTTGTCCGGTCATCCTGGCTTGGGTCCCACTGCTTCTCAACACGTCCGACCGCCATGCACTCACTTCACGCGCACTTCACGACCTGTTTCCCTACAAAATAACCAAACAAAACAAAGACCAAAAACACACCGCATCAAGTGGAAAATGGAATAAAGTCGCGCCTCTAACGCGCTAATTCACCCTACTTAGGCGCTTATATCTACGACATTACGCGCCAATCACTAGGTTCAAAAGGGCTAGAAATAAATGTAAACTTCAACTACCAGAAGTTGAGTTTGTCAGAATAGCACAAGATGACTTAAGTAGAGAACTTAGAAAGAAGTTCGACTCTACTGAATTTAGGGATTTGGTTGATTTAACCTACAAAGGATCTAGATATAAATCTTTGTTAGAATAAGATGTTGATAGGAATAATTCTTCATATTATACTTACTACAAGGATCCTACTTATGAAATCGATGCTACTGAAATAATTGAACATGATCCTTGTGTGTGTGAATATCTAATTTGAAAAGATTCTTCTATAGCACAAAGGAATAATAAGAAAGCAATTAGCAAAGTATATTCATTTGATGTTGCTAAAGCTGATGAAATTTTTTTATTACCTTTTGAAGAAAAAGTTTATCAAACTTCTTGAAAATGTCAAACTTTCAACTTTTGAAGAAATAAAAGGAAAGAATTATTGTAAATGGCATGCTTCTTGGACTCATTCGACTAAGAATTGTAATGTTTTCCGTGATAGGATTCAAGAGCAGATCAAGAAAGGAAGGATCATGTTTTCAGAAAAGGCTATGGGGATAGATACTGATCCATTTCCAAAGATTGAAGAAGTAACTACTAATACCAATGTGCCAACATCTTTGGCTAAAACTATTCAAGAAAGGTGGCAGAACAAACAAGTGCAGGTTAGAATGAACTCTGTGCAGTTTGGTAGAAGGAGACCAAAAGTTGTTCAACTTGAAATGGATTCTTACAGATCACTTGGTGTGTGGCTTGGTGAAGTGGCAGTGGTGGACTTGGGTCGGAACTCTGGTAGCTCTTGTTGAGGTTGGTGGCTGAGCCTCCAGATCCAGAGCTTGACGGAGTTTGAGATGGGAGAGAGAGAGAGGGTCACCGAAAGTGAGGTGAAGGTCATTCGCCGCCATTGTGGGAATTTAGTCGACATGCGATTGGGTCATGCCCGCCGATCTCGGCCGGGAGGGATGACGGCAACAGCCCGACCTAGCTCTTTGGAGTAGACAAGTTGGAGGGAGCTGTCGTTGTGGGTGAATGAGTCGCGGTTAGAGTTGGTGACGAAGACGAATTGGAAGAAGGTGAAGTTGAAAGTGCCGTTGGAGACGGAGAGCATGGGGAATTGGCGGCAGTGACACCGATCTTGAGGTCTTTGGGTTTGAAGAGGATGAAGAAGACGGCTGTGGCGACAAGGAGGAGGAAGAAGAGCAAGACTGTGGCGAGTATGCATGACGTTGCGTTGGCTCGGCCTCGTCAAGATCTGTTGTGGTTGTGTGCAAGATAGTGGGGTTCGTACATTTCTAGAGAGAGAGAGTTAAACAGTGAATTTTGGTGTGAGAGGAGAGTAAAGTTAATTGGGAAAGGGTGGAGGGAAAGAATGAAAAAAAATAGTGATTTTATTATTATTTAAAAAAATAAAAAATAAAAAATAAAAAATAAAAAATAAAAAATAAAAAATAAAAAATAAAAAATAAAAAGTGAAAAATAAAAAGTGAAAAGTGAAAACGAATAGAAATTTTGAAATTTATTTTGAAAACATTTTTCGTAATAGTGAAACGAATGTGAATTTTGAGAAGTGTTTAAAGCCATGTTTTTGAGAAATTTTCAGAATTTTTGTCCAAAATAAGCAAACGAACGGAGCCTAAGCCTTTAAGGAAAATCTTAATGGGGGTGATAAGTTCAACCCAAAGTTTAATAGAATTCGAAGAGAAGATTCTGAGAAATCTCTTCAAAGAGGGTTTACTCAATCAGAAAGGGAAACACTGGAAAGTTTGGCTGCAAGAATGGACAATGAGGCACCCAAAATAGTCCAACTTCACCAAATTCTTTGGCAAGCTATCAATCTGGCTTATTAGAGGCCATGATAGTGGAACAGGAAGAGGGTGGAGGGATGAATTCATCTCCTGTTGAAATATTCTCCCCTATGGAAACTTCTGCAGCAGAGTTTTCTGAAAAAGTGAACACAACAAAAGTTGGATCAGAGGTACCAGTACAGGAAAAAAGGACTATTCAGTTTGGAACCTTACCTGAAGCACAAATTAATATGGTAGCTCCTTCATTTGTAAACTTTGGACCAGATTGTTCACTAGTTCGAAGGGCATTACAACCAATAATGACTCCTATGGAGATCATTGATGTATCAAGTGATGATGAATATGACCTTACATATGACAATGGTTGGAATGATGGTTGGGGAGCTTTAATTTTTAAGATTCAAAAGGAAGAAGAGGAAAAAGATCTCATGATCATTACTAATGCAATGGAGGAACTAGAAGTTACATCTAAAGAAAGAGCAGTCTTTGTTCCAGAAACAAAAATAGTTTCTGAGTATCCTTTGATTGTTGATTTAAATTGTGCTGATATTTCTTATCCTTTTAATCCACCTTCAAGTGATATGAGGCACCATTTGAAGCCATTATCCATATCTGCATCATTTGATGGGATTTTGTTGAACAAAGTTTTGGTTGATAATGGTGCAGCAGTGAATATTCTGCCATCTAAAACCTTGAAGAAATTGGGGAAAGAAAATGTTTGATCGATTCTAACAAGTACATACATTGCTGGATTCACTGGTGGAAGTAAGAGTCCTAAAGGGATTGTTTCTATACGCCTTAAAGTTGGCCAGATATAAACTGATACGGCTTTCTTTGTTGTGAATACCTTTACAAGTAAGTATAATGCTCTATTTGGCAAAAATTAGATTCATGTCAAAGGTTGTATTCCATCTTCAATGCATTAGGCCTTGATGATCATAAAGTACAAAAATGGGGGTTGAAGAGGTAAAAGCAGACCCACATCCTTTCAGTACTTCAGTAAATTGTATAATCATCATTCTAAGTGAAATCACACAGCCTGCCACCCCTCCATCCAATGTATTGGAAATTGGAGAAATTGACAAAGTTAAAAGGTAAGCTCAAGCAAGCAGTTGATTATGAATCAGACAATCCACCAGATGAAACTGCTTGGATGTGACTCTAAGACAGAGTTCGAAGAAGCCAACTTATTGGCTTTAGTGAAGTTTATGGCTTTAGAAATAGAGCAAAAGCTACAAGAAACAAATGATTTGGATGAATTATAGGCTGAGAAATCTGACTAGGGGTTGAAGCCATTCGAATTCGAAAAAGCCTTTGTTGGATATGTCGATTCCCAAGATCCTTTAGAAGAAGTGGAATTGGGAGAATGAATTGTTCCAGACACTGTTCAAATCAACAAGGGACTTGATGCTGCTTCAAAGGCCAAGTTGATCCCGGTGCTTAAGGGAAACAAAAAGTGCTTTGTTTGGAGTTATAAAGAATTAACAGGTTTGAATAGAAATTTGGTTGAACATAGATTGCCTATTAAATCTAATTGCAAACCTTTCAAACAACTTCCAAGAAAGATGTCTCCTGAAACCATTTCACTGGTTAAAAAGGAAATTCAAAACCTTTTAAATGCTGGCTTTATTAGAACAACAAGATATGTAGAGTGGCAATCAAATATTGTTCCTGTTATTAAGAAAAATGGGAAGATTAGAGTTTGTATTGATTTTAGAAACATAAACATTGCAACCCCTAAAGATGAATACCCAATGCCTGTAGTAGACATGCTTGTGGATAGTTTTGCAGGCCACAAAATCATATCTATTATGGATGGACATTCAGGGTATAATCAAATTTGTATAGCTGAAGAAGAAGTTCATAAAACTGCATTTAGAGCCCCTGGCAACCTTAGGACCTTTGAATGGGTTATTCAAATGGGTCAAAATGCCTTTTAGGCTAAAAAATGCTGGTGCTACTTATAAAAGAGCTATGAACACTATTTTCCGTGAAATAATTAGGGGTTTTCTAGAATGTTACATAGATGACATTATAGTCAAATCAAAATCTTTTGATGATCATGTAGAACATTTGAAAATAGCAAAATTTCTCTCAAAATGAGGCTTTCGAACCTCATTTAGCCAATATATATATTGGTTACTGGCTCTTTACTTATGTTCCCTATAGTCAGCAAAGCCTGATCTCTTATCTTCGCAGACTTTAAAGACAGCAGGAGTGAGACAAAAGGCAATAAGACTGTTAAACATTATTATATTGGGATCACGTCGGATAAAAGGAGACAAATACCTTCTCATAGCCGATGAGCAATATTTGCTCTAACCTCTGTAGCCAGTAGGATCATCCATCTTTACCACCACTATTTCAGATGGTAAACCCCATAGAAAGGGCTTAGGAGTGGGGGGAGTTGGAGGATTCCATGGATCAATAGGCTCAAGATCTTCCATTTGAACTACCACATAAGAGCGATCCCTTCGAACCTCACCAATAATTGGTGTGACGATATTGCTAGTATCAATAAAGATTGGATTATTGAGAACTAAGTTTTCGAAGGCATTTTGGGTATTGGAAACATCAACCGTGGTTGAGTTAAGATGAAAGTCAGTTTACAATGAAGACTAGTGATTGATTTTTACCAGTAATTAACCCTTTTTATAGGCAAAGTTTTAAGTTGGAAATGATTCAAATTCTTGAAGGTGGAGAACGTGCAGATTAACTGCCCATTATCTATTAATTCCTTGTTAGAAATGTGTAAACTACTCGAGATCATTTTGAATAACGTACTCTTTTGAAGTTTATAAGAAGTCGAAGCGGCAAAAAGCATATTAACACTTATTCAAATTCTTTGAACAACAATGTTAATGGGGGGGAGGGGGGTATGTTTACATATAAAATTAACAAATCCAATAATTAATTGACACAAAGCAAAAAATGACAAATAGCGTATATAAATAGAAGTGATTGAAGAGTAAAAAACCCCGGACAAATCTTCAACAAACATCTATCAAACAAATGATGCTTGGTTTGTTCATTGGCAAGTAGCTTTAGGATTTCGAACCCAATTCGAAGTGATGTAGGAAGTAGATTAGGAAGTAGTTAAGATTAATTTTGGTTGTTCTTGTAACAATCATCTATTCAAAGTTCTCAGTACCTTGTATTTGAAGTTGAAGGCAATTTCGAAGTAAGTTTACCTTTGATTTGTTAATCGAAGTATCTTGTTTCTTTATTTGTTCTTTAATTTCCAAAATAGATTGGTTTGCATTTCTTCATTTTTGAAAGAAAAATCCTCTTAATTGAGGTAATTGAACCATTAAAACACAATTGCCTGATTATATTTGGTTTTTTCCAAAGTTAATCTGAGGGGAGAGATTGAAACTCTCTCTGGCACGCTCGCACTGGATTATTTTGTTATAAAGAAGTAAAAGAACCACTAACACTACCCAATACCCACCCAATGCACCCATCAACATTGTCTCCTCTTTTTCTTTATTTCTTTAGTTTACATTTTAAATTTTGAACCACAAATTGTATAAAAGTGCCTAAATCTAAACTCTATGGTACCCTATGAAAGTGCCTAAACCACTAAAACCCTCTAATAGGAAAGTACACCATAAACCTAAACCCTAGGGTACCCTATGAAAGTGCCTAAATCCTAAAGTACCCTATAAAAGTGTCTAAACCTAAATCCTAGGGTAACCTAAATTCTAAATGTATGGTCTAAATTTAGGATATCCTAAATTTTAGGGTATCTTATGAAAGTGCCTAAAATCCTAGGATACCTTATGAAAATGCCTAAATCACTAAAACACTATAATAAAAAAGTTCACTCTAAACCTAAATCCCCCGAAAGAGAGTGATTGACTTTAATGGTAATTAAAATGAGTGATTGACCTTAATGATAATAAATATTTGTTTTGCGACCTTAATGGTAATAAACTCTTTTTTTAGGCTTACAATATTCTTATTTTTTGTTGCCCTAGGGCCGGGGGTTTGTCCAATCCCAAGGGCTTTGGACTCACACCTGAGCCAGCCCTCTTCTCATCCAAGAGTTGGTTCTTTATGTTAAGATGTGATTTCTCAGGATCTTTTCGACTTTCTAATCCGTTCCTTTTATTTCCGAACCTCATGATCCAAATATTTTTTTGACAATCCGATCCGTCCAATGTGTTCAGAAAGTATTTTCAAGGGATATTTACATTTTTTGCGAAAATTGCTTGGATTAAGCCTTTTCCGGTATTTTTTTAAGATTTCCCACGTGGACATTTGAACACACATTCTGAACGCATTGGATGGATCGGATTTTTCAAAAATAATTTGCAACACAAAAAAATCATGTTTTTCTTATTTTCGGGAGGTGTGGACTAGAACCGTGGGCTATATATATATATATATATTACTTTTTGATCGAAAACGTATTTGTTGGATTCACCTCGACAAGTTGAAATGAAACACTCAAAGGGGTTAAAAATTTTTGATGTCGGCAACTGAAAGGAAGAATATGTACCAAATTTTTAAGGAGTCTAGACTAAAGACATCCGATAAAATTAGAAAGATACAGAGTATCGAGTAGTGGGCCTAGTGGACCATTCCATTTTATTTTCAACTTGGAAAACAGTTGCGAATTCCTATGGGCCAATAATGGGCCCTTAGACCCGTTTGAATCAAGCTATACAGGTTCAATGTCTCTAGTGATTTTCTGAAAACAGAGATTAAATTTTTTTCTTTCAACTTCATTTTTAAGAAAGGATTTTTTTTTTTTTAGCTAAGCGAAGGAAATATTTATTTTATATTAAAGCTCATCAATGGAGTTAATTATCAGACGTGCATCAGAGATAGAATTGGGTTTAAAAGAAAATAGAAGACAATAATAGAAAAATGTCAAGACCCAAAAAAAAAAAAATGGTGAAATTTTGAGTTACAAAGAGGTTAACCTGAACAGAATGATATAAATACCAAACCTTTATAGTATGGTGATACATCTTAGGCTATGTTATGAAACCCCAAAATCAATTATATATCATTTTGGGTACATATATACCTCTTCAATTAGATATATATATATATATATATATAAAGCAGAAACATAAAATAAAAAATAGAAATAAATTACAAAATCACTAGAAAAGAAGACAAAATAAGAAAAGATAAATAAAAGGATGATGGCATAATTTAACAAATGGTACAATGTGAGGGGGATGATTATGTAAACAGTAGTTAATTTAAGGACTCCTGGCATAATTTAAGACCATGACGTGATCTGAAGTAGAAGCATCTGAAAATAAGCTGACAGCTGATGCATCCGTTGGACTCCTCCATATGTGATCTCTCACGTACTGCAATGTCAAGAAAGGTAGAAGTTGTTGCCCCCTACATCTTATCTCTATCTGCGTTAACCATGTCAATAATGATCAAACACGAGTTAAGTAGTGGAGATAACATAATTTTAAGGTAGTTATAGACTATAGAGATAGAAATATTACAATGAAAGCTATCACCATCATTGTATACGATGAAATATCTAAAAAATATGCTGCTATAGAACCCCAAAACCTAGCTAGATGAGAGAGCAAATTATCACTTTAAAATGATTGTGCGGATCAATAAGACCTGTTTTGCATGAATAAACATATGCATACACTTTGGCATTAATAAACTACCAGAATATTATATGGTTACAAGAAATTAAAGACTTGCCGTACCTAAATTTGTGATTCAATATCTGATGGTTCAATACACGGCTGGCTTGGCTAATTCAAGGGATCAATTTTCGTGTCTTTCTAATTCGTGCCTAACTAAAGTTGAGGTAAAACCCTGTATTAACTGACCCAACGCAGTAATTGATAGCATCAGGGTAAAAATTAAATTCCACAGCAAAGGCTTCGATTGCTAGGTGACTACTACTTAAGTCAACCTTTCTGGTTTGACAATGTTGAAATCTAGGAGAATAATTTAGGTCTTTGTTGAGTAACTAATTGGTAAAGTTGTTCTTGACAAGATTTACAAGTAAATTACACTAAAATATCATCATCTAAAACTACTCCCTCTATCCATTTTTAAATGTGTTACTTTGTAAGTCCAACTTATTAAAGAAACATCATCATTACACCTTTCACGTCAACTTTTTTCTACACTTTACACTTTTCACATCAACTTTTATCTCTACTTTTCAAAATTATCCTCAACTTTTACTTAATTAACTCTTTACTCACTAACTTTTCAAAATGGCAAAATGATAATTATACAAACTTTTATCCATTAACTTTTCAAATCACATACTTATTTAGGGGCAATCTAAAATGGAAAGTTAAACACTTAAAAAAGGACCGAGGCGTATTAAGGATATGAAAGAAAAAGTTACCCCTTACATGAGTTGATGATTAACAATCTAATATGCTATTTAGAGCAGGTTATAGATCATGTGTTTGAATCTCACCGCTTACCTAATAATTTAATACTTGCACATTTTAATCCGCTTATCGACGAGAGTTTAGTCATGCATGAGAGAGACATAATAACAATATAAATAATAAAAGATTTTTTGCTCGGTAAAATAGAAACATAACAATATATCCATCTTTCTAACCGCTTAAGCTTTACATGATCTCCCCTAAAAATTGTTGGAGCTGTGAAATTCAGCATATCAGTCCAGGCAATTAAGCAACCCATGAAAAAATTTAATATGATTTTATCTAACTTGAGTTGCTGGAATCTTGTACAAAATAATTCACGTACGATGTACATACCTCATACCTTAATCCTTACGGAACCAAATCACTTTTATAAGTACAATTAAAAGTCAAATACGTCCTATTCACTTATAGGATATAATTAAATTCATACATTACCTTTTAATTAAAGTATTTTTTGGCTAAAAAAATACTAGTCGAAATATTGATTTATTGACTTATTCAGCTAATAAACCATACTCCCTCCGTCCCTCTTTAAGGGATTCATATAGGAATATGTGCAATTTCAAATCCCTAAAAAACATATTTCTCTATGTAACTTTTTAATATGTTTTATACCAAATTAAAGTGTTCATTGAGTACTTTAATTTGGAGCAAGTTTTTTTTAAAAATGATAAGCAAAAGTACATTTTTAAACGTCCGCAAAAATACACGTTTCTCAAGTGGATCACTTAAAAAGAGACAGAGGGAGTATTAAATTAGCATACTTCTTGCAACTATTTTCAGCCAATAAGCCCAAACTAATTGAATTATTGAACTATAATAAGCCAATAAGTCAAGATTAATTCTTTTGTCAAAACAGGCCTAAAACTCTCGATGACTTACATGCAATAAGTGATCCGAACAATTCATATCAACGAAAATCACCGTCTTTGTAATGCCTAAGCTATTGCCTTTGTAAAAGAATCTCACATCTCTATTGTTTGATGTTGGACTGCAAAGAGCTATTTGTGCAATTTCAGATCATTGATCATCTTTCAAATGCCAGGATGAATGGTTGGGATGAATGACAAATGCCATTAAACTGTAGAAAAGTTGACTCCTTGTAATTAGGGTTGCAAATGAACTGAGTTGCTCGCGAGCAGCTCATGACTCGGCTTGACTCGTTTAGTAATTGAGCCGAACTCAAGTACGAGTTTTAAGCTCATTTAATAATCGAGCTTGGTAAAGCTCAGCTTAACACGTTTATATATGCTTGACTTGTTTAACAAGACTGATTAAGTAAATTATCCTACCTCAGTTTGTTAAGGGCTCGACTCGTTTATGAACTAATCGAGCTTAAGCTTGATTTTTGATTGATTTACTAAATAAGCCAAGACAAATTCTACAAAGCTCGGCTCACTTTTTTAATACATATTGCTAACAATTAGTCACATTGAAGTCATGCTTTTGTCAGACTCTCAAGCTTACGTCTCCCTCATTCTTCTTCTAATACTGCCCTCTCTCTCTCTCTCTCTCTCTCTCTCTCTAACGTCTCCCTCATTCTTCTTCTAATACTGCTTTCTCTCTCTCTCTCTCTCTCTAACTTTTTTTTTTACTCCAACAAGAGATTCCAGTGAGAGAGAGGCAAAGGGAATACACGAAATAGGGGCGGCTGATTGGGGCTGCCGGACCATACCACGATGGAAAAACTGCCCTAATTTAATCATTATGGGACCCACTTGCCTTTGCCCGTAAGCCTAATATCAATCATAACATAGACTTTTCCTACAACTTCACTCATTGTAGTCTGAGACATACTCCAGTAACTCCATACACGTACAGACATATGCAAGTGATTATTAAGTGCTCCGAGGGCACCGTCACGTTATTTATGTGTAATACGGAACGATTTTGAAACACTATGTCGCGATGCTTCAAAATAAAAAAAATACTACTACTTTTGCTATACATGCACATTTTTTGTACTTGCTCTTTGGTATTAACCTAATTCCATACGAAAAGTTATTCTGTTTTCATAGAATAAAAAAAATTATGCATATAATTTTTGACATTTCACCCACAAATTTATAAAAATGGTTGTGACAGTGTAAAGAGCAGTATTGTGAAAAGTACGAATACAGCTGTCCGGATACAAATTCAAGCTTAATTTCATGAGACATGGAACCTTTTTTTTTTTCCCTAGATTTTACTCTAAGCCATATACATGTACATCCGTACATGCCAACATACATATTCTCTCCATCTCATTATTTTCAATTTATTGAAAAAAAGTCGTATTTTTTAATTAGAAAACAAACTTATGTGCATAAATATTTGTAAAGTTTTTCGCCCTAACATTAAAAGTAATTGAGATGGAGAGATAAATGAATGAAACTACAGACACTATAGATGCCACCTAAACAAAGATCCGGAGAAATTCATACACTACGACAACTCCAGACAACGATTTATCAATTCCTAGACCCGCGTCCAAACCTAACTCTCATAATTCTTGGGTGGGACCGTCAACCATCTGTTGTCGTCCTCAATTTTCTGATATACGTCAATTTCCAATCTTTACTCCCGCAAATTTTAGTAGTATTTTGAAGCCGATAAAAAAAATAACAATAGTAGTTTGAAATGATTACTCACGAAAGATAATTTTACCCACGCCCCTCTTTTGTGCTTGCGCATTATTCTAAGTAAGAGCATAACATTGTTGTTGTAATCATTATCCTTTGTATAATTTTAGGTAGCACTTATGAGAATGGAATGACAAAAGTTGACGGATCCAAAAAGCACGGCGTGGTATTCGCACTATTCAACCTTTTTCAATGTTTTCCCAGACCAATCTCATGCACGTCTCACTCACGATGCTTTCTCTCTCCTCCAAATATAACCCTAATACGAAAATGTCAAAATATTCCATTATTCCCATATAGTACTGAACAACCACCCCTTCTGTTTTTCGTTTTGTTTTGTTTTGTTTTTTTTTTTCATTCTTTTGACTGAGATTTTTTCTGGACCCTAAATACAGGGGCCAAAGTTTTTTTAATTCCAATATTGGGGCTATATTATTCATTATATTATGCACGCATTCCATTCAGCCATTAAAAGCAATATTTTTAAACAGTTATTGCTCATCGTGCTTTATATATATATAAAAAAAAAGTTATTAGCTTCTTTTCAATGACTTGGAATCAAGGGCTGACCTAGGGGTACTTGGCCCGTGTATTCCTCTCAATTTTCTTTTTATTTATATTACATTTTTAGATTTTTTTATAAAATTATTAAAGAGTGGTATCAACAAAGTAGGTAAAATTCGCCATCTGCGTCCGCCACGGTTTGGAATGGTTCTGTTGTAGATTTCTCCCCCATGCATTACTTTCCTCTGAAGTAAAAAATAACTTTTACGATATCCAAAATAAGATTTTTTTAAATATTTGTTCTGGTTGGTTGTGTAATACTATGATGATTGGGGGTCTATTTAATTCCATCAAAGGGCACCACACCACTAGGTTTTTGATGGACTTTTTACACCCAGAATTTAAGGGAACAGAAAGCGAACTGAGGGGCCTACATTTTTTTTTTTATAAATAACTAGATGTCCGGTCAATTTGCGTGCAATTCAATTAATTTTGGGACCGTGAAGGTATGGATCAGCCGGACATAACTCCTAATGACACCAAGAATTCGTTTATAAGGAAATTCGAACCTAAAATTTTAAGTGAGAGCAAACCCGTAAATCTTAAAACAAAACCACTTGTCAATTCCTTGGAGTTGACAAAAGGGCCTACATTGATCACATTGCTGTTGTAAAACAAACGAGAGCGTGACGAAACACGAATAGGAGCGATAAATGCATGCAGAATTTAATACTGCGGTGTGTGTGGGGGTTGAGAATGACAGGGTCCACGTGTGATTTTCATGGCCCCAGAAATGATGATTACGATGTGTTGATATGAAACTATGCGAAAAGAATCTCCTACCCATCTTCAAATCTCTATTTTAAAGCACAAAATCTTAATTTTAGAGAATCTATGCCCTTTAACTTATTTCTATTTGGAGTCTACAAAATGGAGACTCAACTCTCATCGTCCATATTTGGAGAATCTTCCACCAAGTGGAGACTCATCTCCATTTCTCCCTTTTTTAAAAAATCACTATTTTAACCTATGTATCAAGTGATAACAAATTATAATAGCAACCATATATTATTTACTTTTTGCTAAATCTTCTTTAATGATATATAACTTTTACATTATACACTCAATTTTCATAAAATTGATATTATTGAAAAGATATTAATAGTATCTTCAAAATGAACCTAATATTAAATAGGAATAAATACGCTTTGAAATTACCTTAAATGTAAATTCAAACTATTTCAACTCTCGTAATATTTTTTTTTCATTTACATCACTAGCCTCCTACCAATCTAATTTTTTTTTAATTTACTTGAATGTCAAGAAAAAGAATTCATGGAGAATGACGTGAACTCCATCCAAGAACAGAGCTCATGCATCCAACTCCTTTGGCTTCGGTCATGGTGATTATAACTATTTTAGCCAATACCAAAATGGTGGTCTTTCAGATTACTAATACTTATTTTTACAACTACCAATAATTAATTTAAACACAAAATGAGTTCTTTGATTGAAACTTGAAGTAGGAATACAAATAAAATTTTGGAGGGAAATTTAGGAGATGAAAAATAGAGAATTGGGGTTGAAGTTCTTGATTCTCCATATTTGTTTTTTGGATAAAATATATTTATTTGAGATGCTCTAATGAGTGTAAACTAGGCCAAATTTATCGAAGATGTGTTCATATCAAAATTAAAGTCAATGCACGTTATAATTCATATTAAAACCAGGAAACTTATCTCTGTTAACACGTAGGTTCATGTACATAAACACTCTTCGTAGCGGACTAAATACGTGTATATATTTTAGTCAACAGCGATGACATTTGAGGAAAAAACCTATTGGCCGCTCTTCTCACATATAATATTGTTTTACCACTAATTCACCTAAGAGTACGTAAAAGCTTAAATGATTTGAGAGAGTAGTAACTTTATATATAGGGAGATGTTTTATTGAGAACTCTCCCAAAGATCTTTTCCGTGAGGATTACTTTTTTTTTGATTTTTCAGACCAAATTTCAACGATCCAAACTGCTCAATGTGTTTAAAATATGTTTTTCATGGCCACCGCGAGGAATCACAAAAAAAAAAAACCCGAAAGGGCTTCATCCGAGCGGTTTTTCATAATAACCGTACATATATAATTTACCGAAAAATGCTCGAATGAAGCCCTTTTGAGTATTTTTTTGGATGAATCCTCGTAATGACCCTTAAAATCACGTTTTAAGCACATTGAGCGGTTCGAATCGTCGAGATTCGACCCCGATCCATGAGATTCGCAAATTACGAGTTTGAGTGAGTTCTTAGTAGAATGGGATCACACACACACACACACACACACACACATATATATATACACACACGCACATACACTAAACACAACCCTTGATGTGGAACCAGGTTCTCCTTTATATATAAGCGGGCTAAACATGTGCAAGTATTTATTTATTAAGCAGTAAGGTTCAAACACATGATCTATTACCTGTTTTGAAACCATATTAATTAGATTATTAATAACCAACTCATCTAAAAACTAAAAATATTAGAGTGAAAGAGTTACTTTACTTTCTTACTTATTT
Source organism: Vaccinium macrocarpon (assembly GCA_022606695.1). Taxonomy (NCBI): domain Eukaryota; kingdom Viridiplantae; phylum Streptophyta; class Magnoliopsida; order Ericales; family Ericaceae; genus Vaccinium; species Vaccinium macrocarpon. Next base: position 29,160,101 of record CM040170.1, read on the forward strand.
TCTTAACATTTGTTAACAGGACTCTTCTCATCAATAAACAGACTAAACAATATATACATTTTTTTTTTTATTACCATGGGAAGTTCAAATACAAAATTTATTGCCTGCTATCAACTCATCTAAAAGCTTTTAGTTGTTTACATGTCTTTATACAAGTAGTCATGTCTTATTAAACGGGCTAAACATACGTATGTACGTACTTTGATCGGGAGTGTGATGATGTTAAATAACAGAATCTATCACCCGCTAGGTCATAAAAAACCTTCAAACAACATTAAAGATTATTCTTATCAAAGTTTATGATAAATTATGTCTCACCATCACTACAAGATATGGTCAAATATGGAAGAGTAAGAAATTGTATGATACAAAAACGTAAAATGAGAAACATTCTGGGGCACCGAATATTTACATGCAGAGAAAGAGTCTGCAAATTACGCTTGAGTACTTATTTAATCTTCTGAGATTCGATTATACAAACCTAATCATTGGCTACTTGGTTGGATGCTACAAAAGTGACAGCTGTCCATAAATAGTTTGATCTTGAGCAAATCTATCTAAACCTTTCAATTATATGGCATATGGCTGACCTAAGTAATGTAACCCTTGAGTAATCATATTTTACAACGAATTCAAGGAGAATGTTGTGTCATATGGCATTCTAATATTCTCTAGCATTCTAATAATAATATTCTCTGGAGCATATATATGTGTAAGCAGTAGTGGACGTAAGATTACGAATTAAACCTGATTTGTGGGGACAATTTCTCAGTAATTTTACAAAAAAAAAATTCAAAAGTGTAATATAATTAGAAAGAAAATTAGGAGTGCAGGGGCCAAACACCCCGCTCGCACCCCCAGTCCACCCATGTGTGTAAGCACATTCCAAGTGAACTTGTGTGTGTCAAATGTTTTAAATATCGGCTGCTACGTTGTTGTTTTCCTACACCGCTATATTATACTCCTATTTTACCGGCTCTACAAAAAACTCACACCTGTATTAACTGATTCCCATTACTTTTCGTTTGTTTCTGATTTTTGGGTTGCTTTATGTTCGCTACGACAACTTCCGATGCTTTGGCGTAAACAAAAAATAAAAAAAATTCATTGGTCAATCGCGACGCCTAATTAACACTATGTCTCATTCGATACGTTCGCTACAGCTATTGTGTGTGTGAGAGAGAGATAGAAAGAGAGAGAGAGGAGAGAGAGAGATTATTGGTTGTTAGATAACAGCTTTCTTCTTGATCAAGGTTGTTAATTTAATAGTGTACTACCTTAAACTCCTTCCCTTACTTAATGGCATGAAGTGCAAGGAAACAACTATATGGATCCAAAATAATGGTATTAAGGGTTGACCTACACACTAATTATCTGTAAACTCGAATAAAAAAAACAAAGAAACAACTTGGAATGTTGTGTGTGGCATACATACTTGCTTACGTCTTATTTATTATTGTTTTCATATGATTTCTACCACTACAAACGTGTGATTGTAATAGAATGAAATTTAATTGGTTCAAAAAGTTCAACTCACATCTTGGGACCATGAGTGTGGCATGTAACATCCTGTCGTTAATTTTTAATACCGACAACTACTACGTATGATTTTTTATTTTATTTTTTCATAATAAGATATCCGGGTAAGTTTACTTGCATCTCGACTAATCTGATAAAATCAATTATATGTTCACTAGTGGTGACCCAATTTAAAGCAAGAACAAATTTCGATAATCGTTAGACCTAAATGAATTAATAGCAACTGAGACGTTTCAATTCTAAAAAGGAAACAAACTCATAAGTCTCAGGCCAACCCCTAAGGTAACTATGTTGTATGATTGTAACAATATCAAATTATATTTGTTTATAAAGTTCAACTCACAATGTGTCACGGCTGTCGAACGGGGCTTATTCAATTATCATTCACTTTTATATTGTGGGTCAATACATTAGCTTATAATTATAATTGAATTAGCTAACAAAACATCGTATGATTGTAATAGAATTGGATTATAATGAACTTAAAAATTATGGAAAGTTCAACTCACAATGCGTCACAATTTTCGGACGTGGCCCTTTATTCTAATTATAATGAACTTAAAAATTATGATTAAAGTTCGCTTATTATCACCCAAAAAGAAAATTGAGGCCTGTTTTGGATAATAATTCTCTTGAATTATTGTTTATTTAATCTGACCCAGCTTGAATTAGTGCACTCTTATATTTTTATTATTCATAGCACATATTAAATTTCTTATCATTAATTACCGGAGAGAGGGATAACTTCATAATTTATATCCCCAATGCATCCCATCAGTTGTAGCCAGTCTCTCTTCCATAAGACAATTCAACGCTTGTTGTGATGCCTTTACGCTCGTCCCTTTAGTCTCTTGTAATTTTACGTCTGATTAATAAAATCCTTTTTACCGTAAAAAAAAAAGGCGGCTGAACACATGCAATATTTTAAATGATCAGATAGGCAGTAAGGTTTATACCGATTAAAGAGATGGATTACTTTATTTATATTCTTCGAACACGATATGTTTGATTAATTTGTTCATATTTTCTCTTTCTTTACCTTAGTTTTTGGATGATTTGAGTGAATTTGAGTTGCATGTGAATGTGCATGAACACTCTAAAGACATGCAAAACTAGCTAAAGAATTGGTCTTTGTTTTTTATTTTATTTGTTGGGTGACAGGACTTGGAATTCTTTCTTTTTCTTAGAATGATTGCACTTTGAATAATTCTGTGAACTACATCATCAAATATTATTTGTGCTTTCGCCAATACGAATCTAATACAGATTTAAAATATTTGCATATATTATCATATATTCTATATAACAAATAAAATAGTTGCATCATGAAACATGCATTCCAGCATTTTCTATAAATTATTTCTAACAGCTCTTCTTTTAAAAATGGTGCATATATAATAACTAGATAATCACGCAAACGTAACAATTCAATGAAGCAAAAAAATAACAAATCGCCCTGCAATTCACGAAATAAAAATTGCTAAATTATTCGTTCAAAGGTACGACACACATGAATCGCTCTGTACTCAATAGTTGTCAAAGTTTGTGAGCCGAAAATATTATTCTTTCAAATCTATTTACCTAGTTTAAGATCTCGTGTAGGTTCCAGAAAAACACTACCAAGGAGTACTTATTTTATTTCTGGGATGAATTGACTATAACAATTCTAAAAAAAAATTGAGTACTAAGGACTTCGGCTAGTTGACTTAGTTTATCAAATTGAAAATTCTAAACCTCGTGCATTTTCCTCTCCCTATCTCTTCCTTATAATTGATGAAATTGTATACTCCATTAAAATATCTATAACGGTTTATTGATTTCGTCACAATATATCCACGTAAAACAATAGGCAAAACGAAAAATCTGCGGCACTCATTTTCTATAGTTGACTACGTAATGCGATCTCAAAATTCTAGAGATGATCCTGATCTACAAGAGAGAAAAAAGCCCAGAAAATTCCTATTTATACACCTGACCGCAAATTATTTTCTATAATCTTTAATTCTGGATGGATTATGCACTTTTGCTGAAGCATAAAAATACCACATATATATATAAAGAGCTAGATTATCTTCATGATTTCATCGCACGTAATCGCATCTTCTCGAATTCATCGAGTAAATTGCCAGTGGCCACCTCGCATTTTAGCAACCTAAGTTTGTGAGTGATCAAGTACAGAATAAATACGGTAGAAGATATATCGTTAAGTGCAATTGAGTTTGATCAGAGTGTGATTTGTTAAGATTACGTACACCAGAAAGACTAGAGATCTGAAAGAACGCTTGTTATTAGTTAGTTATGGTTAATGATTCGACTGGATAAAACTAGAGAGAGAGAGAGATCTGGAAGGTATCAACCCTAGTCACCGGCGAAAATATGTATATTGATAGCTTGACAAAGGTACATCCAGAAAGAAACAAGTTAATGATTCGATGGGATAAAACCAGAGAGAGAGATTTGGAAGGTATCAACCCTAGTGATCAGCGAAAAATATGTATATAGATAGCTTGACAAAGGTACATCCAGAAAGAAAGAAATAACCCTCACTACACAAGACATGATCATGCGGCTGTCAATGAAGAACCCAACCTTTTCTCCTTCTCTCTAGAAAATGTCCCCAACCTTTTCTTGTTTAGGGTTTCCTTCGGGGTAAAGGGGGCTGCGCCTCCTCCTCCACTCCTCTCTCTCTCTCTCTATCTCTCTCTTTTTTTTTTTTTTGGATAACTAGGTGTTCGGGCCAAATTTTGCAAACCTCGACTAAACCTAAGAAACCAATTGCAATATTGGAGAGCTTTTTCCTTTGAGGCTGGTGAATAGGTGTCTAGGCAGCATGAAAAACCTTGGTGTTTCATTAATTGCAATATTGGGGAGTGCAATGGCTTTTAGTGTTTGAGGAATTTTTGTATTTAGTTTTTTTTAGTTCAGTTGGTTTTTCGCTAACTTTTTAGGTTTTTCTTATCTCCTTTTAATGTTTTATTTCTCTGAATTAAATATTACAATTCTTTGCTAGTAATAAAAAAAAAGGTTTTCAGAGGAGAAGTAAACGAGGCTAGGGAGATTAACCTTTATTTCCTTTTTATTTTTCAGCAAAATAAATTACAGAGCTCTATGGAGATTATGGCGCGAATTTAAATTTACATAATCCCCTAATTTTTTTTTTTCATTATCCAAAAGTCCCCTGGAATTTATCAACCATTAAAGGAGTACTCTACCAACAAAATACTACTTCATACCCATACCCAGAAACCCAGGTTATACGACATGTATTCTTTCATGTCTATATCACACAGAAAGGGATTATTTACTTAGATGAGAAGACTTGGTAATGTCTAAATCCAGACTTTCCTTATAACTGTTGATTGCTGGATTGAGATAGTCCCTAACTCTCACCGGTGCATTCGTTACGGCTCCGAGACTATTACTGTTATATCTATCTACACGGGAAAATGAGATCCATCCCATTCCGAAATTTTTACCCTTATTGTGTTTTATAATTTTTTTTTTACCTGGCCAAAAAAAAAAAAAAAATTCTCATAAGTAAAACTTTCCTCTTTGCTGATGTGATTTACATGAACTTTCTAACCCATACATAGGTTACTTGTGACCCAAACTATAGATTAGTCGGCTTTTCATTTTTTCCAAGCAATGTGTTAGTAGGTTTCTTGTGGAATCTTGAATTATATACAAATGTTTCCATAGGCTCAAATTTTCAGTTCTTCTTTTGGAGTTATTAATTTATTATGTTTATAACCCTAAGATATGGATGAAAAATACTTATAAAATAATCTAGTTGGATTATTTAGCTTCTAAGAAAATTTAATGGCACGTACCAACTACCAAGTGCACGAAACCCTTTATATGACGGGTTTGGATAAGTTTTGATCAATGCATGTAGCCTTAATTGTTCAAATAGAGACTTTTTCCTGCAAGTCCAACCTATACTTCATTGGGTCGGAATAGGATGTATGAATTTATCGCTACGCCAATTCCGTCCAACTCTTTCTATTAGAAATTTTCTAAGGATAAGGAAGTGTCATTTACAACTTTGTGTCCAAACAATGTTACTTTCATGGATGTATTTGAAAGGAAGCAAACAGTAACAACGAAAGCCCACTACTCTTCCATTTGTTTTTGGGAAAAGAGGGTGGTAGGTAGTTTTCTCAATTACCTCCAATTCAATCCATCAATTTGTTTTTTATACTTAAATCTTAGATTAACGTTAATCCCATCACTAAAAAGATTATAATAACCAACTTAACATGCAACTCACCAGGTGATAATTTCCTGAAATAGACAAAACACCCGATTTTCTAACCCTAATCCCCATGAACAGTTGCTAAAAGCTAGTAAAACAAAAGTAGAAAATTGCTACCTAGAAAAATATACTTCCCACCTAAACATGATGCAGTCAGAAATGATAAAAAGTTTCACTACGACAACTTCCATTTTAGTTCTGATGTTTCTGTCATGTTTCTCTTACCAACCACGTCCATGTATACTTTCCAATTAATTTTATTCCTCTCTCACAAATGCACTTCCAATTAATTAAGTTGTTCTCTTAAAAATGGGTTCTGAAATTATATGAAACGATATAGGATCACTATATTATTTGACCGATGCGTAACCGTGTTTCGGACCTTTGATACCGTTGTTCTTCACCTATGTATGATGTATCTCCCTCTACTCCTTGATATTAGCTGATATTTAGTAGTGTCACCGATACCCCTATGTATCACGATACCAAGATTAAAACTTGACCCGTAATAGGAGGGTACTCCAATAAAATAGGACTGGAGATGAGCCGAGTCCTTAATTTAATTGTTGAATTCGTATAGTATTTCATCATATCCTTCTTTTACCTTATTTGGGTTGTCTTTTGTGCCATATATTTTGCTAAATTTATCAGTATACCAACAATGAGAGGTACTACACATAATATGCAAAAGTAAGGTAAATGCCATGCCGTGGTACCACTTAAATTAACTACTTGGATAACCATTTATGAGGAACATAAGGAATTAAACTGTACGAGTATAATATTTAATACTGGTCCCAAAAAACATACCTCTGATTCGCTATCCAGTTTCAGCTTATTAACCAGGTACTTCATTAGCAACCGAACTGTCATCCTTCCATCCCTTAACCAAAACAAAAATAAATAAATAAATAAATAAATAAAACAAACACATTGTAGACACTTTTTTAATAGCTAAGAAGAAATTTATTAATCTTTGGTAGAAAGAAAAAAGACTAAAGGGAAATCGGAGGCAAACGGCAACACAACCGAGGACAAGTGCCTGGTTGTGGTTTCTTTTCATCGATGTATTATTTGTCGAGTTTTCACAAAAAAAATTTGTTACCGATACAATAGGGAAAAAAAAAAAACAAACCACAACCAAGGACAAATATCCCGACAAAACCGGAACGTAAGCGGTAAGCCTCACACGAACAAATTAAAGCCCTCCGAAATCCAAAGAGAGAGAGAGAGGTTGGCAAGAAATGATATTAGACATCAAGAAAACCATTTTCTATAATGCCGGAAAAATGGAAATAAATTATAAAAATAAGTAGCAGGTATTACGAAACTAGCAAATCTAGGATAAAAAAAAATTACATAATGATTTAGAGAGTTTCTAGTCTTTTGACCGATAAACTATTAAATATCTTGACAGTTTTTTTGCAATTTTTTTCTTTTCTATCGGCAAAAGGAGATTTTTATAAAAGCTGATAAGGGTAGATTGATATTTAAGAAATTTTTTGAAAGGGATATTTAAGAACTTGAAATGTAAGATAACATAGAGGGGAATTATCTAGGAACTTACTTGATTCTCAAGTAGCTCTTGGGTATCTGAGGCAAAAATGGTTCTTTTGATCTGCATTGAGAAACCAAACACAAACCCACAATACACATGAAAATTAAGTCTTACGTTAAATAAATATTAGAGAACCCAAATGGGTCTAAAAGTTAAAATATTCCGAATGTGAAAAAAACAAAAAAAAAAAAAAGGAAAAAGGAAAAATGTTTTTGGTTTTTGTTTTTCTGGGCACTTACTGATTTTGTGAAACTTGAAGCACAAACCATAGCCCAGAATGAGGTCTCCGTGGAGGATCAATCACTGAATAACCGGAACTCGATCCAACACCACCTCCGCCTACGTCTACACCGCCGCTGCTGTCGTGGGATTGAAATGGTCGGCCCAAATACGACCCACCCGGCATTAAAAAAGTCGACGTTGAAGCGGTAGCAAGAAACGGCATCATCATACTTTGTGGCAAATTTTGGGGCCTATGTCCCCAGTTAGTGTTAATCCTTTGATGGTGTGGAAAACCCGAGCCACTATTTCCACCTGGATACTGCAATAAAAACGAACTCGAGACATTCGAAATCGGCGGCGGCACGTGAAACCCAACACCGGTTGCCGCCGCGGATGAGGACGACGATGTCATCATCATCACTTGCTCCAAACCACCACCACCACCACCGGGTAACAGATCGAGCTTCAACCAGCCGCTCCCAGGCCTGGCTGGTTGCGCTCGATCTAAACTCGACCCACCAATACCCAATTGGAGCCACCCTTGGTGGTCCCTCATCTCCTCAGTACCCTTATTAGAGCTAGAAGTTGTACCTTCCTCGTTGGTCGCACTCTCGGTTCTTGACTCGTCTTCGGCCATCGTCGGCCCGATAAATAAATCGGATCCTACAGTACAACACTCATGATACCCACCAGCTCCCTCTAATCTTCTGCCCATAACAACGCCACCATAGCCGCCGCCACCGCCGCAACGATTTTGATCAGATATATTATGTGGAGGAGGATTAATCATAGTCATACTGAAAATCTTGAAAAACCCAGATGCCCAAAAACCCTCAGATTGCTGCTGCCTTTGGTTGTTTCAAAAGTACCCATGGATATGAGAGAGAAAAGTAGAACAGAGTTGGGTTTTTTTCTTTTTAGATTGGGAGAAAAGCATGGTTTAGAATTGGGGGATAAGAGGTGAAGGGATGAGAGAGAGAAGAAGCCATTTGATTGGGGGAAGCTGTTTTATTGTGAAGATTTGGAGTATAGAAAAGAGGAGAAGGAGAAAGAATGGAACTTTGGAAATTTTTTTATCACTTTTTCGATTAATTCTGTTTGTTTGGACGGTTGTGGGTGTGGGGATGAAATATTTGGTTGGAGAGAGAGAGAGAGAGAGAGAGAGAGATGGATATATGGCGGTCAGTTATATAAAAAAAATCTTATGCTTGAACAGTAATATGTTTTTTGACTTTGTAAAGACGACACATATATTCCAGTTCCTCTGATTTGCCATTTTCTTTTTCTTTTTTCTTTTGAGGGCAAAAAGAAAAAAAAATTGTAAGAGGGTAAATTGCGAAATACACCGCTGAAGTTTGGAGTAATTCTCAATGTAGTCTGTGGAGACTTGACTTGTAGTACCATTCAACCCTTTGGCATTTTAGAGGCTGTTTCGACTTTCGATCCCTCCTTTTCCGGTTCTCATTTTGGCATATTGGGTTTTGATTGTTTGGTTGCAAAATAGAAAAGGCATCGGATTAAAAAAAAAAAAAAAAAGAACAGTCATTTTGGCAAACTTTGTTCTCATTTTTGGCATTTTGAAGGTAGAAGGGAAAAACATGGTGGGAAGAGTTTTTGACTTCTTATTTCATTTTGGTTAACAAAAAGACCTATTTGCTCATTATCTCCGAAATATTACTATTATTGCTGAATACATTCTTCAAATTAGGATTGTATATTAGGATTTTGTGTGTTTATTTTGTGTTCTTGAGACTTAATGCCTAGATATCGTTTAGTGTTTCAAATTAGAGATATGGATATAACCGACTCTTTGTATTCTTTCTTCATTTATAGTGAATCATCTCTCCCTCTTTGCCCGTGGAGTAACTTTTTGCTTCGTACTTAAGTGAAACCATGTAAATCTTTGTGTGTTTGATTTTTCGTTTGTTATGTTTTTCTCTTACTTCTTGGCTGCCATAACATTAACTCTCTTCAACTCTGAATCTTCCAAAACATGTTTAGACGGTCCTGATCGGTTAGGCAAGGCCCACCGATCCTTGTAGTCAGCGGGTCCCCATGTCCAACCACAACTTAACATATGGTAACTACCCTTGGTGGTTATGACAGGGCATTCGGCTATTAACTATCAAAGCCGGAGATGACTAAAGGCATGCGAAAATTACTACTGAAAGCATTGCAAGGCAAAACAGTACTGTTTCGTTACTGATACTAATATTTGTGATTTCTCGGAAAAGTCTCACTTGTCTTTATAGTTTACCCATGAGACTTGAGAGTAAACTAACTTGGTCACGTTTTCGGGCGTCAACACATACTGCAGTGTCACCTACGATTTCCTATCTTTCAAAGAGCTCAAGCTGTCAATGGAGATCAAAGTCTCCCAAGCATGAAATTCAAGGAAAAATCCTCATCATTAACGGATGCCTAAACCCACCTCCACAAAAGTTGACTAAATTTCGAAGCTAATTTACCGAAGAAATTTGTTTCATCTACCTAACATGATTCGACATGAACCATAAAACTAAATAGCCCGAATTGGGCCGGACCCAAACTATAGGCCTCGTTTTACAATTTACTGTAATTAAAGAAATTTCTTGTATGGCATGCTTCAAGTCTGAAACAAACCAAAGGTTCTTTTACCTGTGACGGGATAAAACTTTCAAAAATAATTGTGACACAAATTTTATGCCAAAACCCCACTCACGTGGGGTGTGGGTCTCACATGGGCCTCACATGCGGGCCACGCACCCCGTGTGAATGGGGTGTGGCACAAAGTTTGTATATGTATCATTATTGTAAAACTTTACCTCTTCTTGGGATATGCATACATACATACATACATACATACATGAGCTGTGCATATGTATAAATAGACACACATGTAACTAGCTTTTTTAGTCTTTTTATTTTTATTTTTAATATATATAACTCAAGTGCCTAGGGCAGCATACACATATCTTGATTAGGGGGTGTTCAGCTAAGGGTGTTTTTAGAATAAACTGATTTTTCATGATTTTTAATGTGATGTATTGTGAGAGAATGACATGTCTTGGATTTTGAAAAAAATAGTAGTTTTTTGTTAGTGGAAGACCCCATAACGGCACTCAATTCCACCACTCACTTATGGAAAGCTCACCTAAAATCGGAGCAAAACTTTGTATGGACAAGCTCTAAAGGAATTGATAGCACTTGAGAAGTTACAAATTAACACGAGACGTTAAGAGAAGACAAACTTGAACAATCCATGGGATTTAGTTTTCTTTTTTGTTTGTATGTTTGTTTTGTGCTTGTTTGTTTTGTTTGTTTGGGTCATGTTCAATCATGTTAGGCAGATGAAACCAATTTAAAAGTTATACTCCATGCATGCATTTTCCTGCTTTTGATTATTATCAGATCAAAATGGTATCTTCACATGGACAATTTGGATTACATGCATCTCGCTAGGTCCAAATGATGATTTAACAAAATCTTCATACACCACTTGGTTAGGGTACATCATTAGATAACCATTCAATCAAATCTAAACTACAATTGTGTTCCTAAATTAGCCTCATTATGTGCAAAATCAGCTAGTTCAGCTTATTGGGAGATACTGTAGTTTTTGTCTCTTTATCACCAAGCTTTTGTCCTAACACTTTTGGGAAAAAAGGATCAGTTCTATGGGTTATGCCATTAATTCGCAAGGTAATGCCAAAATCAATGGCATGGTTTACATGATGACAATACATATGTCAAACCCAAGGGTCGGCTAAGTGGTCCAAGGCCTGTGACTTACAGGTTTGTTTATTTCTAAGGTTTCAGATTAAGCACTTGTAAGGTCCTATCAATTTCTTTTAGATTAGTCAATACAAAACTTAGCTCCGGTTTTAATTAAAACCCCTGACCGCAAGTGGGTGACAGGGTTGGTGTCCCCAACGACTAATCGAAGTATGCATAAACTAGTCTAGCACCTGAGTATAAAAGAAAAACAATACCTATGTCTATCTGTAGGATAAAAAAATTGTTGATGATATTACCATTAGTATCTAAATAAATTGTAACAGATTTTGGTAATGCATGATGGTGTTCCCCTAAGCCTGCGAATTAAAACAGAGGGACGTGGCCTTGAAAGGCATTATTAACATTGTTTTCTTATTAACCATGTGCCTCCCACCCTCCCTCCAAAACTGTCCTGGATTCGAATTGTCAAATACTAGTTGAGGTTTAGATAATTATCTGACACTAACAACATTCTGTGTTCGATTTCACATAAACATATTTTTTTATCAGTACATACAAACTTCATGCCAAAGGCCAGATAATTTTGAAATGTAGCTGTCCTAGCTTTTTTTTTTTGTTACGGCATTAACTGCTCAAATTTCACCACGAAAGGGATTTGTCGGGTAGGAGCGTAACAACAAATAAAGAGCTTAGTTAATGAGTGGGTACATATGACGTTCCAGCAACAAAAAATTCTTGGGGTCACTTGGTTTGTTAGCTTAATATCTTGAGATTAATCAAGTTATGTATAAGCTGATGCGAAGAACTAAATAAAAAAAAGAATGTCCAAACTTCAAAGGGATGATATCGTTGAAATGTGGAGCAATGGCTGATTTTGGCTGCCCTACCCTCACCCTGAAAAGCTGATGCTCTTCTTTCCAGCCCATCAAACATGGTCTCTCTCTCTCTCTCTCTCTCTCTCTCTCTCTCTCTCTCATATTTTTAAGTACTCTCTTGTATGGAAAAAAAAAAAGAGAGGAACTTTTAAAGGGGTCAACCAGGCAATTTTCTAAATTGAAAAACTATAAGACTGTTAACAAAGCACAAAATCTTTTTTAAACAACAAAAAGAGATATAGATATGAACAAGACTGCTAATATATAATTTTCTTTACTTTTTTTTTTTTAGTTCTATAATCTTCTCTCTCTCTCTAAAAGATTGTTCTATAATATAATTAAACACCAAGCAAGCCCAACAAGGGAACCCGGTAGTGCATTAATGCACTGTGGGGTTACAATGTACTCTTATCTAAATGGGACTTTTTGAAATTTCATCATCTCAATCGTACATTTTATATAGAGGTTGTCAAAATGTTATTTGCCCCAAAAATTAGATAGATCCGAAATCAAAAGGCAAAATGATTCGACAATATTTGGTCGCAATAAATAAAAGGTCGGTATGATAAAAGATTGGTATGATCAGAAAACAAACTCTAAGAAAAATTTATTTTTATCATATGGTTGTCAACATCCGATTAATCACATGTTGTTAAAAAATGAAGTGCTTAATTAGTGAGCTCTACTCATGCTTTTGAATCTTCAAATGCCTCTCTACCGAAGACAATCTTCCAGTGTGTCTGGTGTACTACATGGACTCCATGTCCAAGCGAATAAGAGTCATCCAACTAAGGGGGTGTTTGGCAGCCAATTTTTAGGTTTTTTCGTATTTTCATTTTTAACTTATGGGTGTTTGGCAGCTTCCTTGTAAAACAAATTTTAGGGGAATGAGTTTTTCAATTTTAAGAGTTAGAGAGGAGTAGTGAAAAAGAGGGGTTGAGGAATTGTTAGTTTTAATTCTCATTTTTCACTTTTTCCATTTTCATTAACAAAAATACCTACAAAATTTATTTTGTACATCTCTTACAAATATTGCTCCGGTTGCAAAATGTATTCTGCACATTTCTTTCAAACACTCCTACCAAATTCAAAACTACATTCTGACCATAATCTAAAAAGCCAAAAAATTGAAATTGAAAAGCTAAAAAATGAACCTTCTAAACACCCCCTAAAAGCATTTTTAGTGCACTACCTAAAAAATGTTTGCTAAAGTGTATACCTAAGCATATATGAGACCCTATTTTGTGTACTAAGAACTTAGGTAGTTAGCTAAGGATAAATGCATTTTAATGTGGCTCCCTAAAAATGTTCATTATCTTTTAGAGCGGGACCCATTTAAGTGGTGAAGGGTGCCAAGTGGTCTCACAAAATTCTCCTCTCCTTCCCTTCTCTCTATCTCTCTTCTCTTTCTCTCTCCTTAAGTCCCTCCCCAAAGTTAGGTAGTCACTTAGGGTACCTTAGGTAGTGAGGGGTGTCACCTAAGATTTTAGAGAGTCAATTTTTGTGGACTGGAAACTATTTTTTGAGTTTTTCTTAGGTAACTAGTTAGGACATTTTAGAGAACTCTTTTAGATAGTGCACTAGAGATGCCCTAAGTTGCGATATAGTCATTAAAGGCTTTTTATTTCTCTCTGGGTCATCTCAACTAATCACGGCATTCATTAATTTCACCGCTTATTTCTAGAGAGCTCAATTAAAGTCGGAGTCGTAATGCGGTGACATGACATCACTTTTGTTTATTGCGATAGGTGACCATGCTCCGTGAACCGTGTGGCCGTGGGGTCATCAGATAATTTACCTTCTTCAATGGAAATTTTGTAGGTAATAAAAGAAAAGGACTCATTTTCCATAAATAAAAGAAGTATGTACATACGTGATGAGAGCTTCTTAAAAAGGGGGAGGCATGAGAAGAGAGGCGTGGCCATTGGTGACAGTGCATGGGCATGACATTAGCTTTTAAGGCAGCTTGGAATTAAAGCATGAAAGCTACATATGTGTATGGGAGCCTTTATGATGGAGAGATATTTCTACCCAAATGATTCTTCGTCAAGATTTTCAACTAGTGGAAAACCCACCCCACTCTCTATCATCCTTCAAGTGAAAGCAAGGCTAATAAATGAACAAGTTGAGGAGTGATATTTTTGTGACAATTCAGATGTTCAAATCTGCTTACGCATACTGTAAAAATAGTAAAATGTTGCAGCTTGCTTTATTTATTTAACGAGCTTCAAAAATATTTTCACTCTATGTATTTATGATCAGATAAACTTATGTCCAAATGGGGGTACTTAGGATGCATGGAACATACAAACAATAAAAAAAAAAAAATTGAACATTCAAATGGGGGTACTTAGGATGCATGGAACATATGAACAATCAAACAAAAATGAACATTTAACAATTATGGGGTGAGCAACAATAACAAACAACAATATAAGGTCTAAATCGGAAGATTATCAAAGTACAAAGGTCTAATTGTTATTATAACATATAAACTTGAATTTGGCACTAGAATGCTTTGTCTAGAAGAATGGATGGACAGACGTCACTCCCATCCGAACATTCAAATGGAGTACATAGAGCAAATCCAATGCAGGTTGTATAACCAGTTCTATAGCTATAATAGAACCAAATTTTACAACTGATCAATCCAATGCATAGCTATGATCAGATGGAAAATGCAACAGTCGCATACTTGGTGCCAAATATAGAACCAAGGATTGCTATAGCCATCCTTTCCACATCATCAAAATCTCAACTGCCATCTTCACTTTACAAAGTGGAGAGTACCTAAATATTGCTGGAAAGTCACCAGAAACTATTGCCATCGCCGGAAAGTTTGCCGAAGTTGATGGTGGAATATGCTCTCACCATGATAAACTCCAAAATCGACTTTGGTATTCTCGTTTAGAACTCAGAACCGAAATCTCATGAGCGATGGCTAACTGGAGTTAGGGTTTGGGTGATCAATTTTTAGCGTTTAGGGTTGGTTGATCCATTTTGAGAGAGAGGTAGATGGGTTTGATCACACACAGAGAGAGAGAGAGAGAGAGAGAGAGAGAGAGAGAGAGAGAATGGGGCTGATCGGAATCTGCAAGAGGTGTGGTGTGGTGTTTCACTGATTGATTTTCAAAGAGAGAGACAAAGATGAAACAGAGAGAGAAAAAGAGAGAGGGGGAGAGAACAAATGTCGATAGTGGTGTCCAATGGGCTTCTCCTTTTTTTGAACGGGCTAATTTCCTCTTTTTGAGGTAAAAAAAAATTTAATAATTAATAATCAAGCAAAAATTTATTTTTGAAGTATTATTATTTTTTTTTTTGTGGAAACGGGGTTGAATATAACGTAAATAGTTGAATTGAGATAGAAAAAATAATTAAAAGTGAAATGGTGGGAAAGTTAGTTAAATTTGGAACTGTTTGATTCTAAAATAGAACCAAACACTGGAGCCTGAGTTCTATTTTAGCACAAAAAATCAGTTTTTGGTGTCAAAATATGGCAATGGTTGTATCCATTTTGAAACTAGCATTGGATTTGCTCTTAGGATGCATGGAACATATGAATAATCAAACAATGAACATTTAACAATTATGGGGTGATCAACAATAACAAACAACATTATAAGGTCTAAATCGTATGATTATCAAAGTACAGGGGTCTAACTGTAATTATAACATTTAAACTTGAATCTGGCACCAGAACGCTCCGTCGTCTAGACGGACGGACATCATTCTCTTCCGAATGGGAATTAATTCCGAGAAAACCATCGTATAAGTTTGGGTTGAGCTATTATGGGGTGATTAACAATAACAAACAAGATTATAGGGATCAGGAAAATAACATACAAGCTAGAAACCAATCAACTTGAATTTCAAAATATGTTTTCATCATCTCTTCTGGTTTCAGGAAAATAACAAACAAGCCCATTCAGTCACTGATTTTAAACGTTGTCTCGATGGGATCAGGAAAATCAAAATCTAATGTTTTCATCATCTCTTCTGGTTCCTGCTGGCTGTTTCTTTTGGAGGCAGTTACTGCTTGATTTTTTTTGAAGGAGGATGCTTCAATCTGATCGCGGTTGGAGGATTAGAGTTTGGTTCGGTTTTTTGTAATATTCCTTGGTGTTGATTCAACTCTATGTTGAATCTTCAGTTTGTTTATGTTTTCGTGGTTCTCTTGAACCTTGTTTTTGTTGTTCTCTCTCGATGTAACCATTGTCGAGCTTAATAATATTTTGTTGCCGTTTCAAAAAAAAAAGAAGATTACACAGGGTCTATATCCTACGATTATCTAGGCCTTAAGTGTAATTAAGAAAATAATAATTTTAAAATAAAACATTACTAATTAGTAAAACATTTTATTTGAATAAAATATGACTAAAATTCAGGCCATTGCAAAATCTCTCATTAATATTTCACATACATTCTCCATTTTGGATTTCTGAAAATTGGTTGGACCTATATTATCAGTTTTCTTTAATTTTTGTGAATTCGCATTTAAGTTTCAAACGAATTATTCAGTGTAGATAAAAATAATACAAGATTTGAGAACTCAAGGGCTACACTGTAACACTCCCAAAATATGGGGCCCAATTCGGTTCCATTAGTTGATTTGAACCGTTAATTTTTTTTTTTCTCGTCGCATAGTTAATCCACGTAAACATTCATTTTGATTGTGCGTCGATACCTATGTTTTCAGAATGAATTTTTCTTGGCAAAAATAAGCTATAGACATTTAATTTAAAGAAAATTGTGATGTAAAAGCTCAACGGTCACAGAGTTACCGAAACCAATCAACTTGAATTTCAAGCGCATTACCTACTTCTCTAGGACAACGAAATTAAAATGAATGCTTCGTATCACATAACTGGACCCCGATTGGGCCTCAATCCTCTACACGTACCCTTGTCCTGTTTTTTTGGAATATGTCACCATTATTATTTGTCATCAACATTTCCCCATTCTCTAATGTATGTCATCTCTTACGGCTAGGTCATCAAATTAAAACATCCGCTTGCCATAGTGTGTCACATTTTCCAGCTCTCTTTTCACAAGAATAAGAGCTTGGGTGCATCTGCATGATATTACTTTATCTCTTTAAAAAATATATATCCAACAAACAACAAGAAGCCAAGAGCAAAACCCCAACATGATATGAAAAGAACGTTGCTACGTGCACAGATGCATGTTTACAGATGGCGTACCGGCGCCGTCGTGGGTCCTATCCGGTCGATTCGAGCTGTTCATCCTTCTCAAAATCAAATTCTGAATAGGCCCCTGTGGGAATCGAGGCATTCTAACTGCTGTATGAGCTTGATCCAAAATCATTCCATTTCATTTGATACGTGGTCGGTGCAAGGCAATCGATCCCCTTGTCTTTACTGATATGAAAATTTTCCCTTTTCTAAAGGGAGGGGGGGCCAAACATGAAAGCATGTGGCAGCAGAGTGTAAACGTAATGATAGTGCATGGGATTGCTTTTATGGAGAGAGAGAGAGAGAGAGAGAGTGTGAGAGAGAAGAATATAGAAGAGTTCATTCACAAACGTGGAATTTATTTATGGGTCTTGCTAACCAATATCTACTGGGCGGAAGGTAATATAAATATAAAGACAAATGAGTTCGAATGTTAATATACATCTCACGGATAACAATATATCTTCATGGATATTATTGTATTTTTTTCGGACATCGATACATTTACACATTATCCTTCACCCTAAGGGAGGGAATTTAGCATTTGCCTTTATTTATTACTACTACTACTAAAGGGGGACCAACAAAATAATCGCTTTCTCAATGTGCATGTTTCCATTAGAGAAAAAAGTGGGAATTTCATCCTTCTAGCTCGTCCCCACTCTACTGTTGAGAGCAATTCTCAGTTTTCAAATGAAAATGCCTAAAAAACAAAGAAAAGGAAAAGAAGGGTGACTCTTTAATATCGTCATCATGACACTATCAATGCATCATGATTATAATCCTACATAATATATGTGTGGAACAAATTGGTATCCGAAAACACCAAAGTCTGTCTCCTTGTATTTGGAAAGGGTTGTGGTTGCAAAACTGTGCTGTGCATTCATTTGAGAGAGAGAGAGAGAGATTACTAGTTTACTTGAAAGATTGGCGTTTGCATGTGGAGTAATGAGTAGTACTACATGTCAGTCCATGCATGTGACTGTGGAGGGATGTCACAATGGGACTTAAACCTGCTCCCATGTTTTTTTTTTTGAACTGCAACCTGCTCCCATGTTTAAAAGTCCTTTTGAGAAGAGAGGGAGAGTAGGGAAGGCTTCGGTTAGTTGATGAGTTTGCTGATCTTTGTATAATTGATCATTAGTTTAATTTGTTGAGTTAGGACGTAAAAAAGTAAAATTTGAGAATTCCATGGTCTCATCATAAATGAATTGCCTTTGACCAAACTAAAACGGAATTAGTACTCGAGGTGTTCGTAAACTGACTTGGATATCTTGATGGTTGAACAGAGAGGAGAGAGAGCATGGATTGGCGTGTGAGGGAGGTTGTCAGGTTCTTTTTGAAAGGTGCCATAGAGTAGGGTACCTCATGCTTGGGGTTTTGAATGGCTATGTGAGGGTGCGTGTTTTTGTGGGCAGTACAAAGTACTTTCCCTCAGAGTTTGAGCTCATACCTGCTTCAGTATTTTAATGAACAAATCCACCACTTGTCGAGTAATTATTCAATAGTTCATGGAATACGGCTTGTGTGATGCTTTAGATCATTTTAACACTAAATATTTATGTAGAATTTAAACATTTAGACTTGGAACTCACGAAAATGTGTAGTGTTAGAGTGTTCTGGTCATGCTCCGGATGTGAGCATTGAATGGTTAGACCGATTTGTGTAATTAAAGGTTTTGGGGCTCTCAATTTGGTGTAGTATTTAGGTTGATTTCTTGCCTTCCTCTCTGGGTCGGTTCGCAATTGGCATATGTTGTTGTGTCCTTGATTGTTTTAATATTTGTATTTTTTTCAAATGTTAATAAATTTTTGCTGATAAAAAAAAATAGATGCATTTGTCTGGGTTGTTCTTCTTCTATTTTGGTTACTTACAACTAGGGCTGTAAACAAGATAAATCAAGCCGAACATAAAAATATTTGAATGACCTCGAGTGGAGTTCGAACTCAATAAAAATTTGACGAGTCGAGCTTGCCCATGTTTGATTCGAACTTAAACATATTCACGATTAAAAAATATTAGATATTTATGCTCTCATACAAGTCTAGAACTTCGTACAAGTTATTAAATGTTTGTAATGTAAATTAATGTGAAAGTTTATACATAGTCAATGTTATATACGTAATTCTTATGAGATATACACATATACTCTAAGTTTGCGAGCCTAATCGAGTCAAATACTGTTAAGTTCAGATTCGGCTCATTTATTAAATAGTTCACGAACGACTTGGTTTATTTACGATCTTTCTTATGACGAGCGTGTGTGGTTAAATAATGTAATTATTTGTCCATGATGTTTTGAAATGTTTATGTAATGAATTGTCATAATGCATGAGCTTAAAGGACCGGCCAGAAACAATGAAGTTGGACACAGAAGAAATGAGAGAAAAAGAAAGAACAAGGACGAATTTGCCATCATTGATTAAGGACAATCCTTTAAAATTTCCAGGATTTGAGTGATCGATGATGCCGTTTGAATATATTGAAGAAAAAGCTCATCCATTAGGCAATTACAGTTGTAGTATTACAAATCAATCAGTTGATCTTAATTATTGAACGGATTTGGGGCATGGGAACTTAAAAAAGCTGCCCCAAAGGTGAACAACGTTTTGAAATAGACTACACAATATGACATGATCTATTGATTTGTCTTATGCCATAGCTGATGATTTCAATTTCAATCATCATTCCAATGCAGCTTGACAAAGTCGAGATATTGCTCTTCGCATCTTATGAAATTGGATCATGGATTTAAATAATTCCGCGCAGCTACCTACCATCCCAACCTTTATATATCAATTTTTAAACCGTTCAATAAAACTGATAAATCGCAATGCATCAACAGATTTTTGCTACGTAGAGGTTAGTTTCTGATTGGTGATCGACCACTCTACGACTGCTACTCACCTTATAGACCAGAAATGGTATCAATGCAAAACATTTTGGCAAACTCAATTTATAACACCATGCCAAATACATTTTATGAAATAATGATATCATACAAGACTAATAAATTGGTTTTACCCATTTGTGTATCATGCACAAAAAAAAAAAAAAAAAAAACTATCTAATGTAAATATCATGTATAAAAACAAATAGGAGTTTTGATTTTTTACGTACTACTAAAAATTTATTAGGGCTTCCTTTTGAAATGTTTCGAGTTGGACCTCTCTCTTACTCCAAGGAAAGACATGCTTAATTTCTAGGGCTTCCTTTTGAAATATCTTTTGATAGAAACCAGTCTTTAAGGGAAAGGTAAGGATCTCTCTAATTAGTGCCTTGGATTTTTTTTGTCTTGGCAGGTACATGCATGTATGTATGTATGTACAAGAGTGTTATGTGTATCTAGTTGGTTGTGGGGAGTAATTTTTATTTTATTTTTAATCGTTTCAGAAGCAAAAATGAACTTTGGTTTGATATGAGGTCGACTGTCATCCGTGTGTTATTAATAATCACATTAGATAAGTTCATACAAAACTTTACCCCGATTTTAAGTCCACCCTAGCAAGTGAACGGTCAGTCTAGTAGGCCGGATCTCAAATTAATAAAACAAAAGACCTGTGTACACGATCTCTTACACATATGATTTTTGTGGGGCCCACCGCAAGTTCCACAAATGTGAGCCGAATCGCTCATTTTTCTCAAAACATCTTTTGAAGTGTTCTTGTAAAAAATCAGCTCAATTAGATATCAGTAAAATCTTTTCTCAAATCTGCAAAGCAAAATTGAGTGGCTTGTCCGATGAATACTGAAAAAGCTTTTATCAATAATTGATTGAGCTGATTTGTTTTGAAATGTACATGATCTATACATGTATAGGAGTGGTATGTGCATATTAGTGCGTTGTGGGTGAGTCCTTTGTTTTATTTATTTATTTTTATCATTCCAAAAGTAAAAAGGGGGCTAACTTTCCATAAGCACCCCCCCTGCTTTTAGGGTTCGCACTTTGCATTGCATGTTGCCCTTTGAAATGGAGCAAAGAAATCTCACACGTCTACAGTATATTCCCTCGTGTTTACACAAATGGCAATCTGACCTACCTCTTTTCTCGTTTATGCAATGTGGGGACTGCGTTTCAATTAGTTGGGAAGACTTATTTGTCATTTATGTATTCTTTTATTATTTTTCTTTTTAAATCTCGCCCATTTTGAATGTAGGATAAAATGTGTTTCATGCTTGGTTGTTCATAATAATTAATTCCCTCCTTCAGAGTTTCGGCGATGAAAATTACAAAAATTATAAATACAAAAAAGGAACTGAAGTTGAATTTGTCATTCAATGATGTAGGGAATCCAAAAAGAGAATTTTAACACAAAGAAAGGTTGAATTTGTCATTCAATGACGCATTTTTCCTTTATTTTTTGAATGTTTTCAACAGGGCGTTTTTCCTTTTTTAATGTTAAGGAATACAAGTTGTTTTATTATTGTCTAAATTTACACGCAGCTCAAATTAATTTGCACAGTTCCTCGTATAGTGATGCAATGTCAATCTCATCATCTAGCCATATCCGACCGAAAGCCAAACCCCCCCCCCCTCTTTTTTTCTTCCATATACGCCCCCCTTGGCATCTCTAGCCTTGACCCAAAATTTTCCCCTTACTTGTGTACAAATTTAGGTAAATCCTCATTTTGGGTTTGCCACTCCAATATGCGAAAATAAATAACAACAACAAAATCATGCTATGGCGAGGAAAAAAATTCTTTGCTAGAGTATCATTTTTCCTCGCCTAAGGTATTTGCGAGGAAATATTTCCTTGCCCACTTTCCTTGCCTATACTGCATTGCAAAAGGCTTTTGAGAGGAAAAATCATTTTCCTCGCCTATTGTAGGCAATTAGCGACGAATTTTTTCCTCGCCTATTGTAGTTAATTAGCGACGAATTATTTCCTCGCCATTTATAGGAATTGGCGATGATTTATTTCCTCGCCAATTACATTTTAGGCGACAAATACATGAATTTGCGAGGAATTATTTCCTCGCCAATTATATTTTAGGCAACGAATTTTTTTATTGCTAATTGTAGCGCGAAAACAAAAATGTGATGTTCTCTACCCAGCTTTCTTTTTTGCTTGCGCGGGAGTTCGAACTCACAGCCTCTTCTATGGCATGCCCAACACGTATCCACCTCACCAACATTGCAATTTGTTCCATTATTCGACTATTTAATATATATATATATATATAGTAGTTTTCATATGTTTTTCGCTACATACATTAAATTCTTCATCATTATTAGTGTCTAAGCTTTTGAGATTTTTGGCACTGCAACATGTTTTTCATTTTTTTTTTGGCTAAACATGTTCGATGGCCTATGGGTTTCTAACAATAACTTTTGTTAGACTAATATTTTTTTTTTATTGTTCTAGTTTTTTCTTAGATAGGAGTACATAGTTGTTGCAGAGTGAATAATATTAATTTTTTTGCTAATATTTTGATCTATTTTCATTTGATTATTTGTATTGAAGAGAGAAATTTTTTTAAAAAAGTGTATAAATTCTGCATCGAAGTTTAAAAAATTAACGTAATGCATAATTTCTGAAGTTTTTCCATTTTTAGTGATTTTCTTTTGCTTCTTTTCATAATTTTTTTTAACTTTTTAAATTCAGTTCATCAACACCACTAATTAATTAAAAATTCCGTATCTAACAAAAAGAAAAAAGAAAAAAAAGAGATAAGAGTGTTGTAAAGAGAAAGACAAAAATATTCAAGAAGTTGGGCTAAACTAGTACTAGCTTAATCATATTTATACACTATGTGTAATATGATAATAGATATAGTTGTATACTTTATTTTAAAATATGATTTTCCTCGCAAAAAGTTGTTTTTTTGCGACATTTTTTTTCCTCGCTAAAGGGTACCCATTTGGCGAGGAAATTTGTTTTTTCTCGCTAGATTTCCTCGCCATTGGTAGTTTTTGTTGTAGTGAATTTTTACCCACATATATAGTTTTTTAGTATTCGAGAAGGAACAATATCACAGCTACCATAGCCACAACTACACACACCGCCACACCAAACATCTCTGCCTTCTTCGTCTGCATCTTTGCTTTCTTCATCTAAACCTCTATGCGCTTCTCTGGCGACGCTTAACACTACTCTAGCGACGCTTTGTGCTACTCCGGCGAAGCTCAATTAATCTAGCAACGTTGACACCTTTGGCAACTTTCCAAATAGGTCTAGTCTCATCTCTCTCTCTCTCTGTCTCTCTCTCTCTCAAAAGAGCCATTTGGAAAAATGGATCTAACTTTGGTTGTCCCCAATTTAGGGCAAGGAATGGGGAAAACCCCAAATTGGGGAGGGATTTGGGTCACCCATTGAAGATGAATTTTTGAGAGTTTTGCCCAAATTTTGAATTTTGATCTTTAAATGGATCTAGACTGGAGATGCTCTGGGGCACCGGCGTGTGATGGCTTAACATTTTCATCCAACCACACATTCACATTTAAGGCATATAAATTTTGTCAAAATCCCTAAAAACTATATGAAATATATGTAATTAAAAAAGACATTGAAAAATCATGTGACGATGCCCTACTACCTCCACCAATGCTCTACTGGCCAACTGTTGGAAATGGGGGGCAATCCCAAAACACTGGGGTGGGTTTTCTTTCCCTCATCTTAGAGAAATCAGGCACGCTTAATTGATTCAATCAAAGCACACACACATGCAGAAGACACTACCAAATTCAGAGAAAATAAAATATTAACTTATAAATAAATAATATCTGCAATGCATACAAAAATTAAAAAGTTGAGAAGAAGTACAGTACCATTTGCATGGTCACCAGACCCTAAATATTCCATTTATTTTTTTACTATTTCTTTTTTCCCCTCCTTCCTTCACTACTGCTGCTAAAATTCCCCCCACTCAACCATCATTACCCACAACCCTCATCATTTCCAACTCCATGTTTTCACAAAATAATATTTACTTTTTTTTTTTTGCTTACTTCTTTTTGGCCGGCTGGGTTTTCAGATTGATTTCTTTACACTACCTACAAAGTTTCTCCCTTTTCATCATTGTTTACATCCATCAGTAATTATTAGTTTTTACTACATGCAATAAAGTGGTACTACTTGCAATTAAATTCATATTGACTTGGAACATCACCTTTTTCTATTCTCTCTCCTTTGTTTCTTTTTGTTTTCTCCACTGTCATGAATATTGAGGTCAACTTACACGCATCTTATCTAGTCTCTTCATCCGTTCAGTCAAAGGCAAAGTATTCATACAAGGATTAAGAAATTCACATTAAATTCCTTTTTTTGTGAGTTGACTCCAAAAATCAAGACTAATTAATTGTATGAAAAACAAACCCAACAACAAAAAATGAAACCCTTGGGACAACTCTATCTCTCATATGTTTGCCCTTTCGTCTTCATGGTCCCAAGGAATTGGCTGTCAGGTTATAAAGATCCGACCAACTACAATGACTTGAGAATGAACCATGCAAGAAACAGAGATAAGATTACACTTTTTCTACTAGTGGGAAAGTAAGATCGCTCGGGTGATAATTTTTCATATGATTCTTCTGGCCCGTTCGGATACAAAAATGATTGTAACATAAATTTTATGCCACAACCAACTATAACCCCACTCATTATTCATTTGGATACTTCTCATTTTCTACTTTTTTCTTTTTGAATTATTGGTTTTTGGTTGTTTGGCTGAAAAATGAAAAACGCATTACGTGAAAATGTGGTTTGTTTTTTCGACAATAGAGAGGAGAAGCCAAAAGAAGTTTGGGTGGAGTTTTTTGACTACTCATTTTTCACTTTTTTCATTTTGATTAACAAAAACACCTACAAAATATATTCTACACATATCTCTTAAACATTACTCCTATTACAAAATGTATTTTGCACATTTCTCTCAAACACTCTACCAAATTTGAAATACATTCTGACTATAATCTAAAAAGCCAAAAAGTTAAAAATAAAAAGCTAAAAATGAGGCTTTCAAACACCCATTGTCGCGTTCGGAATTTTGACCAAGGAGTTTTGGAAAACGGTTTTATGGTCGAGTGATCCAAGTGATATTCAAGTGACGTGATTCTATAAAACACAAGTTTTACAGCTGTGACTGAGCCATAAAAATTTAATATGAAATAACTAGGAATCGCCACTTGACATGATTTTAGGTGTGCCAAGTCACAATATGAATAAATATTTCAGAAAAATGAGAAATAAATATCTTGAGTTGAAAAGACCTGGTTTTATTTGATATAAATGACTTGATTTATTGTTTGTTCTATGTTTTTATAGAATAAAAGGTTTGGTAATTCACTGTTACGTGTATGGAAGCCGGAGCACTCTACCCCGCCCTTTCGGCACTTGGAACAAACTTTTTCAAAATGAAGTAAGTGATTGAAGACTTGTGAGGATGCTAAATGAAGACATATATACATTGAGAAGAAGAAAAACTAATATTCTGTCTTAAATGTATTTTATTGCATGAGACGTGATAAGCCCCAAATGTTGTAGATATCCGGGGCTTATGTAGCTCATTTTGCTCACACACACGCGATTTCGCGCTTTATATGTTTGATATGCATGTGGTGTTGTTTTTGTTAAGTTATAGGTGA
Source organism: Vaccinium macrocarpon (assembly GCA_022606695.1). Lineage (NCBI taxonomy): Eukaryota > Viridiplantae > Streptophyta > Magnoliopsida > Ericales > Ericaceae > Vaccinium > Vaccinium macrocarpon. The sequence continues at coordinate 29,186,043 of CM040170.1, forward strand.
AACACACAAATAAGCGCATTTTGGATCGCATTGGGAACCATCCGAAGTACCGAGGGCCACGTGCCCCATGGTATGCCAACACCGGGTCTCAAGTGCCAAGAAATGAAGATTCGGCTAATGCTTGACCAACCAGGTGACTAAAAATAAGACGTATCCAAAGCGTAGGACTCTTGACCGGTGTAGCACAATAAATTCGAAAATACTAGAGTCGAACCACAGAGACGTCTAACAGTGTTTGACTCAAAAGTGTGGATTTTTAGTTTAACTGGCTCTCAGGTAGCCACCCTTTGATTTGATGAGATTAATGTACTAACTACTAAGCTAATTTAACTGAATGCAGATTAATAAAGAGAGCACAGTTGAGGGAACCCAGCGTCCGCGACTAACCTAACCGATGTTTACTCAGGCCACAATTCCTCTTTTACTGATTCTAGAATAAGAGAAAGGCTTCCTAACAAATGCGCACCACCTGCCACTAGATTCCGCACGCATTTAGATTCCGATGATGCCTGGGTTTTGTTTGTTAAAAAAGTTTCTGTTTCCTAAAATTGCTCGAAAATTAAGTTAATTCGGCCCCGAGGTGAAACATTGATTAGTCTAGACGTGCGGTGCCTTCGCCTTGCAGTTGCACTCAAAACGACTACTCACTCATGCTTCTATTAAATGCAGCAATAATATTAACCCTAGATCTAAACATGCTTCAAACAATTGAAATAAATAAAACACGATACCAAATGTTTGCAGCGAGAGAAAAGATGTGAAGAACAAGAAATCAAAACCGGAAATCCTGAAAAACTTGAATTAAACTTGAATATGAAATAATCCTGAAAACAGCCGCAAAAGTTAAGAAAAATAAAACCTAAGTTATGAATGAATTGATCTCTAATTTCAAGTTATAACGGGTATTTATAGTAATCCCCTTTAATTTACAATTAAAATCCTAAAACAAAAAGGAATTGGACCCGCATACGACTCAAAATGCCGCTTTCCAAAGCCAGGATAAGCTCTCGGTAGCCCTACCTAACCCATTACTAGGCAAAGTTAAGCCCGCGGTAGCGCTACACCACTTTTGGTGTAGCGCTACCTAATCCATTAACTCTCAATTTGAGTGTTGACCACCCTTTGACCGGTTGACCTTCTAAGCCGCTCGGTAGCGCTACACCCATTTTGGTGTAGCGCTCATTGACCTTCTGTTCACTTCCTGAGCCCTGTTTTTCCACTTTTGAGCGCTCCACCAAAATCCTTGTAGCGCTCCCGATGGTCTAAATTGCTCTCCTTGAGAATCCACTCCGATACCTAGTCTCCACGGCCTCTCATGCTCTCAAGCTCTATCACGGCCTTCAAGTCTCTGCAATCCAATCTTGGCGCTAAAACAACCTTATTTTCCCAAGAATTAACAAAAACACAAAAGCATACCACAACAACGCATCAAGTGGAAAATAGGGAATAAATAAGATAAAACTGTGTTAGAACTACCCTCTTTAGGCACTTAGATCTATGATATTGCGTGCCTATCAGTTAAGGCCCGAGAAATCAAAAAGTCACAAGTCAAGCCGATGGGCCAAGCCGTGACCAAGACTCACAAGGACTCCCGGTGAATCCAGAAATAATCAAGCATCCACAAGACCAAGTACTGTCCCTCTCGAAGGCCACAAATTGATTAGAAATGTTTTGGAAGAAGTCCGGAAGCATCACATTTGAACAAGGAGAGACCAAGACATGAAAACAAGAAAATTCAGATTGGTATCCATACCTCCAATGGAAGGTATCCATACATTTTGCACCCAGATGAACAGACAGTTTGGTATGAATACCTCTGATGGGTGGTATCCATATCTCTGGTTGCAGATAGTTTGGTATGGATACCTCTAATGGGAGGTATCCATATCTGTGGTCGCAGACAAGCAAAAATCACTGGTATCCATATCTCTGTTGAGAGGTATCCATACCAAGCCAAAATTCTGATTTTTTTGAACTTGTTTTTTGGACTTTCCACTTATGGAAAGTCTAATTTTTTGGGATTTTTAGGATATTTTGGGAGAGAGAAATTGAAAGAATATAGGCTCTCTCCTCTCTCTATCTCCCACACTTTTCTCTTTTATTTTCTTAGTTAGTCTTTGCTCTCACCTCTCTCCTCCGTGGGAGAGGATTTTAAAGCTTTCTCCCTCTAGAAAACTCACGTAAGTTTTGTGTTTCGTTTAATTTCTTGTGCTTTAATAGTTCTTGTAATCCTTAGATCTTCATATATATCAAGTTCATTTCCGTAAAATCATGCTCTTCATTTCTATTATGTTTCAAGTTATGTCTTTCATTCCTATGTTTGAGTAGTCTAAATAGGCTCGGTCATGGGTTGATTAACACTCTATGACTTAAGTTTAATTCGTTCTTCTCGTCAAATTACAAACACTTCTTGTTTAATAAAGTCACGGGTTCATCTTTATGTATCAAAAATTTGGTTTGTTAATCTCATTGATCTCTGATGGCCGAGGGTTAATTTACCTAGGTACGGGTGATACTTTGGGTGATGTCAATCTAAAAATTTGCTTAATTGGCTCAAGAACCCTAAACTTTATCGAACACCATTTCTAGTTCAAAGAGTTAGGATCAATTTTATGTACCAAAGTCTAGGTTTGTTAATCTTTTTGATCTCTTGTAGTTAAGGGTTGATTCTCCTTTTCACGTGTGATGCTTGGAGGGATGTCAACTTAGATGTTTGCCAAATGGTTACAAGAATCCTAATCTCAACAAGAGAGGAACGAATTAGCCTAAGTTATGGTTGTTACACCTCCTAGACTTAGCCTTGTTTTAATTCCGTTTTTCCAAGTCATTCTCGTAGTTAAGAGAATTCCACCAATCAAATCACAAACCAAGTTTGCCGCTTCAAGGACGAAAACCTACACCTGCAAGACAACTCTCACGTTGGGTGCGTTTGGTCCCTGTGGATTCGACCCGGTCTTACCGGTTATTATGCTATCGCCGACCTAGCCTTATGCTTGGGGCAATCATCTACGATACAATCCAAGGTCGCAAGCAAGACGTTTACAATAACATGTGAAAATATATACAAAAGAAGGACTTGGATTGTGCTTGGCCTCAGTGTTGCCTACGTGTCTCCAGTCATAGGAGAATTAGGTCATCATGTAGTTCAATAAGACAAAATAATTTATTGGGAAATGGGATCGAGCCTGACTTCGGGGCTGCCTATGTACCTCCGGCCCCAGAAGAATCAGGTCCCGTGTAGTTCGGGGCAAATACAGGAGTTTTAGAGAAGTAATCTCACTGCGGAATTTATCTAGCGAGGCCCAAAGGCGTTTTATCATACATAAAGGACAATGTCTAAACTCTAGCGATGACGATGTTGGGGGTTCAAAATAATACAAGAAACTTTGGGACATCTTCGAAAAATTCTGAGACCAGAGACGAATCTAAATAGACTACATGACTTGGTGGGGTAAATATTGAAAAATAGCCATCTAATACTGTCGATGGGTGACAAGAGGTCCCGAAATATTAATTGGCTGGCTACATGGTTGAAATGGGTTTAAAACATTGTTTACAAGTCCGTCTAAAAAGTTGTAAAAATTACATCCTCAGCCGAAACTGGCTGCTGGATGACCTCGAAATATATCTAGTACAAATTTGAAGAGTAAAAGTGAGTACGAAAAATATAGGAGATTTTATGGTAAAAATTTGAAAAATCTTGACCGGAGTTCGAAAAAGGCGGCCAATGGTCCCTAGTGAATATCCAATACAATTTTAAACATTGAAAATGAGCACATCCGACTTTTTGTAAAAAGTTGAATTTTGCTATCCAGAGCCGAAAAATGGTATTAGGCGGGTCTCAAGTCGTCCCCGATAGGGTTTACAGGCTGAAAATAGGTTTTTGAGGTTCGAGGGATATTTTTGGTAAAAACTTGTAAAATTTGGTTTCGGGACTACGGATGATTATCGGCGGGGCCCGGGAAGTTTCGAGTTCAATTCCATATGCTGAAATGGCTCTGGATATGACATAAGGGCATTTTGGTAATTTTGGCATAGAGCTGACTTTAAGATCGGAGGATACTCAAAACGGACCTTAGGACACTTCCTAATTGACTCTTCTAAGAAATTAGGTCAGAGAGACTAGAATGGACATTATGGTAATTTTGGAGAGACATTGATTTAGGGTTCGGAACAATGCCAAGACGAGCCCTACGACTCTTGGGTATGCATGATATTATCTGAAAGTGTACACATAATACAGGATAAATGATATCGTAGATAAAATAAAAAGACTATTCGAATCCTACGTGGGAACTCGAACAATATAACATGGGGCCCGAAGGCTAATATGATATGTATCCCAACATTATCGTAAGATGATATTATCATGTTAAGAGAGAATATTTTGATTTTGTTGCGATCAAACCCTCATTGGGTTGCCTACGTATCCCTGCGTATAAGGGGAATCAGGTCACTATGTAGTTCGAACCTCTGTTTGGTTTGTGAAAATATATCTAAATTCATTGAATTAATCTTGATGTTTTTATTTTTGGGATTTTGTACAAATTGTCTAGACGGCTAGTCAAGTCAAGGTAAGCGATCTCAAAAAGTATAGGCAAAGACCCAGTAGAGAGGCAGTGGTATAAATAGACTTTTATCAAGCCTTACTTCAACACGCATGCTGTGTTGTCAGTCTTTCCGATATTTCCTGCCTTAAACCACGACGAGACTAACACGGTGCACTACGACTTTGTACATCTATATTATTGAAAATTTTATTAACTCATAGATTGATTGAATATAAATATGCAATATTACGACGTCCGAAACTAAACACGGGCCCGACCATGGACAATAGCCAGGCCGACATATTTGTAAATATTTCTACTACATGCTAAAAATAAGCAGGCATATAGTGGTATTTGAAATCGATTCAATTAGAAACTGTTGACTTGAACCCTAGGTAAAGAATTAGACAGAGCTTCTGCTGGATATCAAATAAAATCATCTAGAAAAATCGCTATAGCCACCGACAGAAAATTGTTGATTTTGAGTCGGTAATTGGATAGAATAACAGTAGGATTGGATGATCTGGATTTCTTTTGGGAGAATTCCGGTGGCGCTTCCACGTAGCCCTGACCACTAGTATTTCTTCTCAGAGAAATCTGATAGACTTTCTGCGAAGTATCTATATCTTGAGATTCTACCTGGGAAATCTGACAGAGCTTCTGAGTAGTTTGGGCTACTAAGGTTTCTTCTCTGAAAAACCTGGGAGAGCTACCATGTAGGCTAGTGATTTCTGAGTCCGAATCGCGCTAGGGGAAAAACTAGGACCAGACAAAATCAGAACTCAGAAGTCTGTGTGAGGTGTGTGTGAAATTATGAAGGTGGAGGGTCCTATTTATAGAAAATGGGGGGGAGCCTTAGGCTCTGTACTTTGGGCGCCTACCATGTGGCAAACAACCATTGGCTGCCTTGGATTTAGCGTATAGGGGTTTGCACCGCTTCGTGTGGCCTTGGCTTGATCGTGTTCACATTTAGTCCTTTCATTCAGGAACGTCCAGGGAGGTATTCATAGGTTTGAGGTTCTCAGGATATTATGGTGGCATCTGTTTTTTCAAGCTGTGCTCTGAAGATAGAGAAATGAAATCATCCGACTCTTGGTTGAATTGGAGCCTTTTTAGTGATCGGATGGCCAAATGAAGTTCGATTGACCTGAAATTTTATAAGAAACTTTAGTATGATAAAAAATAGAATTATCAATTGTTTAAATCTCAAAAATTGAGTCCTGATGTCCATGGTCATGAAATCGGCCGTCTCGATGAGCATAATGTCCCTGAGAATAATGGGCTCGAAATCGCCCGAAACTTGACGTGAGACTTAATTTCATCATGTGAAGCTTTGAATATGAATTTTGGTTTAATTTGAAGTAGTATAGACAAAACCTGGGTCTTTTTGGCCCTGTTAGCCTATTTTATCGAGTAAAGGTAAAAGTAGAGTGATAGTTCAATGGTCAAACATTCTCCAATTTTGATGTGGCATGAACTAATCACTCTAAAATGTTAAAATGAGTGCATCTAATGGTCTTGATGTTTGACTGGATGTCTCGAAGATATAGCTAACTAATTAGCATAGAAACCAGCTTCCGGGAGCTAATTTCTGTCAAAATAAAGGAGGGAAGGGCATGATCTTCCTGAAATGCCATGCTTGTCATAAAAATTATACACATGCAAATGTTAGATATTATTTGATATTTTGAAATTGATATATGACTTATCGTGGCATCAGTACTGTGTGTCGTGTTAGTTTACCTTTAACTGGGAATTGCATGTTCTACAAGGTGAGGCTATTTCTGATCTCTGATGATTCGACGCCTCCCTTTTGCAAATGTCGACGTCATTGATTTGTTTTGATAAATAAGGGTAGGGCAAAAACACTCATATGACAACAAATTAAAATTAAAACTCCATAAAGTTCGTTTGATCATCAGAGTCATTCATTTTTATAGGTTATAGGTCTACAACAACAACAACAACAACATAACCCATTTAGTCCCTAATAATTGGGGGTATGAGCGGGAGATGGATAGGAGACAGACCTTACCTTCGGCAAAAAATGCACAAAGTGGCTGCTCCCAGAATATCACTGAAATAGATGGATTGGAGACAGACCTAACCTTTGGCAATAAATACACAAAGTGGTTGCTCACAGAATACCAATGAAACAGTAGTCCCCCTATACCATCACGTTTGCTGCGGAATCATGCCCTTAAATCAAAGCCAAAAGGCATCAGAGAAGGCAGACCTAAGAATCATTTTGATTTATGTGCACATTACCATGCTTCTTTCATGCAGAATCCAATGTGCTTATCTAACATAAATTGTATTATTCATGCATTAGTTTCTTTTTAATCAAAGCATATATGTCGCAAGAAAATTTGATGACCACACTTGACCATCACAATTTGGACCAAGCCTTAATACACATATTTAGCACAGATAATAAACACATTACACATTAATACCTACAACATTAATTACTACGGTCATAATATAGAACCATGGTGAACCTCATTTTGCTATTTCTTATGGGACCCACGACATCAGATCCACTACTTCTAATTTGCATCTAATAAAGTTGGATCCCCGATAGTCGCAATAGTGGACATAATATGCAAGATCACGTTGTATTATTGTAATCACCATATCTAACTTGCTGATCATTATAGAAGAAATTATTTTATAAATCGTAGAATACTAGTACTCCATCCGTCTCTTTTTAAGTTATTCATATAGGAATACGTGTAATTTGAAACATCTAAAAAACATATTTTTCTATATAACTTTTTAATTTGTTTTATACCAAATTAAGTTGCTCATTGAGTACTTTAATTTGATATAATTTTTTTTGAAACGTTATACGAAAGTATATTTTTAAACGTCAACAAAAATACACGTTTTTCAAGTGGATCACTTAAAAATGGACGAAGGGAGTAAGAAATTTCATTCGGTAACGATGACAACATTGATTGAAGAGATAGACGCTACTAAGGTATATAGTAAATAAGACGGAGGTTGCCAATGCTAACGGAGAAAATAGATAGTGACGTAAATCAATAAAAATAGAATTGTAGCATGCGAGAGACTATTCAGAAAAAAAAAAAAAAAAAAGAGTTAAAAATTTAGCAGTGTACTAAGGAAGTTAGCTGATAATGTTGACGATTTGTACATGCGGAATATCTACGATGTAATTTTCAAATATAATTAGCCACATTTGAGATGATGAGAATATTAACATGGAAAAAAAAAAAATCTACATCGGTATCTCTCTTCTAACTTAATTGTCAATAATAGGCGATCTAAAATAATTTATGGGTCAATAATAGGCGATCTAAAATAATTTATGGATACGTAATGTTGTAATGACAATTTTTTAAAGATTTTCATGTAATTTGTGGCCATGCTTTTACATTGAAACAAACAAATGCTCCGTTCCACTAAACTTGACTTTTTGACTTTTCTGTTTGGTAAAATGTGAAAAACCAAAATCATTCCCCTTTTCCTCAATAATAAATTAAGAATGATCCATGATAAAACCAAACTAAATCAAACTAAACCAAGCCGAGCTTTATAACTCAATCAATCATGGTCGGCCGCATAAATCATTTTCTTCCATTGAGTTCTATTTCAGACACTATTTAAGGGGCGTTTTGGCTAAAAAGTAGTTTTTTGTTTTTTGGTTTTTTCATTTCGTCCTTATTCAAAAAAAATTAGCATTTGTTAGTTTCACGTCAATATTTTGTGGATTCTAGATTCCTCTCGGCGAGAAGAATCTAACAAGTATAAAATTATGGTCAAAACTCAAATTTTTTTAATAAAGCCAAAATACTTGGATTATTGGCAAATAATCCAAGTATTTTGGCCAATAATCTAAGTATTTTGGCTTTATTCAAAAAAACATTTGGTTTAACCATAAATTTATACTTGTTAGATTCTTTTTTCGGCGGAGGAATCCAAAACCACAAAATTTTGACGGAAAACTGATAAATGCCAATTTTTTTTTGAATAAAGACAAAACGAATAATCTGGATTAAGACTTTTAAGCCAAAACACCCAAGCTTTTATTAGTCTTAAAAATAATCTTGAACAATATTGAATATAACATCGATACATATCTCCCACCTAAAGCAGCCTTCTTTATTTCCTCGTGTCGATTTTAAATACTCAATGAAATCGATTAAAAGAAAGAAAAATAGAAAATAATAATAATAAATTGCTGAGGTTACACGAGCTGGAATTATTAGGTGGGAATAATTGTTTTAAAGAGAAACCACGGTTGAAAGTTTTCTTGGTTCAATCATTATGCCTACAATTTCAACCATGACTTAGACTAATTAGAAGCTAATCAGCAAATCACTTTCCAATTTTTTAAAACTTAATTATAGTTTTCTAGATTCAAAAGATAAATGCCACCATCATGACTGTATATAAATTATTTTTTTATTAATTTTTTTGTTTGTTTTATTTGAAAAACATGCATATAAATTATTTTTTTATTCCCCCAATAAATTTTTTTTAAAAATCACCTTCCAACAGTACTTCGCAATTCCAGGAGTTAATTATTATTTCTTGGGAAGCACTATGACATTTACAAATGAATATTCGAAGAAGCCTACTCATCTTAACTACTAATATTATGTCCGTTTTAGCTTAATAATTTTGCGGGAATATTTTTTTCTTTATTAAAAAAAATTCAATTGTAATATGCGTCATATGTTTTAAGAAATCTAAAAAGGTGAAAAATTATGGTCAAAATCTTTATAAGGTTCAATAAAGACAAAAGTAGTTCAAAACAGACATATTTTTGTTCAAAAAATTAGCTTGGTTCCTAATTTTAATCTACTAATTCCTTTCATTTAAACGAACTAAAAATCTGGGAAAAAAAATTAGTAATGACAAAATATGATCCGGCATAAATTTTAGGCCATAGCACTCGATATATTCACTCAAACTAACATAAAGACTACAAATTTTTACTTATAACTAGTTAGAATAATAATCACTATCTTTTTAAATGTGTTACTTCATAAATTCAATTTATTAAAAAAACATTATCATTACACCTTTCACATTAACTTTTTCTTTCACTCTACACTTTTTCATATCAACTTTTACCTCTACTATCTAAAATTATCCTCTATTTTTACCTATTAACTCTGAAATTCCTATTTTGCTACCAATTAATCAACGCAAATAAATAAGAATTGAAGGAAAAAACGATGAACACAAAGATATACGTGGAAAACCCCAATACGGGTAAAAACCACGGAAAGGAATCAAACACTATAAAATCATTGTGCGGTTACAAAACAACCTTACTCACAATTGAGACTCCTCGCAATTGACCTAAGATCGATTGTTGACTCCTCGTTCACCACACCCAGCGTTTGATTGCCGCTGCCTCGAATCCTCGAGCCTTCCACATGTTCTTCCGGAAATTCACCGGAAAATTGAACTTGATCGAAGAAGTAGAAACCTCTTGAAGCTTTGATTAACAATCCATGAACAAAGTGCTTCAAGATCCACAATCAACCCTCTTGATGTTATAGTATTGAAGAACAAACAAAGACACCATTTTTTTCTTTTTAGCCGACTCTCGTTGCCCTAGATCCAAAAAGACGGCATATATTTATAAAGTTGTTAACCAGATCAATCGCACTGCAAGCCGATTGATCGGATCAATATAGATCCGAAATTTTCACCAATGCCGATCAACAACCCGATTGATCCTCTTGTTAATCGCTATGCTCTGAACTTTTTCAAAACCATGGTCCACGGCTGTCCAGTGCTTAAAATCAGAGTTACACGATGGAGAAGCCGATTGATCGCAAGATTGATATTCCCGTTCCAAATGCCGTCGACCGACTAAAACCACTAACACTCAAATTACATTACAAAGAGATTCCTTCCACTCTAATCTTATACAGACTTCTACCTAGAAATAGAAAATTACAACTCGATATTGAATATGTGTTTTGTCACATGGAATTGCCAAAAACAAGACAACTCTGGAATTTGGTCCTTACAAACTCTTTACCTACTAATTTTTCAAAATGACAAAATCATAATTGTATAATCTTTTACACATTAACTTTTCAAACCACACACTTATTTAAGAACAACCCAAAATGAAAAGCTAAACATTTAAAAAGGGACGGAGGGAGTATGTAATTAACACTGTAAAAATCATAATAAATAAGCTAAAAACTAAGTAACGATTGTAAAATTATGCAACACAATACCACAATACCCTCCACGTAGAGGAAGATTGATGTGAGGCTCAAGAGTCAAGAATATATACTCTCCTTTCTCTGTTTCTCATTTTGATGGTCTCATATTTCATTTTGGGACGTTCCAACATGCATGTTCATTTTCCCAAATCATCCATAAAAAATTGGTAAAATCCTGTTATTATTCGTAAAAAGGAGTGTAATCATTATATTCCTTTCAAAAGTAAAGGGCGCATAAATTGAAAACTTGAATATTTTTTATGGAATCATTTTAAAAAGTTGAAACTGCCAAAGGGCATTATTAAAATGGGTTTAAACGGGACGGAGGGAGAATTTATGGGGAGTTTCCTATCTACTAAAAACTTTGCTTTTACTGTAGTAATTAGCATTCCTAATTCTCATTTGTTTTAGCAACTCTTTTTTAACAAAAAGAATAGGTAAGATAAAATTGATTTTTAACAACTTAGCATTTAGGCTTTGTTTGGCTAACTTAAAAAAATGGTTTATTGGTTTATTTGGTTTTGTCCTTATTCAAATTTTTTTTGCATTTGTTAGTTTTCGGTCGATTTTTTTGAGGTTTCACGTGTTTTGGTTATTTTTTGTCTTTATTCACAAAACTTTAAGTTTGACTAATAATTTTATAATTTTTAGATTCCTCTCGTCGAGACAAGCCAAGAAACCTCAAAAAATCGACCGAAAACTAACAAATGCAAAAAAAATTTGAATAAGGACAAAATCAAATAATCTAATAAACCAAAAAACCAAATTTAGCGAAAGCACCCCTCGAGTCTCACGACAATGTATGGTTATGGAGAGATGGTGGTCGTAATTCTCGAGACAAAGAAGCGCAGGCCATAAAATTCCACGCTGCTGCTCTGCATGGGACGTGCATTGGGGCTGGTGTTGGGTTATATTTTTATTTTTATTTTCTTTTGTTAATTTGTGAGGTCCACCCCCAAAACCAAACCTGCCTCCCCTTCTGACTACGCGTGCAAACCCCAACTTCATGGGGGCCTCTCTCTCTCTCTCTCTCTCTCTCTCTCTCTCTCTCTCTCTCTCTCTCTCTCCCCAATCTTCATTTTCGACTTTTAAAAGCTTATTATGTTAATGAACATTTTATAAAAATTCACCTTTGTTTCTTGTGCTTTATGGGTCCCTCACTCTTTGTAATTGGGAAAGATATCAACTTTTTAAACCTCATTAGGGTTAGTGTTTCAGAAACTTTTTTAGTTGATGTTTTGTGAGCGAATGACCTGTGTTGAAATTCACAATAATAATCCAAAAAAGCCAACAAAAACGCTTTGGCAAAACAGGGCAATAGTTGAGTAAGTTTGATGTTTTGTTTAGTCGTTTACATTTTTTGTTACAATTGAGCGCCTTGATCTCAAATCAAGGCCACAATCATTTACTTTATGTGGTTTCCAGAATTTTTATTTAATAGCGGGAGTCGAATCTGCGAGCTTGAGGGAGAATAATGAAGCTGTTGTTCAGCGCTTGTGTTTTCTCTGGGAATTCCATTGGTTTGGGTTGGTGAGGAGCTTTTTCGGGCTCATCACATAGCATTATGAAGAAGTCATGGAAAGGAATTTCTTCGGGCTAAAACATAGGCCCAAGTCCAACACTGTAAGCCCTTAACAAGGACCCACTGCCAAACCTTTGGGATTTTTATTTCTGACACGAAAATAATCGGCTTTAGTAGCTCGCAATGCCGCAAGAAAGACGACAATTTTTAACTATTTAGACTGTTCCGCTAAAGATGTTTTTAAGGGGTGGTTTGGGTGAATTGAAAAAACTAATTTTTAGTTTTTTTGATTTTGTCCTTATTCAATTTTTTTTTACATTTGTTGATTTTCGGTTGATTTTTTGTGGTTTCTTGGCTTGTCTCGACGAGAGGAATCTAAAAAGTATAAAATTAGGCACCAAACTTAAAGTTTTGAGAATAAAGACGAAAAATAATCTAAATTTTTTTTTGAATAAGGATAAAACCAAAAAACTAGTTTTTTCAATTCACCCAAACCAACCCTTAGAATAAACTATTTTTCATGATTTTTGTGTGATGTATTGTGAGATAATAACATGTCTTCATTTTTAGAAAAAATTATTTTTTGTTAGTGGAACACCCCCTTAGCAAAAAAATTTCTCAGCCATTGAATCTTTAATGCTCCTTTTTTTTTTTTTTTTGAATTGCTAAAATTGTGGTAAGGGACAACCAGCAAAGCAACTCCTCTCGAGCATAACCATAGAAGTTCCTGACCCATTGTGGAATGTTCAATTTGAACAATAGCTATTGTTTGGAAATGTGCGTTTGTTACCATAGCACCACCTAAGCACTAGATGGACAAATGACATTCCGCCCACAGTTGCGGGACTCAAACCTGGATGGATCATGTGCGGGAGGGGAGGGAGCACTTAAGCCTACTCAATCTTGCTATTCAAGATACCACCTTCAGTGGTAATCTTTAACGGATAGGTCTGCAAGTTGGGCCCAACTCAGCCCACAGTGGGAAGTACTGGATGGGCTAAAGAAAGTCAACTGGTATTGTACATATCCATAAAACAAAAGCAGGACATATGGAGTAACAACAGCTGAGATTCTTCATTCCATGGGATTTCATTCTTCTGTCATTTGCCCAAGCACTACATTCAGTTGTTTGAAAGACTTACCAGAACTGCATAGTGATTCAAAACTAAAACTGCTCCCTTTTTTAGACATAAATGACAACAAAGCGTAAAGCTCATTGTCAGATTCCAAATGCAGGTCATTATAGGATACTCGCAAATATCCTCTCCATCTTCAAAGGGTAAGGCTGAGTACATCAACCCTTCTCATATGCGGGAGCGTCATACTACTGGCTACTGGGTAATAGGCTTTTCTGAGTAAACTTTCGTCACATAAACAATACAAATGTTAAATCACATCAAATCCTGTCAAGTTTCTTGACGCAACTTTTGGAAACAATCAAGATGAACTTACTCATTTCAGGTGTTACCAAACTGAATCTCTGGTTATCATCCCAACTTTCTGCCAATGATAAAAATAGGTAAACAAATCTCTCAAAACTTAAGTAAACATCAAGAAAATGGCTAATAAAGGATCTGTTTCACACATTCCGTAAAAGTATCAGTTTGGAATTTGAAGGCCTATGTCAGTACATACCAGTTAAACAAACAATCCAAAAGAAAACACTGATGGATACAAATAAAGGGAAAGCTAGAACAATAGTAACAAAGCTAAGTTCTTGGGTAGTTGGTTGAGAATCGTTACTCAACAGTAACTTGCGCAGAAATATTAATAGATATCTTGATCAGATGATCTTGCCCCTCTTCAAAGCAAGCAGACGATCATATCATATCAATTTCAGTAAATCTCACCGACTTCATCAGCAAGAATCCAAAATAAACAAGGTGACGATAATAGATGTCAACAAGCAGGCTAAGACAACAGATGTTTGTTAAACATGTCATAGTCAATTAAATTCACCTTTTCTGGGGAGAGAATAGATTTATTTCGAAGCAACCCAAAATAAACTATCCAAGCTTGTTGCATATATATCTTTAGCAGGGAAAAAAGGAACAAAACCACATAAGGCCATAGAGCAGAAGCAAACTGAAATTGATGGAATTCTCCATAACTATAGTGTAAGGAATGATCAAGGTGAAGTGGCAATTGGTTTGTCAATTCCCTCTTAAAGAATGACTATGCCCATCTATAAACCTTACCCTCTTCTCCATATGATTATTTGCCGCTTTCTAACATCTTCTGCAAAGTAACATGATTTCAGTTAGGGATGACCGGTCGTTTTATAGCGAATTCGGGTGGTTTCAAAATTAGTTCGATTCAGTTCAGTTTTGATTTTTACAAAAATAAAATAAAATGAAACTTTGGTTCAGTTTCGGTTTCCAAAGAAAACAAACCGAGAAGTACTGAACCGAACCACGAAGAGTTAGGAATTTACTTTTAATCCCAGCCGTTCATCTATTGTTCATCTCTCTATCTTTGAGAGTCCAGAACCCTATCATTTCCAACCTATTACCCAGTGTCGCTTCACTCCATTAGCCATAGTCCAGAATCCTATCTCAGTTGTTTATCGTTTCAAACACTACAACAGGAGCATCGTTAATGCTCCCACACTTGGAATACATGTCTATTCAGGCATATCCAACAGTTATAGCTTTGTCATATACATATAATTTTAATAGACAAGGTATGAATTGCGGTCCTAGGCTCTAAGGCTGGTAAGCCAGCACAAGCACAAAGGACACTACAGAATGTCGCCTCGGTTCCCTGAACGTTGTCTTCACGCATTGGTAAAAACAAGTTCAAAGCACCTCATTTCTGTTTATTGACTCCACAAATAGGTCCACCGAGTTCTCCATTTTTCCACATTTGGAATAAACATCTATGAGGGTATTTGATACAAGCACATACATTTGGTTCAAGACCAACCTTCAATAAATTGCAATGGATTTGCTTTCCCAAGTCTAAATCTGCTGTGGTTCCACAAGCTTGTAGCACACTAGCAAAAAATAAAGTGATTCGGAAGAACTAGGCTTTGCCTCATTTGACAAAATAGTTCAAGAGCCTCTTTGCTCCTCTTGCTCTCAGAGTATCGTGCAACCATGAAACTCCAAGGAATGACATCACATTTTGGAATTTCATCAAATACAAGCTTAGCAAATTCAGAATGTAAGTCAAGAAGCGCTGCACCAACATAAGGATCCATCTCATAATGCATTTTCAGTGCACAACCGTGGACACCTCTCCCTACATCAATGGCCTTAAACAAACTCACAAGTTTAAAGCTACTCAGTCTTAACCCAACCATCCTCATGTGAGAAAACAGTGCGAATCCCTCTTTAGCATGCCACCATCTCAGTCCAAGAAACTATATCCTTCCAAATAATTTCATCAAATGCTTCTCTAGCATCATCAACAAGGCCACAAGCAGCATATGTATCAATAAGCGACATGCCCCATGACCTTACTCATAGAAGCACGTGTGGACGCTCCTACCCAACTCTACCAATTCCAAACTTAAAGGCAATTTCAATTTTGAAGTTAAAACTATTGGGTTAAGTTCAAGACCTTCCCTGCGTAATCTAACATACAATTCAATAGCCTCAAGATAGAGAACAGACTCTGCGCACCCCTGAATCAGGGTAGCCAAATGGAATAATAAACAATGATAACCAAAATTTGCCACATCAACTTTTGTATTCATTTAAGGGGTAGTCAAGCTTAGCAATATTGACGTCCACAATAGCATAATCAAAATTGAAGAACCAAAACTTATCACATCATCATTTAAAACTACTAAAAACTGTTTTTTGAAAATAGAAAACAACTTTTATAAAACAATTCTTGAAAGCAATTTAAAAAAATTAGAAAACAGTTTTTTTTTTTAAACAAGTTTTTCAAAAAACAAAGTTTTACAGTTTTTCAAAAGTAGTTATCTAAAATTTAAAACAATTTTCTTGAAAACATTGTTGAGAGAGAGAGAGAGAGAGAGAGAGAGAGAGAGAGAGAGAGAGAGAGAGAGAGAGAGAGAGAGAGAGTTTGTGTAATGATATGTGTACTTGATATGAGAAGATGAGGGGTTCGCAATTTTTGGTTACTAAGAAAGGTTGCTAGTTTTGATTATTGAGGGCAAGTTCAATGGTTGTGTCCTTTTGCTCACAACCAATTCCCAAAAAATGACCATGAATGGTTCCATTTGGCCAAAAAAATGACAACGTTGGTGCAATAGTGTATTGGCATAGTTATCCAAAAAAAAATAGTGCATTGGCATTTCCAGTGTCATTTTTTTTCAATAATTCCCTTTGTATCCCTTTCAACTACTATTCATTTAAAAAAGGGAAACCATTCATCAACTACCATTCTCCATCTACCCTTCTTCATCTACCATTCAACCTTTCAACTACCATAGGACATTCATCTCTATAAAGAAAAAAAATCCCCAAAGGAACCAATAGCTCAATTCTAGGACCTTGAAGTTAATGACTGGACAAACCTCCAGTGGCCTAAGATTTGGAATGTTTGGCTTCCGTGAGAATGAAGCATGTGATCTCAAGGAGGTGCATTTATTGTTTTCTCATAACCATTTGACAAAGCCTTTGGGGTTTGGCCAACATTGTGAGTCCTTTTTGAACCAACATTGCTAACTTTAGAAATGTGAGTTTTGTTATAATAATGCTAAAGTCACACATTTTCAACCACACACAACCACACACCCTCTCACATGTGGTGGGGCCCACCCCAATGTGGGACCCATAGTGGGCCCCACCACATGTGAGAGGGTGTGTGGTTATGTGTGGTTGAAAGTGTGTGGCTCTATCGCTATTGTTTTGGTTATGCCATTGGGATGAAGGAATGGACAGCTAGGATTAAAGGGGTGACACATGTACAATGTAAACTCCATATAAAATTTGGTTCCGTTCGGTTTTTCTACTTTTTGTTATTTTTACAGAAACCAAAACAGAACTGAACCACTTTCAAAACCAACCGAATTTGTTAAAACTTGACCTATTCAGTTGGTTCAATCGAACCACTTTCTGGGATTTTGCTACACCTTGACATGGATTTTAGCCATCTAATTTGTCTAGGAATGGCAACTCGAAGTAACAGCCCCCTTAGATTGAGAGATTTGGTAAGAAAAGACAAGAAAGGGTTAAAAGTTCCTTCATATTTGGATGAGAATTGGAGAGAAAAGTAAATACAAATGTTTTTGATTGACTCTTCCGACCCCCTTTGTCACCAAATCTCATGTCACAAAAAATGGTGAGATTTGTGAGAAATAGCACCCTTTTTTTATCTCAACTTTTCTCACCATCCAAGGGGGCTGTACAAGCTTAACAACGTGACAAACTTCCTATGGCACAATCTTTCAAATATTCACCGTATATTTTGACCTCGCAATCTTCCCGGATCAGCACAGTTATAAAGAAATTAAAGGCACAAAAAAATGCAAACATGTGTATGCACATATCTACAACGGGTAGGAGCCTTACACTGCACTATTGGCTGGAGTTGTAAATGAACCGAGCTATTAGAGGCTTGGCTTGAGTTGGCTCGGTTTGTTTAATATAGGAGTTATGCTTGGACATCATTTTTCGCTCATTTATTAGACAAGCTAAGCTCAAGTTAGTCTTAGCTCGGCTCATGTAGATACGCTTGACTTGTTTGAGTAGACCAAGAAGATCCTCAAGGCGTTAGACATCTGCAGAGATGGCGATTGTATCACACTGAAGACGTGCGAGATTGAAGGAAAAGCTCAACACTGATGGAAGCTGATCGAGACCGCCCACAACATCGAGACTATGACCTTAGGAGAACTTCAGGAAGATCTTCTCGATAACTACTTCCCCATGCTGATCAAGCAGGCGATGGCTCAAGCATTCATAAACCTGAAACAATGCCCCATGAACGTCACTCAATATGCCGCCTGACTCGAGGAGCAGTCGTGTCACGCTAAATCCATCGTGCCTAATGATGAGGAAAATGCAACGAAGTTTGAATGGGGACTCAGCAGCACTCGTTGCTCTGTGATGACCCAGTCATACACCACTTATTCACCAGTGTTAGAAATGCTCTCTCATGACGGAGAAAGAAGATTCTGACACCAAAAACCAGCTGGGAGCAGAGGAGAGGAAGTCCAACCAGGGAGGATCAATTAGGACCAATAACAACAACTAGGGATACGTGCACCAAAATCATACTCTCTGTACAACCCGCATCCACAGCAGAAAAATCAACCGTGGAGAAATCCTAATCTCACTCAGTGTTCAAAACCAAAATCAGTACCTCTGAAACAAGATCCCGCAGCATCAACATCACCACAAATGAGATGGCACAGCCAAACGACTGGATGGCTAACGGGCCTTAACCTAGAGGAGACGGATTAAAACGAATTAGGATTACACATTGTTTGTGAGTAGGAAGATATCTTCTCAGAGGAGATCTATTCTTTTAAGGGTGACAGACGAGGTTGCTAACAAACATTCGCATGATACCCGTCGTAGCCAGTTGACTATATCCTAAATATTCAATGTCTCAATCTCGCAAGACTCCTTTTGATATCACCATCGAAGTAACTTTCATCCTTGGAGTTAGGAATCCTGATAGAGATTAAATCATTGAGATTCTCACATTTATTTCTCGTGATAGTTACACTTCTTTTTCCATGACTTGCATAGTCCTAAAGAATTTTTGATTCACCTTTTCTTTAGTTGATAAATCTTGACTCTATAACATCAACGGTCACTTAGCAGATCATTATTACACTATATTTCATATGCTTCTAAGTTCTTGGTCGTACTCCTAATGCTAGGTTGGAATTGATAAAACAGAAGACCACAACATGTGGACAAAACAATATCTGAATACTAGAAAGAAGCACAGAGATCAACTCCATCAATGGTAATTGGAAAATAAAAACAAGTAATTACTATCTGGGTAGGCAGGCCCACCCTCAATGGCGAGTATGGCAATAGATGAGGGCCATGAGGCCATGAGGGACATGAATAAGACACATAAACTTACGATTTTACACCAACTATATCAGCTTACACAGTAAGCCAGTAACTGATGGTTACCAACGCCATGTAGCCTAAGCGAACATAACACCTAAAACTTATTTCCAAGCATATAAAAGCAAATCCCAAGTTGCTTAAATACACTTCCAATACCAGAGACGACCTAGATCATAAATAGATTTTGCATTCTTCCAACCACTGTACCGAGGTTCACAGCCTGGAGCCACCACACTTTCTCTATTCAACACAGACTGCAACTTTCCAAATTTTGCCGCTGGTAGTCCTTCGTGAGTGTTAACCTTAACAAAAGCTACGTTGGAAGAAAGATCAGCATGCAACAACAAACTCTCATATTCCCCCGAATTGTTCAAAATCTTTGAAGATTTCTAGCGTGGACCTTGGAAAACACCTTCTGAACACATTGGACGGATCGGATTTTGCCAAAACAATTGGCAACACAAAAAAAACACCCCAAATCTTCTAATTCGGGATCCCGGACTAGAAGATTAGGGTATATATATATATATATTGGGAAGTGCTTGATCCAAGCAATTTTTCATAAATTCGTATATGTATAGTTTTTGTGGAAAATTGCTCGGATCAAGCCCTTCCAATCAAGACTCCCTGATGGGAAGCCCATCAGGGAGCCCTCCAATTCTCCTATTTCTCGATCAAATTTTCACAATCCGAACCGTCCAATGTGTTTAGAAGGTGTTTTTAAGGGTCTACGCGAGAAATCAGTGAAAAAAAAATACCAGGAAGGGCTTGATCCGATCAGTTTTTGATAAAAATGCATATATACAGTTTTTATCGAAAACTAATTGGATCAAGCCTTCCAGGTATTTTTTTTCACTGATTACTCACGGGGACTCTTAAAAACACCTTTCGAACACATTGGACGGTTGTGAAAATTTGACCGGGAAATAGGAGTGCCATCAAGGAAGTTCACCTGATGGGAAAGATTTCAATATATATATATATATATATATATATATATATATATATATACAGAAATCTTCTTATCCACACCTCTCGGAAATAAGAAAAAAATGGTTTTTTTTTTTTGAGTTGCAAATTTTTTTGGAAAATTTGATCCGTCCAATGTGTTCAGAAGGTGTTTTCAAGGGTCCACGCGAAAAATCTTCAAAAAAAAATACCAGGAAGGGCTTAATCTAAGCAGTTTTCGCAAAAACTGTATTTATATATTTTTGCAAAAACTGCTTGAATCAAGCCCTTCCCGGTATTTTTTTTTTGAAGATTTTCTGCGAGGACCCTTGGAAACACCTTTTGAACACAATGGACAGATCGGATAGTAAAAAAAAATTTGGATAGAAAGTCCGGATAAGAAGCGCAACCTATACCTATATATATATATATATATATATATATATATATATATATACACAATCAGGATCCTACCAGGACTCCCTGACATGGCTTACGTCCACACCTCCCCTTTCCCGGCCATGTTGTGATGATCTGAACCGTCCAAAGTGTTTAAAATGTGTTTTTAAGGGTCTAAGAAAAGAAAACCCAGAAGGGCTTGATCCGAGCAGTTTTTGATAAAACTGCAATATATGAACTGCTCGGATCAAGCCCCTACGGAGTATTTTTCTTTATTTACAAATCCTTTCTTAAAACCTTAAAAACACATTTTAAACACATCCAGCGGATTGGATCCCGGCCAAATGGGCGGGGGATGGGAGGTGTCGACTCTGTCGATGTAAGACTATGTCACAGAGTCCTGATAGGATCCTAATTGTATGTATATATATATATATATATATATATATATATATATATATATATGTGATCAACTTCTAATGACGGATCCCTCATTTTAAATAAAGTAAGGACCAATCAATTTTTCCACTTTCCGAACTAAATTTTGACGATCCAAACCGTTAGATGTGTTTAAAATATGTTTTTAAGGTCCACCGTGGCTTCGTCCAAAAAAAAACCTGGAAGGGCTTCATCCGATCAGTTTTTGTATATAACGCTATATACAAAAATTGATCGGATGAAGCCCTTCTGGGTATTTTTTTTGGACGAATCCTCACAGTGGACCTTAAAAACACATTTTAAACACATCTAATGGTTCGGATCGTCGAAATTTGGTCGGGAAGAATGAGATCCTCACTTTATTTTAAATGAGGATATACATATAGGTTTCTATAGGTTTCACTTCTCCTCCGGACTCCGGACTTTCGGACCTCCTTGATCTGAGCATTTTTTTTTACGATTCGATCCGTCCAATGTGTTCAGAAGGTGTTTTCCAAGGTTTGCCCGGGAAATCTTCAACAAAAAAAAAAATACTAGGAAGGGCTTCATCCAAGCAGTTTTTCGCAAAAACTGTAAATACCTTGGAAAAAATCTCTTGAACACATTGGACGGATCGGAGTTTTCCAAAACAATTGGCAACACAAAAAAAATACCCCAAGAGCTTCAATCTGGGGGTCCGGATAAGAAGCTTGGGGTATATATATATATATATATATATATATATATATATATATATATATATATATATATAGTCACTATCTAATCCGGGAGTCCCGGATCCAGGACTCCACCTTCCCAATATTTTTTTGACGATCCGAACCGTCCAATGTGTTCAAAAGGTGTTTTCCAAGGCCTATGCGGGAAATCTTCCAAAAAAAATACTGGGAAGGGCTTGATCCGAGCAGTTTTTCGCAAAATTGTAAATATACAGTTTTTGCAAAAAACTGCTTGGATCAAGCCCTTCCTGGTATTTCTTTTTGAAGATTTCTCGTGTTGACCTTGGAAAACACCTTTTGAACACATTGGACAGCTCGGATTTTCCAAAAACAATTTTTAAAAGCATCAAACACCAAAAAACCTCCAATCCGGGATCCCGGATTGAATAATTGCCGTATATATATATAAGTTAAGCTTCACATCCGGACTTTTCATTTCCGGACCTCATGATCCAAATATTTTTTTGATGATCTGATCCGTCCAATGTGTTCAGAAGATGTTTTCAAAGGTTCTCACGAAAAATCTTCAAAAAAAAAAGGCGGGAAGGGCTTGATCCAAGCGATTTTAAAGCGAAAAATATTTACATTTGTTCTTAAAATTGCTTGGATCAAGCCCTTTCTGGTATTTTTTTTGAAGATCTCCCGCATGGACCCTTGAAAATACCTTCTGAACGCATTGGACGGATCAGATTTTCCAAAAATAATTTGCAACACAAAAAACCCCATTTTTTTTCTTATTTCCAGGAGTGTGGATAAGAATATTTCTATATATATATATGGCAGTGATAATGCCAAAATTGTTTTTGATTGTGCCAAAACTCTAATGCATATAGAGTTTGTACTTAACACATGAGTACAAGCAAAATAGTTTTGGCATTAGCACTACTATATATATTGTATATTTTCGTGTCCTCTGTCATGTCTGTGTCCTCGTTTTTTTGAAATTGATGTGTCCTGTTTCAGTATTCGTGTCCATATGTGTATACATATCCATGCTTCTTAGGTTATAGATAAGCAAAATAGGAGGGGAAGAGGGGGAGGGGGATTGAAGATATATCAAGTATCAACTATGTTTAAATGCTAAAATGAATCTCATTCATAGCCTTCATAGACACAAAAAAAACAGAAACATACTCAAACATGGTAAAATCTAAAGCCTCAATTTACTTTCTCAACAACAACTCATAATAGGTGTACTAATAAAAAACAATAATGTTATACGACTACATCCAATATGAAATTGACCCGTAAATACTAAAGCACTATAGCCTCCATCAACTAAAAACTGCAACTCTAGAATACTTCCAAAAGAACCCATTTGTTATCTGATTGAGTAAAACCTGTCAATTGTGTTTGTATCCCAATGTAGCTGATTGAGGGTCAATTGCATATCTATTAAGCTATCATCTACTTACCACCCTCCATCATTCAGGGTGTACCTAACATATTTGCTTTCCCCACCTATATTAACTACTTCAATTCAACCTAGACGTGAAATAATCATAGATTCATACACAAGGTGAGGAACATGGTTTTTAAAAATCGTGATAGGTAACAGTATCAGCTGTCATGCAAAGGTTTCAGTGAGGCCCAAGACCCATTTCAGCCGAACTATCGGTGCGAGGGAAAATAGGATGAGTAATCTAGAAACAACATAGATATGGTTTAGAAAGCCTACTATGAGGTTCTGGACTCACTTTCGACCCAGAATCTGGCCACCATTACGTCAAATCCACAATTCTGGCGCCTCCAAGTACTGATCTATACACCATCTCCATTCTTTAGATCTCGGCCCTAGGACTTAAGAGGAGTGATGCTTTTTGATTTCTACCATACCATCATTACCCGTAGCCACACATTCATATTTGAGTTGACACTTATTCGAGTAAAGACTTATCAGTCAAGAGGCCATACCATCATAACCCATAACCACACATTCATATTTGACTTAACACTTATTCTTTTTTTTTTTGGTACAATGACTTAACACTTATTCAAGTAAAGACTTATCAGTCAAGAGGCTAAGAGTAAGAGTAGTAATTCCTATTGAAACCATTATATCATACCACCATTCCTATAAGTGACTTCTAACTTAAAAATAGCATGACTTAGATTTAATTTGATACCTCACACTGCATGATGACATGACATTAACTATTCCACTATGATAATAATCATAACATCTTGGCTTTCGTCAACCTATCTTGGTTTCAATTTGTTAATTAACCTTTATCTCAGTAAACATGAAATTTTTCCGATTAAAGAAAGTCTTTAACATTTTTTTGTTAGGAACCCTCTAAGCAATTGAAAAACAGTACTATAAACTATAAAGGCTGTGTTTGGTTAGATAGTTTAGTTTAGTTTCGATGATGTCAGCAAGTGTAATGAGTGTATAGAGAAATGAGAGAAATGATGATGTCATCAAAATTAAAACTAAAACTAAACAGAGAAACGAACAAGGCCAAAGTGTTCCCAAAAAAAAATTCTCTAATTCTAAAAATATAGTTATCAATTATCACTAACAAACCATTAGATGAATTGGTCTCTAGTTGAACAGGAATTACTTTACTCTCTCTCTCTCTCTCTCTCTCTCTATATATATATATATATATATATATATATATATGATTATAAGAATCAGTATGTATGATCTCTCTCTCTCTCTCTCTCTCTCTCTCTCTCTCTCTCTCTCTCTCCCCCCCTCCAAGTTCACCACAAATCAGAAAATAATTCACAGGCTCCACTGGGTGAACGGAGGTCGTCTCAAAGAGATCACAACAAATCTCTCTATCCCTCCCTCTGTTCTTCATCAACCCCAATTTATGAAACCCTAAAGCCCGGTGTTTAGCTGCTATTTATCTCTATTTTTTGTGATCAAGAAGGCTCATTTTGCGTCCAAACCTTTTTATTTGTGCTAGTTCCAATTGGAATTTTTCTCCTTTTCGATCAAAGCTGGCATCTTTCAGTTTTGTCTTTGAAATTGTTTGTTCTTTTTTCAAGCAATTACTCTCATTTTTGTGTTCCCTGTTAGTTATTTAGTATTATGCATCAACCATAATCTCTTGCATACCTGCTTACAGATCTTGTTACCCCAGGGAGTAGTAGTATTTAAGCTGATTTTTTCAAGCTTTATTGTTTTTTCTGTAGTTATTTTGTGCACTCCAGTTTCAATTATCAACCCCTTAACATGGCTTTAAATTAAAGCTTGCCTTTTTTTGTGGTATAGGTACTAGGTAGGTTGTTAAAGCTTACTCTAATTCCTAACCATTATACTCTAAGCAACTATACTTATCACTCGAGAGGCTAAGAGTAAGAGGATTTTGAAGGAGTTTTCTCGTACCGTGGCACCTCACACTATTTATCTTCTCAAAATCCTTCATCCATATTCATATGCCAACTCTTCAAGTCTTCACACAACTTAATCCAAAGCTGTTGTCAGTTAACAAGAATCATCAGAACTAGAGTCCCCTTTGAACTCTTATCAAATCGGGGAAAGGTAAAGTGAGTTATTTTAGTAGATATACATAAGAATTCTAAAAAATTCTGAAAATAGCGTAAACAAGAATAGAGTTATCTCACAAACAAATGGGAAAGATAAGAAGCCAGGATTTCATTCACATTTGTTCTTACTCATCATTGAATCACAAATTGATATTCCTACCTCATAATGTGTTCCACGTAAGTCTAAGACTAGGAGTATTTAAAACTCGATAATATCTTTGCACATCATCAAGGAGTGTTTCATTAGTGTCAGTGTTCGGCACATGTCCGACATGAGCACACTACCTTCTTACTGCCTATCATGGGAGCAAGTTTAAGTTATGAAAGAAGGGGAGAAAAACTTAAATGCGTTCTCCTAAAGGCTAATGGTGGTAGAACTTTGCACTTGCTAAGATTCTTTGTTCTAAAGACAAATTAGACCTCACATAACAAGAAACATTTTGAATCCAGCTTCGTTATATAGATGTTTACTGCTATAGGTATATGTTTTTTTTATATAATATGGATAGATTAAAAATCACAGACCCATTTCTTGCAATAAAGTACTAGAATAAAACTCTAGTTGGAGAGAAATGAAATGCAAAAGATCATCATCCAACTAGTTTGATTCTTAGATATCTCCTTTGGCTGCCAACCTAGCAATGAAAGATATTAACAGCCATGGCTGAATGTAAGAAATTGAAGCAAATGACTATTTTGGAAAATTATCATGAGGATTTTGAAGGAGTTTTCTCATACCTTGGCACCTCACACTATTTATCTTCTCAAATCCTTCATCCATATTCATAAGCCAACTCTTCAAGTCTTCACACAACTTAATCCAAAGCTAATGTCAGTTAACAAGAATCATCAGAATTAGACTCCCCTTTGAACTCTTATCAGATCTGGGAAAGGTAAAGAGTGTTATTTTAGTAGATCTACATATCTAAAAAAATTCTAAAAATAGCATAAACAAGAATAGAGTTATCTCACAAGCAAACAGGGAAGATAAGAAGCTAGGATTTCATTCACACTTATTCTTACTCGTCATTGGATCACAAATTGATTTTTCAAACTTGTCATGTGTTCCACGTAAGTCTAAGAGTGTTTAAAACTCTAGGATATTTTTGGACATCGTCAAGGAGTGTTTCAGTGTTCGACACGTGTGACACAAGCACACTACCTTCTTACTGCCTATCATGGGAGCAAGTTAACTGTTTAAGGTCCAAAAGAAGGGAGGAAAACTTAAAATGCGTTCTCCAAAAGGCTAATGATAGTAGAAGTTTGCACTTGCTAAGATTCTTTGTTCTAAAGACAAATTACTGCTCACATAACTACAAGCACTACGAATCCTATTTTGTTGTAATGTGGTTTACAGCTATAGATATTACTGTTTACACTATGAATAGTTTAAAAACCACAGACCCATTTCTTGCAATAAATTACTAGAATAAAATGCTACTCGGAGAGAAATGAAATGCAAAAGATAATCATCCAACAAATAGTATGATTATTAGATATCTCCTTTGGCTGCCAACGAAGCACTGAAAGATATTAACACCGATTGCTGAATGCAAGAAATTGAAGCAAAAGACTAGTTTGGAAAATTATCCAGAACCACTAGCATAATTATGGTTTGGTGTTTTTACACAAACAGAAATTTAGCAGGAAGTAGCACTCTGTGCTTAATTCCCGACGGTTATTACTTTTTTACCTGACATAAGGTGATGCCAGCCCCAAATAAAGATCCTCTGCAACTTCAGTTTTCTCAAAAGATGGACAATCAGTCATGCAACATGGCGTTATCGTTAAGCTATATCACCAGTAATCACCACAAGAGCAAGTTCCATTTTGGAAATGATGAAACCGGTTAACATCTCTGATAACAATTTCTCGTTGCACAACCGTTGATATGCACTTAATTGTAGCATGGCAGTCCAGACATATTCGAAGATTTTTCAAGATACGAATAGGACTTCCAAAAGGTGTCCTAATAAGCCCAAAAGCTAGAGCTAATCTTTCACTGTGCACCCACAAGCGGCTTGGCTTTTCATTGTCCTCCACATCTTGTAATAGAACCTCATAATTGGCAACATAGCCAGCCTTCTTGGTTTTCATGTTCAGCCACTCCAGCATCCCATAAATTAATCTAATATCAGGGTGTGAAGCATCCCCTGCAACGAAATAATGAACAGTGCCTTGGCTCTCAATCCAACTTAGGCCTGGTTCTTTCTTTATTCCTTTTTTCTTCATGCTATTCCTAACAGAAGCTACATCATCCCACCTTCTTGCGGCGGCATACATATTTGAGAGTAACGCATAGGTTGCCTCATCATGGGGTTCCAACTCAAGTGCATGAAAGGCAGCTATTTTTCCAAGCTCAACGTTGTTGTGAATAACACATGTTGTGAGCAAAGCACGCCAAATCATAACAGAAGGCTCAAATGGCATTTCCTCAATCAGCCTAACAGCCCTGTCAAGATGGCCTGATCGCCCTAAAAGTCCTACCATGCAAGTATAATGTTCAATACAAGGATTGATACAATAGTCATGTACCATGGAAGTGAAATAAGCTTGACCTTTGTCTAATAACCCCGTGTTGCAACAAGCTGAAAGAACGCCGAGAAATGTCAATTTGTCAGCTTTAATCATTGTTTTCTGCATGTACTCAAAGATCCCCAGAGCCTCACTACTCAGCCCATGCATGGAATACCCTGAGATCATAGTATTCCATGATACTACATCTCGGTTGCTCATCGTTTCAAACACTACACGAGCATCCTTAATGCTCCCGCACTTGGCATAGATGTCTATTAAGGCATTTCCAACTGTTATAGCATTGTCAAATCTGGTTTTAACAGTCAAGGAATGAATTTCGGTTCCAAGCTTTAGGGCTGCTAAGCCAGCACAAGCACAAAGGACACTAGAGTATGTCACCTCGGTTCCCTGCATGTTGTCTTCACGCATTTGTAGAAACAACTTCAATGCCTTCTCCTCGTGTCCTAATTGCGCATGGCCAACAATCAAAGTGTTCCAAGTCACCTCATTTCTGTTTGTTGACTCCTCAAATAGGTCCACTGAGTTCTCCATCTTTCCACATTTGGAATAAACATCTATGAGAGCATTTGATACAAACACATTTGATTCAAGACCAACCTTCAATACATTGCAATGAATTTGCTTTCCCAAGTCTAAATCTGCCATAGTTCCACAAGCTTGAAGCACACTAGCAAAAGTAAAGTGATTTGGAAGAACTAAACTTTGCCTCATTCGACAAAATAGTTCAACAGCCTCTTTGCTCCTCTGACTCTGAGAGTAACGTGCAATCATGAAACTCCAAGGAATGACATCACATTTTGGAATCTCTTCAAATACTAGTTTTGCATCTTCCATATCTCCTAATTTAGTATACAAGTCAAGAAGAGCAGCACCAACATAAGGATCCAACTCATAACGCATTTTCAAAGCACATCCATGAACACTCCTCCCTAGATTAATGGCTTCTAGTCCAAGAGAGGCCTTAAAGACACTCACAAGCGTAAAATTATTCGGACAAAACCCCCCCATCCTCATGTCAGAAAACAGTTCTAAAGCCTCTTTAAAAACACCATTCTCTGCGTAGCAGGTCACCATCCCAGTCCAAGAAACCATATCCTTCCAAATAATTTCATCAAATGCTTCTCTAGCATCATCAACAAGGCCACAGGCAGAATATGCATCAATAATCGACGTACCCACAAACGCGTTGGACCTATGACCTAGCTTATATAAACATGCGTGGATGCTTCTACACAACTCTCCTGATTCCACACTCACAAGCAACTTAAAAATCGACGTGAAAACAAATGAGTTAAGTTCAAGACCTTCCCTGTGTAATCTAACAAACAAATCAACAGCCTCAAGATAGTTAACAGACAGTGCACACCCCTGAATCATTGTAACATACGACACGGTGTTCCTTTCTGTCATTTCATCGAACAACTTGCGTGCATCAGACAATAGGTCTGTTTTTACATACATGTTCAAGAGGACATTCCACCCAAATAAGTCCAAACAACCACCCCTCTTTGAAATATCACAGTGGAGGGCTTTTCCTGATATGGGTTCGTTATTTTTCACGCAACTCTGGAGCTTAATTGCGTACGCATGAGAACTGAACTCTGATGCTGTACTATGGCTTGTGAAAACCGTGTGTTGCTTGCTCAGTGGTACTGCTTGGGTTGAGAACCCATAGAAGGTAAAGTGGATACGAGTGTTGGATTTGCATTGGGTTGACCGCGTTTTACAAAGACAGTATCTAATCATGCGCTCGTATTGATTCACTTGTCAACTTCAGAAGACGATTGGCTATGGTTTTAGCACCAGAAATTGTGAAACATCAGCAAAGGAGTGGTTTTTAGGCTTTTTAGGCTGTGATATTGTTAGATTTTGCTAGACCTCGGATTTTAGCCACTTGATTTATCTAGGAATAGCAACTTGAAGTAAAAGTTTGACGCAATAGATCGCCGGAATCGGACTGGGTTTGACGAAGATCGGACTGGGTTTGATCGACTTGGTTTGGCCGCGACACAGAGAGAGAGAGAGAGAGAGAGAGAGAGAGAGAGAGAGGGTTGAAGGACTGGGTTTGATCGGAGATCGGACGGACTGGGACTGATCGGAGGATGTGGACTGGGATTGATCGGACGGATTGGTTCGAGCGCGAATCTTCAGAAATGGGGCCATTCGAGTACCGGGTATGGGTACGGGTACGGGTACGTTTTGGGTACGGAAAAAAACGTACCGGTTACTTTTTTTTAGAGTTTTCGGGTGTGTCTTGGGTACTCAATCGGTGAGGTACATTTGGGTAAATTTGTAATATTTTTAAAATATCGGGTGTTTTAAATGAAAAACCTTAAGCTTCAGGAGTTCATATGCAATTTCTCATTCCCTCAAACTCAAAGAGCACGATGGTTTTTTAGGGCTTATACATTTTGTTCCTGTGGGTGACAGAGAGCATCCGACCGGTGACTGCTTCGGTGCTTCCTTTCTCACATCTGGACGCTGGTTAGTCTCTCTCTCTCTCTCTCTCTCTCTCTCTCTCTGTAGGTCTGAACCTTGATTTTTTTTTTTCTTTCCATTTTGTCGCTCTGAAGCATTTCATGTGCTAAGCAATCTTTCTTATCTGGTATTTTTCAACACAAAAAGCTAAACATCTAATCATATTTTTATTACTCTATTGACTTGAGCCATTGCAAGTCCTAGCGCGAAATTTCTGGTTGGTCATCTTGAATATCTACTCAAATCCATGATTCTTATTAATAGTTGTAGTCTTAAATTAGGGCTTTTGATGCTGCGTTTAGTGTGACGAGGAAGTTTTTTTTTTTAATTAACCAGGAAACATAGGAAATTAATCCCTATGGAACATAGTAAAATAGGAAATAAAATAAAATAAAGACGTATGCAACCCTACCCTTACCCATGCTTCATAGGGTACGACACTGGTACATTGTGGGCCGGCTATGGTATTGGGTACTTATTTCTGCACATTGGCACATATACTTCGATGCTTTTAAATTCCGAGCGAATGAACTCAAATTTTTGGCCTTAGAACACAGTTCCTTATTGACTTGAACCCAAGACAGCGATGTTTCAGATCTAGGGTTTTTAAAAGTTTTCGAACTTGTATCGTCTTTTACGAAGGAAGACGGCAGCTGCTTCCATTCTCTTGACTCTCTTCTTCGGCAATTGAATCTCTGATCAAATCTTTCCTCCACCGACTCCAACAACTCTGGCAACAAGGCTTTTGTAGACTACAAGCAATTTCTTTTTGCTTTCTGTTCGTCAACTGTAAGCATATGAAGAAGTCTTACTTTTGCTGTTTTGTCATATTGTTACGTGTTAGACCTATTTGTGAGTAGATCGCATTCAGCCCTCTGTGTATATGAAATCAGTAATTATGCGGACTATAATTCTTCATCTTCCCTTCAACAGTCCCTAAATCACTCTGTTCAGGAAATTGGTATTTTTGTTATCTTGCTTTTGTTGGTTAATTGGGCTTGTACTTGCTAAATTTACACATTAAGCATTCTATAATTGTTCTGAAAAGTAAGTTTCCTGGCGTACCCTAGCAGTACATGTACCTATTTTATTAGGTTTTGTTGTATCTTGTATCTATACCCGATCCCAATGCCCATACACGTGCTTCATGGCTTCAGAGAAGCATGGTTTAGGTATGTTGTGCGGAGAGCTTCCTGCAAATCAACCGTACTAAGATTTATGTAAGAAAATGGAGAATAAGAAACAATCCACACATATTTGAAATCAAAGGGGAGATACCAAATGACGAATACAAACATGAAAAGCCGAGCTTTATGGTTCTTCCTTTAACCCGCATCATATTCTATCACAAAACTAATGGTTTTACTAATGCAGAGAAGATGAATGCTCTAAAGAGCTAGAACTATGCTAAAAGGTGCAAGTTCATTTAAAAAAAGCCCTCTTCGCAAAAAAAAAAACTCTCTTTAGTCCTTCCAAGTCGCACATGAGTCTAGTTTCAAGCTTCAACAAAACAGGCCATATAGATCACTACAAAGGCCTAAAAGTTCTACTGACATTAGACCTACCAAGGATCCTAAACGGGTCACCCAAGGAACTGAAGAGGTCACTCAGAGAGAGAGGGTGAGTCACTGTATTTGTAGCAAGTTACTTTTCCCAAGTCTAACGTGTTCACTGCTCCCAATAAGGAGCACTTAGAATCTAAGCCCAAAACCATCAAGGAAACATTTACAACAAAGCTTGAGGAAGTCCAAAAAACCAAGCTAAAGTTGGCCGGACATGTCAATATGCGTCAAAGTCTGTACCGGTCCCTAACCCTTTAGCCGCCAATGAAATACTGTGTGTTTGGAGCCTGACAATTATGTTATGCGCAGATTCTCAAGTCAAAATTGCGCCTATTTGTACATGATATTAAGATTTTGGTGAAGATTTCTCTTTTATGTCTTATCCGAAACATAGTAGTCATTTCAGACAATCTGACTTATTTATACGAATACGAGGCCACGGCTTGGTGATGAAGATATGGGTACAAGTAACCTTGTTCTTTGTTTCTTTCCTTTATCATTAGACGAGAGTAGACCTATTTTTGTTGTACAACTCATAGGTCGGCACAAGCTAGGCGTGTGCACCTTATCCTATCTATGGTTCTAATTTTCCCGTTTGAGTTTGCTTTTTCAAAACACCTACTCTATGAACTACTGACCCCTGATCTCATTAACCAACTCCTTACTACATTCCCTAAGCCACTAAAAGTAATTAGCCTGGTTGTTGGCTCTGGGCCAATCTGCCCTTGATTTGTATGTGTTACACTTAACGGTCGAGGCAAACGAAAGCTACACATGGCCGCAGTTATTGGTCATCGTTTCTCACTGGAAAATCATTGTCGATTGCTTTGTAGTTTATCTGTAGGCAGTACTGACCCTCGTTTGTGTCCTTGTTTGCAGGTTATATCAAGTTTGGTACTTAAGACCTTGTTGCAAAAAGAATGGCCAAGCATCATCCTGATTTAATAATGTGCAGGAAGCAGCCAGGTATTGCCATTGGACGACTATGTGAGAAAGATGATGGCAAGTGCGTGATTTGTGACTCCTATGTGCGCCCTTGCACACTCGTGCGAGTTTGCGATGAATGCAACTACGGATCCTTTCAGGGTCGCTGTGTCATCTGTGGAGGAGTGGGAATCTCTGATGCCTACTATTGCAAGGAGTGCACACAGCAGGAGAAAGACAGAGATGGCTGTCCAAAAATAGTCAATTTGGGAAGTGCCAAGACAGACCTGTTCTATGAGCGTAAAAAGTATGGTTTTAAGAAAAGATGATATAGTATTACACGATTGTCTTCCTGAGCCTTTTCAGTTACCCATGTGTATTAATGTAATTGGAGATTTAACCAATTTCAACATGTTGGAACGTCTTCATGGGTCTAGGACTATCTGGTGTGTTTTCTTGAAAATGAATTGTGGTGATGGTGAAGTTGCATTTTAACTGTTGTAGGAATGAGAACCTTGTTGAATTTGAATTTGGGGCTTGTGCAATCGTTATCTAAAGTCGATCTTAATGTTTTATATTGCCATGTGATTCTTTGTTTTGTGCCGCTGTTTATAGTCGTTGTGGCTAGTGATTGGTATTGTGTTTTTGTTCGCCTGTCGTAGATTCAATAGATATATGGGAACAACCCGTGCTTTCGTCCATACTTGCAGGAGATATGTTATCGCCATTGATGAGTTGATGGTAATGTTATGCCTTATGATCTCTCCTATGTATCTCTTTCTTTGTTTCCTGCTTGTAGTATGAGAGCTTCCCTCCCTTCATTCCTTGTTAGTTTAGCAAGTCCTAGAGGTGCGAAGGGATAAGGAAAGCGGTAAGAGGGATTCGAACCAAGAAGCAGTATACAAAAGCCTAGAAGATTCCTCCGAGGCATCAGGTCCCTTGCAAAGGTTCACGAGCATAAGCTATTCGGCTAGTGCAGCCCCAATCCCAAGACAGAGAACCCACCATGAAGATGTAAACCAAAAAACCTAGAGAGAGAGAACGTGGGGTACCTTTCCATTAATTCAAATTCATGCTGGTACAAGGATATAAATATATGTATGTATTATTATTATTTAATACCTTGTTAAAATGTTTGTTATGAAGATTTACCCACACAAATAAATGTTTGTTATGAAGTCATGGAGCCGATCAAGTTCAAGAAAGACAATTTTGTTAAAATTGTAACCAAACACCAGAAAATTAAATTTGGTAAAAATTTCCCATGTAAAATATTTTACATTGAAACAAACAAAGCCTAAGAGTAAAAAAGGATAAAATCATTCACCTAGTTGCGAAAAGTAGATTATTTTTACTTGTTTGTTAATCAATAAGCACAATTTGCATATATCAAGAAAACTACTGTAATTCAGTATGGTCGTTCAGATACAAGAAAAATGCCTACGACAAACTATACCACAAGTATAAAAAAAAATGACTAAATCCAACAAAAAAAAAAATTTCTACAAAAGAAGAGAGGGAGAAACCGAGAAGGCACATGCCAATCCCACACAATCCGGTGTACATTTGATGGGAAAAACATCGTCCCAAACAACTATCAGCCCACTAACATTTAAGAGGCGTGGTGAAGCTTGAAATGGCCCAGCCCAACTTTTTTGTACCCAACGATCTTCAAGTCTTGTTGGACTCCTGCTCGAAAATCAGCATAGGTAAATGGCTTGTACTTTGAGCTGCGGATCACTACATCTGCGGCTGGGAAAACAAAATAGCCAACTGAGATTCGCTCCTTGTACTTGTTTGCCTTCACCCTATGCTTCACGCTCCTGTACTTGTCGTCGCTCATTGCCTAAACCGAAAAAACAGTATCCAACGGAATTATACATCCCTAAAAAGAAACGATCGGATGGTGAGTAATATTCACACACACAGAATGATTTGATAGTAATTTGACATTTAAAGTGTAGACTATGCTCTGGATACGGACCTGCATCAAATCTCCGAGGATAACAAGCAGCGTATTGGGAATAGGTTGAACATCGATCCATTCATCGTCGCCTTTGCACACTTGAAATCCTCCTACTTCATCATGGTTGAGTATGGTAAACACCGAGCTGTCTGTGTGGGCATCGAGGCCCCACATAGAAAGCGGGCATTGTAGGTAACGGTAAACACGCATGGATGCACTTGATGGAGAGAGATAAGTCTCGTGTTGTTGTCGATCGAAGTTGAGGTTCTCTGCCATGGCTGCGAAAATCGCAGTAGCAAGTCTCGATTGGTGCCTTCCATACTCATCCAACACCAGTCTTGAAAAACATATGGGATTAATTGTATATTTGTTTCAGACTAAATACCAATATATGGTACTGGTCATGGACAATAACACATGCAATTTAGGTGTAAAATTAGTAAACCTGTAGCTTAATAATAACCACTCCCTCCTATCGGAAAAGTTATTTGGTGGTCTTGGGTACCATGTGGCGGTGTCCCCAGACCACTGAACGAATTACTTGACGGATCTACACGTATGAGGCCACATCCATCAACAATAATACTCCAATCATGCAACGAATAAGTACACACATAACTATAAAAATCATTCTGATAATACTATTACAGCTTTCTGTTTCTTTCATTAATAATAAATGGAAAAATAATTTAGTGATCTCCATGAAGATCTTTGTGGTATTAATTTCTTAGAGCCTCATAGGCAGAGTCTCTTTAGGGGA
This sequence comes from Vaccinium macrocarpon, assembly GCA_022606695.1. Taxonomy (NCBI): domain Eukaryota; kingdom Viridiplantae; phylum Streptophyta; class Magnoliopsida; order Ericales; family Ericaceae; genus Vaccinium; species Vaccinium macrocarpon. The sequence goes on from CM040170.1 coordinate 29,221,573, forward strand.
ATTGTCAAGTAGAATGATGTATCGGTATAATATTTGAACTTCTCACGAGCAACAATCATGCTCTGTTTTTTGTCACGAAATTCTGAAAAGCAGATGAGAATCCCATACAAAAAGAAAAACTTTGTGGATAGTATATTTTTTAATATATTAAGACGGTAGTGTCATGCGTACATTTAGCGCATGCAGCATTGTTCATTTGGTTATTATCATCAAATAATTGATCACCAGCAAATACTTATACTAAAATAACGTGGCCAAAAAACACCGAAAAAATTAAATATTATAAGTGACCAAAAAAATTGTTCACATTTGTTAGTTTTGCGCGACAATAAATTGTTCCACAACTTTGGCTTTTCAATAAGTCAGTTTAGTCTTTATTCAATTTTCTTTCGCATTTGTTAGTTTTGCTTCAAACTATTGTGGATTATTGATTCGTCTCAACTTGAGGAATCAGAAAAACAAAAAAATTATGAGAATTACCCAATTTTTTTGAGAAAAATCCACCTAAAAGTATGAAACGACAGTTGAACTGGCTCGAAATGAGAAATCGCAAAAGTAAAAAATTATGAGAATTACCTAATTTTTTTTTAAAATATCCACCTAAAATTCTGAAAAGACAGTTGGATTGTCTTTCATTGTCTTTTTCTTGGATATTTTCAAAAAAAAATTGGGTAATTCACGTATTTTTTTTCTTTTATGATTTCTCACGTTGAGACGAATCAACAATACACAAAAATTTGATGCAAAACTAACGTACACGAAAAACATTGAATAAAGACAACCAAAGAATATGAAAGGCACTTGTTGTGGAGCGGTCTCTAAACAAATTGTACACGACCCCATCTTTTTTGGGGGTTAGACGATCAAGTTTGTCTAGGCTTATGCGCACACCTCGACTATTCTCTAGTCATTCATGCTAAGACTAGAAAACTCACAGAAATTACTTTTTTGTAGTGTAGCCCCAACAACTAAACCCTATTCAATTTTATCGAAAACAAACCAATCAATGTATAACCCTTGGGCTACGGGGACCTCTTTAAAGAAATAAAACAAATTAACAAGCAAAGAGAAAAACCAAAAACAAAATGAAGTACCGCCTATGAGTACCCAACAAAGGGTACTGAAAATGTACTAACGGCATGCAGTGCCCAGTTTTGGGTCTCACACAAATAATTTAAATTTTTATTAATTAAAAAATGATTTTTCAAGCAGTAAAAAATTAGATCAATTGGATATGTATAAGTGGTTGAGCAAAACTTTAAGTTTTCATTCAAAATTCTGGATTCTGAATGAGAAATTAGAATATTGAATCACTCACGCATATTCAATTGAGTTGAAATTTTTTTAGCGACCCTTGAAAATTATTTAAAAAAATTAAAATGAACGGTTCCAATTATTTGCGTAGGATCCAGAGGTGAACTCCGCATGTCATTTGTACATTTTCGGTACCATACCCATAGCATTTTCAACAGAGTCAAACTAAGTAAAAAGTCTAAATATGCAGAAAAGCAAATTAGTGAGAGAAAGGTGAAATTTACCTGAAATTATCAAACACAGGATCTTCAACTTGAAGCTGTGATAGCTGATTCATAAGAAGATTAAACCCTTCAAACCACTTCATCTCTGTGGGTAGAGTGGGACCCCTCTCAATGGTTTCCCCAGAAGGGGTGAGGGCAGGGGTACCCCAAAAGTAGGCCATAGCGGCGCACGACTTTAAGGCGTGTTTGGAATTGAAACGGAGAGAGAAAACCTCTTCGGCTTGGTCATGGAGTTGGTTCAGAAGGGTGTCCGGTATCCCGTGGTTTACCAAACGGAATACGCCCCAATTTCGGCAGGCTTCAAAAACGGCATCGCGGCCGGTCAGGTTTTGGAAGTCGATTACGGGTACTGGGTCTGGATTCGGGTCGGGTGTGGGTGTCGGGGAGTGATTGTTTCGGTTGAGGTCGTGGATTGGGATGTTGTTTGGGCGGAAGGGTGGTGGGTAGGAGTCGGAGGAGCTGGTTGGATATTTACAGGGACTCATTTTCATTTGCAGAAGAAGTCGATGATACGTGGAAGGGTTTGCAAAAACTTTTCCAAAAAATGTTTCGGAAAAAGAAAGAAAAAGGCTCAGATTTATGAGAAAGAGAAATTGACTTGTTGATTTTTCTTTCTTGGACGACTATCCTACTACTAAGGTTTGTCCGTGCCTAAAAGTATGAAGAAACACGTTTTGAACATAGTTTAATAGAATTATGCTTCTTTAACCTATCAACCAAGCCGATTTTTCCTAGAAGTAGTGTTTGTAAAGAAGCTTTAAATATAGTTCATCTAATAAACGGGTTTAGCCAAGTACAAAACATCTCAATTCAATGCGGCATTAAAAATTGTTTAAAAAATAGCACATTTGTCGTAATTGCCCACCTAAAAGACACGACACACAACGTATTGAACATAACCTAAGTATAATTTCCCATTCTGATGAATAAACTATAAATTTTCCGAATAGACGTCAAACATGGCTATCAAAACTAATTTCAGTCCGTTAAAAAAAAAAACTAATTTCAGCCAAAATGAATTTCAAAACAAAATAAAGACGTAGTTTCCAACCAATTAAACAAAAAGGTAAGGAGAACTCAAGTTGTCCTTCCCAAAAGACACCGGAAGTTAGATTCATTAGTCGGGTCTTCAAATTGATCTTTGTGATTTTTATGGTGATGAAAGGAGATTTAGCCAAATGTACTGCAATCATGGAATTTGCAAGATTAGCCCTTTGATTCGTACATGGGCTAGAATAATGACAGAAACGAATAAATTAGCCATCCACGTTGGGCCAATGAAAATTTTGAAATATAAAGCAAATGAGGTTTCATTCTTTTAGTTATATGGATTCGCAGCAAAACCCAATTAAAAAGGAGCTACTCTCTCAGTGAATTTCCGAAAGAAGCCAGCCTTCAAAGTTCTGAAACATCATCATAAAGGACTGCCTAATGAAATAACCCTTAATACTAATGTTTGTAAACATGGAGATGTGAAGAAAAAAAAAAAAAAATTAGAATACAAATCTCAACAGAATCCAATCAACAATTGACAGGATAACAACCCTTAGTATTTAGTTTGTTAATCGGAGTGTCTCAGTTAATTAGGGAGTAACCAAAAAATGCGGAAATTAATGCCTTCTCTCAGTTAATCGGAGTGTTTCAGTGATTTTTGTAGTTTGAGGACGACATAGAAAAATGGTGCATAGTTTGAGAGTTATAAATGAAATTCCCTCAAAAGTAACTGTCGGAAGAACTAGGTAAAAACCCTCCATCAAAAATGAATTGCAAGGGATGAGAGAGGCCAGGGCGGATGGCGCAGTGGTGGCTTTCGGAGTTGGCAGTGGTAAAGAGGGCAAAGAGATAAAGTTGAGGTTTGGGTTTTTCTGAGGGTGAGACGTGAGGGATTTAGGGGCCATGTAGTGAGGCCGCTTTGGTCATTCATCTAGACATCAATGGCTTGGATTTAATCGAAACTTCAAATGATTCGACTTTTTGATTGTTTGGATTAAAATTCAAGTGTTTATTGCTGAGATGGACGGTTGGATGGCCTCACTATTAGAACCTCGGACCCGAGATGTGAGTGAGAAAGAGGGATGGCATGGGGAACACAACAATTAGATGAAATAAATCTCACCCCTTTTATTCTTTTTTGTACCACCTCGGCCATAAAAGGGAATTCCTCCATCTTAGGCTTTTAAAATTTGAACTAGGAGTGATAAAAACCATTGGATCAGTTGTGAGGGTATTTTAAAATTCAATCAGATCCCTCCAATGTGTATCCGGGGAGTGGACAGCAAGGACTGATGAGACAGGAAACGTAGCCGTTTTGGTGAAGTATAAGACGCCCCGTCCGACGTCATTACACTACGTTTGGACTTTTCACACCGTTTTGCCTGAGCAAACTTTGTATAGCACTCTATGCTTACTTCTTTGAATAATGACAGTGACACAAATTTTGAGCCACAACCAACTACAACTCACTTATATGGGATGTGGAGCCCGCACGTGGGGCTCATGTGGGACCCACATCCCATGTGAGTGGAGTTGTGGTTGGTTGTGACACAAAGTTTGTGTCACAATCATTTTTGTATTTCTTTGGTCCTTACTATCTTTCTCTTTGGTCCGAATTAAATAATCATCCGTTTTTTAGACACTATTTAGATTTTCACCTCCCTTATTTTACGGAGTTATGTTTTCATTCTTTTTCATTGTGAAATACCTTTTCTACCCTTTTACTATGATATCATAATATACAAGATTATATTTTTTTCTAATTTTGTGGGATTCAATAAAATCCTAATTTTGTGGGATTTAATAAGTTCCTAATTTTGAGGCATTGAATAATTTCCTAATTTAGTGGGATTTAACCATTTTAAAATTTAATGAGATTCAATCACATCCATTAAGAGAGATAAAAAAAAAAAAGAAATTTCAAATTCAAAAATTTGTTACTAATTTTTGGTGAAATTATAGATAAGCAAGCAAAAAAAAAAATTCGCACCAACAAATATGGTAAAAATGGCATACATGAGCCAAACACCAAGTTTATGGTAAAAATAAATACCACCACAGTAAAGATTGAGAAATTTTGAATAAATATGGTAAAAATGGCAAATGTAACCAATCAAAAAATATGGTAAATAAAATATTCTTTTAGAACACAAATCATGGTAAAACAATATCACATGTCACAGTTTTAATAATTAATCACTTATAAACATGGCATCTAAAATTTAAAAAATATTTCATGGTAAATGTGAATACCATATGAATAGATTTCATGGTAAATTTTAATACCAAGAATACCCTCCAATCATCTAAAATTCAAACCACATGGTAAAAAAAAAATATGGTCATACCAGAAATATGGTAAAAAAAAAAAATGTACACCAAGAAGCATGATATTTAACAAATCATCTACGAACCATTATCAATTAGATTCATCCCTCTAAAACATGGCAAATTCAAGTCAACAATATATGTATATGAATTATGGTAAAATAAAATCAATCTATATAAATTTGTATAAGAAACATGGTAAAAACGTTTGTATATGAATTATGGTAAAATAAAACTAATCTCTATAAATTTGTTCAAGAATCATGGAAAAAAGTGAACTCTGTAATCACAGATTTATGGTTAAATGAATATAGAAATAACAAAGAAAATAATCAACAACATCAAAATAACTACAAGTAGAGAAGCTGTGCGCAATGCCTAAAAAACTTACAATGAACAATTTAAATCACATGTCAAGATCTAAATCCATAAGTATGAAAATCTCTTAGATTACCGTGTTGGTGCTTAATTTATTACAAAATTGAACTCTTCTCAAATCTTTTGATCATAGATAGAAATATGCTTCCATCAACAAACAGAGGGTGATTTTTTGTTATCCAAGCCCGTCAGAGATTGTATTTTTTGTTTTCGCTATCCCCATTGTGGGATTTAGTGCCTCTTACGGGTGTTTTTGTTGATTTCATCTGTATAGTTTTGCTAATGGGTTGAGCTGGGTGTCCGTTTTCGGGATTCTCTACTACTAAATCGATGACGGACTCTACGCCGACCTTGTGTTGGTCTACCTTGGCAATACGTGTCTTTTGGGCCTGTGAGCCAGTGCGTTGTTGCAGTTGCTTGCGTCTAAATTTTGGTAGTTTTGGTTAACTCCTATATGTTGAGATGAAATCCTTTGCCTTTATGGCTGTGAAATGAATTGACTTGCCTTGTTCAAAAAAAAAAAAACCCCATCAGAGATTATAATCAAAGGAAGGACATCATTAAAAAAAGAAGAAGCCAAAAACAACAAATAGAGAAGATGAAGATCTTGAAAAACTAAAGTCAATGAACAAAACAAAAAAGGTGAGCCGGACGAAGACTGTGATGGAAGATGATGTTGCTCGAAGGCAATGAATGATGGTGGTGGCTAGGGATTTGCAGGACTGATGCAAAGGGAAGGGTGAGAGATTTATGGATTATGGTGGCATTTATGGATGACTATTGATTTGAGATTTTTGGTGTTAGATTAGAGATTGAGTGAAGGAACAAGATGTAAGGGATAAGGTTTTATCCCTAGATTTCGTAATTGCATTAGAGGATCTCTTAATTTTGAAATTGGTCCATTTTTCACTGCCTCCTATATGCAACATTTAATTTAGTCTTTAATCCGCTAATATGTTATACATATAAAATAAACGGCAATTTAGAGATTATTTGAATATCGGAATGGAAACATAACTCCTAAAAATGCTCGGGATGATTTTCTAATTTCAAGTGAATAAAAGGATAATTATTTAAGTACCCCTTAAAACAAGGAATCCAACCCTTTCCCCAGTAATAAATCCCACGTAATCACCAATTCCGTCTTCTATTAATAAATAACATATAGTATTAACTTCAAAATAAACTTTTAATAAATCGACGTTCAAAATAAGAACGGCTAAGCGGCAGATGAGCTTGGACGACCGTAGAGCGCCCCTCTAATTGTATTTTAGACTATGTTTTTAATGAAAAAACCAATGTATTTTATCTTTTGAGTGTATATGGATGCACAAACTTGTACGTATCTAAAATTATGAAGGACTATATATGGTTTAGTAATTGTATAGGTTAATCGGAAATATCTATAATAACTTTTTCACTACATTTTTTTGTAAAGTGAATTGGCAAAAATTATTTCAGTATCATCTTTTAGATGTGAAAGAACAAACTAATGTTCTCCCACCCAGCGTTAAAATCTTATGTAGGTTTTAGATGACCTCTGGTAGTGGACGATGAGATGTGCGTTTATTATAGTATTTACTTGCTCGTTTATTTTTTCCCACTGTGAGTTACAAGTTCTTGGGGCCATTATTTAATTTTCAAGAATCCGTTCGAGATTGTTCCAATTCCTGACTTAAGTTAGCTTTTTGAATAATGTATTATAAGAGAATGATTTGTCTCGTAAAACACAATAAGTCAATAAAAGTCAGTTTTGAGAATAAGTCATGAATTGGTGTGCATAAGTTTATCCGAACACGTGCTAGTTTTGAGAATAAGTCATGAATTGGTGTGCGTAAATTTGCCCAAACATGTGTTTATCAAAAGCAACTATTAATGTCTATACCATAACATATGGGTGTAAATCTACATCTGCAATACAAATGGTGTAATTAAGATAAAAATAAGGATAGAGGAGATTATGGGAGAGAGTTTGCTCACGCAAAATGGTGGGAAAAGTCCAAACATTGTGTAATGAGCTGGGATGGGGTGTCTTATGTTGTAACAAACGCTATGAATGTGACTAAGTTAGGAGAACGATATGAATATGACTAAGTTAGGAGAACGATATGAATGTGACTAAGTTAGGAGAAAACAAACAAAATAACAAGCAATCACATGAGACAAAGATATACGTGGTTCCCTCAAGATTGAGGTATGTCCACTGGTGAGGAGGGAGAGAGTTCATTATCAATGGTGAAAAAGAGATACAAAGAGCCGGCTATAATCCGTAACTCTAGAGAGGTCAGAAACATGAGAGCAATAGCCATAAGGATGCAACCCTCCCAACACTGCTTTATATAAGAAGCTACAGAAAAATTAGGTTACAACCTGTCAAAACGTGTCACCTGCGTAAATCTATACGTAACTCGGACAAAACTGCTTGGGCGGGATTTCCAGAAAAAAAACGTTGAAAAACTTCGAAACTGCCAAAACCGCCCAGGCGGCCCTAAAACCTAACAGCATGCGGAGCGCGACGAAACTGTACACCTCTTCTGAAAAAAGCCAAATTCCAGGCACTCTCAACATCTCATATTTTCACTAGAACGGTTATGTTTCCTCTCTCAGCAACCCCTTTTGTCCATGATGGACAACAGGCTCCCTTGATAGAGGTGCTACAGAGGACACTTGTAAGAGGGACATTTTAGAAAACCTTTGTGTAATGTAATATAGATATTTTTGATATGTGAAGCCTGCATTGTCTCAACTTGTTTTTTTTTTAATAGGCTGGCTAAAAAAATGCCAAATCATTAGTTTATTCAGTTAATAAGAAAAATTAAATTAGGGTAAAGTATATATTTGCACCTTAAACTAGTTATTTATTTATTTATTTATTTTTACTTCGTCATTAAACTATCAATTCAACATGTATGCCTCTTGAATTATGAAACTATTACACACATGACCCTTGAACTATAAAATTGTTACATAATCAAGTTCATGTATAGTTTTGGAAGGAAAAGTCAGAAATTGACTCAACTTGGCTCGATTTGTTTAGTATAGAGGCTCTTTGATAGAATCTTTGGATTGTTTATTAAACGAGTTGAGTTCGAGTAAGTTGTAGCTTGGCTCGTTTAGTACTCAAACCCAGCTTAAGTTCTCTAATAGCAATCAAGCTCAAACTTAAAATTTGGGTTCAATTTGAACTTGAGCTCACTGAATTTTGAACAAGCTAAACTTACATGATTTAAAACTTGGCTCGATTCGGGTAGTTTGAATGCTTATTGTCAACCCTACTAATTATGAATGTACGTATGACGGTGCCGCTTAAAGAAGGACCAAGTCTTCTGTGGGATAGTCGGGGTTGCACATTGTTGGAGGTCAAGTTGTTTTTTGGTTGGACTTTTTGACTATTTGAATTTCACGGTTCCGCATACAAGACATTTAACACAACATTTGGCGCAACTTATGTAATAAGTCATTTGTGGGTCCAAAGCAATTACAATGTGTGTATGTTCCAAATCATTTCAGAGACCACCTCGTACCACATAAAACAAAACCAAGTCTTCTGTGGGCTAGTCGGGCTTGCACATTGTTGGAGGTCAAGTTGTTTTGTGGTTGGACTTTTTGACTATTTCACAGTTCCGCGGACACGGCATTTAACACAACATTTGGCACAACTTATGTAATAAGTCATTTGTGGGTCCAGAGCAATTACAATGTGTGTATGCACCAAATCATTTCAGAGACCACCTCGTACCACATAAAACAAGACCAAGTCTTCTTAGGCTAGTCGGGCTTGCTCATTGTTGGAGGTCAAGTTGCTTTTGTGGTTGAACTTTTTGACTGTTTGAATTTTACGGTTCCGCGGGCACGATATTTAACACAATATTCAACGCAACATAATTAGTACTACTAAGTCATTTGTGGATCCAACAATTGCAATGCGTGTATGGACCAAATCATTCCAGAGATCACGTCATACCACATAAAACAGGGCCAAGTCTTCTGTGAGTGCAAAGCGACTACAATATGCTACGGGATCACTCAATCTGTCAAAAATTGTGGCAAATGTAGCGTCAAAGAAACAGGATCCAAACTTCACATAGTACATGGTTGTGAATTTTAAATGATGGTAAATGGCTTGTTCACATAGGTTCAATAAACTAAACTTCTTGGTCATCTATGTCAAATAAAATTCAATCCCAGCATTAGAACTCAATAGCTGGTTCTCAGCTACATGTTTTACATGAATCCAATACCCAATGAAGGATATAATTAAAATTAAATCAAAGCACAGCTCTTCATTGAAACATCCTATTAAGCAAAAGTTGAAGTTCTTTGCATCCTCCACTCCACCCTCTCACATAAGTGTGCGGATCCCATTTTCAAGTGGGTGGGTCCCAAATACTTTCATGAGAGGATGGAAACATTCGTCGAGGAGCACGGAATAATGAATAATGATACAGACACACCCTTTCTAGCCACGCTCTACCACACCCTCACTCACATGCGGGTGGTCCCCACACTCACATGTGAGTGAGGGTGTGGTAGAGTGTGGCTGAAATGGTGTGTCAGTATCATTTTTGCGGAATAATTACTCACGTAAAAGATGCAGTACTAACACATTGGTTAAAGCAAGCAAAGATTCATATAGATGCAAAAACCCTTAGAAGTCCAGTCAATATAACGAAGGAAATTGCAAGGAAGGAGAGGGCATTCGATTCCATTTGCAAAGTCAGGCATCACCTACTTTTTGGTACTGTAATAATACCGCTGCTAAAAACGTGCTACTATTGTTGGATTTTATTTAGTGAAGTAAGCCCGGTTTCACTAAATATTGAGCTAGTCTTCTCCAGCTTTTCCATATGTCTTCTCCATCCTTTTCCTTCTTTAAAGTCTGCAATACGCTACTGATTTCCGGCCCGGACACGCGGTGTAGCCGGTTGGACAACCATAACGCGACGTCAAGTTTAGCCTGCAAACAAGGCAAAACCGTCTGCTGTTAAAACAAAATTCGCTCCAAGATTTTCGCGATAACATGAATTCAAGTTGCGGTTTGAAAGTGAAGTTATGATTGTGCATAAATGAGAACAAACGAAGTCAAGACGTGGTTGGAAAATTGAACATATTTTTATAACTTTAATAACTTATGTGGATTCAATAACATTCGACTATTTAGTTTATTTCCAAATCCTATATTGATCTGGTGGTGAAATTTTCTTCTAAGCTGTCTAGTATATAGTCAACAACTAGTCTTTTGAGCCCAATGCAAACTAAGTAGGGCCCCAACTAACTTCAATTAAGTAGGCCCATTCAAAAACTGAGGGTCAAAATATTTTTATGAGCCCAAAAGTGGAGCATCCTAAAAGAAAAATAAATTGAAAAATTATGGAAAGAATAAAAACGTCAAAATTGAACCCAATTCTCGGCTTCCACTTCCATTCTATATTCTTATTCTCTCTCTCTCTCTCTCTCTCTCTCTCTTTGTTGCTCATGTTCTGTGTCATAAGTTTCCAACCCCAAATTCAAAATCAAATCAAACCCTAAAAAGACTGTTGGGATGATTTGTACCTTTTGGAATTGTAGTGTTTCTTTAAATGTGAAGAGCCCCAAATCAATTTTGCGCTTAGGGCTCCGGAAATCTCAGGGCCGGGCCTGCCTATAACACTTGGGTAATCAGTTTGTAATGGGTAGGCAAAATGTTGGCTTACTTAATTTCCTCTATTTTGTGTAACTAGTCAATTAAAGTAAGGTTTCAATGATTATAAGTAAAACCTAAGATAATAAGTAACGGATACAGGGACATAGATGTGCACAGCTCCGTAATTAAAGGAGTCAAATGGGCTTTCGGGGATAGAGGGACTCGCGTCGCAACCACTCGGGTCTCATGTGCATTGGACAACTCTGGACACATAAATTGTATCTCAGTTTCCGTCCCGGACAACTCCAAACACATAAATTGTATCTAGATATCAGTATCCCTACACAAGCGCAACCATGTTTGCGAATTTACCTCTGTTTGCGCTTCTCCAGAAACCTCTGCAGCGACTTTCTACGGGCTAGTGGTAGATGATCTGCATCCAAATTGTCCTTTCTTTATTATCTTCAAACTACAAACTATAACGAATCTTTCCAAATAAAAGAGTTCAAATTCCGTCGAGAAAGGCTGACCTCCGTTACGGGTGTCCAGCAGCTGGCTACGCTCATTTGAAGACACTGCAAGTTTGAAGATATTCTCTGCCTGCAGCAGCATTGTTAATGCTTCCAATTAGTTAATTACCCGAATTTTACATTAATCAGAACATAAATTGTTAGGATTTTTGACGAACCCTTTGCCAAGGAAGATCGAAAACAGCAACGGTTCTGTTGTAGAAAATCGTCAAAGGAGTGGTTCCAGTGGTGCTTTCGAAACAAGAAGTATTTCCCCTGTAAAATCAGAGCATGTTTTAACAATGTCATCATATATACAGGGGATATGCTAAACGTGCCCGCTAGTGTATTGATATATGTAAAATGTGTATTAAAATTCTAAATCGTTTGGCATAATATGCATACGTTGCGATTACTGAAAGAAAAAAATTTCGGAGATCTTTCAGTACCGAAATGCGTCGCCGTTTCGGGTGGATTTTCCCGCATTGGAGTTGAGTTCAACACAACCCATCGAGGATTTCAGGAGCTCCGAGTTCATCTTAGAAATTTCGCTCTGAATATCTACAGAAAACGTTGACACATGTAATCAAATACCAGAGGATTACAAACTACAATGAGCAGAGGCTAAACTTTCTAAAATTTGGGGGGTTTCGCAAAGTGAGCACATTAAAAGCAATAAAGTAGGTCGCATGTTCGAATCCAGAGTCCAAACTTTCAAAACATTGGGGCACTAAAGGGCTTGACCAATCATTAACTTTAACTTTAACGCTTACGCTCGCTCAGACATACACTTATCAAGAAGAAAAAAAGAGATCAAGAATGCTACACAGATGGGACATAAGGGCTTGTTCATACCTAGGTTCAATTCTCTTTACCAACAAACTTTAGGACCACTTGGGAGTTATATTCAGTTGTTACCTCTAAGACCTCAGAATTAGTTGAGGTACGCACAAACTGATTTGGACATCCAGTTATAAAAAAAATGGTACACAAATAGAAGTGCCCAGATCCAGATGCACATATATATAATGTGTTCGGATTTTTATATTTATTGTATCAAAACCCACATACATCATATGATTCTGAACACATTTGTATCTGTAGGAGTGCTCGAGAAATACTATAAAAAGAAAATAGACAATTACAATGAGGATTAGGGTAAATATATGTACTAATTACCTCTGAAGCTCCTGCTGCGATCAAAGAGCTTGCTTTCCTCCATTTGGAAGAAATCGAGTTCCACATATGGACTTGACATTGCTTTGGCTTTTGGGGATATTTTCTCCTTTTTTTTGTTGTTGATGGGTGAGGGTGAGATTCGCGAGAATATATAAATGCAAGCAGGCGCAGGGAATGGGAGTGAAGAGCACGTGATAAATGAGAATTGTATAAAAAGCATGTGAGAATAGTTGAAGGTTGAGAAGTCTAGAGGTGAGGGTGAGTAAATGGCACGTATTCCACGTGAGGAAACTCCTCCTCACAAGTCTATTGAGGCCTCATTTGGATAAAAAATCAAAAATCAGTTTTTTAAAAAATCATTTTGTTCTTATTTAATTTTTTTGCTTTCGTTAGTTTTATGTCGATTTTTGTAGTTTACGGATTTTCAACGGCATTTAAAGCCCAAAAAAGATAAAATTATAATAAAACTCGATTTTTTTTAATAAAAGCCCAAAATAGGCCCAATAATACAACTATTTTGGGCTTTATTAAAAAATCAGCCACTATAATTTTATACTTCGTTAGATTCGCCTCCCGTCGGAAAACTTAAACTACAAAAATCTGATCTGAAAATTAACAAATGCAAAAAAAATTGAATAAGGATAAAATAATTTTTAAAAAAACCGATTTTTAGTTTTTTACCCAAACTAGGCCTAAATGAGACAAAGGAAAGCAAAATTGTAGTTGTAGTGAAGTTCAAGAGAGACTGGCCTACAGTCTAGGCTTCTGTTGGGATGTGGACTGCTCATGACTTTACTTGCTTGGCTGGGGAGACATTATTTCCGCACTCCGCGGCATCGCCACGTAGTGCTCGAGAATTTTTTTCACATGTTTGAATGAGACATATACGCTTGTCTCGGGCTCTACACTAATGTCAAGTTTGGATTATTAGTTGATTTTTTTTTCTTTTTTTTTTTTTTTGTCTTTGTGATGTAATGAAATTCACGAAAGAATAGTTAGCGTATTATTCTAAACGAAAATAGGTCTTGAATCCACAAGAAGAAAAAGATTAGCTCTGAATTGTATTTAATTAAAAGCAATTGAATGATAGATATTACATACCCTTTATAGGGAAACTCTAGCAAATACTACTAAAAAAGCTCTTTTATAGGGAAACTTTAGCAAATACTACCTAAAAAAAAAATATCTCGGTTATTACGGAAACTCCCAAAATTGAAAATTAGGAACAAATCTAAGAATTTCCCAACTAGAATCAATGAAAACAGAATTAAACGCTAAGAGTAATTCATAATCTAAATATTTCATAAAATAGCAAAATAACTAAATTGAATGCCCACATGAAGGGATTTGACCGAAATCCACCATCAGTCACGACTTTAGGGTGGTGATTCTTGACCCCACCACGATTCTACTTCCACCCACCAAGTTTTGGCCAATTCCGGGCTTGTCGATAAATTGCCAAATTTTGCAATTTTCAATTAAAAGTTGTTTGGGGTTTCGACCGGTCTAACTGATTATAGAATTTGACCTCTACTTCTTTTTCATCACTTTGTTTTAAAAATCTTCCCATTTGCCAATTTTTTGTTTTTAAATTGGCTTCTTTTTTTCCCCTTCACTTGAAAAAATTGAGTTTAGATATTTTTTTTTTTACTTTAGTAATTTTTCCTCTCGGAATACAAGAGGGACAAATTCAAGTACACATTATTTCTTTAGGAAACACACTCACGTTAAACAGACACGTACAGATATTATTAAAGTTCCCACGGGCACCACCATTGACGCAAAGTCCTGTACCCTTATTCTCTTCATTTAATTACTATAACTTTATTATTAATATTAACTTATTTCTTTATTACTTTATTTCTTTTATTTAGTAAACTCATTTCTTTATCTTAATTTATTTAATTATTTAATTCTTTTATTTTTTTAAATGTTTTTTAATTTAATTCATTTCTTTTAGTTAAATATTTATTTATATCTTTTATTAATATCTTTTTTCTCTTCTATCTTTTTAGAAATCTCTAATATGTTATCTCTCTCTTTTAATTATTTAATATCTTATTTTTCTAATATATTTTAATATGCTCTAATATCTTTTTTTATTTTTTATTTTTCTCTTTTATTTATTAAATATTGTTTATTTACTTCATTTTTTAATTACTTAATCTTATTTATTTAATTCGTATATTCAGATTATTTCTTATCTTTTTATCTTCAATCACAACCACTCATTCAAATTTTCTTCTTATCTTCAATCACAACCACTTATTCAAATTTTCTTCTTATCTTCTTATTTTCATTTATAACCACTCATTTAGATATTTTTGTTACTTTCTTATCTATTTATATTACTTCATTCTTCTACTACTTCACACCTTCTGTTCTTAATTCTCTCACTACTTCATACATACATTCACAGAACATCTCCTAATATTTTTCTTTCTTTTTTCGTAATTCATTGAAAAACATTATGGATGGTTACTACTGCCCAAATGGTTGGTCATTTGAGAATGTTGTTCCCAATGAGGAGAGCGTCTCTTACAGCAGTCGCGATTATACACCCGAATTTAGCATTGATCAGGTTTGTTATTTCCGTTGTTCTTATGCATATTTGTCATTTAGTTTGAAAGTAGATACAACATGGTAAAACTGAATAATGTTTTATTTATACATATTCGTTATTTATTTATTTTTACAGATTTTTTAAAGTAGAGAAGATATGTTAGCTTGGGCGAAGAGAGTTGGTTTCGAAAACGGTATTGTGGTAGTTATTAATAAATCTGCTAATTTAAAAGGCAGCAAGCTGCCAAAGTGCATTCTTGGTTGTGAGAGAGGAGGAAGGTTTAGACCGCACCGTGGGGTTGAAAGGCAAATCTTGCATAGGAATATTGAGACTAAAAAATGTGATTGTCCATTTGCGTTGCGAGGTATACCAATACCTCTAGACGGTGCCAATTAGGGTTTTAGGGTTTCTTGTGGTCTCCATAACTATGAACCAGCAAAAGATATTGAGGGTCACGAGTACCCATCAAGGCTAAAACCAATGGAGAAACAATTTGTGGTCGAGATGGCAAACAGAACCGCACCTCGTGAAATTCTTAGTATTTTGAAGAAAGAGACCCGTCAAACATTACAGGAATTAAAAGCATTTACAACGCTATCTTCACAAACAAGGAAGCCAAACGGGGTGGTCTAACTGAAACTCAGTATGTCTTCGACCAAATAATTGAGAAAGGATACCTCCATGACTTTAGGACAAATCAAAAGACCAGCGAAATCACATATATTGTTTGAGTTCATCCTATAAGTCTAGAGCTATCTGTCAACTTTTCATCCGTGTTGGTAATTGATACCACATACAAAACGAATGAGTATCGAAAACCACTATTGGAGGTTGTGGGTATGACATCCACAAATCTAACTTACTCGCTTATGTTCGCTTATCTTAATAACGAGAGGGAAGATACATATACCTGTGCCTTGAATACTTTAACGAAGTGGATAGTTGGAAAGGGGGCATCATTGTCATTGATGTTTGTTACAAATCGGAAGTTGGCACTTATTAATGCCATTGAAGTATGTTTCCCCATGACACGTCACATCCTTTACATTTGACACATAAATCAGTGTGTAATGAAGAGCTGTAGCGCTGTGCTCGGTCTAAAGTATCCAGACTTTCACATTTCATGGCAGTCCCTTATTCATTCATCGAGCACTTCGTTTTACCAACAGAAATGGGTTGCCATGTGCGAGGAGTATAGCCAATATCTGCGTGTCATACCTTATCTTGCGAATACATGGTTAATGCCATACAAAGAGTGATTTATTACAGCATGGATAGGTACATGTATGCACCTTGGAAGCAATTCAAGTCAAAGGTATAGTAATTTTATAACTTTATGTGTTAAATTTTTTGCATTATATTGTACTACATGATAAGCACGAAATATTGACACATAGGAACTCTATATCATATGTTGTTAGTCTATAATTGTGCGTAATTTGCTATGTTTATTATCTTTTTGTTCATTTATAGTGAATTATGTATTTGCAGGGAAAAAGATAATAATTTCTAATTGGGTCTTTGCATACAAACACCGCAAAGTTAATTCCTTGGAGGACACTAGTCGGCCCTACAACTCAGCGTTCCACATGATCAATATTGCCAAAGTGAGAAAGAGTGATTACCAGTTAATTAGGAAATCTACCTATGTTGAATTGAATTTCATAAGGCAATGAGATCACAATGAGATCATTGAATAAGGAGAGTTTTTATGAGAAAAGGAATTTGCCTTTTAAAAAGGCAATCACTCGGGCTACTATATAGAGAGGACTTTGCAGAGTTTTACGGGGGACTTTGGCTGGGCAATCAAAAGACTATCACTGCAGCTGCGGCCGAACAAGGTCGGGTACACAAGAAGAAAAGCTAGAGAAATATTTGTAAGATTTATTTTATGGGTTCTAGCCAAGTACTTGATTTGTTTTTATTTATGATAGGCTAAACTTTTAAACTAGGGTTGAGGATGAAACCTCATAAATATTATTAGTTGATTTTACGCATGTGATTTTTTCTACTTGTGTTGATTGTTTATTGTTCTCGACTCAATCAATTATTATGCATGAAACTCGGGTATGGATTCAATCGATATGTATGTGTTTTTTTTTCCATGATTTGATATCTACGTAATAATCGAATTGCTTGGCATATTAAAGTTGATATTTAAGTACGGGGTATCCATTGTGATTTGTTTTTACGGATACAGTGGATGATTTTGGTTTAAACTTTTGAAACAGAGCGAGAACATAATTTTTGTTAAAACGAAAAATGCTTATTATAATATCAACCACAGTGGTTAAGATTAGCTTCTAAAATCATTGTGTAGAATTATAGGAAAAATCATTGCATAAGATTAATCGATAAATTTATGGGTGTGAATTCCGAAACCTTAGTTACTTTTCTCAACCAGTAATCTCCATTATTTCTGCATGCTAGTTTAATTATTTGTTTTGTCATTATTTTAGTTTAATTTCAGTTTACAAACTAATTCACAACTTTTTGGAACTAGGTTAGGGTTTAATCAATTTTGGATTATCTAGTTTTCCTATAAAAATCATAAGTCCCTGTGGGTTCGACCTCACACTTGCATTGTTATACTTCAATACAATTCGTGCGCTTGCGAGTACAATAAAATTTCACAACACTACACTAGTTAAAATTTTCTATTTTAAACAAAGTGTATTATTCTATTACAGGGCCGAGTTTGCACATGCGAGGCTAAAGAAGTATTCGGGGGGTACCATCATGTCATCTCTCCAAACATCTTTTGAGGGCATAGAGAATATGTTGGTAAATCAATTTGGGAAAATTAAGAAGTCCTTCGAGAAATCTCTCAACATTCCACGCCACGTACATTTACGTGACGCCATTTTTGATGAAATAAGGTGTCGCATTTCATTGTATGCAATGGAGTTGATTGATTTGCAGGTAGAATTTACCGCAGATGCCTACCCCCACCCAAACAGCAGTTGTGGTTGTTCGATCAAAACATCACACGAATTGCCATGCATGCGTGATTTGAGTGATTACCGTACCATGGGCATTCCGATTCCGCTATCCAATATCCACTTTCATTGGAGTAGGCTCTATATGCACGCGAACGAGTTTAATACCGAGGGAGAACAACCTAACGGGACTTCTCGTGTGGTTGACATATTACAGGGGATGGATCTATGTATGTGAAAACATATGATAAGGCAGGTTTGTTGTTATGACAGATCCATCTAACAGCAGTGTTCGAGGGCCATCGTATAAAACAAACATAAAGGTCGACCTGCGGGAAAAGCTGAGCAAAGTGGACGACGCATACCTTCTTGTACAGAAAAATCTACATCTAGGGTTGCATCCACATTAAGAGGGAAATGGATAAATGCAGGAAGGGAGAGGGCAGAGAAGGTGAGGGAGGAGGATCACTACATTCAACATTTACCTTGGCAATTTCAGCAGTATATGTCTCACACTAAAGATGTCAAAGCTGATGATCATTGTGGATTCAAGGCAATAGCTGCGCAAATCTATGACACTAAGGAGGGCTGGGCTCAAGTGCAACATGATCTTATCCAAGAAATTAATCAAAATAGAGATCTCTACAATGCGATTTATCCACTACGAAATATGGCAGATGAGGTACTACAGTCACTAAGCTATTGGATGCCTACGGCTCAACCTACAAATTGGATGGACCATATGAGTTTGGGAGTAGTCATCGCATCACGGTATAACATTCTACTACACGCATTTGATGAGAATGTTATAGGTTGTTTTACTCATTTGCCCTTGAGATCCTCTCCAGTTCCAGTCCGACAGCGCCAAGAAATAGCTATTGCACGTATCAACAATCATTTTGTGCAACTTTTTTTACGACCTCATCACCCTGTATAGGGTTGGCCATTTCATCCGCCCTGTCCTAATCCGATCCGAATAGATCGGCAATATAGAGATCTGTTTGGAGATTGGATAGGATATGAGAATTTTTTTTTGAAAATGTTTGGGGATTGGATAGGGGGTGGAAATAGGCATGTCCCTACCCCGAATCTATTCCCCGCTCTGCTCCACCTCGTCCCTGATCTGCCTTGTCTCCGAATCCCCGAAATATAGGGGTCTATTTATGAATTATGAAACTTTGGGGTCTCACTGAATTTTCTCCAAATAAATGGGGTTACACCAAAATTTCCTTCCTCATGCATAGGGTTGGTTTGGTAATTGAAGCATTTTCATCCACTGCAACGGCATGGTTTTAACATGTATGTTCCAATCAAAATGACCATTCATGTGATCGATTACACAAAAAATACCTAGTAGTACAATCTTTAAAAATGTTTCCTGGGCATATCAACAGTGAATTGTAGACTTGTAGTCTATTTTCCTTTGAAACAATTATGTATGCTATCCACTAGACAACTCATGATACATTTAATCAATTTTATTTAATTTCATGAATATACACAAGAACCCTTCATAATTTATACTTTTCTGCACTCTTTACATTGTTCTACAAACACATGAAGTCTTACACGCCCAGGGGTTGCCTAGTGATTGGATTTTAGGGAAAATGATTTGTAATTGGACTTCTATAACTATTTACTTGTTACTCTAGGAAAAATGATTGGATCCCCGAAATCTCTGTGGGGATCCCCGTTCCTCATTTCGAGCGGGGATGGAGGATAAAAATAAATCTCCGTTGGAGATTGGATAAAGGATAGATATAAGTAAGGGGTTTGGGGATTGGGGGTGGAGATAGTAGTCTCCGGCCCCGATCCGTCCCCATTCCCATCCCTAACCCTGTACCACCCATCCCAATGTGGTGGTTGTAGAATGTGTTGGATGAAGCTAAGGAATGGGCTTTTACTTATAATGCACATGCCCA